>MU968480.1:21095429-21736294 GCA_034641835.2 Pinus albicaulis
TTTCCAAGAATTCTCCACTCTTAGTAGGTAGAGTCAAAGCTACAAGATCTCTCTTCAATTTTTCATAAATATGTCGACACCTTTGTAAGGTGCATTGCTGCATGTTTTTTTCCCAAGGTATATCAGAAATGTTGGACAGATAAGTCATGGTTGGTGTACAAGATTTTTCTTGAAAGACGTGTTCTGCCCTATGTCTTTTTTTAGCAACATTTGGAGCAGCATCTTCAGTATTTGCATCAATATATAAAATTTTCTATATTAAAAAAACACATGTAAACAAATTTCTACAAATTGAATGAAAATAATATTCAAATTGATGGCCACCTCGATGTGGTTGGCTAGCACCTTTCCCACCCTGAGACTGTTGAGAACTAGAATGACCCTGCTGAGAACCAGAACGACTACTGATTGGTTGAGAACCAACACGACCATCCGTTGATTGGCCTCGAGGGGAATACATATCACCACCTTCATGCAATCCGCCAATACTTATTGATGGCCCTCCAAGGGAATGTGAACCACCACCAACGTCACGAGATGAGAGAGAAGCTTCATAAAAAAATATGAATTTATAATCAATTCAAAAATACATTCATACATATCAATAAATGTACATATTTATTGATCAAACTGTGTGAACCATACCATGATTGCATGAACCAGGGGCATGCTCCATTGATGGAGACGCCTTTTTCCTCTTAGCTCCTAAAAAATAAAAAATAAAACTTATTAACAAGTAATTTAACTCATAAAATTGATAAAAAATCAATTCCATATGTACACACATGTATGTATGTTTATGGAGATTTAAGATTATATTTAAATACCATGAACATCTCTCAATCCCTGATCCCCCTCTCTCGTAGAGATATAGGACTCTTTTGATCTACATCGTTCATCCTCCATGATATATATATCTATAGTGGACATTTAAAATTATTTTTTTAAATTACTATTTAAAATAAATTCAAAATAAATTTAAGAAAATTAATGTAATTTAGTGTACCCAAATTATGTAAAACACAACTTTGAAAACACTAATTGATGAGTGAAACTCAATTTAGGCAAAAAAAATTTATAAAAATGTTAAGTTCACCAAATTGCACTTTACATAGTGGGAGCACACTTGATATATAACTAAAAACATGGTGGGAGCACACTTAGTATAAAATTGAAAAAAACACATGGTCATTAAAAAATAAGCGTGAACTCCATTTAAAGAAAAAATTGTTGAAGTCCTCACATTTTAATTTTATAAAAATGTGAATTTCACCACTTGTTGCAAATGTGAAGTTCACCAAGTTTCACTTTACATGGTGTGGTGGGAGCACACTTGGTATATAATTGAAAAAGGCACATAGTCATTAAAAAAGATGCATTTATAAGTACAAAACACACATATCCAAGATATGTTACAATGTCCATCAATAAATTTTGAAGGAGAGCATCTCAACACTAATTCATCTTTGAGAGATGAATCTTGAATTTTTGAAGAAGAGCGTCTCAAAACTATATCATCTTTGAGAGATGAATCTTGCATTGGTATTTCCCCATACAATTCTAATTCATTTATTAATTCATATTTCATAGATGAATCCTGAATTGGAATTTCCCCACGCAATAGATCAACAAACATCTTATTCACATTTGTACAATGTCTTATACTAAAAAATTGAAATTGGCTAACAATATTGTTTTCTATTCAATGCAGTTGTTTTAGTCTCTCCTTCTTAACTTGGTACATGCTTTTCATCTGGTTGAACACAAGTTCAGAATTGGTTAAAACTACAATTCCATTTGATCCATACTCCCTAGCTATTCCCAAGCCTTGTATCAATGCAATATAATATGCCTCGTTGTTTTTTGTTCTTCTCATTATATTCATTTTCCTTTGGACGACCTTGCCAGTCACAATATTGGAAGACACATATGTAATCACTGCTTTCCCTGGATTTGGATATCAAGAAACATCTATGCATAATGTCCATTTTTGAATCATATTTAGTGGAGTTTTTTATCCCTGAAAAAACAAATTCAATAAAATATATTAAATTAAAATTTATTGCAAATGCATGGAAGAAATGACACATATGTGATAAATGAGATGCATTAAATATTACATTGCCTAGAGTTTAATGGAGATTTATGACACATATACATGGTTCATGCATGGTTTGTCTTAAAGTTTTCCTTAAAATTTATGGCAGAAATCACATCTAGAAATGACATGCCTTAAGAAAGGATGAGATCCAGAGGCTACTTGGCTCTTTACATGAAATGACATGCCTTAAGAAAGAATGAGATCTAGAGGCTACTTGGCCCTTTACATGCCTTAAAAAAGGATGAGATCCAGAGGCTACCTGGCCCTTTACAGACTCGTTTATAACCTGTAGAAGTTAAGACTCAACAAACAAACTAAAATCCTATGGAAGTTCAACCACTTTAAGTTCAGTTTTTAGGCCTTAAATTTTTCCTTGAATTAATGGGGAAAAGCCTTGAGTTTGGGGGATCCTATCCTATGGAAGTTCGACTACTTTAGGTTCAGTTTTTAGGCCTTAAAATTTTCCTTCAATTAAAGGGAGGAAGCCTTGAGTTTGGGGATCCTATCCTATGGAAGTTCAGCGACTTTATGTTCACTTTTTAGGCTTTAAAGGTTTCCTTGAATTAATGGGAGAAAGCCTTGAGAAATGACACATGTTTTAAACTTAATGGGAGAAAGTCAATGGCACATGCTTTAAAAACTTTACCTAAGAATTTATGGGAGAAATGACACATGTATGAGAGAAATAACACATGTACACAGTTTACCTTAAAGTGATTGTGGTTTATGGATATTAAAATGAAGAACTTCGATTTAGATATGTTCCAAAGATTGACTGTAGGAGCATTTACTAGATATGTCACCTTTCAGAAAATATGAGATCCAGAGGCTACCTGGCCCTCTACAGACTCTACCTTTAGAACTTGTAGAAGTTAACACTCGATAGACAGACTAAAATCCTTTGGAAGTTCAAAATCCTATGGAAGTTCAGCCACTTTAAGTTTTTAGGCTTTAAAGTTTGCCTCGAATTTATGGGAAAAAGCCTTTAGTTTGTGGGAAAAATTGCATGTCCATGGTTTGCCTTAAATTTATGGGAGAAATCATATCTATAAATGACATGCCTTAAATTTTTCCTTGCCTAGAGTTTAAGATAGAAATGGCATGTACACAGTTTGCTTTAAATTTTGCATTATAGTATATGATATAAATGACATTGTCTTATAGTTTTTGGGAGAAATGACATAGAAATGACAGAGAAAAGACATAGAAATGACAGAGAAAAGACATAGAAATGACATATGTCAAAAGTCACACCTTTATGAGTTTGTGGGAGAAATTACATGTACAAGGTTTTCCTTAGAATTTAATTTGCCTTGGAATTTAGTTTTCCGTGAAATTTATGGGAGAAATCACATCTAGAAACCTTTATTTTGACATCTATAAATAGGCTAAGAACATTAAGAAAAAAATTTCAACTTACAAATTAGTTATGTCCTTAATAAGAAGTATGATTTAGCACTTAAATTGTTTAATAATTTATAATAATAATGTCATTTTTGGCTTGCACTATCATTCATCTTTGATATATACAAGAATTTTACAACTTCAACATCAACCTACACTATCATCATAAATTAGTTATGTCCTTAATAAGAAGTATGATTTAGCACTTATTAAATTGTTTAATAATTTATAATAATGTCATTTTTGGCTTGTATTATCATTCATCCTTGATATATACAAGAATTTTACAACATCAACCTACACTATCATCATATCACTGTAGCCATGTCAATCTAAATTATTTATATCCATTACATCATAAAACACTCCATTTTTAACATTTTACAAGAATAAAGCAACATGGAAGGTGTAAATTTAGGTACATTAATAAAATACAGCCATATCAATATAGATTATTAAGATCCATTACATCATAAAACACTCAACTTTTAACATTTAAGATTTTACTCCACTTGAGTTTGTGGGATCCTATTTTATGGAAGTTCATCTACTTTCAGTTTTTAGGCCTTAGAGTTTGCCTTGAATTAATGGGAGAAAACCTTGAGAAATGACACATGCTTTAAAGTTAATGGGAAAAAGCCAATGACACATGCTTTAAAGTTTGCCTTATGAGTTTATGGGAGAAATGACACATGTATGAGTGAAATGATACATGTACAAGATTTGCCTTAAATTGGTTGTGGTTTATGGATATTAAAATGAAGAACTTCTATTTAGATCTGTTCCAGAGATTGACTATAGGGGAATTTACTGGATATGTCACCTTTCATAAAAGATGAGGTCTAGAGGCTAGCTAGCCCTTTACAGACTCTACCTTTAGAACTTGTAGAAGTTAACACTCAACAGATAGAATAAAATCCTATGGAAGTTCAGCCACTTTAGGTTCAATTTTTAGGCCTTAAGGTTTGCCTTTAATTAATGGGAGAAAGCCTTTAGCTTGTGGGAGAAATGGCATGTGCATTGTTTTCCTTATAGTTTATGGGAGAAATCACATCTAGAAATGACATGCACCTTAAAGTTTTCCTTGTCTAGAGTTTAGGAGAGAAATAACATGTACACGGTTTTCCTTATAGTATATGTGGGAGAAATGACATTCCTTATAGTTTATGGGAGAAATGACACATAAATGAGAAAGAAATGACATAAAAATGACACATGCCTTAAAGTTTGCCTAAACCTTTATGGAAGAAATGACACATGTACACAGTTTGCCTTAAAGTGACAGTGGTTTGCACTTACTTAAACAACTAGTGGTAGTGGTTGATTAAGTTATGTCAAAAGTCACACCTTGATGAGTTTGTGGAAGAAATGTCATGTACATGGTTTGCAAAATTATTTTATGCACTTACTAAAACAACTAGTGGTATTTGTTGATGAAGTTATGTCAAAAGTTGGTAGTGGTTGATTAAGTTATGTCAAAATTCACACCTTGATGAGTTTTTGGGAGAAATGACATGTGCATGGTTTGTAAAATTATTTTATGCACTTACTGTAACAAAACTAGTGGTAGTTGTTGATGAAGTTATGTCAAAATTCACACCTTGATGAGTTTGTGGGAGAAATGACATGTACATGGTTTGCAAAATTATTTTATGCACTTACTAAAACAACTAGTGGTAGTGGTTGATGAAGTTATGTCAAAAGTCACACCTTTATGAGTTTGTGGGAGAAATGACATGTACAAGGGTGTTTTTAAACTCCAACTCTCTTTGTTTGGATCTATTAACTACTTCTGCAACCCACTTGTGATTTCTAACAAACTGGATAACCTGGAAAAACACTATACAGGAAATAAAATCAACATATTATATAATTTGTTTATGAAATGTACCTGGTTGTGAAGGAATTAATAAGTGTTTCAATCTCTGTTTTTGAGGTTCTTTGAATTGCATATGTGATTCAAATATTAGTCTATGTTTGTTATTTGTCTTTAAAAAATATGCTTCAGTAAAAATTAGATGATGTTCTTTAGAGTAACCTTATACAATGCTTTAATGTGAAGATAGTACTTTATCTACAAAGAAATGGAATTGAAGACTGTGCTTATATATCAGAGTTATGTTATGACATATTTATCTTCCCTACCTGAAATGTTATTATCTTTCTTTCCTTGTATATTTCACTGTACTGAAAGAATGGATTTTTTGAATGTCATGGTTTTCAAGATGTGGAGTTGTTTGTTGGTTTTACTTGGTATTCTCGAAGGGCTAGACATTTTGAATCATTTTTGAAGGTTGTTTTATTTGAAGTCAATCATGTCATTTTAAAATAGAGAAAACTTAAGCGAGGAAGGCCGAAAATGAAAATAGTAAGGCAATCCGTTAGTGAGACTTAGTATGGACGTGGGACACATCCAGCAATAGGCCATTGAGTTATGGATTCACTTACAGCTATTGAGTCCTACTCATTTGACCTATAAGTGTTTATCATTTTTTTGTTGATCACACAAGTTGGGTTTGGTTGGAGGTTGTGCAGTGAAGGTTTGTTTATTCAATTACATGGATTCCCCTGTGAAAACTTTGAATTATATGTCTGTCAATTGTGGATCAAACTTCTAAGCTGATATTATCCTAATTTTATTTTATTTTGAGCTAGCAAAGCATCTAAACATCTTCTTATCGCAAATTATGAGGTATTTATTGACTATATATGAATATTTTGATCATTACAATCTATCACTTTATTAGAAATCTATCATTGGAAACCACAAGAAATAGGTACCCAATGGTCCAAAATATTGAAAACATGAAAGTAGTCTCTAAAGGGGTGTCATCTACATGCTAGATAAAATGCATTCTCTTTGCCAAAATCTGTCCAATATTAACAACATAGAGTTCCAATGATCTACAGGTATTTTTTCATAGATAAATGAGAATTTTGAGCTATGCTCCAAAGAGCTTTTTGTCAATCTACCTATGAAGGAATATACCAAGACACGTCTTGGAAAAAAACCAATCTTTTAAAGAACCCTTCAAAGGCTTCCCAAGTAATTTGATACTCTCCTTCATATAGCTCCACACGTACCAAATGAAAAGCACATAACATGGCATGAAGGAAACGAAACCAAAGAGTGTCTTTAGGTCATGGAAGATATCACATGGAAGAGTGCACATGTTTGTTAGCTTGGATAAACACTATTCCTGCAGCCCACTGGATGTTATCCAACACATTGATGTCATTCTCCTATGTGGGTTCATCATGTACAACATGAACTTCATCGGGCCTTGTTTTAAGCAATTTATGAAGCACGTCTGATAATGATGTTGTTGCCTCTTCATAGATACCACTCACCAAATAAAACTCAGCAAGAAAAGCCAGGAACATCAAAGCAGGTAGCGGGGTAAGTAGTAGCTCACCCGGGATCTGTTTCATTTTGAGAGCTATCATAAACTCAGATTTCTCCATATCCCATAGCGGCTTCCCCATTGGCATCTAAACCCAATATCTTTTCCAGGTTGATAACCAACAAACGGAGACAGGTAAAAAGACAGAGAAGGAAATGGCAATAGGAAAGATGGAAGGAAAGCCAAAGGCAACACAGATTCTTTGATTTCTTCTTTTTAAGGGATGCTCCATTAACACCTCAACGAAAGGAGGATTGTATTCCATCCTCGGAATCTGTCCAATAAAAACATTCAATTTGAGAGATTGAAATTTTCTTATTCTTGGTTAACTTTCAGGCCCGAAAATTCTCATAGTAATACCTTTGAATGGAAGAAATTGCAATATTGTTGTGCTTAAATTACAAGGTTGAATTCCAACAGAAAATAAATAAATAAATTAAAATTAAAATTAAAAAATTAAAAAAAAAATGATGGAAAAAAAGTGTCGTAGAAAAAACCATCTAAATGTGGGGCATTTTAGTTATATTTTATACCATGAAAAGAAGTTAAAAATAAAATTTAAAATTTAAAATTTGATTTAGCGAGTTTCTTTGAATGTATTCCTTTCAGGGATTAACTCTGACTTAATACCAGTTCAAATAAAAAGACAACAATTTCAAAATAATAGTGACTCAATATTCCGCAATTCTAAAGAAAATCTAACAATCATACTTGAAATTATAGTTTGCTCCATATTATTCAAAAGAGTAGATTATATGATAAAAGAGTACATATTATTGACAAATTATAGTTCGCTGCATATTATTCAAACTTTATAGCAGGGTGTTGTACCAACTTGGAAATTCGGAGTCGAAGCTGCAATTCAAAGACGAGGTCACAATTCGAAGACGAAGCACCAATTCGGAGATCAACGAGGCCGCAATCAACGAGGAAGTCATGGAGGAAAATTACCTGCAAACAAAAAAACAGCGATAAAATTAAAACAGATGAAAAAAATTAAAACAACAATAAAATTAATTCACAAAAAAAAAACAACAAAAAATTACCTCCTTGCCCCTACGCAACACTAAGACTCTGCAAACACAAATGCAACAGATGCTAATAAGCCCGAAACAAAAATGCAACAGACACGAATAAGCCTGAAACATAAACACAGCAGACACAACAGATGCTAATAAGCCTGAAACACAAACACAACAATCACTAATAATCCCGAAACACAAACGCAACACACTCTAATAAGCCCGAAATCCATTCACGTGTTTGGGCTGGTATATTTATAAACTAAAGTCTATCCATGTTGTCAGTACGTCGTCAATGTAAATGGAAAAATGAGTTCGGTCGAACTAATTTCGAAAGTTCGACCGAACTGTCGGGAAAATGAGTTTTCCACCCCCTATTCTCACAAAAGTGTAACCCACCTTCATAGATTTATCCTCATACAATGAACAAGTGTTGAGATTTTATGAATTAAGCGTTGTTCGAATAAGTTTTGTTCATAAATATTGTTGAAAAAATAATTAATTAATTAAAATTTGAATATATGTTGAAATTTGATGAATAAAGTGTGTAAATCATATTTTGGTTTATCAAATTAAATCAATATTTGTAATTACACATTTAAATAATAATTCAGAGATTCCCTTGTCTTATCATAAATAGGTTAATATACTTTGGATTTAAGTATTTCTTTTAAATAAAGTATAAATCATGATGAGAGTGAATCCAGAGCAATGTAACTATAAAATTATTATAGCACAAATACGGATCTAGTTGAAGAATAATTGCACAAACTTGCAAGAGTTGAAAAAGAGAAATTGGAATTGAGAATGAATTTGATTCATCAATATTAGTTTGAGAATCAATATATAAATAAATTAAGTTAAGCATAGTTTTACATGCAATAACTATGGATAATTAAATGTGTTTTATGTTCTATTAATGTGCACATACACCACATGCAAGTACTAGAGTTAACTAACTAAAGTCAAGTGCACACCACATGTAAGCACTCAAGTTAACTATTTAAAGACAAGTGCACATCACATGCAATAACTAGAGTTGAACTAAATCTAATTAAGGCAAACTATGTGCATGTACACCAACCCACTCTCCTCCCGCTCCCCCTCTGTGATGAAAAATGAATAAATCCCGACAGCAAGGCCATTTTAGGTACCCATATACAATGCATGAAAAGAGGAAAGAGGGAAAACCCAGTGGGAAGAAAAATTGCCCCTCAAAATATAATGCAAACCTTCACCCCGAGACAATCTCGCAGAAATTATAACTTCTTCTTAGTGAAATTCTTATTAAAGATATCAGTAGTCTACTCGAAACTCAGACAATACTGAAGATCGATGATCCCATAATGGATCTGGAGGAATAAGATTTATTTTTGGAAGTAGAGGTATCAACTCCCATGTTTGGATGAAGGATTGAATTTCTTTATACATGGTTGCATGCCAATATGGATTCCCTGTAACTTCATCATGCATTTAACGATCAAATTCATGTACCGTATATGCATACATGGGAATGGTTGTCTTTAGGGATGCATCCATGTACATGTGTGGCTTTAGAGATGCCTTTCTGGATGCATACATGCACATACATGGTGTTATAAATGCCTCATTAGATGTATACACGGGAATGCATGGCTTTGCCACTGAGAGTTCATGTGGGGCATCATTAAATTGAGACCTCGTCACATCTGCATCATCAACATCATCAATAGTAGAGGAATCAAAGTGCTCTTCTATGTTTTTGAAAGTAGTGTTTTCATCACTAGCAGAGGAAGATATTTCCTCATGTGAAATGTCTTTGTTATTAGACAAGATAAAATTCTCATCTGCAACAGGTTCATTAACAATTATAGAAGCACACTCTTCTTGTTCAACATTGTCTTGAGAATATTTCCCCACATTATTGGAGTCTTCACCACTTTCATGATTGTTATAATAAGTTGATCTCTTTGCCTCCAAATGGCGTTCTTTTAAATCATTTTCATCACCATATAATCCTTTCAATGGAGTCCAAATTTCATGTGGCGATTCAATATTTCTGATCTCATAAATAATATCACAAAACACAAATAAACATAATCTTCCATAAGCCATGTGAAATTTGTTAAGCCAATCTGACTTCTCATCCTCTGACAATGGTTTTGTCTCAATTCCCATGACTATTTGGTACAAGCCTTTGCTCCTAAGATGAAGCAAAATCATTGGCTTCCATTCATAGTAATTGTATGGAGTTAGAATAGTGGAATTTGGGAATTTCATTCTTTCACTTTCTGGTTGTAGCAACAATTGCGGAAATTCTCAAATATTTTGATCTGCAAATCAAATCTTCAAAAAATTTCCAATTCATTGCTCTTAAAACCTGCAAAATATTTTTCATGCACCTTCTTCAAACCCCTATAACTCTGATACCATGTAAAATTATTAGAGCACAAATACGGATCTAGCTGAAGAATAGTTGCAGAAAATTGCAAGAGTTGAAAAAGAAAAATTGGAATTGAGAATAAATTTGATTCATCAATATTAGTTTGAGAATCAATATATAAAGCGACTAAGTTAAGCCTATTTGTACATGCAATAACTATGAATAATTAAATGTGCTTTCTATTCTGTTAATATGCACATGCACCACATGCAAGCACTAGAGTTAACTAACTAAAGCCAAGTGCACACCACATGTAAGCACTCGAGTTAACTAGCTAAAGACAAGTGCACATCACATGCAATAATTAAAGTTGAGCTAAAGCTAATTAAAGCTAACTATATGCATGTACACCAACCATAACAAACCCGGATAATTTGATGTTTAGTTTTCCTATCACTCATAAAGGGCCTTGGTGGATATAATGAATATTACCGTAGGCAAACATCATTTTACACTTCCTTGATCATTCCTTGAGATACAGGCTAATTTTTCAATTAAAAATTCAAACTCCGCATTCACTTTGGTTCGAGGAAAAGATACAAAGAACATATTCTCTGAATTCTAGAAACCCATATGCAGATTTATTCCTTCAAAAGATGACATTTGTGTCGATTTAGACCCCCGTGTAGTCTGGTTATCTGTAGATCTTGGCAGAGCTATTGTGTTTTTCTATACAGTCCTTGCCTCAACTACATTATAATTCATTATAGTTCTGCGTAGATTTTGACCCAAAAATGTTGTCTTTCTGCATAGATTTTGTCCCTGCCATTAAATCTTTCGATGTAAGCTTCGTCTTTCTAGGGAGCTTTCATCCCAGAAACCTTGTCATTCTGCGTAGACTTCAACCTAGACATAATTTCTTCCTGCAAAGCTTTTGTGTTATAAATAATGTCTTTTTGCATAGATTTTGTATTAGAGTACATATTTGCATATATTTTGGTCCCTCCATTAAATCTTTCGATGTAGGCTTCGTCTCTCATAAAGAAAGAGTTTTCACTATGATGTCTTTCTATGAAGCTTTCATCCCAGAAAAAAGTGTCATTCTACATAGTTTTTAACATAGACATTCAGAAATAACGTCTTTCTACATGGATTTTGGCTCAGTTAGATTACAATGCTGGTTATCTTTAAACCCAAATATAATTTCTTCCTTCGTATGTTTCGGCTTGCCATATTATGGTCCTTCAAAAATTTTGGTCGAGATATAGTGTCCTCCACATATTTTGGCTGAGATGCATTTGAGTTTTGCATCAATTTTTGCCCAACCAATGGTTTGTCATTATGCACAGATTTTGAATTTCACTGAATGTTATGCTGCAACAGACAGACTGCAAGAGGAGCAGACCAAAAAATGAGAAGGCCAACCTTTGCATGATTGTGAAGATAAGATGATATTTTCAAACTTGTAATCTCAACAATAACCCTCAATTTGGCCTCTAAACCATGCAAATAACTGATCGGAGTACTAGTAAACAATTTGCAAGCACAAAAACCTCCCTTCTCCACAATTTTCTCTAGAAAGTATACCAAAAAGTTCTCATTGGGTATAAATGGAATCTCTGAAACCTCAGTCATCCTAATATTAGCCATATTAATGAAATTGGTAATAAAAAAACCACAAAGAGATAAAATCACTCTTTTTTTTAGAAAAAATAAAAAAAGAAAAAGAAACGATGTTTATATATTAGTGATAAACAATACATATTCAATAGATTGCATCAACATAATAATATCATAAACGTATGAGCAACCACTAGTTTTCCAATACACATAAAACTCTCCCCTGCAACGAAGTGAAAAACAGAGAAAAACTCAAAGTCCGGGGACAAATTCCATGTACAAGAAAAATGAAGGATATATCAAACATGGTCTACATAGAGACGGATGAAGATGCTTCGTGATGAAAAAATATCAATCTGTGCATAAAAAAAGGCCGATATAGGCACCAAAGAAAATCATGATAAACAACATATGTGCCCAGGTGTGACCCTGTGTAGACTATCAACCACAACCACAAATTAAAATAGATATAGCTCCTAGAAGTCAATCCACGAACTAGTGATAATAGCCATATCACTTGATTGACTGGCTTACATGAGTCTCGTCATAACAGTGCAAAGATGCACTACGGATCGTTGTGCCCAGCTGTCAAAACCCTGTAGTGTCGATTATGTGAAAGTACCTGTGGAATAAAAGCTGATAACCAAAACGAAGGCCCGACAGCATTCGCGGAAAATCACAGAAGAGAAACCACATATTGTTTGAGTAATTGATCCCCCTGAAAGTGAGTTATGTTGATTCTGCTTGTGGGAGCAGAGAGGCCCAATTTTGATAGGTTGTCTGCCTGAGAGTTGATCTCCCTATATATATGCAATATTAGTGGATCGTTGAGCTTGTGGAGTATATTTTTCACCCGAGTGATTCACCTCATAAATCTCTTGGCTGAAAAATTGTCTTACCACGAATACCATCAATGACAACTTTTGCATCCCCTTAAATGTTAACAGATTGCATGCCTAAATTATAGGCCACCCACAGTCCCCTCCATAAAGCCAAAAGCTTCGCTTTAATTTTAGTGCCTTTCCTTCCCTTCCAAAAGATCTGATAACGTTCCAGATTTTCCATTTTAATCCATGCCCATGTCCACGGCATCCCTCTTGTTGTGCCCTATCAAAATACATGGCCGACAAGGTTATAGTATGTGGCCGGATATGGATAGACATATCCTTTGTAGATGCATCATGATGAGGTTGGGCAGCCAACCAGACCATCATGACTCCATGAATGTGCAATGAAAGTCAGTTTCCCTTTGGAAAAAAAAAGGTTGTGTGCAAACCAGACCTCCCACATCAGATAGAAAGGCAGGGATTTATAATTACCTTTATATGCTCCCATACCTCAAAGGTGTTTATGAAATTGTCCAGGCACCATCTCGATCCAATGATGTAATGAGTGAAAAGTGACCATATCTTGCGTGTGAGCAAACATGATAAAAAAATATATGATGTCGATTCCTCTTGTGCATGACATAATGAACACCTTCCCAACCCATGGAAACCACGTTTCATTAGCTTATCCCATGTCAAGATTCGACCTTTCCACACCAGCCAGCCAAACAAGAGAATCTTAAGGCGAATTTTCCAATTCTAGTACTTCCTGAATGGGGACAAGGTCCTCTTCGGTAATTGGTTTAAAATTATGCTTAAGTACACTTCCTACACTATCAACCCTTCCCCCTTCATACCCCCTTCCCATACGATTTTATCACCTTCTTGATTATGACATAATCCCCCATCCTGTAGGGATTTGGTGTACTGATGCCATTTTCGTGTGTACTAATGCCATTTGCGTGCTCCCCCTCGAGCAACCCAATCTGTGTTGCAGTCTTCCACTTCGGAATCCCCTGTTTCCAACATAAAATCAATTGTGACAAATGGAAAATAACCCTATGTACCAATCTATGAATGGTCCTATCATCCAGCAACCTTCCTTCACCGATACCCAAAATACGATCACAACCCAAGACAATATTGTGACCATTTCCAAATTTCCAAACTAAAATGTTCGCTACCAAATGCATTACCTTCTTGAAACTCCTCCATATGATAGATTATTTATTCACTATGATAATCGACCCCCTGTATATCTATAGTAATGAATTCCCTGCATGTACATATTTGTAACGGATTATATTAGCCCAAATCCCCTTTTGAGGTAATAGCCCTCGAGAATGATTTTATTAGAAGGGAATTTGCAATTGTGCGTGCATCCGGGAGACCCCACCCTCCAAAATCCTTCGGCGTTGATATTGCATGAATTACAATCTTAAAATATTGAGAGTTTTAGCATGATAATTCTTTGCTACCCAATTCTAATAATATTTCACTGAAAATCCACGATTTGATAAAAGACTGCAATATAAAATTGAGAAAAAATTCTACTTACAAAGTCGGTCCAAAATTTCAAACCCTCTAATGGAACACCCTTGTAATCTCTTGGACGAAACACCTACAACGTGTTAGTGATCCAAAAGTGCAACACTAATACCATGGGTGGATTGATAAAATGCAGGCAGGTAAACTAGAGTAGACAGTACACTTATAACAACGTTCGTACATGACTATTTCTACAACTACTTCAAAGAATCTCAAACATTGTAATCTGTGAATGATGCGTAAATTACATCCTTGATTATTTTTTGTGTTTTCCTATAATTATTTCATAAATATTATTTAAGACATCTAAACTACTTGACAACCTGCCTGCAACTTCTTAGTACAACCATGCCTATGAATATCATGCCTGAATGTAGTGTTTTCCATGGACAAGATTTATCCCAAACCCGCTATCGTTTAATGCACAGTTACCCCCATTCTTGAATTCCCTTGGATATGGTTCATTTAATGACATGCGAGATGTGTCGTCCCATCTTTACCATTTGCAAAAAAAAATTCTACCGTGTAAAATAATACTAGCTCATCCATTTTAAATGTCATTACAATGACATAACAAAATATCATAGAGAATACTTCTAATAATAAGCTTATGGCATTTAAATTAACATTAAAACATGAAACTAAATTACTATAGGAACATTCACTATAATAAAAAAAAAGGATGGATGCAAGTCAGCTAGTCCTAATAAAAAAAAAGGATGGATGCAAGTCAGCTAGTTCTTGCCTTGAGCCAGAGTTGGAACAGTAAATAGATAAACAAGATTGAATTATTTGCTTCCTCTAGAAAGTAAATTTAGAACAAAAATTAAATTTTTCGTTAGCTATTGAGACCAAATTGTATCTATAAAACTTGACAACCTTGAACTTCTCTTATCCATTAGCAACATCCAAATCAGAAATCGAAATCTCTGAAAACTCGGGGTTGAAAATGAAGAATCTGACCTTTCAGAATCAGGTGCTGGAAGAATCAGAATCTACATTGATAACCAAGTCACAACTTACAGGGCAAAGGGCTCCATAACGTGAGCACCAGGAATTTGCTCCATAACATGAGTACCGGGCTCCAAAATTGCACACGTCACCAACCCGTGAGGAGGGCTCTAGGCCGTCGAAGTGCAAATCTATATTTAAACTTAAAATAAAATGTTATTTTTTTATACTGGTTTAAAAAATAATAATAATATAACAGCATTGCCTGTGAAGGCTGCCCACTGAGCACCAAATCCCTTCGTAAAAAGTACGTGCTTCTGCCCAACCTCTTTTCAACGCGACGTCGTGCGTATGTATCACGGTTGTGTGACGTGAAGAGGTTAATTTTTTTTTGAAGTTGGGCAGATGAGATATAAAATTAGTTCATTCTCAAATAGAATCATTAAACGAAAGAATTACCCTTTCAGATGGTTTGATGTTGAGCTTTAACAAATTGAATTTTTATTATATATAAACATGGAAAGGCAACATTATTTGATCCTCTATAAAATATAAATGGAATGATGATTAGATCTTAAACAAAAAACTTTAAACGAAAAAATAACCCTTTCATATAGTTTAATTTTAACCTTTAACCAATTGATTTTTTTTATATTACCATTGAAAGTAAAAAATTATCTGATATTATATATAATAAAAATGAAATGATGAGTAAATGTTATATACTAATTTAGATATCAAAATAATACATCTCACATTATTGTATAAATAAAAAAATAAAAGAGTAGAATATTTCACAATATTAAATTAAAAAAATTAATTAAAATATAATTTTAATTTAAATTGATATTTTTAATTATATATAATATAAAAGCAAGACAAAATAATCATATAAATCTTCCCGGAAATCACATGAGAATTTTAGGAAGATTTCCTAAAATTCTCATGTGATTTCCGGGAAGATTTATAATCTAATATGTTATGGATCACATAAGCTTACACTCTCAAAAATAATCATATAACAATAACTAATAAAAATATAACATTATTTAGTTCTCTACTACATTTTATTAAATTTAAAATTTAAAAATATAACATCATTATTGCTCTACTATATTTCATCAAATTTAAAATTTAAAAAACATAACTAAATTTGAAGATAAATCTTTATTTTTGGCCATAAAATAAACTTATTAAAACAAAAATTCAAAATTCTATTAAAATAAAATAAGCCCTCAACATTAATATTCCAATACTATAATATTTATGAAAAATCCAAAATACAATGTTCCATAATTACAAAATTCAAAATCTTATTCCAAATTTCAGATTATTTGAATTATAATTTAATAAAAAACCTAGTATCATTCACAAATGCATACTTGAAATAAAGTTCATAAACTTGTTAAAATAAAGTTGTGAAAATTCTATTAAAAAAAATAAACCCTTCAGCTTAAATATTCCGATACTATTAATATATATTAAAGAAAAATCCAAAACAAAATGTTCCATAACTATAAAATTCAAAATCCTATGTCAAATTTTAACTTATTACAACTTTATAATTCAAACTGAACATTATACCTATAGACATTTGAATTATAATTTAATAAAAATCCTAAATATCATTTACAAATGCATACTTAAAATAATGCTTCAACTTTTACAAGATATATCACAAAAATCAATGTTAATACTTGCTCTTGGAAGCTTTCATTACGCACAAGGATTTTATTGAAAAAATCACCTCATCTTTTTTAAGAAAACTTATTTAACTTATTTTAATCAAATTTAGAAATTTTTATTAAAATAAAATAAGTCCATCAACCTCAATATTCTAATACTATAATCTAAATTTATTAAAATAAAATTTTAAAAATTGTGCTAAAATAAAATAAGTTTATGAACATAAATATTTCAATACTATATATTAAAAGAAATTCAAAAATTAAATATTGCATAACTACAAAATTCAAAATCTTATTTTAGATTATTGTACCTTTATAATTGAAACTGAACAGTATACCTATACACATTTGAATCATAATTGAATAAAAAGCCTAAACATCATTCACAGACGCATAATTGAAATAATAATTCATCTTTACCAGACCGATATTTGCATAATCACAAAAGTCAATGTTAATACCGGTTCTTCAAACTATCCTTACCCACAAGGATTCTATTCAAAAGTCCACTTCATCTTTCCTAACAAAACAACCAACCTCTTAAGGGTTGTATTCAAAAGTCCACCGCTTCCTTTTTAAGAAAACAACCAAATTTAACGAGGAATAACACGTATTTTTATAAATAAACGATCTCGACACGAGCTTGCTGGTCCACTGCGTCCTTTATAAGAAAATAAAAACAACATTAAGGAGAACTATGCATTCTTTAGACACGTATTTTTATACATAAACGATCTCGACACGAGCTTGCTGGGAAGCTCTCCTCGCATATAACAATTTTGTCAGAAAATTTATTTCATCATTTAAGTCTATTTCATCGACTTCTGCATCATTTCGATTACTTTCATCTACCTCCACTTTCATGATTTCAAGACTAGAACAGCTCTCAAGAAAGCTACTCAAGACATCTAATTCTCTCTCGCCGTATTCCATTATCCTTACTTTTATTATCCGAAGATGGGCTACTGTAGAGCTCAGACATGATGTTATAGGATCTCTAACTATCCCCTGAAAGTAAAATACCAGTTCCTATCAATGGCCTAAATACAACTTTCGAAAATAAAGAAAAATTACCCATACACAATGGCATTTAACCATGAAGATGCAATGCAAATAATAGGTCCACTCAAATGCCTGTATTTATCATAGAGATTCTCTCACCGAAACAGACATGCCACGCATGTCCAAACGCTCAAGATGAGGAAACGTATCGAGCAGCTTGTGAATGAGGACGACCGTCTCGTTTTCCTTTTGAACCAGCAAACATTTCGGTATGGAGAGCTCCACCAATGCTTTGAAAGCTACCACAAACTCCAGAAATCTCTCGGCCGAGAGATCGTCTTCCTCAAATTCCTCTTCCATTTTAAGAACAATAACATTGCTTCCGCTCTGCATTTTCAGAGACCAGACCGCATAGGAAAATTCCTGAAACAGCACCCCATTTACTCTTAAATCCCGTATCTTGCGTGCTTCAAGAGTTGTAAGCTTTGGACAGTCAACTATTAAAACCTCTATCTCATTTCTGGTATCACCGTGTATAACTAAATATGTAAGATTAGGAGCAGATATGATAGGCTTCCGCAGACCAACTGATTCTAATATCTCAAGTCTCTCAAGAAAGGGGTAATGAGAAAAGCAGGAAAAGGACTTATTAGTGAATTCGATTCTCTGGAAGAAGCAAGTAACAAGATGGTTGAATCCAGGAAAACGGGCTGAATACGTGTCAGAATGGAGTTGAACAATTTTATGTCACTGAGGTGAGTGCATGAGAAAAGCTCTGGCGGCACCTCTTCCATTTCGCAGGAAGTGCAAAGGGTGAGATGTTGGATATTCCTGCAGGCAGCATACCGCACCCATTTCCATACGCTTTGACGGCTAAACTGCCATTTCTTGTTTATGCCATCACCCTTTCTGAAACTCCATGGGTACATGTCATTGCACAAATGAAAGGACTCTAGATCTGTAGAGTGCAAGACTAGAAGGTTGGAGATTATGTTCTCCATCATTGCAACTGAAAGTGGATCTGGATCTTTGTTGAAACGGCCCAAAATGCGATAGGGGCTGAGACTGAGATGAGGCATTTGGGGGTACAGGAGTCTCCACTTCTTCGACAGAATGGAGCATCTGACCGCCTGCCTAATTGGAATTTTAGAGGACGAGGCCCAGCAATGGATCTGGAAGTGTGTAGTACCATCTGCAGCACGGGGCATGATGGTAGCGGTCTACCGAGCCCGCGATTTGGCCCGGAAACTCGGCCCGTCGGAAAACTTCGCTGCCCATCCGCCGAGTCCTGACATCCTTTTCAGGTTGCTTGGAAGACCGCGTGACCCCGTCAGAGTTGAAAACATAACCGCATTGTCAGACGCGCCGCCGCCCTTAAAGATAATGATACCTCGCGCGCCCCGCTGAGCTGAAATTCAAATTTAACCCGGCTGAGTTGAAATTCAAAATTTTATGTGAAATTCAAATTTAACCCGGCCCCAACAACCCTCAAACAACTCTGAACCCTTGAGAACATATTCAACTCCACGAGCTGGACAGACTCCATCGTCCTCAGATAAATCGTTCCAGACATAACCATTTTTACAGCTCCCATTGAACGATGGGAAGTGTAATCCTATGGTCCCATTGAACCGGGAAAATTGACAAATAATAAGAGGTAAGTTTTATTTCAATGAATTTGAACAGGGAAAATTGACAAATAATAAGAGAATAGAAGGCAGAACAGAATTCTCGAAAACTGACAAATAAGAGAAGCATCAATCTACCATAGAAGGCGGAACAGAAGTCTGAACTTATGAAAGGGGAATTCTGAACTTTATGACGAGAGAATTCTGAACTTCTTTTTTTTTGCTGTATTTTGTAAGAAAATTTGATTTAGATGAACATGTTTACAATCTGAGTATTAAGTATGATAAATATTGAACAGAAAAACATAAATGTTGTAATAGTAGGATGTTTACAATCTGGGTATTAAGTATGATAAATATTGAACAGAAAAACAGAAATGTTGTAATAGTAGGATCAACTGGACAAAATTACCATGCTATGAACAGGAGCAAGATAAAATTACCATGCTATGAACATGAATAGACGTTTGAACATGAATAGACTGATAGGACAAGACAAAATTACCATGGTATGAACAGGAATAGACTGATTGTAGAATATGAACAAGAATAGACTGATTGTATAATAGGAGTAGGATATACTGATTGTATAATAGGAGTAGGCTCATACAGGAATAGACTGATTGTATAATAGGAATATGATCAACAAAACAGAATTACCATGCTATGAATAGGAATACAAGAATGAATACACGAATATCATAGGAATATAGGAATAGACCGATTGTATAATAGGAGTAGGACTGATCATATAATAGGAGTAGGATCAACAGAATTACCATGCTATGAATAGGAATACAGGAATAGATATGTTAGTAATACAAGAATAGAAATGTTTTAATAGGATTACTATGATATGAATTAGAATGATTACCATGCTATGAACAGGAATACAAGAGTGTATGTATATATGGAAAAGAGTAGTATTATTTTTTTCGCTGGGAAAAATTTTTTTTAATCGTTCCTGTTCGTAATAATTCCATCTTTTGCTTCTCATTCATAAAAATGAACCGGCCCATGCTGACTATGCTGCCTGAAGTACCCCAACGAAAAACTGGAATGCAATGGGAAGTGTAATCCTATGGTTCTTAATAGATATAGTCCCAAACTCACTTGATTTGCCCAGATAAGACATGAATAATTCAAGTAAGAGTTACAATCCAAGGGGTTGCTGCTATCAGCCATAACTTAAACAAATACCCTGTTTTACATAAAGAAACTAAAATGCTGCAAGAAGAGAAGGAAATGAAAATTTGCAAAGACCATTGAAATAATTCACAAAGGGAAATATGGAAATGTGAAGTAACATGCAAAGAAAATGAATTAACAGATCAAACTATCTGCTGGAAAATCGGTGCTTCTTTCGCAATACTGTCACAGGCAAGAATAAGGAGCCCAAAGTCTCCTTCACAAGGCTCACTACTTATAACACCTTTCACTCTTCCAGGTTGATTAAATTTGTTGAATAATAAATGGCAAATTACCTTGGCAAGAGGGAGGACACAGTGAATTGATCCAGTGTCTAGCTTCATCCTGTAATCAGATGTTAGTCTAGCTTGCCAGAGGAGAATTGCCCTACAACTACCCTATGGAATGCCATTAAACATGCCATAATTATCAGTAATGGATGTAAATGAGGGACTACGTATTCTCATTGGAAAAATAATGTAAGTGCGTTTTTCCATGGTAGCCTTGGATGGTTTGAAGGCCGAGAAGACTTTACAAATTTAAATTAATGAAATTTATTACTCTGTTTTGGTAAGATTTAGACAATTGACCTATTTATTTGTTTATTGCCTTTTTATTTACCGAGTGGCCACACGTTCCTTTGTTTACTGCAGCACACATTCTAATAGTCACAGCTAGCAATTCAAGTGACTAACAATCACTATATTAACACTCATATTTTTCACTTGTTGCTTACAGTCCTTGGCTCGATATGCATGTCAGTTCCACAAACATAAGTACTTATTTATGGTGGATTCACTAATATTGCAATTCAATTTCAGCTTACACATGTATCGATTTTGGTGCAAAATGGCCTCAGTTCTGCCAAGGCTCTTGAAGCTGAAATTTTCTTTTAAGTTCAGGAAGTCTGGCCTCAATAGGTAATTTGCTCATAGTTCTAGTGTATTGTTGCCTGTTTTTATTGAATAATAAATGGCAAATTACCTTGGCAAGAGGGAGGACACAGTGAATCGATCCAGTGTCTAGCTTCATCCTGTAATCAAATGTTAGTCTTGCTTGCCAGAGGATAATTGCCCTACAACTGCCCTATGGAATGCCATTAAACCTGCCATAATTATCAGTAATGGATGTAAATGAGGAACTACATATTCTCATTGGAAAAATAATGTAAGTGCATTTTTCCATTATTTAGCTAATTACATTATCTTATCCTACTGTAGCATTTATTAGATTTGGATGAATTCAGATAGTAAGGTTTGTTGATCATACAATTTGTTCATTGAAATTCCTTTGAATTTTTTTTTTTGTTGGCATGTGTCCGGGCTTCCCATCTCCTTCTGAGAAACGGGTACACCGTCTTAAGTCATCCTCAGTGCACCACACATTATAGGCTACGCCTGCTTCAATCAAAAGACCGTGTCTTGTGTGTAACAGAAGGTCATATGGTAATTCTCCAGCTTTAGTTTCAAATGGCTTTAATATGCTAAAATGTGGATTTCTTCATTTTGGTTGACTTCCATTAATCTAAATTCATGCTTAAAAGGCTAATTTGCTTCAAATGAGTTGTTACCAAACCAGGCAAGTTATAGAAAATTCAGAGCTCTGATCGGATTTGCCAGACACCCAAATGTTGTTTTGTAAAGAAACTTGGGCTTAGGTAAAGATTATTTCACAAGCCATCCAGTAATGTAGGTAGGGATTGTGTATGTGGTATCTTACACATGGCTTCTCAAGTTTTTTAACTAGGTGGGAAGTGGATTCTTTTCATATGAAATTATTAGATTCAATGCAGATTGATAAGTGAACTGTATATGGAGATCATATTTATATGAGTTCTCTGATGTAAATATTGTTACAGTCACTGTGATACCAATCCTTATCGCAATGGTGTGGCTTAGGTTGGTGTTCTGTTCCTATGCATGTTCAATGGAACGGATATTGCTGGATTGATTATGCAAGGTATTGAATTAGGGTTGTAGGATCAGAAATGAATTTGCAGAATGACCAAAGCTATCATATGGCTTAAAAGTTTCCTTTGGACTGAAGAAACAGTGTAGACAATGCCATCAATGCCTTCCTTATTCTAAGTTTCCATGGATCGAAGAAAGAGGGTAGACAATCCCATCAATGCATTCCTTCTCATAGAGATGAGAACAAGGAGAAGGTTAGATGTACTTATAAGTAGCTTATGATTATCTAATTCCATCGTGTCTAGTTACTCTATCTGTTATGTTTTGATTCTTTAATGATATATATCCATTCACCGAGATAAAGTAGAGATTAAACAACAATAGCACTAAGAAGATTTAAAGATTGAGTTGAAAACATCTTATTTGCCCAGATTCAAATAACAATTATTATTATTATTATTTTTAGTATTATAAATTAAAAGTTGAATTGAAGACATGGTTTGCTCAAATTCAAACAACTAACCTACCTCTTTGTTGTTTGTGGTGTGTACTTGAAGTAAATGAGAGGTTTTTTTTGTTTGTGGGTGTGTACTTGAAGCAGATGAGAGTATTCCCTTTCAGCATAAAATACTTTGTGCCAGAAGACAATTATCTCCAAGTGCTTGGAGTGTATACAAACCACTTGCTATCCAATGCTATACAACACTATATGAATGTTCAACCACCAATACTCGACCTAAATCATGTTGTATTTATTTAATTCAATTGAACAGTTTGGTGCTAGGTCCAACATCTTTATTTAATGTCATAATCCAAATAAATCTAACTGGTAGAAATGAATTGCCAAGAAAGAGTGACAGTAATATTCAATTCATGTTAATATAAAAAATGAATGAGAAGATATCCTAAAACAACAATGATTGTGCAGTCTAACGGCAATTGTAGTCCACAACTAAATTTCCAGCATCTTTATTTAATGTCATAATCCAGATAAATTTAACTGGTAGAAATGAATTGCCAAGAAAGAGTGACACTAATATTCAATTCATGTTAATATAAAAAATGAATGAGAAGATATCCTAAAACAACAGAGCAGTTGAGAAAACTGAGACAGTATCCACTGTGATTTGCATCTTATTAGTTCATAAGCAATTCACCTACTGGAAAAAGGTTATTTATGTACTTATAACTGGGGAAAAATTACCCAATACTCATAACTGGCCCCAATCGCTTATTCATACGTATGGGCATTTGAACCTTAGGGGATGAATTAAGTCCTTTGATCCTATTTGTACATTTGTAGTTATGACTGACAACCAGAGATGTCAGTAATATCAAATTACATATTACATGTCATAGAAAGGTTGAACTATTCTGCCGATCAAAATAATGGTTTGCAACTTGATTGGGTCTATAATTGAGAGCCATTTCAAATATTGCCCATAAATATCATTTCTAAGCAAAATTGTGAGACCATTACAGGGGATAAAATAAAATTGATGATGCTGTTCACTGTCAGAAAATCCCATCAAAACATACTATCTCTGAGATGATTTATACTGTCTCAGATGATTTTCATGTTCTTAACAATGTATAAAATCTGAAGGTGTCAATGTTTAATGTATTGAAAAATCTTATTTTAGCTGTCATAGGAATGCTGAAAATATTCCACCCCTCAAAAGAAGAATGGCACCTACCACTTTTTTCATCCTCCCTCTCATATACAACATTTTAAAACATTTTTTAAAATCACCAATCATCTGAGATCCAAAACCACGGATGAATTTGAGGATTTCATATCTATCGAACTGCATTAAGCTTGTTATGGAAGAGTATGAAATATTTGGTCTGTTAGTGAATACAAGTCACCCAACTTATCATTTCAAAAGGTCATTCTCCTATAGGGGTTGGGCATAAGTAACCTTTTTTGAGACGCAGCAAGGATAGAAATATGTAAATGCCACATTTTTTAAGCAAATAATTATATTATACAGAAATAGGCACAAGTGCAAAATGAATGGCTCACCTACCTTGAAGCAGTTGAAGCTGCAATAAAGTCATAGACTCGGAGTAGTTCTCCTCTATTTGTAATTTACTTGTGACAGAAAGACTGATCGATGTACTAGTTCTCCTCTATTTGTAATTTACTTGTGACAGAAAGACTGATCGATGTACTAAATGCATCTGTCATTTAGATCCTTCAATTTAATTTACTGTCATTAACAGAAAAGTATTTAAAGACACAAGAAACAGAATAAATTACCTTGTTAATGTTCATTGAACTGCAATTGCATTTAAGAAAAGACAGAAAACGCTGAGAATATTTTGCCCATCAATAGGCTGCCACTGTCATCAATAGATTAATTTGCCACTGTCACTGAGTTCATTCTTGTGTCATTTTTCATGTGCTTTTTGTTCTTGTGGCGCAAAGTATTTCTCAGGGCGACAGACACCAGTTCAAGCTGCATGTCATCTATCAAAGAAAGGCTGAAAGTTCTGCCTATCATTTAAGAAAATACCATGTAAAATAATTCATGGAAACAAGGTCCGGGCTTCCCATCAACTTTCTTCATGTTCTGTTCTGGACTCAAGGTGGTGTTGTGTTTGTGGAAGCAAGAGAAGAGCATTGTGACTAGCATGTATTATTCAATTGTAAACCAAGCCTATGGCTTTATGACAAACAATAGAGTGATTTCTATAAGAAGTGAATCCTTGATCCATAACAACCAGTAAGATTGTCATTTCATGGACCATCATTAGCTTCTATATATGCTCAATGCACCCTGGACCCATCGTAATCAATGGTTTTGCCACTTGTCATTGGACGTTCAACAACTGTCAAACTCACAGTCACAACAGATCTTCTGGATATAGAAAATGACTGAAACACCCATCGAATCACTAGGAAAATGAAACCCATCAATCCACGAAAATTTGAGCAAATCCTGACAAATTTTGTTGTGAAAAAAATGAATACAAACATGTTTGGTTTTCATAACCATCTTAGCAACCACAATTGCAGAATGAAAAATCCATACAAAACAGTGAAATTTCCTTGGTGCTGGCAAAGGAGTAAGTGCTGCAAATGTTTTTCCTATGTGCTTCAAAACATCAATCACACATGAGGCTTCCTTTGGCCATCGATTTTATCTAAAGAGGCTCTGCGTTAACTCAAACTATCCTCTCCCTCCTTTATAAAATCAATAGAAAATGTCCCACTTTGAATGCATTTCATTAACTGTTTTCATCTCGGAGGTATGACTTAACATGCATGAAAATATTATTTCCAGTCCTCTCATCACATCAAACCTTCCAACGATGCAAATCAACACAAATTCTTTGCCATAAACACTCAGGCACAGAAAGGCACAGAAAATTCATGGTGAAATAGAGATGGAAGTTTTGCCAGTGCAAATTTTCTGACTCTGTATTGATCATCAAAAAACCCCTTGTTTTCTCCTTATTCATTGAAATCTTCTCCCTGATCCTGAAAAGTCACATCATGCAAATATGTTAACTCTAAATTGTGAGGCATGGATTAAAAATATGAGACCCATTTTGGAAGTTGTCTTACAAGGAAAAACATTTTCTATACATCTGAGGGAATAACATAGGAAATTTACATGTTTTGCAAAAAAACTTCTTATTCCATCAACTTTACAATTGATGCACATGATCCCTTGCTTAAAATAAGAGTTGTCATCTGATAACCACATTTTATATCATGAAAACACTTTAAAAAATAATCCAAGCAAGACCAAAATCACAAGCATCAAAATGTTTTTCCAGGTCATCTATGGTACTATTTTGACTAGTAACCTCAACCTCTTGAAGATGTTGACCATGAATAAAAATATCATAACGTAACCAGGATTCCATTTTCCATAATAATAACTCCAAGAATCAACCATAATTCATTCCTTCCTCTCGTGGAAAGTTCCTTACAAAAAATCCAACAAATATTCAATTTTCAACTGTGCTATAGAATGGAGGACACATTCTCAATATTCCCTTTAAAAACTATTAATTCACAACTGAAACTTTCCATAACACTCTCTGCATCTGGATCTTAATATGTTGCTTAAGAAGAACAACATCGATTGATATGTGGCATGATGTTCAGATTCACATGCTGATCTTAATATCGATTCATATTCACTTTATATATAAAAAGAATAAAATTACAGCAATATCTGGTGGAGGCCTACCTTTGAGGAAACCAAGTCCTCCACCAAGTGGATACCAAATTGTTTGTCCAAGGAGTCTACACAAACTATCCTATCTGCTGATATACATAAAAAAAACAGCATTCTAAAAGACCTTCCCATATCTATGCATGGAAACTACTAAAAAAAAGAAGATAAACCAGGCTTCAAATTATGGGTGTCAAGTCCTTGGGATCATTAGGCTGCTCCATTGGCTCCTTTTTCTTCCACTGTTCACCTTATTTATACATGGAAGGTGTCAGGTTCTCCTCAAGAACAATGGGATTTGCTTGTGTTCCCTCTCAGCACTAGAAGCTTGCTGTTTGGTATTTAATCTCATCTTTGTCAGTGACCTGAGAGACCTTTATACCTGTTCCGAAAACTTTTGCAGATTGCTTCAAACTTGCTTCAAAGATCCTAATTGTATGGAGAAAACCTGTCATGTATGGACAATAAGACAGAGATTAGAACAAAATATATGACTAGCATATTGTGAAACTACTCTTTTCTTATATCAAATTACCTGTCAGAAAAAAAATTCAATCATAATAAGAATGAATTCAAGACATTGATCCCTCTACATAATGGTTAAAACTTAAAATCCAATGCCCATGGACAGATATACAATCCTCCAATCTACTAGCAATAGAACCATCACTAATGAATGGACAGTAAACATTAAAATCCCTATGAAAGATTGAATACACAATTAGTCATCCTTCACAAAGGCAAATTATATTTGACCCCATCATAGGATATTTGCTCATAGAGAAAATTATATACAATTTGTGTTGAATTTGGCTCTCATATTGTAATTGAGGTCCCTCTTTCAAGACACCTGTACAATAAACAAGGGAATTGCATTCACATTGGACATGTACAATGGACACTAGACATGATTAGCACAAAAATATCCCATTTTTTAGCATGTTCAACTTCACCAAGTGAACTGTGTAAATTTCAATTTCAAACATGATTCCAACCTCATTCATTTTCATGGATACAATCTCATGAAGTAGTATTATCTTCGCTTGACCAGATTCAAGACTTTCTGAATAATAAAAGAAAATTTTAAGTTCGAACCCCAATATTAATGCACATTATTAACAAATACCATGAACTTTGATAATTAGTCAAACTACACCAAGGATGTGACCATATTAAGACTATTTTATCTCTCAAACCAAATAACTAAAAGAACCATATACTAGTTACCTATGCATTTAATTGGATCATCACATAAGAAAGTACATCTATACACTCTTTGGAAAGTACATACCTATTGTTTGTGCCTAGCTCATTGATTCCCATTAGAGTTGAAGTCCTTCCATGGATGTTCAACCATTGTAGAAGATGATGCTTCTCCACCCGTTCCATAGTTACCTAACAAAGTGTCATTTGTTAGCACAATGAAATTTGTTAAAGCATTAAGGTATATGTACAAACATAACTATATTGAGTGGATAGGAGGGGAAAACTACAGGAAATGCCTAAATGTTGAGTAGATGGTCTTTCTATATTAGATTTATCATTTTTGTCATTTGCATTGCCAAATATCACTTTTTCCTCCTTCATTTAGGATTTAGTTAGATGCACATTCATTCAAATGTACCTGGCATGGCAGGAAATGTTGGATGCTCTTGCATCTTCCTTTGGTCTTGGTTTATTGCCATAACTCTAGATTGTTGCATCGCTGTAAAAATAAACATATCACATGTTAAAGAATGTTTATGACTAAATACACAAATCTAAAACCATCACTATATTGAATACATGAAACAAACCTGGAACCACAGACAATGCATTATTTGATCGAGGACGACCTCGCCTATTGAGGTATTGAAACTCAAATGGTTCATATTCTGATGGATGGACATTCAAATCAATTTCCAAACCATTGTTTTTTTTGTTCCTTTGTTTCTTTGTCGGGCTAAGGAAACTCTTTTTCCTCTTCAAAGATGAATCAAGAGAGCCCAACCCAGGTGTGAAGTCAAAATCCATAATATGCAAGTTGTTGGCTTCATCCATCATTTTTTTAACTAGACTAAGCAATTGGTTTGCTTTTGTCAAAGTAGTAGGAGGGTTATCTAGAATGAAATGCATGTATCTAGACACCTCCTCGTTTACCAAATGAAGTGCTCCAACATCTGCATCAACAATATCTGTGGCCATAGGAGTGGCATCAACATCTACATCATGGCTCTGGGTCTCTATATTGATTTCAGAAGAGTCATTGAATATGTTATCCACTGCATGTTGATGAAGTAATGGATATGGATTATCTGAGTGGAAATACAACCAATTAACCTTTATTGCATGCTTGCAAATATTGCCACGAGTAGACCATGGGCATTCACATGTTATAAAATCCATGCGATACCATTTGACAAGGTACTTCTTATCTCGATCTGTTTGACTTCTCACCCAGTAAGCATTGGTTATGCTCTCATGAGGAGAACAATCACTATTCGGAATTTTTCTTGCTCTTTCCACTGATGACTCAAGCTGTTTCTCTTTCTTGTAGTTGTTTAGAAATCCTTCTTCTTTCAATATTTCCTTATATCGATAACAAGGTTCAACACTTGTTAGCAGGATATATAGCAACCAATCCATCCGACGAGCACATTTTTTTCTTCTATCAGATAAAAAATTTGTTTTCAAATAACAATGATATGACTCAACAGCATTGTTGGTCTCCTGATTTGCGTGAGGAAACTCCCGACAACCTTTCACCCACATCCCTAAATGCAAAGAGAATTAATTTAGTCTAAATATATCATTTTTATAGAAAACAAACATGGATACAATACAAAGAGTTTGTTTACTTACGAATCTTATCACCAACAACCCAATTCTTGTGGAAATAGTCTAAGAACTTCTCTTCATCTGCAAATTTGATAAAAAATCGATTGATCGCATCATCCACTTCAGTATTGAGAGTGTGTTTCATGATAGAACCTAACTCACTGAACATCTCATTGGCTTTTATGGAATTTGTGGCCAACCGGTTCACGTTTTTTAACCAAGCCCTCCGTACATGCCAAACACATAAGATAACATCACAACCTGTGATCCTCCTGCCATATTCAATGCATTTTAGTGCAAACATTTTAGAATAAATGAATTTTTATTAAATGATGACAGTATTAAAGTTACCTCAAGGCAGCAATTTCAGCCAATGCATCATCGACCATGAATGCATTGACTTTCCAATCAGGACGGATTTGGAAACACCTGTGCATGAGCTTCTCCAACCATAGTGCAATATCATCTGATGTGTTTCGTGATGCCACGACCCAAGCCACTGGTACCCCGCTTTGTTGTTCATCAAATGCCACAAGTGTATACAACTGATACTATCATATTCAACATTACATAAAGTCAAATACACGTTATTAATCATATTTGATGTCTACAACTTAAATACATATATTCAATTAATTATTGTTATCCAACTTACCCCATATTTATTTGTATTAAATGTTGAATCCATGGCTATTAAGCTATTGTGTGATAGCTTGACCATTGTCTCCAACATCCACTTTGTTTGAATCCCTATTATAAAAGGGACCTCCACACCATTGGGTTTTTGGTAAAAGAAAAAGTCTTCCTGGTGCTTTTGATACCAAAGGTTTACACTCATTTCATCCTTTTTGTGGAGTTGATAATTTCCCTTTGCCAACCTGTTATATATGTTTACAATATCTTTCCTGCATAAGAAGAAGTCTCTATCCCGAGTTGTCACATCCATGTCAATATGTCTCTTAATATGGGTTCTATACACCATATCAACAGGTACTCCCAAAAAGAAACAACTCTCAACATAAGCAATGATGTCCCTTGAAAGCCTTGGCCTATGCAAGGCCCTAGCCTCACCTGAATTGTCATGTTGTCCATGACAAGGCCAACCTTCTGCATCTTCGTGTTCATACATATTAAAAGTCAGTATTGCTATATGAGGACTTTCATTCATAACTTTCACAATGAAGTGGCACTGACAACCCCTCTTCTGCACAAATGAGGTTTTTTTTTTAGTTGAAGGCTCTCTTCTTTTATCCTGTGGTCCAAATGAGCAATAATATCTACACGAAAAATCTTGAAATGTCAATACATACAAAGAATGATAACTTTTGTTTTAAAGGACCTAAACAATGAATTTTGAAATACTTACATTTCATATCGTGATGCAGCAGTAGGTCTTTGTCTTGGTTCTATTTTATTCTTCCGTATGAAATTACATGGAGCAATATGATTTTCTTCCTCCCCTTTGATAAATTCAGAAACTCTTTCTATAGGGATTAAAGCAACCCGATCAATGCTATTGTTATTTCGTTTTATTTCAGTCCAAACTAAGTCTTTACTAGAAAATGTCGTCTTGTCTTTGAGGTCTTGCACCTGAAGATTCATGATATGATTCCATTTTGCTTGCTTGCCCATTTTGAACTGCTCCTGTTAGAAAATATGTAAACACATAAGAGAAATATCTTATACAAAAACATGTTAGCAACAAATATATTCACTCTAGAGCATAACGACAAAATAAAATTGATGATCCAAAGTTGACCATTCTTCATTGTTAACTATAAGTTATAGTTTCATGTCTATATAGACTTGCCACATGACTAAGTTAGATTTAGTGAACAGTTCTCTCTCACATGTATGTTAGTGAACACGTGTATGTTATGTTCAATAAATGTAACTCAGTTTCAAAGTCCACACGTGATTAGCTGCGAACACACAATGACATCCATTTGTACCATATTGGTCAACATACTAGGTCACCTTCTAAGGGACACAATTTTTGTATACAAACTCTATCTAAGGTGATTCTTGCACTATTGGAGAAGTCTCAAAGAGTAAAACAACGTTAGGGGGTTTGGCACAAGTGAGAGTTTTTGGAGGTAAAAAAATGTTTTAGATGTCAATTCTCCAAAGTGGTACCAACCTGTAAAAATGATCTTACAAATCGATTCTGCCAATTCTTTCCACTTTGAAAGCATAGAGAAAGATGACATATAATATATTGATTCGATTTGTAACACACATTAATATTAAATATAAATAGGACATGTATAAATTTAAAAAATAAACATAATATGTATGTTTTTTTTTAATCATCTAGAGGAATTGACAACTAGGTCAATTTTATGGGATGGATTAGGACACCATTACTACTACTATTACTATCTTTCCAAACATCACAACCATTAACATGATCTTTGGCATCATTCAAATTAGTTGGACACCATAAACTAACCTACGCCACATTGGGGGTAGTTAACTTACCTCCAAAATGACCTATTGCAACTCCATGATGGTATTCCTAAAGTATATCCTTATATTCATGATCCAATATATACCATCAAATAATACTATAATTTCCCAAATTAGATATTTTTCCTACAATTAATTAAAAATATACAACTAAAAGCAATTGATGGTGTTTTTGAGTCAGTGATTCATTTGGAGGGAAAGAGACTATATTCAAAAGTAACTAAATATATTCTAAATAATCAAAGGACAATTTCATTCTAGAAATTTGTAACATATAGATGTTGATCATCGATAACACCCCCTAATTTACCTATCCCAATATTTCAAAAGTGATTAAGGTCCACGTTATGTCTTTCACTTTGAACAATAAATTCAAATGAAAAGTCCGAAATTAACATCAACCACTTGAATATCTAACTTTCTAGAATAGGTTTTTTCACTAAATTATTCAAAGAAAAATTATTAGTATAGAACTTGGAATGGCCTCCTAGTAAAGAGTGGAAAAGCTTATAAAAATTATATACCAAATATAGCCCTTCCATGTTGATGGTAATATGGAAAGTTTCCTACGTATGAAGTACACATGATGGTCAATATTCCATTCCCCTAGTTGAGGAAACAAACACACAATGACATCCATTTGTACCATATTGGTCAACATACTAGGTCACCTTCTAAGGGACACAATTTTTGTATACAAACTCTATCTAAGGTGATTCTTGCACTATTGGAAAAGTCTCAAAGAGTAAAACAACGTTAGGGGGTTTGGCACAAGTGAGAGTTTTTGGAGGTAAAAAAATGTTTTAGATGTCAAATCTCCAAAGTGGTACCAACTTGTAAAAATGATCTTACAAATAGATTCCTCCAATTCTTTCCACTTTGAAAGCATAGAGAAAGATGACATATAATATATTGATCCGATTTATAACACACATTAATATTAAATATAAATAGGACATGTATAAATTTAAAAAATAAACATAATATGTATGTTTTTTTTTAATCATCTAGAGGAATTGACAACTAAGTCAATTTTATGGGATGGATTAGGACACCATTACTACTACTATTACTATCTTTCCAATAACATAAGTTAACATGAGAATTTGAACCTCAAATCTCATAATTTACATAATATTTCATAACAAAACCATCACAAATCAAGCTACCCAAAAAGTAAATATAATATGTAATTAATTTATAATTTAATTTTTTTGATAATAACTATAAAAATTTATTATCCTTAAATTTTCAATTATATAAAAAAAACACCAATTATATTAAAAATTAAAATAACTTACATGAACTACTATCCCTAAAGTACACATCCCCACATATACCTATCCAAATGACAACTACTCAAACAAGAAACTATCCCACATCTACATACCCGAGATGACAGCTTCTTAAACAATAAACTAGTTCCACGAATCATACACAAGCTTACACAAACAAGAAAAAGAGCAAACGTTAAACATCCACTTCAAAATACTAATTAAAACATTAATATATTTAGTAAGGTATAAATATGTCTTTATTGTAACGACATGGAAAAATGAGAGTAATGATTGAGAGGTTTAACGGAGTAGTCTACGCAAGCTCTGATCGTTAAAAAATGAATGAGGGTTTGAGCAGTTCTGATCGATAGGTGCATAAGGTGCGGCGTTTATGCAATGTGGACTTGCAATGCTCGGCTCTATTGTGGTAGTAGGGGAGGTCAATGGATTCTACAGAGAATTGATGGTGTTTAAAGAAGCAAACGTACTGCTCTGCGTCGCGTCGCATCATGATACTTCTTCTAGCGGCGACTTCCGTTCGTGCCGTCCTGCCGTTGCTCATGAATCATATCTAAATTTGATTACGTTCGTAATGATGAGTCGTGGTGACGGCTACTTTTTGGGCAATAAATATACAGCCTCGCAGCCTCCCTATGGGCTATAAATGTCAGGAGGTTGGCTACAAATTTTAATACTCAATACACTAAAAATAGTTTACGGGAATCTGAGTATTTATTTTAGCGTTTTGTATTTTAGTCTTTTTTATTCAAATATGAGTTGGCCTAACCTTTGGTCACTTTTTCAACAATAAACAATGTTAAGAAATCCATGTTAACATATTTCTATAATTTTTGGCGATGTCTTTGAACTCATCATATTCCAAAATGAAATGTTTTTCGATTCCACTACTGAGACATTCAAAATGTGCACACTAGTTTTTCCCAAGCTTCTTTAGGCCTTTTCCACTGTCCTAAATGAAATGCTTTTCCAATTCCACTGCCCAGAGGTTCAAAATATACACACTCGTTTTTCCCAAGCTTCTTTAGGCCTTTTCCACCATCCTCTTTCACACATAAGATGATGAGAGTTGGTTTTTAATTGAAAAATAAGAACCTTTGCTCTCCATAGAATGTTAGCTTTGAAGTTTTTCCCAAGCTTCTTTAGGCCTTTTCCACCATCCTCTTTCACACATAAGATGATGAGAGTTGGTTTTTAATTGAAAAATAAGAACCTTTGCTCTCCATAGAATGTTAGCTTCAATGTACTCTTTTTGTTGCAGAGCATACAAAGGGTTGAATTATTCAATGTAGTACTTCTTCTTTCTACCCAACTCTTTTCCCCATACTTATTTGCAAAACTTTTCCATAACAAATTTTTTTAGCTCTTTTCTATTTGTAAAACAAACATTTTAAGTAGATATTCCATTTTTACATCTATATATACAGAAACTGGTTATTTTCTATCTTACTTTTAGTGCCATTATTCATCTTTTTAATAATAGAAAAATATTTTGATAAAATTTAAATAGAGATGAGTTATAATATTAATTGTCAAGATTTTGTAACTAAGAATTTTTGTGTACTAAATCTATTTTTACCATAAAAAAAATTAAAAACTCAAACACTAACACCATATCAAATATTTTTAGAAAAAAAAAACCAGCCCAAGTAAACAACTCCATTTTGGACAGTCCAAAATTGTTTCTATTGACTTTTGAAAAATGGTCGCTGATTTTGGTCAATTTGAAATGAGCAAAATTTATATGCAAAGTTTTCACAATCAGTTTTTATGATGATTTAAATCTTATCTCTTTCACACTAATTGTGATTTAAATCTTAACTATTATTTATTTTCGGTGATTTAAATCTTATCTATTTCAGATTTGGGGGCAGTTAAAATTGCTCCCAATCACTCCGTTCTAGTCCACCAGCGAAGTATTCCGTTGTCGTTCACCCGCAAACTGTCCCATCGTCGTCTACCAGCAAACAGAAACCGACAGCTTTTGGTCCTCTTAACCGGCATTCCTATCCACTCACAAGCAAACTGCCCTATTCTGGTCCCACCAGAACCGGCTATTTTTGGTCCTTTAAACAGGCATTGCTATCCATTAATAAAACCGGCCTCAGGCCTGGGATTTGATGTGTACCACGTATTTTCTGTTAGTAAATGCAATACAAGTAATCAAGCATTATGTCACATTGAATTTTAAATTTATGAGGTACCTGTAATAAATTATACTAGGTACCTAGAAGTTACCACTAAGTGTACTATACATGCCCACGGTGGTGACACTATGTCTATACACATATCCATTCTGCACGCAAGGGCAGTGCCGTGTTACTGGGATTTGGTGAAGTAGTAAATGTCAAATAAGTGAAAATTTATGCGTTGTTATTTCGTAATCGTACCGACTCCCGACTCCACTCCATAACAGGCTACCAATAACCTGAAGAGCGTAGTCTAAAGCCTCTGGCTCCCATCGCCTGAAGTCCTGACTCGATTCCATACCAAAGTACTCATAAGCAACTGGTTCCAAATCGCATGGGACATATTCCATTCAATTTTGTTCTGTTTAACCTTGGTTTTGCTTCACTCCTATGATTTGTTTGATGAACTTTCAGCTTTTCTATCTTTAACATTGGGCCTGCTTTGTTCGGTAGTGTAGAACTTTCAAGGGTTTGCTATGCTCTACTTGCTTAATTGTTTGGGCCATAATCCATTCAACTTTGCTCTGGTTGTAATGCTTTTAAGTCCTTAATTGTTAAGAATTTTATTTAGAATTCGGTTTGTTTTATATGGTGAACTTTTGAGATTTTTATTCTGTGCAATGACTTGAGATTGGCTTCATTAATTTCCAAGCAAATTACTTACTATAAGTCTGTCTCCTTCTCCCAAATGTCAAAGCTTTATTAATTTTTGAGGATTTTTCTTACCATGGGTCTAAAGCAATTTGTGGCATTTAGCTTTCCTTTAAAAAGAGCATGAGCATCAAATATTATTTTAAAGATTTGTTAACTAACATAGGAATCATTAATATTAAATATTATCTTAATAAGTTAAATGAAGAAAGGGGAAGAAGGGGAGGAAATATTTTAAATTTTAAGATTAAATTAAGGTAAGGTAATTATAGGCATTTGCAAGAAATTTTTTAAGACAAAAATAAAAAGTTATTTTATATTAAAATTTAATATCAATTGAATTGACAAAAACAGTTTGAGACAAAAAAAATATTTTAAGACAAAACTTTATATTAAGACAAAAATATTTTAAGACAAAACTTTATATTTAAGATAAAACTTTATATTTAAGACAAAAACACTTTGAGACAAAAATATTATAAGACAAAACTTTATATTTAAGACAAAAACCGTTTAAGATAAAAATATTTTAAGATAAAACATTATATTTAAAACAAAAATAGTTGGAGAGAAAAATATTTTAACACAAAACTTTATATTTAAGACAATGGCAATTAAGACGAAACCAACGAAACCCATTTTAGACAATTAACAATTAAGACAAAACCATATCAATTTAAGACAATGTTATCTACCACTTTCAAAATTGACTCTGATAGTGTGCTTTAAGTCTGTCGGCTTGCAGGCTACTATTGTCTCACGCATATACCGAGGCTAGTATTTCATTTACCATTCACTTTATCTTATATAAAGACAATGATTTGTTGGGCTCTTCATTTTGGTGGGGTAGCTAACTCTGAAGAGACACATTTTCCTAGCAAGATTTTCCGGACATCAATTCCTCTTATGTCCCTTCGATCTTTGCTTATACAATTCGAGTCAACTTGTCTATTGTTGTATTCAACACTACTACATGGAGGGGGATTTTAAGGTATTTTTTTAAGACAAAAGAAATTTTTGTCTTAAAATTTAATTTCGTCTTAAAATATTCGGTATAGGGCGCTAGTAAAAAAGTTAAAGGTAAAGGATTAAGGTTACATCTTAACGTTGTTGATGGGTTCTTCAGGAAGTGAAGCAGTGGAAGTCGATAACAACTGATGGGATTTAGGGCGATGAAGGCCGAAAACAAAGGTGCTCGGTGAGAGGAGTGATGGAGGCACTTTCGTTGAACATGGTGTTGGGAAAAATACTGATAGGGGGGGGGTGAATCAGTATTTACTGCATATTCAAAACTTTTTACTTTTTCATTCCTTAAAACCCATACGCCACTTTCCTTTAGTAAACTCGCGTATACACGCGGATATCCTTCATACAACTCGCGTATTAGAAGAGATCTAAATATGCAGATATTTATTAACTTAGTTCTTTGCAATATTCATTCATCTGATGTTAAGTTATCAGTAAACATGTGCATACACAAAGCATCACACATGAACACCAGGATTTTTAGGTGGAAACCCAAGTCGGGAGAAAACCACCGCTGCAGTTGCTCAGCCTTCAATATTTTATTATAGAGAAAACATCTTACAACATATGTGCTGGCGCAGACTTGACCAGCACGCAGGCACCCACCTGCGCTCGTTTACCAGCCTCTCCTGGAAGGGAGCTCCAACCCCCTGACTCGTTTACCAGCCTCTCCTGGAAGGGAGCTACGACCCCCCGATCTCGTTTACCAGCCTCACCTGGAAGGGAGCTACGACCCTCTGATCTCGTTTACCAGCCTCACCTGGAAGGGAGCTACGACCCCCGATCAAGGCTACAACCAACCTAGACTCTATGGACCATGCCACCAATTTTCAGACTGGACCCACTCCATACTTTTAAGCACAGTCAACCATGAAACCGATACATATAACTCACTGACAGATATCAGTAAACCAGCAGAACAGATCAGACATTTCTTACCACAGACTTCAGCAAACCCTAGTTTGCATACGCGCTTTCCTTTCACTGATGTCGCGTATATACGCGCTTCCGTCCACATCAACTAGCGTATACATCTGTACAAACTTCACTGCGCATACGCGTTTTCAAGAAACCTGCGTATATACACGCTCTCTGCGTCGAACTAGCGTATGGTTCTTCAGACATATAGGTCATTGCAATTCTTCAGAACAGATACATCACACAGATTTTACCCTTTGCTTCAGACAGATGTTCGCCTCATCTCAGATCAGATCATTCCATAAACAGATCTAGCAAAAACAAATACATTCCAGATCTAGATTCTCTTCTTCATCATTTCTTCATTGGTGCATCATGCATTTAGATCTATCATTCAACTGTAACCCTTTCCATTCAGATATACTTCAGAGAGAAGTATTCATTCAAGCTCAGACATCTTGCACCCACACTCATGATTTGCACAATGAATTTCTTCTCTTTATATAGGCTTACCCCTTTTTTAATACCATGAGCCCCTTTTTCAATACCATGAGCCAAAACAATACCATGAGCCCAAAACTACATTACTTCCGATGGTATTCCTGGACGGGGTCATTTAGACGAATCATTACCCAATACAATGGGTCAATACCGTGTAGTTACCCCCTTAAGCTTAAAATTTTATGATGCTTTGCCCATACGCGTCTGGAACGTGATTATCTGCTATATTGCCGACTTCTCCTAGACGAAACCACGTATTCCTTGGAGACACTTTTTCATCATAGATCTAGTTAATAAAACTGAAATTCTTCTTCATTCCCTTCAGACCATCAGAGATACATCAGATTTACTTCATCAAGACATATTCTATCAAGCACAACTTCATCAAGTAGGTAGCCATCATCTTCATCAAGTGGGTTGCCATTCAAGGACAACACTTTATCAAGTGGGTTGTCATCAAGGACAACACTCAGCATCATATTGCCAACAAACATCATATCACATCAGATTTACATCATTTACCAAGTCCATCAAATCAAGAATAACTTCATCAGGTGGATTGCCATCAAGGACAACACAAGTCAACAATCTCATGTCTTCATCTTCATTCAGTGGGTTGCCATCAAGGACAACACTCTGCATCATATTGCCAACAATCTCCCCCTTTTGACTTGATGGCAACCACGATGGTGTTTGATCACCACAACAGATAGGTACATTAAGAATACAATGACACCATGTCACTCTCCCCATTCTTTGACACCATTCTTTCTCTCCATTTCAAACACCATGTCACTCTCCCCCTTTGACATCAAGGGCAAAGGGTGGATCAAAACCAACACACTCTCCCCCTTTTCTCCTCATGTAGAAGAAGCGTTCTGCAGATCTGATGTATACTGAAGTGACCAAGCTCCCCCTGAGTTCATGCTGAATCTTCAAACACATTTTTCAATGAAGTACATGACTCTATGAACTTCCTATCACAAAAGACTCATACTTACATCAAATATCCAACCAAGTGGATTTACATATGAGACTCAAGTACCCAACCAAGTGGATTTACACATTTCAACTGGGCAATTCAACCAAGTAGATTTACATATGTGACTCAAGTACCCAACCAAGTGGGTTTACACATTTGAACAAGTCCTTACATGACTGAAAATTACAATTTTACATCATAGGTCTCAACATGACCTTTTCATCAAATTACAACAATGACCTTTGGTAAAAAATACCAAAAATACCTCAAGAGAGAGATCATATTTCAGAACCATCATAATGACAACAATGCATAATTCTCAGTAAGGCTAATGCTCCTCCCGAATCAGGCATCTGGTTATGAGAACTGTATCACCGTAGATACCAAACAGACGAGATATCAAACACCACCAGAGGTCATATAAAGAAAGTCAACCAAACAAATTTGTCAAAGAATCTAATATACACGGTTTTATGTGTATGAACTGCCAGAGAGCACAACACTTCAGAAGCTTCAGAAACCCGCGTATCCAATACCATCTTCTATATTTTAACCAGATCTGATCCTCTATGAGAAAAAGACAGTGTTCAGATTCTTTCTGGGATATTTGAATGCTTCCCTGGATTACAGATAGATAGAACAGTGTAGTTGTGTCTTCAAGCGTCATCCAATGGTTGTAGCATAAGCACATTAATAACCAAGCCTTCAGATTCTTTGCAGCATCAGTACAATCTTTTCAAGAGAGATTATCATACTAGAACAACATCTTCAAATATGTGTCAATCATCCATGTGGTCCAATATCACCATGATCTTTAAGATTTAACATGAAGTAACATATGTAGGGAAAAGACCATAGTAACAAACTCTGCATGATCTATTCTTATCTCTAAATCATAAGACTTCCAATTCATCCAGGTGTGAGCACAAAAGATACTTTTCAGCAAACAAAGCTCAAAATCTCATCATAATAAACCATGTACCAAGTCATCATCATTTACGCATGAGTATCACAGAATAAGCACTCATAGTGCCAACAATGCAATTATTAGTATTCAACCCCACGCCTCCAATCCCAATGCTCCTCTTTAACTTGTGTAACTCAATACATTCATCACTAAGTCACCAGCACACCAGATGAATCAATTTTATCTTCATCCATAAGACTTTCATCTCAAAGAATGAATCACTCTTCATCAAAAGCAAACATGACTCATCCATGATTTTCAACATCGTAAACCGCCGGTGGCAGCGGCGTGACTTAGAACTCGAAAGCAACTAAGTCGATGGATCGAAAGTGTCACGCTATTAACAATCAGATCGACAGTTCTCCTGAACCTATGCTCCGATTCTAAATTTTTATCATATAAATTCTCTATCATCAATGGCCACGCGATCAGAAACTGGCTGAACTGCTGCATATGCTACGCGACTTTTGTTAATAGAACCCGCGTATGGAAAGTGAAGCATAGAAATTTTTCACATTCCTTCATCTCCCCTTGAACTTGTACTTCCTGTACCTGTCTTCTTCATATCAGATGCTCTGTCAAAAATACATATAACCAGAAAAATCAAATCAACCATGAGAGTCATCATACATTGCTCCCCCTGTGACGATACATTACTAAATCTCATAATGTATCCCACATCATTCCCGTACCAACTAAATAAGAGAGAAGCGGATGACTATAGTAGGGTCAATATTGTACGTTTCGATCGGTCCATCTTTTCCGTATTTGTCCGAATCATTTGCAAAGAAGTTAATTCTCATATCTGTCATAATTTCGCATTCCTTTTCTACATGTCCATACTTGTTACAAGAATAACATCTCATGTGTCCAGAGAGATAAGCATAAGATCAATGAGCATTTCTAATCTTCCCCATCTGCAACAATCACCGCGAGGTCCAGGACATGTGCATGAAAAAAAATATCCTGAAGAAAACGCGTAGCAATTCCTTTTTATATAGGAACTGTTTGTTTGAGGCTGAAATGATCTGCTCCTGCAATTTGCTGCAACATGCCCATAATTATGACATTTAAAGCATTCAACATTATTGACTGATTTCCTTTGGGATTTCATCATTGTTGGTTGACCTTTTGTCTCTTTCAACACTTCAGGTTTTGCATTGACATCCTCTGAATTTTTAGCACTTCCTTGTGAGCTAGATTCTCCTTTAACAGTTTCATGGAAACCAAGACCAAGTTTGATAGCAGGAGACATTTGATTACTCAGAATATTGTCCAAAATGTTAGTACTATCTTGAAACCTCAAAAGTTTAACCTTTTCTTCTAATTTACCTTTGAGAATGTTTACCTCAACCTCCAAGGCTTGACATTGCTTCTTCATGCTTTCATCTTTCCTTCTTCCATCTTCTACTTGATGATTCAAATTTAGAATCTCTTCTTTCAACCCTTTTTCTTGTTCTTCAAAAGTTTGTAAGAGTTCTTCATTCTTCTTGTTTGATGCTTCGAGATCTACTTTCAGAGAGATGACTTCTGCTTCAAGTTCTTCATTCTTGTTGTTGGATATTTCTGGGTCTTCTTTGAGAGAGATGACTTCAGCTTCAAATCTTGCATTCTTCTTGTTTGATTTTTCGAGATCTGCTTTGAGGGAAATGATTTCTGCTTCAAGTTCTTCATTCTTCTTATTTGATTCTTCAAGATCTGCTTGTAGAGAGATGATTCCAGCTTCAAGACCTTTAATTCGATTGGATACATCATCGAACATCCTTTTCAGTCTAAATATTAAATTTTTGGAGGCAGATTCCTTCTCATTAAATATTCTTTGTTGATCTTTGATAACTTTTTCTAGGTCCATAGCATAATTTCCACTATCTTCACCATTGTTTGCACAAAGAAGATTATCAGGACCCCAATCACTATCTGATTCATCTTTGTCAATTTCTACTATACAGGTTTTCTGAGACATCTCCTTGCTTCGAGTAGTCTTCTTCTTTTGTTTCTTTGCCATGAGCACTTGTAGAGCTTGGTCAGAATCTTCTTCATCTTTAATCTTGACAGCTTCTTCTAGATCCATACTGTCACTTTCACTATCATAACCTTTGCATATACAGGTAAGTGAAATACAAGAACAACGATCAATACCTGTTTCATCTTCTTCAATTTCTGTTATACATGATTTCTGAGGCATCTTCTTTCCTTGAGTAACCTTCTTCTTTTGCTTCTTTCCCATTGCGACAGATCTCCTTCAAGCGATCTAGCTTCTACAGAAGAACCTGCTCTGATACCAATTTTTGGGAAAAATACTGAGAGGGGGGGGTGAATCAGTATTTTCCGCATATTCAAAACTTTTTACTTTTTCACTCTCTAAAACCCATACGCTACTTTCCTTTAGTAAACTCGCGTATACACGCGGATATCCTTCATACAACTCGCGTATTAGCAGAGATCTAAATATGCAGATATTTATTAACTTAGTTCTTTGCAATATTCATTCATTTGATGTTAAGTTAGCAGTAAACATGTGTATAAGCTAAGCATCACACATGAACACCAGGATTTTTAGGTGGAAACCCAAGTCTGGGAGAAAACCACCACAGCTGCTCACTTTCAATATTTTATTATAGAGAAAACATTTTACAACATATGTGTCAAAAGTAACACTCCTACCAGCACGTTGTGCACCCACCAGCTGCTTTACCAGCTCTCTCCCGGAAGGGAGCCACAACCCCCAACTCGTTTGCCTCGCCCTCTCTCCTGGAAGGGAGCTACGACCCCCTGATCTCATTTACCAGCCTCACCTAGAAGGGAGCTACGACCCCCTGCTCTCGTTTACCAGCCTCACCTGGAAGGGAGCTACAACCCCCTGACTGAAGGCTACAACCCTCAGCACTCTATGGACCACGTTTCATCAATTTTCACACTGGACCCACTCCATACAATTAAGCACAGTCAACCATGAAACTGATACATATAACTCACTGACAGATATCTGTAAACCAGCAGAACATATTAGACTTTTCTTACCACAGACTTCAGCAAACCCTAGTTTGCATACGCGCTTTCCTTTCACTGATGTCATGTATATACGTGCTTCCGTCCACATCAACTAGCGTATACTTCTGTACAAATTACAGAGCTAATTTCACTGCGCATACGCGCCTTTTCTTCAGCAAACCCGCGTATATACACGCTTCCTCTACGGCGAACTAGCGTATGGTTCTTCAGACTTTTAGATCATTGCACTTCTTCATAACAGATACATAGCTTAGATTTTACCCTTCACTTCAGACAGATGCTCGCCTCATCTCAGATCAGAACATTACATAAACAGATCTAGCAGATACAAATACATTCCAGATCTAGATTCCCTTCTTCATCATTTCTTCATTGGTGCATCATGCATTCAGATCTATCATTCAATAGTAACCCTTTCCATTCAGATCTACTTCAGAGAGAAGTATTCATTCAAGCTCAGACATCTTGCACCCACACTCATGATTTGCACAATCAGTTTCTTCTCTTTATATAGGTTTACCATTTTTCAATACCATGAGCCCCTTTTTCAATACCATGAGCCAAAACTACATTACTTCTGATGGTATTCCTGGACGGGGTCATTTAGACGAATCATTACCCAATACAATGGGTCAATACCATGGTAGTTACCCCTGGTTTTGCACTTTATGAGTGCTTTTTCCCATACGCGACTTGGAACGTGATTACCCGCGTGCATACGCGACTTCTCCTAGACGAAACCGCGTATTCCTTGAGACACACTCTTTTCATCATAGATCTAGCACAAACTGAAATTCTTTCTTCATTCCCTTCTGTACTCACTGTAGATACATCAGATTTACTTCATCAAGAACATATTCTATCAAGTACAACTTCATCAAGTAGGTAGCCATCATCTTCATCAAGTGGGTTGCCATTCAAGGACAACACTCTATCAAGTGGGTTGTCATCAAGGACAACACTCAGCATCATATTGCCAACAAACATCATATCACATTAGATTTACATCATTTACCAAGTCCATCAAATCAAGAATAACTTCATCAGGTGGTTTGCCATCAAGGACAACACATGTCAACTATCTCATGTCTTCATCTTCATTCAGTGGGTTGCCATCAAGGACAACACTCTGCATCATATTGCCAACACATGGAGAGGCAATAACATAGTTGGAGTAGTTTTTAGGGTCTCCATCGATTGTGTTTAATCTATGTTTTTTTACTGTTTCATTTATTTTGAATGCTACTTCTATCCGCTCATTGTTGTTATCATCACATTGTTGTGCTAGAACTCCTAACTGTCATCGACAACATGGATTAGATTCACTTGAAGGATGGTGGAGGAAAATTACAGAATATCCATTGGCAGAAAATATGCCTACTTCAAAATCTCTACGACAAATTTTGCGAGAAGTAGATGTTGAGGATAAAAGATTGGATTGTGGAAGCATTAGTCACAAAATTCACAAGGGAGGTAATTTTGGCTGCAATTGTGGAGGTAGATGGATTAAATGTAGAGTTCGTTGGTGCAGTTGCTGGTGTTGTTGGGTGCAATACATCTAAGCATAATTATATGAGCTAGATTCATTTTTTATCCTGATTCTGGATGATGTCAAGGATCTCTACTATTTTTTTTGTTTCAAGGTACACTAATAACATTTTCTTTTCCACTCTAGTTGTTGGTCTACTTCGTGGTCTATCTGAGACACACTAGTTGGTTGTTCACTGGGTCTTTCTTCTTAACCTTTGCTCCTGTGGATATTCCTTCTCCTTCTTTGGTTTGAGATTGTTCGATCGGGGGATTTATGAGGATATTAGATGCTACCTGATGGTATTCTTTTTGGTCTATCTCAGACACACTAGCTTGTTATTTTACGTGATATTTCTTCTATGGATCATCCTGCTCCTCTCTCGTTTTGGATTGGTCGATAGGGGGGTTTTAGAGGATATTTACTACTACTTAAGTGCATTAATTTTAGTTGGTGTAGTTGTTAACATATTTAATTTTTAATTCAATCACAAAGGAGTCTCTTGAGGTCATTAATTGGGTTGGGGGGGATATTTATTTTCCAAGTTATCCATTGATTATATTAGGGACAATTTATTAATGGTATGCGTTGTCATTGAAGATATTTTTTTTATTTTGTGCTTGATGAGATTTTATAAAGGACACTGGTCAGTGGTGATTAGCTAGTCTATTGTATTTGAAGGGGTGTCCTAGTGGATTGTGTTGGTGATGGACTACATCAAGTGGGGTCAACAATTGATAAGGTATTTTTTGGCAATGCTCTCTACTATGGTGCACATATAGGCGAGATTGCAGATTTTTGGCAGTGTACGTTGTAAAACTACCCTTTACATATATCAGTAGGATGTCACTTTATATTGAAGGAAACGTGGGTGGTGACGTGCCATTACTCAATGTGTTGGTACATGTGACTATTGAGGCTGAGAGTCGTCGAAGCCCCAAGTCAGTAGTCTAGCCCTTTGGGACATCTCTTGTACATGCAACTATACACGTGGATTCGAATGTTTAAATATTGCCACCGAATATTGAATGTGGTAATCCATAATAATAAGTAAAAATAAAAAATAAAAATAAATAAAATAAAAAAATAAAAAAAAATAAAAAAAAAATTCCATCATTCGCAGAAAAAGAAGGCAGTTAAGGTTTTCCGCATTATCAAAAATTCATTTTTGGTTATGATGTTTTTGGGGATCAGGTGGTAGGATTACAAAAAACATGCTTTGGTGGGTAACTAGTTTTATCTGCAAATGGATGACTCTCAGATGGCGTCTTAGGTTAAAGAGCAATGGTACCATATTCTTAAGCACTCTTCTCTTTTCAACATTTTATACAATTAATGGATCTGCTTCCATTTTATTAATGATGATGATGCTGCAAATATTTTGGGATCATATTGGGTTCATGATTTTGGTTGTTAGAAATTGTAACTAGGTTCGATCTGCATTTAATGTAACTGTCAAAAGAATAAATAAAATAATTTTATTATTGTAACAATGACTTATTAAAGCATGGGATTCATTCTTGGGTCATCATTATATTAGTCAAAGACCCCATTGTGGACTCCTAGGTTAATATTGAGTTTATAGAGACCCTTCTTAGGCTTTTGAATCATGTAAAAAGGTTAAGTATTGATTCAAATATGATTTATGTAACCTACACATCAAGTCGGCCTAAGGACACTTATTTGACCCATAAGGAGCCTATAAATACAAGTTAGTCAAATTCATTTCGAGCATCATCTCTCAAGCTAGTTCTATATCTCAAGAGTAGTTGGAAAAGTACAAAGTCTGTTGCCGGGAAGCTGAAGGAAGTGCGAATTTGGGGAAGTCTAAGGAGAAGAAGAAAATAAAGTTTTTGATGCCTCTCTCTCTGTTTCATGCCCTAGATTGGGAGATCAAAGTCTTCCAAGTTTCTTTGTTGCCGGAAGATGTCTGTTGCCTAATCGAAGTTGTTGGAAAGGGGTCGAAGATTTGGGAGGTTGAGTTGGTGTGGAGGGAAGCTCTGGTCTATGTCTAGAGTGAAGAGTCTCAAAGAATATTATTGAAAGGAAGAATTATTTTGACTGGGTTTTCCCCTCGAGGCGGTTTTTTCCCTAGCATAGTGCCTACATATTGTGTCTCTTGTTTTAAGATATTTGTACACACATAATATGGTAATTTCTTGATGAAAGATAAGATAATAAAGAAGTAAAAGAAGACAACACACTCACAAGTAGTTATTAATATCAGAGAGTCAAACCCTAATATAACTACTTTGATTTTCCAGCATGGTATCAGAGCTAAGGTCAGGAAGAATTGAAGATCACTTTGTTGGCATGGATTTTCCCTCTTTGATGAACTACATGAGAATGGGTTTCAACACTACTAGAAGTTAGATCAAGAAGGTCATCTATTACTTATTCAATAAGGACAAAAGTCAAGAATTCTTGGCTTCTATGATAAGTTCTCTTAATGATGAAAATGCATGGATCATTGATAGTGGAGCATCGAGACATCTGACAGGAGAAAGTAAACAACTCCATACACTATCAAAGGAACGATCTTCTAATGTAGTGGAATTGGGTGAAAACAAAATCTATAATGTTAAAGGAATGGGATAAATATTGTTGAAGCTATATAATGGATCAAAGTTGCACCTCAACAACATTTTGTATGTTCAGAGTTTGAAAAATAATTTTCTTTCTATTTCTTGTTTAGAAGATAAAGGGGAAATAATTTCTTTTGTTGATGGAAAAATATTGGTTTGGGGAAATAAATTTAGTATTGATAAAGCTAGGTTTATTGGAGTTTGTGAAGGAAGTATTTATAGAGTAACTACACCACCTTCTCAAGATTTGGTTCATATGAAAATAAGCCCCATTGAGCTTTGGCATAGGAGTTATGGTCATCTACATTATTAATTCATCCCTACTCTTAATCAACTAGTTCATGGTATTTCTAATATGAAGTTGGATCATGAAGGTGTGTGAAAGGGATGCTCTTTGGGAAAAAATACAAGAAGGCCATTTCACAATAGTGAAAATAGGTCTAAATAAATATTATACCTAATCCATTCTTATGTGTGTGGGCCCATGTCTGACAAATCACTTGGAGGTCATATCTACTATGTGACATTTATTGATGACCATTCTAGAAAGACATAGTTGTACCTTATCACAACAAAATATGAAGTATTTTATAAGTTGAAGGAGTTTAGGGTTGAAGTGGAAACCCTAACTGAAAGAAATATAAGAACGTTAAGGTCTCATAATGGTGGGGAATACACTTGTAAGGAATTTATTTCATATTGTAAGGAAGCAAGTATTAAGACGGATCTAATTGTTCCTTATTATCCTGAAAAAAATAGATTGGCCAAAAGGAATAATAGGTCAATTGAAGAAGGCATTCGAACTATGCTCCTTGATCAAGATCTACCAAATTTCTTATGGGGAGAAGCAATGATGTCAGTTGTATATATTCAAAATAGGAGTCCTCATAAGAGTCTTGATAATACAACACCCGAAGAAGTATTCATAGGAAATAAGTCGAGTGTGAATCACCTCTGAATCTTTGGAAGTATGACATATATCCATGTTCCAAAAGACAAGTGAAAGAAGTTGGACTCTACAAATATTAAGGAAATATTCATTGGATATAGTCTCTCTTCAAAAGCATATGGAATGTACATCAAGGAATAACAATATATTGAAGTAAGCAAGGATGTCATATTTGATGAGAATCAAGCATACAATAAATCAAAGGATATTCCTATTGATTCTAATGACGAAGAAGTTCACATATTTGAAGAAGAATAAGTTCATCATGAAAACTCTACTACAAATATCTAAGAAGGATCAAGTGAGCCTATTCAATCGGTGGTCATCCTAAGCACAAGGAAGATGCCAAATTGGTTGAAAGCTACATTGGAAGATGTTGAAGGATATGAAGCTACATGAACCTTTAGGGAAAGAAAGAAACTAAAAAAATATTCTAGTTATGCTGCATATATGAAAAAATTGATAGAAGTCAAATCATCTACATTCAAGGAAGTTGTGAATGAAAAGGTTTGGAAGAAAGAAATGCAAGAATAAAATCAATCCATCATGAAGAATGGGGTTTGGTAAATTTTTTCTAGACCTAATGACAAATCGGTTGTCACATCTAAATGGATCTATAAGATCAAACATGCAGTTGATGGAAGTATGGACAAGTATAAATCAAGATTCATTCCAAGGGGTTTCTCTTAAAATGAAGGCACTGACTACGAAGAAACCTTTGCACCTACAACAAGGTACACTACTCTTAGATCGTTGGTTTCATTGGCTGCTGCAATGGGGTGGAATATCCATCAAATTGATGTGAAGACCACATTTCCAAATGAGACCATTGATGAGGAATTGGACATCGAACAACATGAAGGCTTTGAAGTAAATAGAAGGGACTCTCATGTTCATAGACTTAGGAATGCCCTATATGGTTTGAAGTAAGCACCTAGGGCATGTTATGCCTGGACATATTCATATCTACTTAGAATTGGGTTCGTGAAGATTTTTTTTGAACTGAATCTCTAGATCAAGGTCGTGAATGATGCAGCCATCATTATTCTACTATATGTGGATGCTCTATTCATCACAGGTGTAGAGCAAAGAATTCAAGAATGCAAGAAGATTTTGGCAGTTGAATTTGAAATGAAGGATCTAGGTTTAATGCACTATTACCTAGGTATAGAAGTATGGTAGAGACTTGGGGACATATATTTAGGGCAAGGAAAGTGCATCATCAAGTTGTTGCATAAATTTGGGATGATGGACTCCAAGTCGGTCTCCTCCTATGATCACTGATATCAAGAAGTTGAGTAACTCTGACTCTAGTCTCATGGATCATACCTCCTATCGACAATTGGTGGGTTCCATAATGTATCTAGTAAATAACAGGACATATATAAGTTTTGTTGTAAACATTCTTAGTCAGTTTCAATTGGAGCCCTGTCACAATGACTAGATAGCTGCTAAACATATACTGAGGTATATTCGTGGCACTATATATTACTGCCTAAATTATGATAGCAAGGAATTCAAGATAATTGGCTTCACAAACTCTGATTAGGGTGCTATTGAGACCGATGGAAGGAGCACTACCAAAGGATGTTTTAGTCTAGGAGTTGTTATGATCTCATGGATGAATAGGAAGAAAGATCCCATTGTGTTGATTAGTGTCGAGGCAGAATATGTGGCTACATGTGAAGTAGGAAAGGAGGTTGTTTGGTTAAGGAAGCTTATGACCTACTTGTTCGAGAAGTCTGTGGGTCCTACTGTGATTAATTGTGACAATAAAGTTGAGTATTTGAGAAACTTGTCGGGTTTGGTAGAAAATGTTGATTATATTGATGATAAGGAAGTGGAAGAGATTTTTTGAGGCTTTGCGAGTGAAGAATTTCCTGGGAGGACATCTAGTCGGCACTTTATGTTGATGTTTAGGTCCCAAAGTGGTGAAGGGTGGTGTGGGTCATAGTGATATCACAATGGATACACACCTAGGTCCCTGTGTTGGTGGTTATAAAGTAAGCCTGATGGTATCTAAAGGGGTTGAAAGCTTTAGTACACCTTATTCCCACTTGGATAGATTTCCTTGCTCAGGAGTCTAGTTTGTGGCATTCCGGTGCCTAAATTGTTGAGAGACCAATCGAAAGATTTTCTTGGAAAGGAATCTAGTCCATTTCATTGTGATGCCTAAAGTTCTTCATTGTTTCATATAGTTTTAGATCTTCAATTTGTACATGATTAATACCTCCCTAGTTTAGAGGGAGTGTTGAAAATTCTAACTAGGTTTGGTCTTCATTTAATGTACTTGTCAAAAGAATAAATAAAATAATTTTATTATTGTAACAATGACTTATTAAATCATGGTTTCATGCTTGAGTCATCATTATATTAGTCAAAGTCCCCATTTTGGACTCCTAGGACCAATATTGAGTTTATAGAGTCATTATACATTAAAATTGACCATTCTTGGGCTTTTGAATCATGTAAAACAGTTAAGTATTGATTCAAATATGATTTATGTACCCTCCAAAGCAAGTCGACGTAGAAGAGATCAAGCGGCCTAAGGACACTTATTCAACCCACAAGAATATTATAAATACAAGCTAGTCGAAGTCATTTGGAGCATAATCTCTCAAGCTAGTTGGATATCTCAAGAGTAGTTGGAGAATTATGAAGTATGTTACCAGGAAACCGAAGGAAGTGATATTTTTGGGAATTCTAAGAAGAATAACAAACTAACACTTTTGGTGGCTCTCTATCTCTCTTTTTCATGCCCTAGATTGGGATATTGAAGTCTTCCAAGTTTCGTTGTTGCCAGAAGCTGCCTATTGCTGGAAGTTGCTTCCTAGTCGAAGTTGGTGGAAAGGGGTCTAAGATCTGGAAGGCTGAATTGGTGTGGAGGGAAGGTTTAGTATATGTCTATATTGAAGAATATCAAAGAATACTACTGAAAGGAAGAATTATTTTGATTGGGTTTTCCCCTCGAGGGGGGTTTTCCCTGCAATAGTGCCTACATCTAGTGTCTCTTGTTTTATGATCTTCATACACATATTATATGGTAATTTCTTGATGAAAGATAAGATAATAAAGAAGTAAATGAAGCTAAAAAACTCACAAGTAATTATCAAGATCGGAGAATCAAACCCTAATATAAATACTTTGATTTTCCAACAGCGGTTTCCTCTCTTAACATCACTGACATGCGGGATTTGATCCATACTTATAATTTCCGCGAAAGAAATTGGTTTCATGCTAAAACCCCCGGTTTACCCCTCGTATTATGGTCACGTGAATCACTAATGATGATCGACAATTCCACTGGTAAAATTGCTTTCCCGGGGGAAGAAATCCTGTTACAGAGAGATAAATGTATCACATGGATTTGGTGAGGTGGACTTCGCTAATGGCCTTTGCGTAGAGGTGGAGCTCAATTAGGGTGGCTTCTCTACTAGGCAGTGAATTTGCTATTGGGAAATTCCTTTTCATTGCATGGGTTGTCATAATGTTGGACATATTATTGTTGAGTGCTTGCGTAGATTTGGACATCGAAGACATTGAATATCAAAGAGTGTTTACGATGGGGGTCATCCATTGACATCTATACACTCTCCGATGGCTCAGGAGATTGGTCAACACTATTTATCGAGTAAGCTTAAAATCACACCAGCTATGACATTTCCTGATAAACATATTCATAATGATTTGGTATCAGGTGTTGTTTCTCTTTGTAATTATAATTTTTTTCCTTTACATATTGTTTCTCTCCATATTTAGTTTCCAAATTCTGATTGTATTGAAAAAAATTCATTGTTATATGCACTAAAAATTTCTCCTTGTTAGAACAATTTGGAATCTACCCACACTCTATATTTTTATTCAAATGAGGCTGCCCCCACCATTGATGACTCATTGAATGCTAGTCCTGACCCTACTCACATTCAATTTGGGAATTTTTCTGGAGACCTTTCTCTTAATAATTCGGTGGGGAGTGATATCAAGTTTCACCGACTTCACCCTGATATCCATCTAGAGACCTTGTTGATTCATTCATCCTCCTCTCCTAAGATCTCTATCAGTCCCAATTCTCAAGGTAATGTGACAATTAGGAAGGAGCGATGTTCAAAACCTTCAAATCATTCGAATGGGGCTGACATTGATCTTCACAACCTTTCTGAAACATTGGATCTTGGTACGTCATCTTCTAGTACATCATCTTTTCTTTCTGCTTTCTCTCCTATTCAGACCCTTATAGATTTTTTTCCTGATTATGAGGGCTTACCATGATAATCATGTCATTAAACATCAAGGGCTTGGGGAGTGCCCAAAACCCCCTCATACCAAAATTTGATTAGGGTTAATCACCCCTCTGTTATACTTTTACAAGAGACGATGATGATTGGAGACAAAATTTGGCCCATTGGACTTTGCATCTGTCTCGGGTGGCTGGTAGTTGTTGTGGATGCTTTGGGTTTATCTGGTGGTCTTGCAGCTTTTTGGGATCCTAAGGTCATGAATTTTCTTGCCTATAAATCCTTTGCAAATATACTTCTATCTGGTTTCATTAGGGGCTCGAAGGACAGATTTCATATTCCTAATACATATGTGCCATATTCTTCAAGAATATACTTCTAAGATAAATTGGAATAATGTGGCCTGTAAAAGATGGGATCACTTATTTTGGCAAGGGATTTGAACCTCATCATTGAAGATAATGAGGTCTGTGGGGATCATTGCATACTGAACCCATTGGCAAGGTACTTCAACAATATTTTTGGTAGGAACCACTTTGTGGATATTTTTTCAACTCCCTTTATTCCAACCTGGAGAAATGGTCGGGTCGGGTCTCTAGGCATCACTAAGACACTTGATTGTCTCATAATTTATGAAAATTTGGTGGAGTGTTTAGGGTTTGTGAAATCTTTGGTTATTCCATCCCAAATTTCGGAGCATTTCCCTATCGTACTCCTGTTAGATGATCCAAAAATAAAATATTATCATAGGTTATAAAGTTGGAATAAAATAATTATTAATTTAAGATATTAAATCAATAATTATTATTCTAGAATATTTAATTATTTAATGGAGACATTTATAATTAGCATATTGTTGTAATAAGACATGACTCTCCAAATGTGTCGTATCTTAGGCTTTTTGTTAGCTAGTTATTTGGAATAGCATTTAATGTAAGTGGACACTTGTTATTTAATAAGTGATCCATAATTAGTGGTAGTTAGGACATTGAGCATATAAATAGCTCATTTCAAGAGTGTTTTTGTTGTTCGGGTGTAAACTCTTGCATAGTTCCAAATGTAATTTTTTTTTTTCCGATTAATAAAGTTACGTGTCTGAGGACACTTCGACCATTATTGTGGTATCAAAGCAACAAGTCTCGAGTTTGAAACTCACTCGACTCGCGTTGGGGGGGAGATTTTTGGACATTGGTTTCAACGCTCCCTGTGTGTTTCGTGACATGGACTAATCGCCTCTCGTGGATCCTAACTCCGACGATTGTAGTGGAGACTAATGCCTGCGGGTTTTGGTCTAACGACAATCGTGATTCCAACAATTGATACGGTAATGCTGCAGTGAATGTGAGGAGCAGATTCCTGCTCTATAAGTTCTTGGAAACCTCCATTGAATTGATCAGCAAATGATTGGTATGGAATTTGTCAAGTTTTTTTTGTTTAAAAGAAACATAAATTTTATTATTGATTTTAGATTTATAAATTCTAAAATCATTTTTGTTGTCGAGAAAAAATGCAATAGCACAAGTAATGACACTCAATCCCTCTGTGGACGAAATTTCCGTAATACCCCACACACGTTCTACTTCTGAATACCCCACACACTTTCCATGTTTTGATATGCCTGTGCGTGCAACCGATTCCATGTAATCCGTTGCATGGAGAAACGAGGTTTACTGTTAAGCATTAATAGTTTCAACATTTCTTTTATTCAAACTTTGACGATTCCATGGCTGACAGGTGTTTAATTCGAGCCAGATTTCATTCAGGGCCGAATGATGTCTTTAAGTGCAATGATATTTTCATGTTCCATATGACATAGAAGCTTAATTTCGTGAAGAGTCCTCTTTGCATCAATTCTGTTATCAAAAGCATTGCCAATTTTCTTAATAGCAACTTCCTCATTTGTCTTTGAGTTCACTACCGAGCAGACAATACCATATGCGCCGCGACCTATAGGTCGTATGGGGGGGATGTACTTGGAGAAGTCCTCGAAGAGGTTTCCAAATATATTATACTGCACATACTGACTGCCATGAGTCAGAATTCCCTTTATGTGACCATCTACTGCCGCAGTGCCCACTTCCATGGCGTTGTCTTCTAATTCTGCATCCAAGAACCCCAAGCCTGCAGAGGTTTGTTATTCCGCGAGTTACCAAAAGGATGCAGGGGCAGGGAGGATTCTGATCGCACACGGAATTGGTATTCAAAGGCTGATGACTGAAATATTTTTGCCGAGACCTTCATTCAGTGCTCTTTGATCGACTTACAACAAATTCGACGAAAGTACATGTGCAGCAAATTCAACAAAAGTACGCGTGCATCAAATTCGTTCTATGATAATTCAACATAAGCATATCAAGATTGGAATGGTCTAAGAGCTGCAAATCATTCAAGGGAAGGATAATGAGCTATCTAAATTCAGTTTTTTTCTGGAAGGGAGACAAAATTTGACAGTGTTTTCTTTTTAAAGGTGAATCTGAAAAGTCTTTGCTGGAGAGATAAGATATATATATATATATATATATTTTTTTTTTTTGTAAAATTTTAGAGAGATAAGACATATTTTACTCTGGAGAGATAAAGAATATATTTTTTATGTAACGTTTTATTGGAGTAATAAATATTTTGTAATATTTGTGGAGTAATAAGGTTATTTGTAATTTTTTGGAGTAATAAGGAAATTTTTCTTTGTAATTTGTTTCTGGAGAGATAAGTGTGACTCAAAGTAATTTTACTTTGGGGGGGTAACATTTTTTTTTTACTAGATTTCGCAAGAGAATCATTGTAAAAGTCAAAATTTGAAAGTTACCTTGTAAATATTTGAGAAATTGACTAGAGCCAAGTGCAAAGCTCAGTCATTTTTTCTCCTGTTTCAACGACTATACGAGGGTCAAGGCCAAGCCCTGATAGATCATTTTTTGCATCGTGTGTCGTTTTTTGCGTGGCGTGTCTCGTGTGACGTGTTGCTCAATTTTTTTGTGCTTGATTCTTTTGGTGCACTGCTTCAACACTCTAATGTCGAAGTTAATTAATCTGTTCTCTGAATCTGATAAGCTAGAAGGAGTGAAATCTTATAAGACATGGAGACGTCTAATTGAAAGCACTCTTATTTTTAATGAATTATGGCATGACATTTGTGATGGCAACATTAAGCCAAATAAACCAACAGATCCAGCTTCACTTGCAAAGTGGGAAATAAAAGATGCCAAGGCATTAGCTCTTATAAAAGCTTAAGTTAGTAATGAAATGTACATACATATTGAGAATTCTTCAGATGCATGGGCTGCTTTAATTACATTCAAATATCTCTTTGATACACAACCTGAATCAAAGAAGTTTGATCTTCAATTAAAATTGCTTCAATAGAAATTAAATGAAGGTGGTGATGTCCTTGAGTACATTTCACGGCTTAAAAACATTAAGCAAGAAATCATCAATCTAGCTTTCAAGCTGTTGATTAAAGCTTCTTAACTACAATTTTAATTACTAGATTTCCATAATCATATACTCATTTTTTGGAAACTTTGCAAGTCACTGGAAATTTAGAGAAGATCAAATTTGATGAAATGAGTGACATTTTAGCACAACATGATAAAAATTTCGAGAAGAAGAAGCAGATTGGGGAAGATGTCTTCCTCACCGAAGCCAGCTCAAGCAACTCCTCCGCTGACAGTTCCAGAAACAGAGGAAGACGTAATTTCAATCCAAATCAAGCAGCTCAAGGTTGTGGTCACAGTCAACATAGAGGAAATAATTCCAAAAAAGGCTCCAATTCAGGCAGAACAAATTTTCAAGGCAGAGGCAACAATAAAAATAGAGGATATCATCAAGGCACAGGACAAAGTCTAGGAAGATGACAAAATCAAAAAAGAGGACAAAGCAGAGGTCAAGGAGAGTCTCAAGGTAGAGGATATTCTCAAGGAAGAGGTACCGATTTGAGTCAAATTGTTTGGAGGTGATGTAACAGAGTTGGTCATTATGCAGGAGATTGTAGAACTTCTATTGAGAAAATTTCTAAGTTTCATCCAAACTCAGCACAGTTTTCAAATGATGAAGATGATCTTGATAGTTCCAAATATGTCTTCACCAACACAGAAGCAACAACTTTACAGGTTTCAAGATTTTTCCGAAGTGAATATGAAGATGCATGGATTCTTGATACAGGCGCAACTAAATACATGAAATTTCTACGTGAATTCTTCTGGAGTTTCAAAGAATGTCATCTGAATTCAATCTATCTTGCTGATAAAACAAAACATACTCCTTCAGGCAAAGGCGTCGCTAAATTTTTTTTACCAGGCATTGGAGAAAGAATGATTTCTAATGTATGGTATGTCCCAACATTCAAGCAAAATTTGTTGTCCTTAGTCACAATTCGACAAGCAGGGCATATAATGATTATGGAAGATGGCTTAGTTAAAATCAACTCAGTCAAACTAAACACACAAATAGTAATGACAGTTTATGAAGATGGAAAACTGTTAAGGATGAAAGGGACAATTATTCCACGAAATTCTGACTTTGCAGGCACAACAAGTACAAATATTTCACCGATTAGATTATGGCATGTCAGATATGGCCATCTCAACTTTGACAGTCTCTCTCAGTTACAAAAACAGGGCATGGTTAAAGGACTTCCAACCTTCAAAAGGGAAAATGAAAAGTGTGAATCTTTCATTTTTGGAAAACAACATCGAGAGACTTTTCCTACAGGTTCATGGTGAGCAAACAAGGATTTGCAGTTGGTTCACAGTGATATTTGTGGACCCTTCCCAACTTCACTTGGAAGTTGCAAATATTTCCTACTCTTTATTGATGATTTTACCAGGATGACTTGGGTATATTTCTTGAAGCAAAAGTCAGAAGCATTTGAAAAGTTCAAAACTTTTCATCAGCTTATTTAAAATGAAGTAAAGGAGAAGATTGGCACTCTTAGAATTGACAACGGTGGAGAATTCACTTCAAATGAATTCAAAAAGTATTGCATGGATAATGGCATAAAATGATGTCGTACCAATGTCTACACTCCACAACAAAATGGAGTAGTAGAAAGAATGAATCATACCTTGTTAGGAATGGTGTGATCTATGTTAACTTTCAAAAAGTTAAGTCCTTCATATTGGGCTGAAGCAATTCATACCACTGTCTACTTGAGAAACAAATCTCCCACAACTTCTTTAGACGGAGTCACACCTTATAAAGCATGGTTTGGATTCAAACCTCAAGTTAAGCATCTCAGAGTTTTCGGATCAGTCTGTTATGCCTTAGTTCCAAAGGAAAAATGAACTAAGCTTGATGCACGAAGCTTGAAGTGCACAATGATCAGGTATTCTGATGAGAAGAAAGGGTACCGACTTTTGTCGAATAGGAAATTTATTGTAAGCAGAGATGTGATTTTAGATGAAAATGAGAGTAAGAGTGCTGAAGAAGTTGAAAGTCTTCTTCAAAAGTTAGAAACAAAAACTGATAAAAGAAATGGAAATTTACAAAGTCAACCAAATTCACCAAGTTGGTATGAACTTGAATTTCCTTCATATGACGATGATTCATCCAGTCCGTCTTCTTCATCAGCACCATCCAGGTCTTCTAGCAGTTCATCCAACTCTCCTAGCAGTAGCAGTTCTTCTGACAATGACTCTCCACCCCCAGAACCTGCGGTTGATCAACAGACATCAGTTTACGTCAACCCTCTTTTTAATGATGGTGATTTTTCACAAGCTCAAACCAGTGAACATCAATTACCAAAATGGGCAGTTCAACTTTTGAAATATGTAAGGCCTAATGAACAAAGTAAGGCAATTTTTCTTTGATAACAAATGATTTTACTGAACCTTCTTATCAAGAGGCAGTAAAACATAAAGCATGGAAACAGGCTATGGTTGATGAATATCAGGCCGTTCAAGACAACAACACTTGGCAACTTGTTGATTTTGCTCAACAAGTTAAACCTATTGGATGCAAATGGGTTTATCGAATTAAGTACAAGCAAAATGGTGATATTGACAAGTATAAATCAAGACTTGTTGCTAAAGGTTTTGTGCAGCAGGAAGGGATATATTATGAGGAAACGTTTGCTCCTACAGCTAAATGGAACACCATCCGCCTCACACTTGCCTTAGCAGCTCAACAAGGATGGAAAGTTCATCACATGGATGTAAGAAGTGCTTTTCTCAATGAAGATTTATAGGAAGAAGTGTACATGACACAACCACTAGGTTTTGAAATTGAGGGACAAGAACATAAAGTCTGCAAATTGATAAAGGCTTTGTATGGGTTAAAACAAGCTCCCCGAGCTTGGTATGCCAAAATGGATGAATACCTTCGCAAAGTTGGTTTTCATTGCAGTGACTCTGATGATACCTTGTATGTACACCAACAAGGTAAAAATCTAGTGATTTTGGTTATGTATGTCGATGATTTGATCATCACAGGCAACAATGATGATCACATTGAACAGGTGAAAAAGGAGTTACATGTAGGTTTTAAGATGACAGATTTGGGACTACTTCACTACTATCTTGGAGTTGAAGTATTCCAACGTCCACATCAGATATTCATTTCTCAGAGTAAGTATGCAACAGAAATTCTTCAGCAATTTGGAATGCAGGATTGCAAGCCTATCCTTACCCCTATGGAAAAAAACTTGAAACTTTCAAAATTTGAAGGGGGGGAAATGGTGAATAGCAATTCTTATCAACAATTGATTGGTAGCTTGATTTATCTGACAAATACTCGACCAGATATTTCTTGTGCCGTCAATATTCTTTCCCGCTTTATGCAGGAACCATGAGATATCCACTGGAATGCAGCTAAAAGAGTTCTTCATTATATCCAAGGAACAAAAGATTTTGGTCTTCTTTACAAAAAGACTAAAAATTTTGTACTTGGTGGATTTTCAGATGCCGACTTTGCTAGTAGTATTGATGTTAGGGCATCAACCTCAGGTTACTTAATGAACATGGGGTCAACTGCAGTTTCCTGGAGTTGCAAGAAGCAAGCTACAATGGCCACTTCTTCAGTAGAAGCAGAGTACATTTCAGCATGGGAAGCAGCATGTAAGATTGTTTGGTTACGTCGAGTTTTACAGGACTTGGGAATTCCTCCAACAGAAGTTATTTCGTTATTCATCAAAAATCAGTTAGGAATAAAGCTTGCCAAGAATCTAGTTTTTCATTCAAAGAAAAAGCATGTGGACACCAAGTATCATCATATCAGATCAGTCATTGCAAAGGATGTCATCGAGCCGATTTATTTTCCTTTAGAAGATCAGACCTCCAACATTTTCACGAAACCTCTTGGCAGAATAAAATTTACTAAGTTCAGGGATGAACTTGGTATCTGTTGTAATGTATCTTTGGATCATAGGGGGGAATGTTAGATGATCCAAAAATAAAATATTATCATAGGTTATAAATTTGGAATAAAATAATTATTAATTTAAGATATTAAATTAATAATTATTATTCTAGAATATTTAATTATTTAATGGAGACATTTAGAATTAGCATATTGTTGTAACAAGATATGACTCTCCAAATGTGTTGTATCTTAGGCTTTTTGTTAGCTAGTTATTTGGAATAGCATTTGATGTAAGTGGACACTTGTTATTTAATAAGTGATCCATAATTAGTGGTAGTTAGGACATTGAGCATATAAATAGCTCATTGCAAGAGTGTTTTTGTTGTTCGGGTGAAAACTCTTGCATAATTCCAAATGTAATTGTTTTTTTTTATTAATAAGATTACGTGTCTGAGGACACTTCGGCCATTAACTCCAATGGTAGGCAGATGGGGATTGGGGTGGTCTCCCATTCAAATTTAATCACCACTACTTAAAATTTATTGAATTTGATTCATTAGTTCATAATTTTTGGGCACTGGGATCAAACCCCTTGATCACATCTTCTTTGGAAATTATTGGGAATAAGTTGAGGGCTGTTAAAAAGTCAGTGAGTAACTAGATTCCAACTAAAAAGAGGAAGTATATTGATGAAATTTTGGCTATTGATAAAAAAATTGGTATATTGGATGATCCTTCACATGAATATTTTTTTTGGTAAGCTGAGCTATTCTATTAATTTCGAAAACACAAAGTTACATATGCTACAGGTTGGGTTGGAAAGCTGCGCTTAACCAATCCCAACCTTTGTAATGTTGTTTCTGCGCTACCTCGGGGGAGGAAACAAGCCCAGAAAAAACTTAGAACCGAGAAATACATTATGTGCAACAACACCGACATATCTAAGAAACACAAATTAAATGATAGCAGAAAGGCCCTGAGGGCAAGCATAAAAAAAACGGAAAAGAACTATGCAGCTGCACAAACTTTACTTATCATCTTCATCGTCACTATTGGGGTTCTCCTCCTCAATAGGACAAGCAAGAGCCTGCACAACAACTGCCTCTACATCTGCCACAGTACGCTTGGGAATTCTCACTAGAGTGCAAAGGATGGGGGAGTCAGGGTCTACACCATCGGGTACACGTGTCGAGATTCCATTGGAGTCCATGATCCATATGTCTGTATCCTCATCATCCTTCTCTGAAGCCATCAGAGGGACAAAGTTGCAATGTTGGGAGTGTGTTTGGGAAAAGGTTTTGGACTTCCTCGAACCACGACCTCCTATCTACGCAACATGCCTAGGGGCTTTTGCACGCTACTCAGTATCAGGACTCTGGCACTCAAAGGTGCTGGAAGAGGAGCCATCAATCGACTCAAGATGGTTATACTCTCCATGGCGAAGTCTGGGAGCCATTGCACACCTAGAACGGGGAAAGCAGTTTAGGAGAAGAAGTAACACACAGGGGCTAAAGGGGAAGAGATATCTGGGGGGCAGTTGCACAGGAGGGAGGACGACGTTCCAAAGGAGATTGCACAACTGCACACTAGTGCAGCTTCGCAGCTGATTAAAGTCGGAGAGAAGCCAGAGCAGAGTGAGGGGGGCAAAAGGCCGAGGTAACAGGATGGGCAGAGAGAGGGGCAAGTAGCTCAGCTTTATAAAGCGGCGGTGATGAGAGAAATGATGATAGCGATGAGTGGGCTTCACACGTATCTACGTGTTATGACTATGAGCCTGAGCAAGCTCGGGAGACGAGGTATGGTTGTGATAATGGTTAATCATGATGGAAATTAATGGAGATAGGTACGAGGTGATGCTCAAGGCAAGGTGATGTAAAATCCATCCTCTCGTCATCATTTCTAGTTTTGATAGGTTCGTGCAAGAGGATAATGACAATTGGATCCACAACAGATGAAGCTCTGTGTGGGAGATATCCGTTATTCGGGTGGAGTGGGATGTGATTATCACTCATGTCTATTCTGTCACCCATATCCAAGGGATCCTTCACATGAATATTATTTCTCTTTGGTGCATTAATTACTAGTCGTGGACTTAGAAAAGAGGAACAATGAGATTTTGCAATCATAGGTAGAGGAGTGGAGACTGAAAAACCATGCTCTCTGGGTATTCTAAGGAGACAATAATACAAAATTCTTTCACAATTGTGCAATGAAGTGCCATAGGGAGAAATACATCTGGGAAATTCATGATATTAATGGTATTTTCTTATCTACTCTTCCTCACATCCACGATGAGGAATTGTTATATTTTTGCAATCAATATAGGGCTAGAGAGGAACAGATGGGGGTTGTTGATTCATGTCCGACTATGTTCAATGTAGGCAAAAATACTATGATATTTCATCCCATTAAAATGGAATAACTACAGGCTATGATGAAATCCTTTTCTCGTGATAAAATCCCTGGGCCTAATGGCTGGCCCATTGAATTATTTTTACACTTACATGATATTATGGGCACCGATATATTGGTTGTTGCAGAAGAAAATCAAAAGATTGGTTATTTCCCTAGTTATATTAATTCCACTTTCAATACTTTGATTCCTAAGGTTTCACATGCATCGATTTTTTCTGATTACATGCCTATCTCTCTTTGCAATATCTTATACAAAATCATTTCCAGAATCATTGCTAATAAGCTGAAACCTACACCTTCATATGGTATTGCTTAGGAACAATTTGGGTTTCTTCGAAGAAAAATTCAAGATGTGATTTCTATTGCACATGAGACTGTGCATACTGTCAAATATAAGAAGCTCGAGGTGATTATTATGAAGTTGGACCTACAAAAATATTTTGATTGTGTAGATTTGACCTTTCTTTGGTTGGTCCTACACAAAATTGGTATTTCATTTCAAGTTTCAAAATGTATCATAGCATATGTATCTACTTCAAACTTTGTTGTATTGGTTAATAAAATTCCTACTAAATTATTTCCTACCTCTCGGCGTCTCCAAAAATGATGTCCCTCATCACCCCTTCTTTTCATTCTTGTTATTGAGGGACTTAGCAGATTTCTCTTGTAGGAAGATATGGACGGGTCACTAACATGTATCTTTATTACTAGAAAAGAGAGGGTTACTCATCTTATTTTTGTCGATGATGTGTTACTATTTGGTAGATTATCTATTCTGAAATGGAGACATATTTATGGTATCATTGAACTCTTTGGATCAATATTTGGATTCCTTACAAATAATATTAAATCTCATATGATTTCATCTTACCCAGATGATGCACTGGTATTGGATATTTCTTATATTTTTGGTGTTATTTGCATTGCATTAGATGCAGTTTTTAAATATCTTGGATTTATGCTCAAAGCGAATTGTTATGTAATTAAGGATTGGAGTTGGGTTATAGATAAATTCCACCTTAAACCTTTATCATGGGCACACAAGTGGCTCTCTGTGGGATCTGCTCCATCATCTAAAACTTATTTGGGATGGTAACTCTGATAAGCACAAATATAATTTGGATAGCATGGAAATTATGGCTCAGAGGAAAGAGGAATGAGGATGGGTCATCCTTGATCATGAGCGTTTTGAGTTGGCCATTTCTTATGAAACATTTATGGTGGGATCTAAATGGATATTTCTACATAATTGATATAGGACTACAATTTTATTGAATCTTCATTAGCTAGCATACTGAGGTATTAAATTCCATCATGTTCACCTTTTTCCCTTTCCACTTATTATCCTATGTTCAAACATCACCCATAATGGAGGTCATTAGAGAAATTGCTCAATACTAGTTTTTTATTGTCTACATTAAAGCTGCATCATCCTAGATCAATAGTAGAATGGATGGCCTTGTGATCCGCGCGAAAAAAATCATATTACACCTTGATGTAAACTAAAATTTTAAACTATATCTATCATTCAATGAATAAGTTTTGTGCAATGGGCCCTCCTTCATCATTTTCTACTGCTTAAAGGGCTACAAATATGAAATACCTTAGTATAATTTGCATTCAAATTGAACCCATATGAAATAAGAATAAAATTGTTTTAAATTAAATCATAGGAATAGAGTATCTCTTGAGAGTACTATGCAACCCATATTCAATCATCAAGACACTTTCACTTTCAATAATGATGAGGTCGATAAATGAGTACAATTCTAGAATACTAGGTGAAGAGGTTCAAAGATTAATAAGTGATAATCTTGTCATCGATAATTTGTAGATAATATTAGTTAAATATGGTATCACTAAAGTTTTGAACTTCCACAATGCTAATGATTCTGTCATAGTGTGTTCCTAATCAATTTTCTCCCTAAGCTCCATATACTCTCTATATCTAGCCACTAGCCAAGATGGCATTACCTCTGTATTATTTTCCCCGAGATCAGTGAAAAAAGAGGTAGTGTCTATGTGACCTCTCTTCTACTCTCAATTGTATCGTTTAATAGCTTTTCCTCCTGTATACTAGCCTCATCATCACCTGTCAAACTATCAATTGTAGGTATATCCCTCTTTATTAGCATGTCCCATAGCCAATCCAAAGAGACTAATATCAATAGACTTTCCAACTCACCTCTAGTAAAAAATTTTGTTGGACATGATTTCTGTTTGCCATACCAATCACCCTACCTTATTTATCTTCACCTCAACTATAGGCATAAAAAGTAAACCCATAGATACACCTACATGGTATAATATATTTGGTCAATTAGGTGGCATGCTTGAGTTTTTTAGTCACACAAAATTTTCATTTTATACATTTTTTTTTTCAAATCAAGAGGTATGAAATGCCTTGGTAAATCATGAATTCATCATGAAAAAATATACTATGGAAATTTGGATGTATATATTTTTGAGTATAAGTACATGGCAATTGTCAGTGTCAAATAATCTTGTAGCCTTTCACACAAGCCTTGTTGCTTCATTTCATTGAAAACGGTATTTTCCTTGACCATCTTATTAATTTATGTATCATGTTTTATAGGTAGATTGAAGTGTGTGAGACAATATTGGATTAGCATATATTAAGTTTTCTCATTTTTCATCTATTGATATTCATGTCACTACTTTGTAGTTTCTAAAGAAGTCCCAATCGGTTGCAAACTTTTTCTTGTTTTTATTCCAATTTATATTTATCGGCAACATCAAGTAATTCCAATTTGCTTTAGATTTGTTGTATGTATTCTTGAGATCTCTACAAACTTGATAATTAAGGAAATCTATATTCTTCAATGTCATATCGTGTTTTATGGTTTAAGACCATTGTTATGGTGTCTTTTTCATTACGTCCAAGGCCATAGAGGTTAGAGTCAATCAATTTGTTGAGAAGCAATTAGTGTGTATCATTTCCCTCAAGTAATGAGAATATAGTTTTCCTATGAGTCAATATATTATTCATCTATGTTAGGTTTATTATATAGAAAATTCCCTTTAGACGAAGTTCCAATAGTGTGTGTAGGAACCATATTATTTAATACATAATCAAGTTTGTTCTATTCTATTAATGAGAGAGACCTAACACACTGCTCAACACTCCTGACACACCTTGAAATGCTTTGGCACACACTAATATTCATTGGAACCTTGCATGTCTTGGAACATATTTGTGCCTCGAACATCTAGCCATGACTAAGACACCCAAGCACATGTCGGCATGCCCTAACACAACATAACACTCCCCTAGCATGTGTTAGCATACCCTATAGTCTCTAGTACGTCATGGAGCACCTTGGCATGTATTCACATACATTATCACTTGGAACACATTTTCACTTGGCATGTATTGGAACCTAGCTTGGAGGGGTTTTGCCCCAACTTGGAGCCTATATCTTGTGTACTTTGTCTCTTTGTGATCTTCATTATTTTTTATAATTATTGATTGATGATCATAACTAAATAAGTAATTAAAGACCAACTAACATTACAAGTAATTATCAAGATACAGAAAATAATTTGTAATATATAAGTCTCAAGATTTTCCAACATGGTTTCAGAGCTAAGGTTCAAGAGGGAGACGGGAGATCACATTATAGTTGGCACTATAACAAGAGTTATGGACAAGGATTTCAAGTTTCCTAGAAATATCGCTACATCCATCAAGGATTACATATTGAAAATCATCTCCAAGCTAGCAAAAGGAGTGATAGAACAAATTTTGTTCTTTGATTTATCTGACACTTTCAAGAAGGAGAATGTATGGGTTATTGATAGTGGTGCCTCCAGACATATGACACGAGAATGTAGTAAAATTTAGACCTTTTCAATAGGAAATTCCTTTCATTCAATTAAACTTGGAGACAACAATATCTATCCAGTGAAAGGCATTATATCTACTTTGTTGGAGCTTGAATCTGGTGGAAGAATTCACCTCAACAGTATTTTATACGTTCTAGGTTTGAAGAAAAACTTAATTTCTGTTTCTTTTCTAGAGGATATGGGTGATAGAGTTTATTTTTTCAATGGAAATGTTTTGGTTTGGGGTAAGGGCTCTAGTATTGATGAAGCTAGGGTGACTGGGATCCATGAGGGGGCATTATATAGACCTTTTATACCTCTATCTCAGGCCCTAGTGCACTTGGATGTGATGCCTTTCTAACTATGGCGTAGAATGTATGGAAACCTTCATTATAATATTTTGTCATCTCTAAGTCAAATGGTTAATGGCATCCATAAATTGTAGGAGGAACATGAAGGGACCTGTAAGGGATGTGCTCCGAGAAATATCGTGAAGAAAAAAATTGCAAGAAGTGATACCAAATCTAAGGAAGTTTTAGATCTCATACATTCAAATGTATCATGTGGACCTATGGAAATTAAGTCTCTAGGTGGGAATCAATATTATGTGACCTTCATTGATATTTTCTCAAGGAAAACTTGGCTATACCTCCTAAAGAATAAGGATGAGGTGTTCAAAAAGTTTTAGGAGTTCAAGAATTAAGTGGAAAACCTAACCGAGAGAAATATCCAATATCTGAGGTTAAACAACGGTGGATAATGCACCTCCAAAGAAATAATAGCTTTCTATAAGGAAGAAAGGATTAAGAGGGAACTTATTGTTCCTTATAATCCTGAACAAAATGGTGTGGCTGAGATGAAGCCTTAGAACAACTGAAAAATGTGTATGTACCATGGTGCATGATCAAGATCTACCTCAATTTATATGGGGAGAGTTATGTATGAAAATTATTTACTTGTAAAACTAAAGTCCTCATAGATTCTCAACAACATGACTCTAGAGGAATCATTTATAGGAAACAAGCCAAGTGTGGATCCTCTTCAAATAGTTGGGTGTCATGCGTGTATTCATATACCCAATGATAAGAGAAATATGTTAGATCCTACCAGTCTAAAGGGAATATTTTTTGGATATAGTGCTTCATCAAAGAGCCATCTACAATCCTACTATTGTTAATGATTTCTCGGAATGTTTATGGAAAAATATTATTCTTATTCAAGTTTGGGATCAAAAGCCTACCATCTCATCATGATTACTAAGTTTTGTAATGACGCTTCAAGGCTTCAATGTTATCTTATTAAAATCACACTTAAAACAAAAAATTTGAATAAGCTTTGGTTTGATGCTATCATGCTAGTAAAACATTTCTAATTCAACTTGACTCCCCACCTAAAAAACACATAACTTTTCTAAATTGTACATTAAATCATTTTTTACCAAGATTATAACCCATAATAAATGTAGAACTTTTCCTGCACACTTCAAAGTGCTTCATCACTTCAAACCTCATTCCTAATTAGTTTTAAAACAAAGTCCTTACCAAGGTATAATGTGGTTATTGAATAGTGCACTACATCTTCTTCCATAATTCTCCTTCTCAAAAAATAGCCATTGCCATGTCAAGTAAGGGTAGACCTGTTGGAAATGTTGTCATTGATGGCAAAGGAGCACAAAGGAGCAGCACCTGAACCAGCAATAAGGCAAAGTATAAGACAGGGAACAGAGGCAACAGAGAGGTAGCAGCGGCAACAAAAAGAGAAGCAAGGAGCAACATCAGTCAAGGAGCAGAGCAAGCCGTGAATTGAAGCACAGGCCTACTGAGGGCCACGTAGTGCTGTAGAAGAGATCTAGAGACAATAAGTTGCAGAAGGGCCAATTGATGAGAGTTCCTGGTTGGAACCACGAAGGAGGATGATTTAGTTGATAATGGCAATCGAAGGCTGAAGGGGTCGAAGGCATGTTCGGCTTTATGTAAAGTTATATAATACATTCAGAGTGATGGTGAAGTCCGCAGACCCTTGGGACTAATGGATGTTGAATATTGACTGAAGATCATGAAATAAGGTATGGTGTGATATGTCAGGTTTTGACCAAGGTATAGAGTGTTAAAGTTACGTTGGCAGTATGAAAGTCTAACCAACCATAGTGTATGTTAATACTTTGGTAAGTTTTATCAAAGTCAAAGATAATAAAGCGCACTCATAAATGATGGTTTGATAAAGGGGCACATTATATGCATTGTGGGTTTTTATAACCCTTTGAAGAAGTAGGTTTCGCACAATATTTAAATTGCTAGCTCAGGAATTAAACATTGTAGGTTGCCAGATTGTGGATTTGTATAGGAGTCAATTTTTGGGATACATTTTAAATGCACAGAGAGAGTTTAATGTGAGTTGATAGTACTGTGACCGAATATATCTATGTATTCAGATAATCATATGTGAGAGCCCAAGTTCGTGCAGGATTCGAAGATTCAGAAAGTGAAGTTAGCCTTCGATTAAGAATTGGAGAAATGAAATTGACTATGGTTTGAACAATGAAATAAGAAAAGCTTCCACATGTAAAGATTTCCATATTGTGAAGTTATTTGGGCCATGAATTGGTAAAGCAGTTATATATATATATATATATATATATATATATATATATATATATATACATACAACAGACACAAAATCATAGTGAACGAGAATATGCATAGGAATGAATTTGACAGGTGTACAAGCACAAAAAACTAGAGAATATACAGAAGACAGTGAACAGAGTATGCAGAACAGGTATCTGACAGCTGCAGATACACAATTGCAGTGAATAGCAGAGGAAGGCAGAACAGTTACCTGACAACAGCAGAAAAGACAAATCCAGCAAAGCCAAAGGCCAGAAAATGGGCTGAGTGAAATTGTCTTTATGCAACTGAAAATGTGAATGTAAATGTTGTAATTGATTTTATATTGTTTGTGATGCATTGGAAAGTCTCCGGAAGAAAACAAAATTCCCACTGTAATATTAAAATTAATACATACAGCTACATTTTTCTGAGTGAGCTGGAAAAGAAATGAGAAGATAGAGAGCTAAGAGGTATGGCTATTCATTTCGAATTCCTTGAGGAATACAGACAGTCATAAGAAAATCTCTATAAATAATATCATCTTGATATGCATAAGGTTAGAGAGAGAGGTTATAGAATGTGGAATTGAGGCAGAAAAGATAAGAAGAAGGAGGAGCAGAATGAGATGCATAGAAGTTAGAGAATGCAGAAATGAAGCTGTGAGGCAGAGAAGAAGAAGGAGCTGATAGAGAACCTAAGAAGAGGCAGAAACGATACAGGGCAAATATGAGGACAGATGGACAACAGAAGAGAAGGTACATAACAGAGCTGATATCCAAGGTAAATCAACAAGTGTTTTTATTTTGAAAGAGTAAGGAAGTTGGAGCTTCCCTATCAAGTTGTCGCTTGATAGATGTCAGTTGTAGCTGATTGAGGTTGGAGCCTCCTGTAGGTTGGTGCCTGTAGAAAATTGATGGGAGTTGGAGCTTCCTTTCAAGTTGTAGCTTGCAAAATTGAGGTAGGAGCCTCCTGTGGGTTGGAGCCTACAGAAAATCAGTGGTGAGAGGGAGTTGGAGCTTGCCTTTGCATCACAACAATAATAATATATGGTTTTCTCCCTTTATGGGTTTCCACTTATATCTAGTGTCTATGTGCATGATGTCTATGTGTTGATATAGTATATCTATTCTGCTAATACTTGCTGCTAACATATTAAGACTGTTGGTACATTATCTAATCTGCTTATTAATTGCTACTCACAAATAAAGATTGCTCACACATTATGTTGATCATGAAATGAAGGTGTTAATAGAGTTTAATGAAAAGTTTTAAAAGTCTATGAATGTGTTAAACTGATTCACGCCCCCCCCCCTCTCAGTTTAACTAAGGTTTCAACAAGACCGAGTGGTTGATGTGGACTATTAACTCCCTCACCACCCATGTTTTATTCCTCGAAATGGCATGCTTAGCTTGTATTGATTAGGCTCAAGGATTTTTCCCTCCGTCCATGTTGTCTAGGCTCTAGCTTATTCATTGGGTCATTATTGTAAAAAGAAAATCATTGTTAATGTTTTTCCAACAACTTTTATAATCCCAATGCATTCAATAATATAATATCTCAATATCTCATTTGTAAATTAAATGAGTTTAACATTGAAAGTTTTAGATTAAAAGTCTCTCATGGTGCAAAGTAACAATAATATATATATATAATTAATTAAAAATAGGTTTTCTTTCAATATAAAGAAATAGATTAATAATTTAAGATGCATAAGTAATTATTACTAATGAAATTATATTATTTATGAATTATTAATGAGTTGTTTTAAAGATATGGGTTTTTTTTTTTAAATAATAACATACATTAGAAAATACTATCGAGTGTTGGTTGTGCTCAATATTAGTGGACAATTGAGTACACATTAACTTCAAGCTATACACACATGCATGAGAAAACAAAGGTGTACGAGATGTAGACCAATTGGTTTATGTATGGTATAATTTCAAACACAATCTACCATTCAAATAAAATTTCATAGAGAGAATTAATTGTAAGGGTTACATTATCCTTAAGGATATCAAAATTCTTATCTCTAATAAACAAATATTTTTTCCTATTTAATAATAAAATTGACATTGACCTATTTCCTATTTTAATTATTTGATTGAAAAAAATAAGAAATAGGTCAATGTCAATTTTATTATTAAATAGGAAAAAATATTTGTTTATTAGAGATAAGAATTTTGATATCCTTAAGGATAATGTAACCCTTACAATTAATTCTCTCTATGAAATTTGATTTGAATTGTAGTTTGTGTTTGAAATTATACCATACATAAACCAATTGGTCTACATCTCATACACCTCTGTTTTCTTATGCATGTGTGTATAGCTTGAAGGTAATGTGTACTCAATTGTCCATTGATATTGAGCACAACCAACACTCGATAGTATTTTCTAATGTATGTTATTATTTTAAAGAAACCCATATCTTTAAAACAACTCATTAATAATCCATAAATAATATAATTTCATTAGTAATAATTAATTATGCATCTTAAATTATTAATCTATTTCTTTATATGGAAAGAAAACCTATTTTTAATTAATTATAAATAACTTTAAAATTAAAAAATATTTTATTTATATATTTATATAATATTTGTATAAAAATTAATATTCTTATATCATTATTATAATTTCTTTAACAAAAATACATATTAATTAAATAAATTACAAGTTTTAAAAACATTTAAAATTTCATATACAAAAGTCAAATAATTATTTAATAATTATTTACCATTAAATTTTAAAATATTTCAAAATTCTCTCATCTAAATAAAAATAATTCCATATATTTTTAATAACATTTAACATTAATCACTATTGTTTACTAATCACATACATTAAACCGTTTATTATTAGCCATGTTATAATTTATTCCATTTCCCATGGAGAATGGTGTGACAATTATATGGATGCTATTGTGCATTTTTATTTGCACAATGTAGTCTTTCTCAAAGCCAGAATCAGAAAATAAAGCCGTCAAATTTCTGTGTGGATGCAGATCATACCGTGCCAAATTTGAGTGCACAAAATGCATTGGTAATGCAACACCTCTCTTTAAAAAATTTCATTGCAATGACCCTGGCCTTCATATGATAAACTGTTCATAAGTAATTCATTCCGCCATAACCCTTTATTGGAAATACATATAGGAAACCCTCAACTCGCTATCAAACCCATTCAACACCCAACTTAAATCAGATCAACATGCAGAGCGTAGCAATGGCGAGCTTGGGTAGTAGATGGATTGTGACAAAAATGGTAAGAAATCGGTCTAAATGGCACAATTTCTGAGAAGGGGACTAGAACCCTCCAGGTCAAGGAGGAACATAGCTTACATGGCACTGTCGGGGGATGAATTCTCGAGGGCAATTACCCTTATTTCGAGGGATTACATAGGGCCCGTTGTAATAGGTGCAGTGCAGTAGGTAATGGAAGCCATGCATGCACTTATGTACTTTGGCATGTATGAAGTCAACAGGATGATGCATAGAGTGCTCGCTGAGGTGATCAATTCCATCAAGAAGAATAAGGTGTGGGTGAAGAGTGGTTTGGGTGGTGTGCATTGGTAGTTGATGGATTGTGAAATAAATGGTAATAAATTGGTCTGAATGGGTGCAATTTGTGAGAAAGGGACTCGAACGCTCCTAGGCGAGGAGGAACATAACTTACAGGCTGCGGCCGGGGGACGACGCCCCGAGGGCAGTGACCCTTATTGTGGGAGATGGGATAAGTCACCTCGTAATAGCTGTAATGCATCAGGTAATAGAATCCATGCACATGTCCATGTACTTTGATGTTGAAATATTTAAGTCACCTGCATACCCTATGTAGGTAGAAACAGAGTACAAGAAGGGTAGTAGCAGAAGATTGAATGTACACTTCTATGCATTCAAGAGGAATGGAGAAAAACTGTAAGGATGGAATTTAATGTGTATGGGCAGCAACCACCATTGCAGAGATGAATTAATTTTGTTATGGACGTAGCCGAATTTGCAGAGGAAATGAAGACTTTCGTGGTTAAACCACAAAACAACAAAGTTTTATTAAAGATAGTCTTTTTGGGCTTTTAAGCCCTCACCAACCAAATAGGAAGAATTTTTGTTTAAACGCGCCAAGTCCTTTTAAGTTTTGAATGAGCCACGTCATTTGTGGTCCCCACCACTTCATCTCCAATCGCAAAGTTTTTGAGTTAGTGTCTTGTTGATATGAAGGAGTTCTAATGCGATGCGATGTTGCGACATCGCACATCTCACATCACAAAGGAATGATGTATTTTCTGCCTTTCCGAAATGTGTTACCGTCGATTGAATGTTTGCGATGTGATGTGGTCCCCCCGCAATTGCTCATCACAATCGCATTCACCAAAAGCCATCCACCGCACATGTTATGTTCCATTGAATGTTTGCGATGCGATGTGGTCCCCACCACCATCGCAATCACACATAGAAACATCACTTAACCATTCCACCTTCCGCATATGATTTCTGCCGATGCGATATTGCCGATGTCGCTCATCGCTTCATCGCAATCGCAATGTTCAAGCCATCCGCAACCATGTTTTGCCGATGCGCCGATGCGATCTCCACCATTGGGTCCATCGCACATCGCTCATCACTCATCGCAATCGCAACATCACAAGTTTGTTATTCAACTATTACGCCAATCGCCAATCACCGATTGCGATGTGGGCTCCACTCGTATATCGCGCAAATGAAATTTTAGATTAAAGTTTTATGTTCCGGCAATATTTTTTTATTGTAATTTTTTTTATGTTTTATTACGCCGCGCCATATAAAAGGAGTGAAAAAGCTCGTAAGTAAAAAAAGGGCATTGTATTGTATTGTATTGTTGTGTTGTATATCTGTGTAAGCCCGCAGGCAAAGAAAAAATAGTGAAGCATAACAGAGCACTATTTTTGTGCATTTTGAGAGACAGAGAGAAGTTGTGTGAGCACTGTGTCTGTAGCAGTCAAACATTTTTGTAATCCCACTTCAGTGGAAGAAAGTTGTAACAATTTTTAGTTCTGTTAATGAAATAGAAAGCATTTTTAGGCCATCTCTGTTCAACAGTAAGAAAATTTATTTTTATTCTCTGTGTTATAAGGAGAGTATTATTCTCTCAGTCATTGTTTTGGAATTATCAGAAATTCCAACATGGTATCATAGCTAATCCAGGCTCTTTGAAGGCGTCAAAGAAGTTGAAGGAAGAAGAAGATTTGTTGCAGCAGTTCTCCATCAGCGTGAAGGCTCAGCAGAAGTTAAAGTCCAGGTATTTGTCAAAAAAACAGAGTTTTTATTTTGTTTAAAAGAGCAGTCCTCAGAAACAAAGTTTTTTCCTTTAAAGAAGGAAAGACAGTTTGTTTGAAAAACACAGTCAAGCTTATTTCAGAGTTCAGTTTATAAGCAATGGCTGGACCAAGCACTAGTATGAGTGTTGGAAATACTCAGCTTCCACAATTTAATGGGAAGAACTATGATTATTGGGCCATTACCATGAGAGCCCTGTTTGCCTCACAGGATTTATGGGAATTTGTAGAAGATGGTTTTGATGAACCAGCAGATGAGCAGGCCTTTAATGCCTTAACACAGGTAGAGAAGGATTTGTTGAAGAGTAATAGAAATAAGGACTCTAAAGCCCTCTTCTATCTCTATCAAGCAGTACATGAGAGTGTGTTTCCAAGGATAGTAGCTAAGGGATCCAAGGATGCATGGGATACTCTTAAGATATCCTATCAAGGTATGGAGAAAGTGAAGACAACAAAATTACAATTTCTGAGGAGAGATTTTGAAACTCTCTGTATGAAAGAGTCTGATAACATAAAATCATTCTTCACACATGTGATTGGAATGGTCACATAGATAAGGTCCCATGGAGAAACATTTGAGGAAAGAAGGATTGTGGAGAAAATATTGAGGAGTCTACCCTCAAGGTTTGATGTTATTGTAACCACTATTGAAGAGACTAAGGATCTCTCAAAGTTCACAGTAGATGAACTTCATGCATCGCTGATGACTCATGAACAGAGATTGGAAAGATCAGTAAACCCATCTCTAGAGCATGCCTTCAAGACCCATATGCCTTTTGGAAGAGGAAAAGGTCAAGGAAAAGGAAGAGGAAGAGGCAGAAGCCAAAACAGAGGTGGAAGGAACAACCCTTCTCATACTCATGGAAGGAACAACAATTAGAATCAAAGCCACGGCCAAAGAAACAACCAACAAGGTGGACACCAACATGCTCATGGACAAAGGTATGACAAATCTAATGTATAATGTCATTATTGCAAGAAATATGGGCACTATGCTAATGAGCGTAGGAAAAAGCAAAATGACATGAATAATAGGCAGAATGCTAACGTAGCAGGAGAAGAAAAGAGCACAAGGAATGTGCTGTTAACATGTAATGTAGCACAAGATAGACAAGATGATATATGGTTCTTAGATTCAGGCTGCAGTAATCACATGACTGGAAACATATCAATGTTTTCCAATCTTGATGAAGAAGTTAAATCAGAAGTAACCACAGGAACTGATACTAAGATTTCTGTCAAGGGAAAAGGCAGAGTTAGTATGCGTGCAAGAAATGGTGAGCAAAAATTTGTGCCAGATGTGTACTATGTTCCTGGTTTGAAGTGTAATCTTTTGAGCGTTGGGCAGCTCATAAACAAAGGTTACAATGTATTCTTTAAGAATGATGTGTGCACAATAATGGATATACCTCCAAGCAAGAAGATTATTGCTGAAATAAAAATGACCAGCAATAGAATGTTTGCACTTAAGTTCAATACTGACTTGAAGGGAAAAGGAAAGAATGTAGCAGCTGTAACTCAAGAGGTCTTTCAAAAGGAAGTGAAAGATGAGAACTGGTTATGGCACTTAAGATTTGGACATCTCAATTTCGGAGGATTAAATTTGTTGCACAAAAAAGGAATGGTAAGAGGTCTACCATTGATTGAGAAACTAGACAGCCTATGTGAAGGCTGCATCTTGGGAAAACAACACAGAGAAAAATTTCCATCAGGAAAGAGCATAAGGGCGAAAGCATCCTTAGAAATCATCCATTTAGATTTGTGTGGGCCAATGCAAACAACATCAGTTTCAGGCAGCAATTACATGCTGACCTTCATTGACGAATTCAAAAGGAAAGTGTGGGTTTATTTCTTAAAATATAAAAGTGAAGTCTTTGAGAAAATTTTCCACTTTAAAGCTCTAGTAGAGAAACAGAGTGGGTAGCATATCAAATTTCTTAGAACTGATAGAGGAGGTGAGTATATCTCAAAAGAATTTTTGCGTTTTGCAGAGAAAATGGCATACACAAACAATTTACTACAAGGTACACACTGCAAAAAAATGGAGTTGCTGAAAGGAAGAATCGAACCATTATGGATATGGTGAGAAGTATGAAGAAGGCAAAACATTTTCCAAATGAATATTGGGCAGAAGCTGCAAATTGTACAACATACATATTGAATATATGCCCAACAAAAGCTGTAATGAACAGAGTTCCAGAAGAAGCGTGGAGTGGCAGAAAACAAGGAGTCACTCACATGAAAGTTTTTGGGTGTGTGGCTTATGCACACATTTCAAATCAGTTGAGGAAGAAGTTGGACAGTAAGGGGGAGAAGTGCATCTTCCTTGGATATTGTGAAGAATCCAAAGGATATAGATTATATAACCCATCTGCAAATAAATTTGTTATAAGCAGAGATGCGCAATTCATAGAGGAAGAAGCATGGGATGGAAGCATTGAGAAAACAATCAATGTTAAAAGCTGTTTATCTCATGATGAAGATGAGAAAGATGTGGCTGAAAATAATACCTCATTGGTAGCACAACCTCCACCAACACAAGGAAATCAAGGGACACCTCAAGCAGAAGTAAGAACACCCTTGAGAAGAAATGAGAGTGCTTCTCCAAGCACACCACATGGAGAAAATTTAAGTGCTTCTTCAAGCACAAGTACACCAAATGAAAGAGGAACCAGATTCAAAAATTTAAATGAGATTTATGAGCAAGAGACAACAAATGAAGGTATGAACTCCTTATTTTCTTTGTATTGTCATGTTGATGATCCTATTCATTTTGAAGATGCTATAAAAGATAGAAAATGGATAGAAGCTATGGATGATGAAATTAATGCCATAGAGAAGAATAAAACAAGGGAGTTGGTTGATCTCCCAGAAGGTAAAGAAGTCATTGGAGTAAAATGGGTCTACAAGACCAAAAGCAATGTTGAAGGTAAGATTTAAAGGCATAAGGCCAGACTTGTTGTCAAGGGATATAAGCAGCAGCATGGAAGAGACTATGAAGAAACTTTTGCACCAGTTGCAATAATGAAAATGGTAAGAGCAGTGCTGTCCATAGCAGCACAAAACAAATGGAAGGTTTACTAAATGGATGTAAAGTCAACATTCCTAAATGGAGTTTTAATGGAAGAGGTTTATGTTGAACAACCTCTAGGCTATGAGAAAAAGGGCCAAGAGCACAAAGTTTGCAGATTGAAGAAAACTCTTAATGCGCTGAAGCAAGCACCAAGAGCATAGTAGAGTAGGATAGATTCCTATCTACTGGAAAATGGGTTTGAAAAATGTGAAGGAGAACCCATATTATACATCAAGGAGAAAGCTGGTAAGATGTTGATAGTTTTTTTATATGTTGATGATGTGATATTCACAGGTAATGATAATTACCTTATTGAAAATTTTAAAACAGTCATGAAAGATGAATTTGAAATGACTGATATGGGATAGTTAAGATACTTCTTAGGAATAGAAGTAGAACAGAATGAAAATGGGATTTTTATCTCACAAGAAAAATATATTAATGAAGTTTTAGAAATATTTAATATGCAGGAGTGCAAAGCAGCAATTACTCCCACAGTAATGGGATTGAAGTTGAGTAAAGATGACAACAACAAAGATTTTAATCCAAGTTTGTATAAAAGCATAGTTGGCAGCCTCATGTATTTGACTGGAACTAGGCCAGATATTATGCATGATGTTACTTTGATTTCCAGATTTATGGAGAGGCCAAAAGAAGCACATTGGCAAGCAACAAAGAGAATTCTGAGGTATGTGAAAGGAACTAAAAGGTATGGGATTTTATATACTACTTCAGAAAATTCTGAGTTAATTGGTTATACTGATAGTCATTGGGCTGCAAGTATTGATGACCAGAAAAGTACTTCTGGTTATGTTTTTCATATGGGTTCAGGAGCCATTTCATGGGCTTCTAAGAAACAACCTATTGTAGCATTATCTGCAGCAGAGGCAGAGTCTGTGGTGGCTAAAGCAGCAGCGTGTCAAGCAGTTTGGATCAGAAGGATGTTGAAGAATTTATGTCAAGAATAGGTAAAGGGAACAGTGATTTATTGTGACAATAGCTCAGCTATTGCATTATCAAATAATTCTGTGTTTCACAAGAGAAAGAAGCACATAGATACCAAGTTTCACTATATCAGAGAATTGGTAAACAATGGAGAAATTGTTTTACAACATTGTAGAACAGAGGAGCAATTTGCAGATATTCTAACAAAACCATTGGGGCAAAAATGTTTTGAATATTTAAGAAAATGCTTGGGTATGACTGATAACCCAACAAGTTACTTTAAGGGGGAGTGTTGAAATATTAAAGTCACATGTGTACCCTGTGCAGGTAGAAATAGAGTACAATAGGGGCAGCAGCAGAAGATTGAGTGTACACTTTTGTGCATTCAAGAGGAATGGAGAAAAACTGTAAGGATGGAATTTAATGTGTATGGGCAGCAACCACCATTGCAAAGATGAATTAATTTTGTTATGGGCGTAGCCGAATTTGCAGAGGAAATGAAGACTTTCGTGGTTAAACCACAGAACATCAGAGTTTTATTAAAGACAAATTTTTCGGGCTTTTAAGCCCTCACCAACCAAACAGGAAGAAGTTTTGTTTAAACGCGCCAAGTCCTTTTAAGTTTTGAATGGGCCATGTCATCTGTGGTCTCCACCACTTCATCGCCAATCACAATTTTTTTGAGTTAGTGTCTTGTTGATATGAAGGAATTCTGATGCGATGCAATGTTGCGACATCGCACATCACACATCGCACATCGCAAAGGAATGATGTATTTTCCGCCTTCTGAAATGTGTTATCGCCAATTGAATGTTTGCGATGCGATGTAGTCCCACCACAATCGCTCATCGCAATCACATTCACCAAAAGCCATCCACTGCACATGTTATTTTCCATTGAATGTTTGCGATGCGATCTGGTCCCCAACACCATCACAATCGCACATAGAAACATCACTTAACCATTCCGCCTTCCGCATATGATTTCCGCCAATGCGATATCGCCGATGTCGCTCATCGCTTCATCGCAATCGCAATGTTCAAGCCGTCCGCAACTGTGTTTTGCTGATGCGCCGATGCGATCTTCGCCGTGGGGTCCATCACACATCGCACATCGCTCATCGCTAATCGCAATCGCAACATCACAAGTTTGTTATTTAACTGTTCTGCCGATCGCTGATCGCCAATTACGATGTGGGCTCCACTCGTATATCACGCAAATGAAATTTTAGATTAAAGTTTTATGTTCCAGAAATATTTTTTTATTGTAATTTGTTTTATGTTTTATTACGCCATGCCATATAAAAGGAGTGAAAAAACTTGTAAGTAAAAAAAGGGCATTGTATTGTATTGTATTGTTGTGTTGTATTGCTGTGTAAGCCCGCAGGCAAAGAAAACACAATGAAGCATAACAGATCACTATTTTTGTGCATTCTGAGAGACAGAGAGAAGTTGTGTGAGCACTGCGTCTGTAGTAGTCAAGCATTTTTGTAATCCCACCTCAATGGAAGAAATTTGTAACAGTTTTTAGTTGTGTTAATGAAATAGAAAACATTTTTATGCCATCTCTGTCCAGCAGTAAGCGAATTTATTTTTATTCTCTGTTTTAGAATGAGAATATTATTCTCTCAGTCATTGTTCTGGTATTATCAGAAATTCCAACATTTGAGACGTATGAAGTTAGCGGGAAGATGCATAGAGTGCCTGCTGAGGTGATCGATTCCATTAAGAAGAATAAGGTGTGCCTAAAGGGTCGTTTGGCCACTCCCGTGGGAGGTGGGGTCAATTATTTGAACATGCAATTGAGGAAGGAGTTGGACATGTTTGCATCTCTCGTTCATAGCTTTAACCTACCCGGCCTCCCCACTCGCCATGACAATGTGAATTGTCGTCATTAGTGAGAATACAGAGGGGGAATACATCGGTTTGGAGCACGAGGTTGTCCCTTGTGTGGTTGAAAGCCTCAAGGTAAGTGTTTCATAATAATTTTTTTCTCTCAATTTCTTTATTATAAATGTTATATGTTGGTCCTAAGTTACTAGCAAGGTCAAACACTAAAGCTTGACACACTTCAAAATTAAAATTTTTATTTAAAAATTGTGTTGTTGAGGTATTTACGTTTTAAAATTTTCCCTAGGTAATTATGACGATATGATTACATATGGGGTTGTGAAGGAGCATGCATTGTTTTTAAATTATTTGTACGCCATTAAAACCTTTGTGCAAACGCAGAAAATATAATGCACTAGTATCCATTTGAGAGGGATTTTTTTACTTGTACACATCCATCTTAAAATTAGATGTTTTATGCATCAAAGATATCAAATTCCTAATGCTCCCATTCTCATACAATGGGACAAATAATTGGTCAACCATGTATTTACAAACTGTATTTATGAATTCCTCCCCATCCTTACACACAATTTTGATTGCTTCTTCTCTATCCAAAATCGCACTATACTTACTTGCAATGTAGAATGCATCTTCCAACACAATAAAATAAATTTTTTATTTGATCTTTACTCATTTGCAAAAAAAATAGCTAGGCATTTTGTTCAAGTACATGGTCGACTAATTTCAACAACTTATGCAGAAATAGATGTGCCACTAAAGTATCTCTAGGAATATATATAGACAATTTATTTGTAACTACTACTAGTAACAGTGTTGCAAAATTCAACTTATTAGATCCTATTGGGGACTATTGTAATGGATATGCCTCTATTTTATAAACGTATAATCCTTTCATATCGATCAATACAATTTTAAACTATGCTTTGTTAGATAACATGCCTACCACATTTTCTATACTGATCAAGTACATCAACCCTCTTTCTTTGACCAACCAATGAAATCTTCCTATTTGGCCTCATACCTTCCACCCATTTTCTTTGACCAACTGGTGAAATATTCTTCTTATTCGGCCTCATACCACGACAAAACTTAGGATAAATATAAATAATTGAGACAATTTTAGTTTCAACTGAATTAATCCTTCCATCAACTTGGCATTAATTCTAAAACATTTTATGTTAAGAAAGCATTTCCCATACTACATTATACTCCTTTGTAAACATGTAAACACCTACGGTGTATGTAAACAAATTTCTGGAATGTGTGTAAACACTTTTTCATGGTCTGATGTGTTGTCCATTGGATGCCAGCTTATCATTGGTTCTACACATTGATCTTTAAGCTTTCACCTCCTCAGATCTTTCCTTTGTTTTATTCAGTTTAGAGAAGGTGGATAGATATCGGACTATTTTCCTTAGTGCCTGGGCTTTCCTGTCTCAACATCGGAGAAATTCGATGTTGATTTCATGGACTTGATTTATGCTAAGAAATACTACCAACATCCAAAATCAATGAGGAATTCTGGTCATGGTTGTGGCTTTCCTCAAGCCTTATGATGATTTTTATGTAATAAACATGTTTCAGAGCAACACCTCTTATAGAAAAATAATTGGTAAGGAGGATTTAAAATTCCACTTTTTATATTATTGGATATTTTATTTCAAATTTAAAACCAAAAACATCACTGTAATTTCCTAGAGTTACGTAATTTTAATATTATTTAACTATATTCTTGCATAAAGGGAATCAATGAGATTGCTTCTAGGTAGTTATTACAATGGGATTACTTCTACGTATTTATTACATTTACCTAGCTAGTATTGGATAACTCTTTAAAGTGAATGCAAATATTATTAAAATATTTCATTAGGTCATGCAAAGCAACATCTCCAGGCCTCTTCCCTCATGTGATAAGGAATATATTTATTTCTAGCACCTATGGTGCATTACCATGGGATTTTGACTACACCTCAATGCTTAGCCTACATCCACTGATTTTAAGTCCCAATTACCACGGAAGATAGGTTTACCATGAAAGGAAAAACTTAAAGAATGCAGATTATGACACCTTGTGCCTCCACATAATGCAACTAGATTCAAACCCAGAATGACTGAAACAGTGCATAGGATACACCTACTCAAATCTAAATTATTTGTGCAGAAAACACTCAAGGCTATTTATTTCCAAATAGTTAATCAACAAGATTCTCTAAAATACCAATGTTTCACATTTTAAGTCAGATTACTCAGAATTATGAGATTTTATATGAACCAATCAATTATCAATGTATATTTTTCTTAAGCGTTAACATGTCAAAAACACAAATGTGTGTACATGTATGTTTGTTCATTTTTTTACAATATATTTATTACCTTGATTAGGTAGTTAAACATTTTATGTGCCTTTTCCACTTCTAAACAAAGAGGAAAAAATTTACCTAAGGAATAAATCGACAAGGGTCATAATATTGAAAAAGCTATTAAAGTGGGGGTATTTTTGAAAAAAATCTGCAAAAAATCAACAAACTTTGCTTTTTTTATTTTTATTTTTATTTTTCGCATATGATTCTAAAGTATCCACAACGTCATATAAATGCATTTCCACATAAATATGGAAAGAAATAAAATATATAAGATGTAGAAAAATTCTAGTGCTACATTACATATCAATAGTGATTCAGTCTTTAATATTGATTCCTGATTCAACCTCAAGAGTCAAAATGAAAATATAAAAAAAAAATATAATAAATTTATGTCATGATTCATCATCATGAGTCATCTACATGTCATAAAATAATCACTCATTGAGTTCCTCTATCCCTTTTATGAAAATAGGGAATGGATTTGCCATTTTCTCTAGAGGAAGAAGGCCCTACCCCTGGGGCTACAAATGAACTCTATTTATGTCATCCTATAGAAGAAAAAATAGGAGGTTGCCTATTTCTTCTGCTACTACCAATTATATATGGTGTCACCTCCTCCTCATCCTGCTCCGCCTCTTTTTCTTCCTCCTCCTGCTCCTCCTCATCTATCTCTCACTCCCTTGGAGGTGTTATCTCCTTCGGCTCTAGTGCATCCAGATCCACCTCTAACCAATCAGGGAGTCAGGGACTGAGCCCATGATAGGACTCTCTCATTCTCAACCCTCTAGGTAGTAGTGGTATTAATATGGTCCAATGAGATGGCTTCCACATCAGTGGTTTTCTGAAGTTGTCTCATCCACAATCGGGTAAATCTCCTCCTCTTGGGAAGTGGCAAACACCTTCTCTCCACATGCAAAAATTGCAAAGGTGAGAATGAAAAAAGAGTGGAAAAATCAAACTTTTCCTAACTTATACGCGACCCAACACCTCATTCACGAGGTTTTGGATAAACTCCTAGTTTTATCCCAATTTTTATGATTGAATCCTGAGTTTTAATTTTTGAAAAAGTCATGAAAAACTCGGCCAATAAAATAGGCGAGTTGAAATAATCGTGAGTTCTCGATGTTATCGCCATTTTGTTGGGACTTTTCCACAAATATTCTAACGCACCACCTATATAGCTCAACATTATATCAATCAAAGTTCCAATTCCAAATATTTGATGCAAAAGAGACTACTTTTCAATTTAGTTGTCTTTTATTCCATGCATCCATGAAATTGGTTTCTAGCGGGTTTGGAGCGCATTTCTTGAAACTAGAAACCTCCCTAGAAACATTTCTAGGATTTTATGCATATTTTACATTCAAAAACATATTTTAAAAATTTCCCACTAACCATAACATATCAAAGAAAAATCCTTTATGGTGAAAAAAATATCACAATGAGAGGAGAGAATTATGTCCTTATAGAATAGAGAAGAAAACCAACCAAATAAAGCACTTTAACAATGTTTATTGGGAATATTTTCCATAATATGAGGAAAAATTCCATATTCCCACAATTCGGGTTTATGCTAATAATTATCTTCCTTTGCTCATATACCCTCCAATAATGTGAGTGAATGGGAAACATATCATATCCTTCCTTCAATAATATAGAGAATCCTTAACACTGAATCAACTAGCCTATACCATGTTTTAATGTTTTGACCATTACATGACACAAGGACACCACCAGATCCCTTATCAATCACAAATTGAAGATGCAAGACCTATGCAACAACTTAGACCTTTAGAAAAGGGAAAAAATCAGTGAATTCATCCCCCCGAGCGTAAATTCCCTAGCTTTCACCTGCCACTAGCTGCCACCAAGATCACTGGTTTTGCTTCCAAACCAATGTAGCCCACACTAGACAAGCCTCAAAAAATTTTAATTACCACTAGATGCCACCAAGCTTAGTGGTTTTTCTTCAAGTGAAGAAGAAACACCTATGCAACAATCTATAACTTTAAAAAAAGGCCAAAGTCAGTGAGTTCAACCCCCTCAATGTCAATAATCTAAGTTTCACCTGCCACCAACTTCCACCACTGGTTTTCCATCCAAACCAGTGTAGACAAAATTGGACAAGCCTAAAAAAAATTCATGTATCACTAACTGCAACCAAGGTCATTGGTTTTTCTTCCAAACCAATGTGACCTAGATTGGACAAGTGTTAATTTTAGTTAACAATGGTATGTTCTATGCTTAGCACAGTTTACTTCAATGATCCTTAGTAGCCCAATATTAATTTCCAATTTAGCAATCACATTAGCTTAATCAAATTAATAGTAAATGTAGATAGAACATAAAAAAATGTAAAAGACAAGCCAAGAAAAGAGGACAAAATATTTGGCAGATGCCAGGGAAAAACCCCAATGTGGGGAAAACCATTTTATTAATTCTTATTATTATTATTCAATAGTTTATTAAAGAGAGAGAGTACAAATATCAAATTTACTTGCCCAAAAACAGTCTTGTCAAAATCAACAGCCAACAATAGTCAACAACAACCCTAACCAGAAAGTCAATGATGGTCAAAGTGGATTCAAAATTCCCTCCAAGTAGCTCAGTCAACAACAGTTCAATTTAGCCTTCCAAGAGAGTCAAAGTCAACCCAAAACAGTTTGGTCAAACCCAGTGAAATACTGCCGTAAATTCTGTGGTCGAACTGGTCAATTGTCCCAAATTCCTCAATTTCTATGTCAATGAATGCGGCCTCCAGAAATAATATTTTAATCCTCAAGACCAAAGTCAACGAAGGGTAAATGACCCTCCGTCAACGCTTCCATGTTCCTTTGAAATTCGTCGTGCAATCTGCTCTCACAATTCTTCCTTTTGCTCACATGTGTGAAGTAGAGAAGGGTTGCTCCAAGCTATACGAACCAATCAAGAGAGGAGAGAGAGATGTATGATGTGATGAGTGATGATGTCGAAATGAAGATAAGGTCACTCATATTTTTACAAATCGTTGAGGGTATGGAGACACATCTCTTTGGCTTCATGAGTCTACATTTTACTAAGGCCGACCTTGACAATTTTCACATGTGTGAATAATAAATTCAAAATAATAATTATGATTTTATAAATAGGATGATATTTAGATAAATATTGAACCTCTCAAAAATAGGAATGCAATAAAAATATCATCTCCATCATATCAGTTGTCCAAGGTGGATTTTGGCCCTAGTTTCAAATTTTAACACTCCCTCTCTACTAGGGAGAATTCCACCTACCAATCCATCTGCTATCACATATTATCATGCCATCTTCTATCATCTCTACCATCCCTGCTCTTCTCTAGTTTGCTTTGCTGAACCATGAAGTAATAATGGAGAAGAATTTATCGAGAGTGAGTCACAAGACCTTGCCACTCTCCACTGACTCAAGTCAGTCCATAGGTAGAACCTCAATTGATCCCAGATCAAGTTGTTTCAACACCATGCATCCTAGCATAGGGAGTACATAAATACATGATGTGTCCATCGGTAGTGCTATGGTCCCTATCCTTATTTCCCAACTCATTGGCCAGATGAGAGGTAATTCCCATGAGTCCCGGACTACATGGGTAGGATGTATGTTGGGGAATTAGCAGAAAAAGGTGAACCAATCATCCTACTCATATGACATAGGAGAAGGTGCAACACTCATCCTATGCTTATGTAAATCGTAGGGGCAGTTGAACCACTCACCCTACGCACATGCCAACCATCATGGGGTATCACAAAGGAAGGTTAAACACTCACCCTGTACACAAAAAACCACTAGGGGAAGGTGAACCACTCACCGTATGGTCTCTCATAGCTCTAAGAAGTGCCCCAAGCCCCTAGGAGCTCCCAAATCTTGGTGTCCAACTCATGGTGGACCCTTATAGGAGGGTATTTCCATGACTCCAAGTCTGTCATGGAAAGTTAATAATTTGATCTTCCCGAAGGGCTTCATGAGAATATCTGCAACTTGCTCATCAATATTGATGTGATGGAGCCTTATTGCTCCCAGTTGTACCATATCCTAGATAAAGTGGTACCTGATATCAATATGCTTGGAGCGCTCATGGAACAGGAGATTAGCTTAAAGGTGAATCCCAGTTTGGTTTTAGGAGTAGATCATGGTGGTATCCAACACATGCTCAAATTTCTCACTAAAGATCTTCCTTAACGAAACATCTTCACAATAGGCCATACTAGTAGAAATGTATTCAATGTCGGCAGTGCTTAAAGAAATCGACTTTTGCTTCCTGCTCATACAGGATATCAAAGCAGATCCCTATGAGGAGCAACAATTAGATATTCTCTTACAATCCACCACACGTCCAATTAGTCAACATCAAGATATCCATGTAGCCTCAAATTATCGACTATGTATCTCAACCTATATTTGATTGTGCCTCAGAGATATCTCAAGATATTCTTGGAAGCAATCTAATGTATGTGATGAGGCGCGACCATAAATTGACTCAATGTGTTTACAACGAAGCATATTTCTAAACAGGAGTTCACCAAGAACATCAAGGCCCCCACAAGTTGTCAATACTCGGAAGGATTTTCCAAATAGGGCCCAACAACATTTCAATATAGTTTCTTGAAGTTTATTACCATCATATTATTCACAGACTTGCAATCCACCATCCCACATATTTTTGAGTAGCTTCACCATGTATTTTCCTTGAGAAAGGAAAACATATCTTGGATTTTTCCATAGCTCCAAGCCTAGGAAGTAGTGCATCAACCCTAGGTCCTTCATCTTGAATTTAGAAGCCAACTGCCTCTTGCATTGATAAATGAGAGGTTTTTCACTTGTTAGAAAGAGGGCCTCCACATAAAGTACTGGTATGGGAGGAATATTCTTTTCAACCTTGAAGTATAAGTTCAGGTCATCTTCTCTTATTGTAAAACCTAGCTTCATAACATAGCTATCAATCCTCACATACCAAGATTTGGGGGCTTTCTTAAACCCATATAGGACTTTCTTCAACCTGCATACATGTGATTTTTAATCCAAAACTTTGAACCCCTCGGGTTGCTCTATATATACTTCCTCCTTAAGCGAGCCATGCAAGAAATCAATTTTAGAATCCATTTGGTGTAGGCTACATCCTTGAGAGGCAGCAAGAGTGATGATAGATCAGATAATGGTGTATCGGGAAACCAGTGCAAATATCTCATCATATTCCACTCCTTCCTTTTGAGAGAAGCCTCGAGCAACAAACCTGACCTTAAAATTTTCAACACTCCTGTCAGCTCCATGTTTGATTTTGTAAAGCCATTTTGAAATGACCACTGACTTGTCCTTAGGTCTAGGAAACACATCCCAGACATCATTCTTCATGATTGACTCATACTATTTGTTCATCGCATCCTTCCAAACTTGGTGCTTCATGGCTTCTTCGAACATACAAGGCTTAGATTGAACAATGGTGCTCATGGAAGCTAAGTACCCTTGGTACTTGTTTGACTTCGTTGTTTCACGAAAAGTCCCTCTTGGTGAAATATGTTTCTCGGCATCTTCGAGAGTGTCTTTGAGCCATGAGGGTATTTTTCTGAGTTAGAGGGATCACCAGGAGGCGGATCAGTGGGATCTATCGAGACTTCAACATCGAGAATTGGCTCATCTGTCAGAGGTTGATCTTGCTTCCCTGCATCTTCATCATTGTCCTTCCTTGGAATAGGAATATCTATAACCTTCCCAAGGGCAACATATTTATATAAGGTGACAACATTAATTATTTACACCTCCCTTTGAACAGAAACAGATATTCTATATGCCTTTGAAATTTCACTGTAGCCCAAAAATATTCCTTTCTTTCGAGATGCATCCAAATTTCTTCTCTTCTCTTTTGGAAAATGAAAATATACGAGTCAACCAAAAACTCTAAAATGAGAAACATAGGTTTCTTACCGATGAAAACTTCTTCAAGATTTTTGAAGTTGAATTCTTGTTGTGGGCATCTATTTTGAACATACATGACACTGTTGGAAGCTTCTCCCCCTAGGAACTTCAGTAGGCCTTTGTCATGAAGCATGGCACAAGTAGCTTCTACGATGGTTAGATTCTTCCTTTTGGAAACTCCATTTTTCTCAAGAGTATATGCAGTAGTGGTCTCCCTCTTAATGTCAGCTTCTCTACAATAGTCATTAAATTCATTTGACTCACATTGGGCTCCATTACCAATCCTCAATATTTTTATCTTCTTCCATGTTTGATTTTCAACCAAGGCTTTGAAAGAGTGGAACCATTTGAACACTTAGTTCTTCTTCTTCAAGAAATGGATCCAAGTTTTTTGAGAGAATTCATCTAAAAAATAACATATTACAAATATACTCCAAAATATGTTATAGGAAACATAACAGATAAATAAGAATGGATCAATTGAAGAATCTCGGTAGCTTTACTTTCACTTGAGGGGAATGGTCCCCTTGTATGTTTCTTTGTTTCACAACCCTAAAAAACACCTTCTATTATGAAACCAACTCCGAAAATAGAGATCAACGCCTTATAAATCAACCATTTTGAGGGGGAAACCTCCTTTACATTACATAAATGAAAAATTCTTAGATGATACAAATGACAAAACCTCATTTCTATATATAGGAGTACATGGGGTCACCATATAATCCTAGCCAACCTAATAATAATAATGTAAGGGCACAACAATAACAATAGTGGGGTTTTATTGGGCATAATAATAATAATATGGCGACTATAGGGGTACAAAAATAACAATAAGGGGGCTACACTAACAAGAATAAGGGACTACACTAGTAATATAGGGACCTAACATGCCCCTCTCCTTCAAACAAGTGTTGTCCTCAACGCTTGATTATTTATTGATGCTTTTATATAAAATTATCATCCTCCCATGTGGAATATTCAACGTGTAAATTCTTCCATTTGTTGAGATACTCTGAAATTGATCGATTTCGTAGTTGTCAAGTTCTTGTTTTTGTAACTGCTTCAGAAATTATTTTGCTACGATGTTGATCTTCATGTTGTTTCATTCGATTCTGCACCAAAGTTAGGATATCCTTTGAGAATTCGAGAACTTATTGTTGATGCTCGATGTGATCTTCCACTACTTTATCATCCATATTAGCTTTCATTTGATCCTTCAAATTGCCCAACTTAGCCTTCATTTATGTTTTTAAACCATCTTTGTCATCTTTTATTTCTCTTTGTAAGAATGGAATTTATTGCACTTGGTACCGTAATTTTGATATATCATACTGCAATTCTTCCTCATCATGAGTCGTAGTATAGCCTTTTGAGGGCTTAATGGGTGTGGAAATATTTTTTGGAGGCATTATATAACTCAATAATGATATCTATGCTTCAATATTCCCTTGTAATCACTTCAAAGTAATTTTTCAAACAAAAGTTATGCAAACTTGTTTAAACAATACACACCTTTTTCTTGCTTTTTAGGAGGTCTATATTGAAATTGATGTATCTCTGTAATTTTGAATCCCCAATATTTGAGCTTTAGTCATGTAGTATCCATATGAGTCTTCTTTCTAATGCCACAAGTCAGACCTGATTGGATTATTCAAGGAAAAGCTATTCCCAATCTCCCACAATGACCGAATTATGGACTCGTTGAGTATAACGAACTTGTACAGTGTGCCACATGTCAGTGTTATACGGATATGAATTTTATACACACGAAACTCAATTCTATTTAATTTTGGTCACTTTTTACAGAATTCTAATTTGATGCTTAGAGACAGTTATGCGTATTTTCGCAAGGTCACCTCTTTAAGATGAAATTTTGGAGCCTGCAAAAACCCTAACTTCCATAGATCATATCTCCGAAAATGTTGCGAACCAAGATCTGAAATTTTTACATGACGTTCATCAAGATTTCTTCGCAAATTGTTTTTTTTTTTTTTAGATTCTAAACCTTCATAGAAAAAAATTATAGAGAAATTTCCACGATGACCTATTTGAAGTATCGAAACCCTAGAATCAAAAACTCTGATACCAAATGTTATGAAACCAGCTCCCAAAATAGAAGAAAATAGAGATCAACTCCTTAGAAATCAGCTACTTCAAGGGGGAAACCTCCTTTACATTACATAAATGAACAATTCTTGGATGATACAAATGAAAAAGCCTCATTTCTATATATAGGATTCCATGGGGTCACAATATAATCCTAGCCGATCTAACAATAATAATGTAAGGGCACAACAATAACAATAGTGGGGTTTTATGGGGCACAATAATAACAATATGGGGACTATAGGGGTATAAAAATAACAATAAGGGGTGTACACTAAAACAATAAGGGACTACACTATTAATATAGGGACCTAACACCATGATATAATTTGAATTCAAGCATACATGTGACCATCTTTCGTGCATCAGGTAGAGCTTTATAATGAATTTCAGAAAACCTTTGTGCCATAATTCAAATTGAAGAGAAGTGTCACAAGTCATAGCTCCCAAAGGACTTCCTCTAACCTGATAAAGAACTTCGACCTTAAATCCAAGTGTAAAAGCATTTTCTGGGTTCCTTTTCCATATACGTACCTTCCCATCAATGAATGTCACCTTGAAGCCTTTGTCTTCTATCACATAAATAGATACTAAATTATTTTTCAAGTCAGGTACATATAATACATCCTGTAGATGTAGGATTTGAAATTTATTCAAATGGAGAGTAACAATCCCTATCCCTTTCACGAGGTAGGTGCCATTTTCCCTAAGTATGATCTCCAAATTAGTCTTATTTTCAATAAAATTTGAGAGGGTCTCTTTGTAACTAGTGAAGTTCCTTGAGGCACCACTATCATTTAACCAATTATCCAAAATTTCCAGAGGAGAGGAAGTAGTGAGGGAATAAATAAGATAAAATTCATTTTTCTTATCTACAACATTAGTTTCCTCATACCTGGAGTTTCTAGACCTTTTTGGAGGTAAACCATTTCCATATCCCGTAGCGGGAGCATTTATTTTTCCTTTTTTGTTGAACCTATTATTCCTTTGATTGTCATTACCCTTGAATTTTTTGTGGTTGTTGTTGTTATCATTATCCCGTGATGTATCCTTCTTATGAGGACACTATCTAGCATAGTGGCCAAACTTGTTATAATTGAAGCATCTTCCCTTTCTTCCTTCTTTGAATCCCTACCTTCCTTGACCTTGTTTCTTTAGACTAGCATTGTTCTTTTTCTTAGCATGAGTTGAGAATGTAGTGGGATCATTCCCATTTTAGGGCTTGTATATCTCCGTTATCCTTGTTTCTTCTTGAGTGCATCTAGTTAACATTTCATCAAAACCTGAGACCCTGTCATTGTTGAGGACAGTGGTGGTGAACATATCCCAATCTTGGGTGAGGCCACCAACAGCAATAAGAGTGAGCTCCCGGTCTGCAAAAAATTCTCCAATTGATAGAAGATCATTTTTTATTTTGGTAATCCTCATGAAGTATGATTGGATGGATTCCCCTCTATCTATCTTCATGTCCTTCAGCTTGTTCTTGAGAAAGAGGATTTGTTTTGAATTGTTGGATTTTAACATACCAACCAACTTGCCATGCATCTCCTTATATGTGCCCAAATCAGAGATGCAAGCAACCAGATGTTTTTGAATGGAATCCCTGATGATATTCTTAACTTTGATCTCACCTTTCTTGTATTTTTTATTAGTAGCAGCTGAAGCATTTGAAGGAGGTTCCACAATTTTTCCCTGCACATAATCCATGACATCATTCTCTTCCAAAGTCAAGTCAAGAGACATATTCCATGCATGATAATCAGATTTCTCATTCATCTTATGCTTATATTTTAAGTAAGATGAGGAAGCCATTGAATCTTTGTCCTTGTCAACAAATCTTAGTGATTGCTTTTTTCACTCTTTCTTAGGCTTTGTCTTCACCTGGGATCTGATTCCATGTTAATTTTAGTTAACAATGGTATGTTATATTCTTAACAAAATTTACTTCAATGTTTCTTAGTATCCCAATATCAATTTCCTATTTAGCAATCACATTAACTTAATCACATTGATAGTAAATGCAGATAGAACATAAACAAAATGTAGAAGAGAAGCCAAGACAAGAGGACACAATATTTGGCGGATGTCAGGGAAAAACCCAATGTGGGGAAACTCCTTTAATCGGTTCTTCTTATTATTCTTCAATAGTTCAACAAGGAGAGAATACCAATATCAATTTACTTGCCCAAAAATAGTCTTGTCAAAATTAGCAGTCAACAACAATCAACAGTAGCCCTAACTAGAAGGTCAATGCCGGTCAAAGTGGCTCCAAAATGTCCTTCGAGAAGCTCGGTCAAAAACAGTTCAATTCGTTCTTCCAAGAGAGTCAAAGTGAACCCAAAACAGTTCGGTCAAACCCAGTCAAATGTTGTTGTAATTTCTGGTGTCAAACCTGAATCAAACTCGCCAATCGGTTTATGTGCCAATGAATGCAATGTCAGAAAATCAGATTTTCAGCCTCAAAACCGAAATAAAAAAAAGTGTAATAACCCTCAGAAGATAATGATCAAATACCTATCATAGAAATATAAAAAAAAGATAATTAATTAGATTAAAATTTTAATAAATAAGTATAATAAATAATATAAATTTCTATAAAACATACTCACATTTTATTACTATTTGTAAAATTAGTCAAAGAAATTGTATAATTGTATCTGAGAGACAAAAACACATTTTTCTATTACAACCCAAAATATGCAAAAATCTCTGTTACATGTCCACTTCAATATTATGTTATATTGTAATAAATAGAAAATAAAAAATACACATTATCAATTAAATTTATAAAAACAATCATACCATAATATTACCATAAATTTAAATCTAAATATTATTTTTATATATTTAAATTTACATTTATATTAAAATTTTATTAATATCTTTAAAATTTAGATTTATATTGAAAAACAAAATCAATAAAGTATATTCAAAACTTAATTCTTTAATTATTGTAACTGGAGGGCATAACGAAATTGAAGTCCTTCATTGTAAACGAATATGTATCCCATCCATCTTTGGTTTTTCAATTTCATGGAGGAGGACAGTGTGCAGGACACTAAAAACATAAAAAGATAAGTTGAATGAAATGGATGTTTATGTTAGCAATATATCAAACTTAATAAATCAAATTCAAAATACAAAACACTAGGTATACATGATTGAAAAGATTTACATATTTCAAAATTCAGAATGACACGCTAATATTTCAGATATACCTAAAGGCTTTTACTATTAGATTTTATGTCTTAATATTGGGTTTTAGTATTAGGTTTAAGAGCATATTTTTAGATTTTATTAAAGTTTGGGTTAATAATAATAATTTGATATAATGATTATTTATCTAATAATATTATTAGATGTAATGGTTTAATTTAACATATTTTGTCAATTAATTTTTTTTTTTAATTAATGTTCGTAAAAAAATATATATCATAAAATTATAAAAAAGATAAATTAATTAGATTAAAATTTTAAATAAATACACTAAAATATTTAACTCGTTTTACCAATTACAACTTATTTTTATTTTTCCACAATGTAAAATTAATAGTTTTTAGAAATTTTAAAAAAGGAATCTCTAGTATTTAAAAGATTTTTTTTCAAATTATAAAATATTGTTTACCAAGACCAAGTGGTGGCATGTCACTGCTTATTTATACACATGATTTAGGTGCATTTACTTTTTAGTTTATCTAGTTATAATGTTATTTGTGAACTATTCCATTTCAATTTCTATTTTCAAAATATTAATACTTTATTTCTAAGTGTAATTTTGTTGAGTATTCTTAAATAAATAAAAACATGAGATTTCAATAATATAAGCTATTTTTATTTGGAATAGTTTTTTTTTTGTTGTTGCAAAAATGACTTTTACCTAGTTTTTTACACAATGGCATTTGTGTTTTTGTTTTCTTTATTTTAATAGGAGACACCATTGTTTTTTTCTTGTGTACTAATACTTACAATTATTAATTTGATAGAAATATTAATTCTTAAAACGAATGAGTAAATAATTAGACTTGTTTGACATTTGTTTTAGTCTACATCAGATCAACGAAGAAGAATAAATAGTAGAAAGGTGTTTTTATTGATTATTAGTAGTCATGAGTTTTATTGTCAATGTGACAATTTTAGCCAAGATTTTGGTATGAGTTCCATTATAAAAAGAATGTACACATGTTGTAATATTTGGAGTAACAAAAGAAAAAGGAAACTCAGTCTAATGGCATGGATTGTGGAGCTAATAATGCATAATTTGTGGTAAGGATGATATAGTTTATTGTGCAAAGAAGATACCTGACCTTGACGATAGGAATTAAAGGATGACTGGTCCACAGGGTAAAGGAGATGCTTCCTGAATTTAGTGGTTTGAGGAAAATATTCAGCCTGATGTTTAATTGAGATAATACAGAGAGAAAATGCGAACATAATTTATGGATTAATTGAAAGATCAAGGATACAATAGTAATGGAGGGACATGGAATACCTTAATGAACCTCAGTTCTCTAGTTGCAATTGTATTCATAGCTAAATACTTTACATAATTGAATAAAAGAATATAATAATTGACATAGTACTTTATGAAGAAATGTGCAAGTATTTGTTCAACTCCTTCTCCTAGCTCTGTGTATAATAACTATTTTGCTGGAACTCTGTGCACACCCAGTCTAGAAGCGAGGCTCAACATGGAATTTGTTGTCACATTGTGGTTGATATTATAGGTATAACTGTTTTCATGGATATAATGATAAATATATATTACAATAAACAATAGCGCAACAAAAACTAGTGGAATGTATTTTGTTAAGGAAACATGTACAACAATGCTCAAAAGATTACTAACTTTAGTGTGCCAGAAACAATCATAAACATTTTAATAGGAAATAGATGATCCTTCTATATTATAAGCATTACTAATGTTAATAGTAATCAAGGTGCAACTATGATTGCAAGAATTGATATGCTTGTATCCAATTTACATTATGAATTGTTGACAAGTGGAAAAAATCCTCTTGTAATAAGTTAGTATGTGGTCAATCAAAGTTCAACTTATATTTTTTGGTTTGGTTTGTTATGGCTGTATATCACTTGTAAAAAAAAGCCCCAGTTATCGTCGTGGTTATGATTATGCATGGGTAGATGTGCCCTATGCTTGTATGAAAAAGTAAATAAGTTGTAAATAAGTTTATATAGTAAGAAATAGTAATTACAGAGTGTCTGAAGTTTAGATTGAAGAAAAGTATTATAACATTTTTTTCCTAAATTCTCAATGATATCACAAATAATTCAATAAGTGAAGTTAGGTGCCTCAATAATATATTTTCCAAAATTAGATCTATTAGAAAAATTGGGTTTTGAGACCCTTTGTATTAATAGAAAAAATTATAACATAGATGCTTTGTTTGATAGACTCAGTCAATATGTACATCGAAATATATATTTACAAATATAGTGGGATGACACGAGAACAATATGGTAAATGCGAAGCGAATGTTCTGGGGATAGCTACGTTTTACTGTCAAACTTGCATAGGATTTAGCCTTTTTTGTGCACGAATCTTCATTCCCACTACAGGGAGCTTGGAAATGAAGGTCACAAGTCCTTGTCAATAGCCAAATTCCATGGCTACTCATGAGAAATATCGATAAGATGCTGAGATAGTTCATGAGCATCCTTGAATAGTTTTTTTGTGGGATTGATGTGTAGGCTGGTTGTGACTTGGTGCCACGCTTTAGTCAAATAAGAGCTGGAGGAGCACCTGTGCCCGTATGTGAGGAATTATCTATCCGAAGGTAGAGAAGCACCAGGGGATAGTAAATTCCTCAATGTAGCTATCACCCAAGCTCATAAGGGGTAACAACGTGGAACATCTTAGTATGTCTTCGACAAAGTGGCGAGGTGTTTGTTTAGATCTACAAGAGAAATGAATCCTTGAGACTAGGCCACAATCGAGAGGATTAGCTAGAAGTAGTTCATGTAGGAGTACACTTGGTATTTGGGGAGAATGCCGAAATGTAGACTAAAGGCTTTGCATGCCACAGTGCTAAAGAGCCATGATGCAACCATCCTTGAATATTAAGAAATGATGTGCATTGTGGAATAAAGGGGCAAAATACTGAATTTATAGAAATATTTGAATAAGGTTTAGTGTGTTGTGGTTAGAACCATTTGCTAGAAAAAAATTGATTGGTGCAACTAGATTCTCCTATTGTGCGATGGGACATTAGAGATGGGATATCTGCAGGTTTCAAGCAACGAGTTGGGTAATAGAGAGTTGGGGGAACAATGTAATAGTTTCATAATAACATAAGAAAATTAGTGGAGAAAGTCACTAAGTGCAATTTCAAGGGGCCAAACGCTTTATGTTCGGAGTCATATCATGTTGGTAGTCACGTGGTCGAAAGGTCGCATAGTGGAGAGGTTATAGTTTTTTTTTTACATTTTTTTTTGTGGATCTGATCTCGGACTTAATTCTCGAAAAAAGAAAAAAAATGTTTAGGGATTTTGTTTTTCTACTTTTTGTAATTCAAAAAAGAAATAAATCCTTCTTTCATACCTGATAACAGGAATGCAAATTATTCTATGAATTTTTTGAATTATATGTTTCATGTAAAAAAAGAAAAGAAAAAATAAATAAAGAAGACTAAATATTTAGTAATTTATTCTCAAAGCATGAAAACTCCAAAATTATTGTCTCGAATGTGAGCGGTGTATATATATATATATATATATATAGTGCCAATCGCAGTTGGGAGGTCAGATAGTCGAGTTTTTTTTTGTTTCATAATTCATTTATTCTATGGCGACCCTAACTATAACATAGTGGGGTGGTTTCATTGCATCAGGTACTTTGATAGTTGGAAATGTTGAGGTTGGGAGGTCAGGTAGTTTGATAATCATGAATGTTGAGGTTGAGAGGTCGGCTAAGTTGATAGCCAGGAAATGATGAAATTGAGAAGTCGGGCCAATTATTTATAAAAAATATTGTAGTGACTCAATTTGGATGGTCGGAAGGTCGGGTAGTTAGAAGTACAAGAGGGTATTTTCATTTTTGTTTTTATTGTGCCGATCAAACAGTCAAGAGGTCGGAAAATCAACTATTTTTTGTTTTATGATTGATTGATTGTATTGCAACCTCGACTATAGGATAGTCGAGAGGTTTCATTGGGTTGGATAGTTTGACTCTCGAGAGGTAGGGACAATTACTTATAAAAATAATTGTAGTTACTCTATGTTGTTAGTCGAATGGTCCAGATGTCGGTTAGTGAGAAGGTTCTATTCCATTTTTATAAAAATTTCCTGGATCTGACTTTCTACTTAATTTTCAAAAAAGAAAAAAATTAGTTATTTTTTTAATTCATTTCGTGATGTACAAAAGAAAAAAAAAATTCCTATTGTGAACTTGATGGCAATGATGCAAATTAATTTGTGAGTTCTTAAATTATATGTTTCATACAAAAAAATCATAGAACAAAGAAATAAATTAGGATATATTTTTAGTAACTGATTCTCAAAGCACAATAAGTACAATATTGCAGACAAGACTGCAATGCCTTTTTTTTTGAGATAATCATGCAGTCATGAGATCCAATAGTAGGGCATTTTTTGTTTTGTTTTTTTATTTAATTTAGTCTATCACGACCTAGACTAGACTATAGTGGATTGAATTCATTAGGTCTGATAGTTTCATAGTGCGACCATGCTCAGATCAGTAGGTCGGGAGGATTGTTTATAACAAAAAAAATCATACTCAGTTAGATCTTCTACTTTTGCGGTCGAAAGGTCTTGTAATCAGGGGGTGTATTTTTTTACAAAAAAATTTGGGATCCGACTTATGACTTCAGTTTTCAAAAAAAAAAAAATGTTTCTGAATTTTTTTAAATTTTTTTATTATTATTTTTTTATGCACTAAAGAAAAAAATCTTGTTGTAAACTTGATAACAAAAATGAAATTTATTCGGTGTGTATTTAGATTATAATTTTCATATTGGAAAATTAGAGCCAAATTGGTCAGGGGGTGTCTATATTTGAGTGTGTCCAGATAAGCCATTCTAACGACAATGACGACCCCCGACCTCACAGTCGGGCTGACCTTTGACTTGCTTTCTGTAGGCCACAAAAGGAATATGTCTATTTATTTTTATGTGATTACAACCGCAACCTACGACCCCATAGTCAAGCTGACCTTCGACTTTCCCATATGGAGGCCCACATAAGAAACATATATGTCTATAATATATTATTTTGTTTTTCCATTTAACATATTATTTAATTAAGGTAATTTAAAAAACTTTATTTTTTTATCAATAAAAAAAATAAAATCAACATTAGTTTTATAATACAAATTCATTTAAATAAATTCCACAAAAAATATCATTATTATTTCTATCTAAAATTTTAACATAGCAAACCCTAAACTAGGCACTATTTAAAAAAAAATAGTATTAAAATGTTTAAAAGATATCAACCCTTTGTACCTCATCTAAACAAAAAAATAATGTAAGTATAGTTCATAAATTGCAAAAGTAAACAAAAATCAACTTAAATCCCAGTTCCAACTTCAAGACCATTCCAAGCTCAACATTTTCCAAGATGGGTTGGAGGCCAACCTTTTCCTTATGCTTTTTTTTCAACTGACACACCGACTTCCCTACCACAAATTCAAGGCTGACCTCGACTACGAATTTCCTACGACTACAAAGAAACAAAAAAGACTAAAATAGAAACCGATGTAGTTATTTAAATCATAAGTCTATATGTTATGTGACACTATAAATTGTTTCTATAATTTCAGTAACTAGTTATCAAATACCAAATTTCATGTTTTTTTGTGTCTATATTTATATCTAGCAACACATTTGCACATATTTTTCTTTTGGTATCAACATGATTATATTACAAGAGTTATCCAGTTACAGTTGTATTCAGAGTGAAACACTTGAGACAATTGAATACAAGAATATAGTTTGACAAGAAAACACAAATGCTCAATATGTTTTAGATACCTATGATGCAAAAACATATAACAAATTTTATATCACAAAAATGGATTTCTCTATGGCAATTCCATTTAAACAAATTCGAGAAACAAAATTGCATATCTTGTCAAGCTAAAAAAATTGAAGCTTTTTGGAAACTTGGAAACACATTCCTAAATATACAACAAATGCCAACTCGATAGGCAATGCACATTGTTTTGTGTTTTCTTTTATACTAATTTTATTGAAAAAAATCTCGTGAACTCTGCTCCAGATGGAAAAGAAACATATGCTCTAAAAAGACCTATTTTACTAGAACAATAACCTGATGACTCTGAGCTATCTTGACGAAGTTGTATTCAGAGCTAAATACTTGAAAAAAATGATTACAATAACACAATAATTTACATATTAGTTTTTGAAGAAATGTGCAAGTATTTTGTTAACTCGTTATGCTAGTTTTGTGTATAATAACTTTTCTGCTCGAACTCTGGGCACACTCAGTGTGGAAAAAAGGCTCAACATGTAATCTTTAATGACATTGTACATGATTTTATAGGCATAATTGTTTCCATCAACATAATGATAGACATAGATTACAATAAACTATAGTGCAAAAAAAACTAGTGGAATGTATTTTCTTGAGGAAACGTGTAAAATAATGCTAAAAATAATACTAACGTAATGTGCCATACACAATCATAAACATTTTAACAGGGAATAGATGGATTTGTTATATTATAAGAATTAACAATGTCAACAAGGATCAAGGTGCAACTATAACTACAAGAATTGATATGCTTGTATCAAATTTACATTAGGAATTGTTGGCAGGAAGAAAAAATCCTCTTGTAACAAGTTAGTATGTGGTCAATCAAAGTTCCATTTATAGTTTAATTTTCTTCGTTTTCTATGGATATATGTCACCTATAAAAAAGGTCTCTGTACTTATCTAAAAATAAGATTAAACTAAGATCTACAGTTTAATGCACACATTGATGGACATGAATATAATATTTTGCAACATAGTCAAAATTTTGTATCTAGAAATTTTGGGGCACTCTTATTACATAGGACAATAGATATTCTAGATTCAATACCTTAGGCGATTGTTTCATTTATTTTTCCACATAAATAATCAATGGGAAACTTTGACATATTTTCAATTGAGAAAATTTTACTTAAACAAGGTTTGTAGATCTATGGAAAAAATATCAATGATGGTGATGACTGTTTGTTTCAGTCTATTTGTCCACCTACATGATGTTTTGATTTGTGTAACATGAGAAAAATAATTGTACATGTTCTTTTGAAAATGTGTCATTTTCAATTACAATAGAAGTACTAATTTCTTAAAACAATACCTGAATGTTAGAAACATTGAACAAGAGAAATGCATCAATGATTCACATGCTTATACTATAAACTCATTATTGTCATATGCATATCGAGATAAAGAGGAAAAATATTCGAATAGAATGCATTCATGAAATAATTGATCTTAACATATATAGCTTTAATACATAAACAAAATATGTTTTCTTGATATCCTATTTATCAAACACTTGGCACTCCAAAGTGTTGTACATTATGCATCTAACAACATTTTGATCAGATGCACATTTAAGGAATGATTTAATCAATATAAATACAAACAACTAAAACATTTAAATGATAATAACACCATGCATAATATCATTAAATATAAATTGATGATTTGAATTGACTTCACAAAAATGAACAAATAGGATTTTATTGTACATTTAAATATAAAATTCAAAAAATATTTTTGGGTTTTTATACTATTTAGGTAGAATATTTAGTATTTTGTGGAGTATATATCCATGCATAATTTAAAGTAAATAAATAACAATTTACATCTCATAGAGCAGAGTTAGAGTGGCTACATTTTAGTACTATATAACAATAATCAACTAACAATAACTAAATTTCTAATTTTAAAATTTCTCATTATAAAAAGTTGTGAATCGCAAAATTTTCATAAGGAATCTTAAACACAATTATCAAGTATTCATTCAAAAACAAAAAACATAAGCCATAGAGTAAAATCAAAGGAATTTATTAAGGGATCAAAATCATGTACTGACATAAATTCCATAGGCTATGATCCAAAAACAACAGGATTAACTATTTGCACAATTTCTTCAAATATTAACTAAGATTTCTTTTCAAATGCATAAAGAAGGAAAATGAATTTTTAAGTGCCTTAAGCATAAAACTTGAAATCTAAAATTAAGCATGAACACCATAGAATAAGAAGCAAACACAAAAAACTCGATGACGGAGTTCGTCCCTCCTAGACTACATCTCAGGGTCCATTTCCAATGGGCATCCTCTGTATTCAAATGCTCATAAAGTCTCTTTACATCAAATTCACCTTTCTGGAATGTGCTCAGATGCATCAATGGCTACTGTCAAATAATAGCTCTCGGCTTCATCTTCCCAACACAAGTTACAGATCTCAAAAATGCCAAATATTGGCCAAATTATGCCTCAAGAAGCATAATACAGACACTGTCAAAACATTATTATGAGCTTCTCATTCTATCTCCCATGCCAAAGGTGCACTGGTGAAATATTTTATAACTCCGCAGGAAGGTCCTGGGGTTAACCCCGTGTACCTCCCGGGATTTGATTGGAAACATTTAGTATTATGCATATATCGTATGGTTTTTCATAGCCACATGTTACGACTATATTTTTAATCAATAGTTGGATTGACCTCTTGGTACTTTATTTAACATATAGTTATAACAAGGTTGGACCAACGATAATACATATCTCCGCATGGCATCTCAACATTGGGACTGGCCCAACCAGATGTTATATATGGTATGAAAAATATAACCCCACGCTATATGTTTTATCAAAGTGTTAACAATAATAGGCGGGATATATCATATGGTTATAATATTAATCTGGCAGTGTTACATAAATAAACTCGTATCATTTATTCGTGGCATTTGGTTGGAACCATATCAAATGTTTTAATTTTTCTCCGCCATATTTAGTGGCTCCATTAACTGTTTGCTAATACGACTAGGGTATGGCCGACTTGCCCAGATATGGCGGGCTTTGCCAACCCTTCCCACCATTTCTAAGCAATTAAAACTTAAATATAACCTTGCACTCATGGATTAATAAAGTAATGTTATGGCTTCCTGGTAAAGTTTTGGATTGCCTTCTTGGTGGTCTCGGGTTTGATCCATAACTCATCTGCGAGGTTTAAATTTACTCTTGCCACGTGCATTGTTGTTTGACTGCCACATGCCCTAAAGTGAGATTGTCACATGCTCTAATATGAGACTACCACTTTGCCTGCTTTGGCCCATTTTTTTCCTGTTTGGGAAAAACTTGGGAACGTGTTTTCTCCCTCATACGTAAGCCATTTTAAAAATAGAAGATATCACCGGAATTAGCATGAAGAGCTCTTCAAATTGGCAATGGTTTCATGAACAATGAGACTGATACATGTTGAGCATTTTGAGGATCCTCACGGATCATTCATCTCCACTAGAAGCTTTTGGACCACCAAAATTTTGGTTTTAAGCCGATATGAGGTGAGGGTACAACTCCATCACGCTTTCAATCTCCATCTACCTTGCTTTGCTTAGATTCATGCCTTTGATTCCCACTCAAAGATACTCTACATCTCCTCACCTGGAAGCACGAACCTTCCTATCCAAAATGGTATCTTCCTGTATCTCAGTCATACATTCAGGGGAGAAATCATCTATTGTTGGAATTTGGGCATGTTCCTCTTCATCTATGATCATTGGAGGTTAATAAAACTTCAATTTATCAACATTTAAAACTAAATATATATGCATGTATGGAGGAAAATTTAACTGGAATGCATTGTGCCAAATATTTTCAAAATTTCTAAAAGGGCCATACCTTATGGGTTTCAAATTTTTACCTTCAACTTTCATTCTTTATTTGCTGATGTATAGCCATACTTTATCACTAACCTAAAAGTGATGATCCACCTGATGCTTGTCACGACGCATTTTATATTTGGCCTGAATTTTCTCCAATTGATCCTACATTGCTTCATGAATCTTTTGGATTCCTTCAATGAACTTGATTTTTTTTTTTTGGCATCTCCATTACCATCCTCCTTAGCTTATGTTGGGTACCAAATCTGTATACTTCTCTCTTCTATTTTCACCCACCTTTCTACCTCTTTGTATCATTAAATTTTTTAAACACATGAGTTAAATCCCTTCCCACTGGCTTATATGGAATGTTTGATTAATGAAGTAATAGTCGTGGAGATTTTACCTATGAAAGTATTAACTTCGTTATTTAAACATATTCAGAAAGTAAGGGAGTTACATATGCAAGTCACAAAGCAACTCCGAATTCTCAGTATTATCTCGATATGCTGCAACAACGCAACATATTCCAGCTTACCCAGGTCTATATCAGGCCTTTAGTGGTTTCCTCTCGGCAACTAGTTGGTTGTTGTAACAATTGTATAGTTGTAGATATTTAGTTGTTAGATGGGAAAGATGGTTTTCTTGAACATTTGTATAAGAAAGGCCTCAGGGATGTGAATCGGGGTTAAGCGTGAAGAGACTGATATTATAACAGAAGTAGTTTTAATCAATTGAATGCACATCGATCCATGAGTTGTGAGTTTACCGTAGCCCTGATCGAAGAGTTGGGCGCACTCTTATGATCAGGTGTTGCATTATTTCCCTTTTGTTGATTTTGAATTTATGTTTGTAACTGTTGTTCCGGTATGATTCTGTAATTGCTGTGAATTCTTTTATAGTTACGCGATTTATCTTTAATTGTTGTTACAGTAGTTTGCTTGTTTTAATTATTAAACCTGTGATTCAATAGTGGATTATGTTATTTCTCTTGCATATACTGTGCGGGTTAGTCTATAACCAACACACCTGGATTGACAATTAATGTGGAAAAAGGGTTTGAATATTCATTCACACTTGGACACCAACATTTTGGCGACGTTTCCGGGGAAGGCTAATAGGTGCAAGAACACGATCTACAATTGATCTAAGGATCAGTCTCTCATCTTAGGGAGGGAATTAATTACCTTGTTTTAAGTCTTGAGTGTAGTGTTTTGTTTTGTTTTCTTTTTCATTATTTTTTTTTAGAACTAATCTTTCGTCTTGGGGAGGGCATTTATTACCGTACTCTAAGTAGTGAGCGTGGTGTTCTGTTTTCTTTGCTTTTTCATTGTTTTTTTAGAACTAATCTCTCATCTTGGGGAGGGAATTTGTTACCTTGCTCTGAGTCCTGAGCGTAGTGTTCTATTTTTATGCTTTTTGATTATTTTTACTAAGGGCCAATTTATCATCCTGGGGAGGGTATTTGATCACCCTACTTTAGGTCCTAAAATTTTATTTTTTATTTTATTTGATTTTTTTTTGAATCCACACTCTCGTCCTGGGAAGGAAACTATCCATCCTTCTTTTGGTCCTAAGTGCTTATGTTATTTTAATAATTTCTTCCCACCCATTGCATGAACAAAGATATGAATAAGAGGAGTAGAGGAAGACCCCTAAAGAAGGGAAAGGATCTAGGAAGGAAGACATATATCTAGGAGATCATAGCAAAGGCTGAATCATAAGCATATTCTCGTGATGCTGTCAGGGTAAGGGTTCAGACGAAGTCCGAAGGGTAGTTGGTTGAGCAGCCAGTGCCATCCAAGGTACATGAGGAAATTATTTCAACAACAGAAGGAGGAATAAATAAGGTATCAGTGGAAGAGATACCCCTGCTGCCAACAGAGGGGGAAGAAATAGCAAGCAGGGGGTTAGAAGAATTGAGAAATTCCAATTGGGAAGAAGAACTCCTGAAGGAGTTCGTATCACCATGAGACCAAGGGAATGCTGTGAAACTTCCTACAGTTGAATCACCAAAATTATCAGTTGTAGAACCAATTTAAATCTTGGGTGAGTATTGGAGGATATTCATGGCACCTACAAGTTCCTCTATTGATTTCCAAATTGGAAACATTATAGGTGATACACCGATGATGCCCATTCCTTTAACGACTCTGCCTAATTTTCATGGGCTTTCCTTTGAAGACCCCGATACATTCCTCTTCGAATTTGACATTTTCTGTCGATGGTACGATTATATCACTGATGCTCAAAAGTTAAAAATATTTCTTGCTACTTTAAAAGGGACAACCCTGCGATGGTTCATGGGTTTAGGGGCGAAGAATATCTCCTCATGGGATGTGATGAAGGAAGTATTTTTGGAGAAATACCAGGATTATTGTAAATCCCATGAGATCAAAGAGGAGATTTTTAAGTTTGCACAGAAAGAGGACGCGAATATGGAAGATTGTGTGGAATGATTCAAATACATACTGCATAGATCAAGCCATAGTAACCTGGACAAAGATATTCTGAAGATCATCCTTCTTTGGGCACTTAGGAAAAATTCCCTGCAACTTTTGAACATAGTAGGAAAGGGGGACGTTTCGAAGGAGGACTTCGACACTATTTGTGAGCTATGCATTCAATGTTCATGAGGGGCTGGAAGAAATGGACAAGGAATTTGGTGATAAAAAACTTCTGGTGGAGGTGTCACAAAGGCAAAAATAAAAAACCTACTGGATAATCTAAGGAATGATATCCTAAGTACATTATCTGCCCAGATGGACACTTTACAAGTGAAATAGAAACAAATGGAGTTGGATAAGACTATGGCTATATTCTGCCCACAGTGAAGAAAGAAGCATCGCTGAAATAATGCCCATTAAACATAGTTGAAGCCTGCGCAATTTGCGAACATACCCATTCGACCAGTTCGCATTAGGGGAATTTTGAGGTCTAAAATGGGCCTCCTAAGAGAAATGTACAAACAAAATAAAATTTATAAGAACCAATAGAATCCAAGATGATGATGTCAACCATGGGGGATGATTCACCATTATTTAAGTAAAAGGGTAAAAAGATTAAAAAATAATAAAATAGTAAAAAATACTTTTTCAACTCGTATTTTCAGCTTATCTCCCAAAGTATTTACTCAAATTTAAAGCGAGAGTACTTGTTGGATGAAAAATTTAATTCCTCATCCAACGAGTACCGATGTTGCATAATTTTGAATCTTGATGGACCCTACTACACGAAAAATGAGAAATACATGAAAAAATGTGATTGCAATCATACTATTTGAAACAGAAGAGGAATCAGATTATAGATTGCTCAGATGTGCAGATTGATAAGGCTACTGATCACAGGTTCTTGACACTTAAATGCATGGAAGTTTCATCCCCAGTTGGATCCATAGTTAGGGTTTTATATTTTATAGGATCTCAAGGTGACTCAGTTTATTCTATTTGTCAAATTTATTTTTTAAAATGGTTTCCAATATGCAAATAGTTTTCAATTTAAAAAAAAGAAAAGAGATAACATAAAAACTCAAAAGAGGGTATATGTTAAATAAATAAAAAATTTAATATGAACCCCACCAAAAATAAGAAAACAATAAATTATGAAAGTGTTGCACCTCCAAATTCCACTACTCTTAGTTTATCTTATTTTTGAAAATAAATTGTGTAGCTTGTTTAAAAAGCCACAATAGTTCAATAAAATTCAATCATACAATTTAAGCATGATTGAATTAGTTTTAAATTTCTTGTTAATATGTAGTGAAATGATTTGTGAAAATGTTTAATCTTGACAGATTAATAGTTAGGTAGAAAATAAAATTGGTTTGATAATTTAATATGAACCACGGAAAGAATAAGTCATAGAGGTAGAATTAGTTGTTGAAAAATAATAAAGTTGAGTTTCTAATCTAAATTCACTCAGATGAAAGATAAATTGTTAAAATGCTAGGGTAGAAAAATAAATGAAAATCAAGGGTAGGTAGAGAATAAAAAATGAAAATTGGAGATGAAAATGGGATTCATCCTAAGATTATAACTTTGGACTTATGTAATGTGCGATAAAAGAGATTACCAAAGTATAATTGGTTAATAATCGTGCCAATCCACTTGTGGAACCCCCCACCTATCACATTAAATCATAATATTTTAATCTTGCCGACCCCACCAAACCCCTTACCCCCGACTCCATTAAAATCCCTTCATATTTCATCTACTCCTACCCATTTACATTAAATCTGATGTCCCGAATTCTTTTTCACCCCTCTTTGCCATCTGAAATTTACCAGGGGGGGTTCGAAGTCGGAGGTTTTAAATACCACCTGATCAAATCGCTAGCCTTGCTCTTTGGTTATTCGGGATACCTCCACCCGAAACCGCCTACCATTCAAGCTCACCCCCGAACGTGGTTTCAATCCTATCTTCCACGTCCTAACTGTCCCACTACATCATCACTTGCTTTACACAACACATTTCACCGAGACTATAATTCGGTAACAATTAGAGTTTTAAATTAAAGTTTAAATCTAAAAATACCATGTCTGTTAGAGACTGTGTTATTGTAATATTTTTTATAAATACTCCAATTTTGGAAGTATCAAGGGTCGATTGATTTAGATCATGATTATTTTTGTCTATTTAAATACTGTAAGCTTTTTCAAAGAACTGGAGCATCAATAATAATCATACTATTTATAGGATTATTGTGGCTTAAATATTGGTGATGTTTTTCTTCTGTTATTGTGTTTCATTGTTATCTTTAATTATAATCATTTGAATTCCAATTGAAAAGCCGAAAGCGTGATGAATAGGATTTACTTTTCAGTACCTTATTCTGGCTGTGTTTACAATCATAATGGTTTCCACTGAAGGCCAAACTAAAGAATTCTTAATTTCTCTTTGGTTCTGCTAAATGTTTTCCATACTCTGTCATAATCCATTTATAAATTTGAAAAGATCCAGTAAATTCTCCTAGCTTGCCATGTGTTTACTCTGTGAAAATTTGTTGCAAATATCAAGTTATATTTTGACTCCATTGCCCAATAGACATTAATCAATTGAATACAATCAATTTTCCAAAATCCAAAACAAAACGCAAAACCTAAGTACAATCATAACTAGCCTAGAAATTATCCAAGAGAAGTTAAATCTTAAAGAGAGAGCCCTCTATGAAACTGTCATGGCTAGATCCCAATTTCCAAAGTTGGTTTGATGTTGGCCTATGTGATTAGTTCTCACAATCTCTAGTAAATTTTAGAATGATAACAAGGATGGATCATGGCGCATGTGTCCGGATTACAGGGAGCTCAATAAGCTCACTATTAAAGATAAATTTCCCATTCCTATGATTGATGAATTATTGGATGAATTACATGGAGCTATTTATTTCACCAAGTTGGATCTCTATTTAGGATATCATAAAATTAGAATGAATATTGAAGACATTCCAAAAAAAACGTTTCGAAATCATGAGGGTCATTATGAATTTTTGGTCATGTCTTTTTTCCTTACCAATGCACCTTCTACATTTCAAGGGTTGATGAATTCCATTTTCAAACCCTTCCTTAGAAAATTTGTTGTTACACCATTTTTTGGTCATCTAACCTATTATCATTAGATGGACCCAAGTACACCATGTAAGACCAATTTTACCCTAAGTAAAATTGCTTTCACTATATAAAATAACTTAATAAAACACATTTATTAGGTTGTTTATGGTCTAAACAGGAAACCCCAAAAGGAAATATCAAACGAACCTATATTTGCTTGATTTTCCTCATGAAATAATTAATTAAACAATAATTTAATTATTATTCCTAGTCATGTTTAACCCAAAACAAGGAAATTAATTAGATAAATCTTTATTTATCTTATTATTTTCTAGGAATAATTATTTAAATCTCATTTAAATAATATTCCTTGTTAAATATGACCAAATCATTTATAAATAATTAAATAAATCATTATTTATTTGATTATCATTCAACCACTTCCTTAAAATGATAAATAAATCATTTATTTATTTATTATTTACAAATAAAGGGATTTGACCCAAGTCAAATACTTTTTTCCTCCAACAAATATAATAAAATATTCCATAAAAGGTGGATATAGATTTGGTTAATATTATTTTAATCATGCACCAAGATCTAGAATGACCCAATATTTTGTTATAAATAGGAGGGTTTTTCCTACCATTCTTCACCTTTTGTTGCCTATTAGATCACTCTGGATCTATACACTTGGTCACATTCTACATTATTTGTTGTGTGAACTCCCTTTGAGTTCTATCTTTGTCTGGGTTTTCTACACCAACAAGAGAGAGAGATTCTAGATCTGAAGTGCTGAGGACTTCCAAGAACCCATCCCATTGAGGAGAATTGGATACACCTTCTTGTTTTCCTCCCAGGTGCCCTTAATACAAAAATTATTTCAAAAAACATTGTTCTTGTCTTGTCTATTGGATGTATGGAGAAAACTCTTAATTTTACTGCTTAATGTCTTTCTATGCATAGATCTGGTTTTTTGCAGCACTTGTCTTGATCAACTAACTGCAGATCTGAAGATATTGGCAGCCACATTTCATGTTAGGGCTATAAGTTATGTGTAGCTAAAGTGGTATTTTTTTGTACACTTCGACAAAAGATTCATACTAACATTTGTGTTAGTATTTTTTGATGATATACTAATCTACAGCAGGTCATGGCAGGATCATGTTCAACATGTTGACAGGGTGCTCAAAATATTGGAGGAGAAACAATTATATGCAAAAACATCCAAATGTTTTTTTGGAGTACAAGAGGTGGAATATCTGGGTCATATTGTATCTCAGGAGGGTGTTAAGGTAGACCCTAACAAAATTAAATCCATTAAGGAATGGAAATTCCCCGCAATCATAAAGAAGTTGCAAATATTTTTCGGGTTAATTGGGTATTATTGCAAGTTTGTTAAGAATTATGGGAAAATAGTAGCACCTATAACAACATTATTGAAGAAAGATGCATTTTCATGGACTCTTAAAGAAACTAAGGCCTTTTAACATCTTAAAGAGGAAATGTGCCAAGCTCTGGTCTTAGCTACGCCAAACTTCACAAAATCCTTTATTGGGGAATGTGATGCCTTGGGAAATGGGATTGTTGTTGTTTTAATGCAAGAAGGAAGACCCATTTCTTTTGAAAGTCATCCAATCAAAGGAAAGTATTTAAAAAAAGCTATTTATGAGAAGGAAATGTTTGCAATACTATGTGCACTAAAGAAATGGCGACATTACCTAATGGGAAGAAAATTCAAGGTAAAAACTTATCATCATAGTCTTAAATACTTTTTGGAACAAATACTATCTTTAGAAGAAAAACAAAAATGGGTCACAAAGATGTTGGGTTATGAATTTGAAATCATCTATGAAAAGGGGAAGCTAAATGTTGTTGCAGATGCACTCTCAAGAAAGGATGAGGATGTAGAAGCATTTCTTTGTTCCATTTCTATTATCCAACTAGATTGGATAAACGAAGCTAGGGAGGAATGGAAGAATGACGAAGAAGTATGGACACTCATTCAAAATTTGCAGCAAGATCCCAGTACATATGATACATTTAGTTGGAAAATTGATTACTTATGGTACAAAGATCGCTTATATATTTGTAAAAATTCCAAACTAAAACAAAATATTCTTTTGGAATTGTACACCTCTCCCTTAGGAGGACACTCGAGATTTTTAAAAACTTACCACAAGGTGAAGAAATATTTTTTTTGGGATGGAATTAAATTTGATATTCAAAAGTTCGTGGTGGATTTTTTCATTTGCCAGCAAAATAAAGTTGAGAAAATTAAGACCCTGGGTCTACTACAACCTTTATCCATTCCAAATCAATGTTGGAGGAGGTTTCAATGGATTTTATCACTAGTTTACCTAAGTCCGAAGGAAAGAGTGTCATCATGGTGGTAGTTGATAGGCTTACCAAGTATGCACACTTTTGTGCATTATCTCATCCACTTAAAGCGAGTAAAATTTCTACTACATTTATGGAAACAATTCAAAAGCTAAATGGAAACCCAAAGATTATTGTAAGTGATAGAGATCCAATTTTTTTTGGAAATTTTTGGATGGAATTATTTTCTTGTTTGGGTACTCGACTAGCTCATAGATCATCTTATCTTCCTCAATCCGATGGGTAAATTGAGTAGTGAAAAAATATCTGGAAGGATAGCTTCATTGCTTTGTATCTAATAAACAAACACAATGGGTCAATTGGTTACCTCTGGTTGAATGGTCATATACCACTTCCTTCCACACTACAAAAAAAATGACCCCATTTATGGCACTTTATGGATATCATTTTTCGTCCATTACATCATCATTAAGAGAAAATGATAAGGTTAAAGAAGTTGAAAATCACACTGAGCATCAAAAACAAGCTCTCCAACTCTTAAAGGGTAACCTAAATTTGGCGCAGAATTGAATGAAACAACAGGAAAAATCAACATCGCAGTGAGAGAAGTTTTGATGTAGGAAACTGGGTATTTTTACGGCTACAACCATACAAAAAAATTTCCCTCAAGTAAGCTAAGAAGGATAATAACTTATCACCAAAGTACTATGGTCCTTACAAGGTTTTGAAAAATATTGGTACTATAGCATACAAATTGGAGCTTCCTGCATCTTCCCGAATGCACCCAGTTTTCCATGTTTCATGTTTAAAGAAGGTTATAGGTGACAAAATTCCAGTTCAAACAATATTGCTAGAACACTATGAGGAAGGAAAAATCATATTGGAACCTGAAGCAGACATGGAAACAAGAAATCTATAGCCATGAAATCGTTCAATTTCAGAGTATCTCATCATGTGGAAGAACTTACCCATTGAAGATTCCACATGTGAGGATGAGAATTTTATACAAAATCATCCAAAACTACTCAAGTGTTGAGGAAAACACATTTTTGAAGGAGAGGGGCATGTTAGGGTCCTATATTACTAGTGTAGTCCCTTATTGTTATTAGTGTAGCCCCCTTATTGTTATTGTTGTATACATGTAGTCCCCATATTGTTAATATTGTGACCTTACATTATTTTTGTTAGCTCGAATAGGATTATATTGTAACCTCATGGACTCCTATATATAGAAAGGAGGTTTTTTCATTTGTATCATCCAATAATTTTTCATTTATTTAATGTAAACGAGGTTTCCCCCTTGAAGAGGTTGATTTCCAAGGCATTGTTCTATCTTTTCTTCTATTTTGTTAGTTGGTTTCATAACAGTCCTGATCTCAAGAGATTCTAAATCCTTACGGAAAATTGCTAAGTCTAAATGAAATATGGGCTGTAAACTTTGCTATAATTGTTCTTATCCCTTTCAGAAGAATGAAGAGTGTACACATTGAATGTTGCATGAGATTTTCATAGAAATGAGATACCTGTCAATATTAGCAAGTTCCATATTTTCCACCACATTGTTTAATCATCTATCACTCCCTAGAAGTGGCCCCTATTCAATGGAAACTCCTCACAAAGAGAATGTCAAATTCAACGGTAAATATTATGTAGATTTGACTCCAAATATCCCAAAATTTATTCTTAACAGGCTCTATTTTTTGATGATTCAAACAACAAAATTTGTTATACCTCAATCACACCCAGTGTGGAATTCCCAAACCATTGTGAGACTGTAGGTGATCATAACTCAAAATCAAAAGAAATATGTAGTAAAGCCCCTAATGATAATGATTAGAATGTTAATCTTACGTTGTTACGAATTTAGGATTATTAGACAATCAACTTTCTTCTTCCTATTTTAAAATATCATTAGGAACCTAGAAGTTCTAAGAGTGTGTGATATGAAATTAATGCATGAAGTTTCAATCAATTCTCCACATTGTTAGAAAGCTCACAGTCACAACATGTAGTAATGCACTAAAAAGCTTCATCAGTAATTCCATCAAAGATTAATTTCCAATATCATCACATTCACTTTGATAGCTATAAAAATTGTAATTAGGAGAGAAAATATTGTAATAAAAGCATACATCCCAAGAAAAAATACCCCATACATTCATAAAATCATCAAATACATCTTGCACCTTTGAACTCCATTTATGTGATTTCTTCAGTTATTCTTCTTTCATTAAGCTATGAGAAGGTTGATCAAGATTCCTTGCTTTGTATTTCATTTTAATTTGTCTATATTTGACATAAATAATGATTTCCCCCCTCTCCAACCAGATATATTGCTAATGGTTGCAGAAATGAATCAATAATATGTAGGTAAAAGAAGCATACAAGTTGTTTGGAGCTCAACTATAATAGAGAGAACTATGTAATAGTGAATTAATATCATAACAATAATGATAAACAACTAATTTTTTGAAGAGATCCAGTTGAGGATTTATTTGCACCTAATAGAGGTCGTTATTGTTATTTTTTTTCCCATGTAGTCCCCATATTCTTATTATTGTGCCCCATAGAAGCCCACTATTGTTATTTGTTGTGCCCTTACATTGTTATTATTATGTCGGTTAGGATTATATTGTGACCCATTGGACTCCTATATATAGAAAGGAGGTTTTGTAATTTGTATCATCCAAGAATTGTTCATTTATGTAATGTAAAGGAGGTTTCCCCCTCGAAGTGGCAAATTTCTAAGGCATTGATCTCTCTTTTCTTCTATTTTTGGAGTTGGTTTCATAACATTTGGTATCAGAGCTTTGGATTTTAGGGTTTCGTTGCTTCAAACAGGTCATCGTGGAATTTTCGCTATAACATTTTTATACAAAGGTTTGGAATCTAAAAAAAACATTTGTGAAGAAATTCTAAGGAGATTTGTGTAAAAATTCGAGATCTTGGTTCGCAATATTTTTAGAGATATGATCTGTGAAAGTTAGGGTTTTTGCAGGATCACGAATTTCATCTCAAAGAGATGACCTTGGGAAAATTTTCATAACTCTCTCTCTACTAATCAGATTGGAATTATGTAAAAAGTGGATGATATTAAACGGATTGTAGTTTCATCTGTATCAATTTCATAGTTGAAGGAGGAAACCGTGACACGTGGCAAGTTGTACAAGATCTTTCTACTGAACAAGTCCATAATTAGGTCATTGTGGGAGATTGTGCATAAATTTATCTTGAAGAATCCAGATAAGGTCAGAGCTATGGAATTAGAAAGAAGATTCAGATGGAAAATAAAGAACTGAAGATAAAATCTTGGGGATTCGAAATTGCAGAGATACATCAGTTTCAATATCGATCTCCTCAAAAGCAAGAAAAATTTGTGTATTTATTTTTTTCAAATTGCATAAGTCTTGTTTGAAAAATCCGTTTGAAGTGATTCCAAGGGAATATTGAAGCATATATATCAATATTAGGTTTTAAAATTCCCCCTAAAATTAATTCAACACCCATTAAGCCCTCAAAAGGCTCTACTATGAGTCGTGAAGAGGAAGAAGTGTAACATGATATGACATAGATGGTTTAAAAGCAGACATGGAGGCTAAGTTGGATGGTTTCAAGGATCAAATGAAAGTTAATATGGATCATAAAGCAGTGGAAGATCACATGGAGCATCAACAACAAGTTCTCCAACTCTCAAAGGATAACCTAAATTTGGTACAGAATCGAATGAAACAACAGGAAGATCAACATCGCAGCGAAAGAAGTTCTGAAACAGCCACGGAAACAAGAACTCGACAAATACGAAATCGATCAATTTTCGAGTATCTCACCAAGTGGAAGAAATTATTTGCTGAATATTCCACATGGGAGGATGAGAATTTTATACAGAAGCATCGAGAAATAATAAAGCATTGAGGACAACACTTGTTTTTATTGTTAGTATATCCCCCTTGTTGTTGTTATTTTTCCCATGTAGTCACCATACTGTTATTATTGTGCCCCATAGAATCCCACTATTGTTATTGTTGTGCCCTTACATTGTTATTGTTATGCCGACTAGGATTTTATTGTGACTCGGTGGACTCATATATATAGAAATGAGGTTTTGTCATTTGTATCATACAAGAATTGTTCATTTATGTAATGTAAAGGAGGTTTCCCCCTCGAAGTGGCTGATTTCTAAGGTGTTGATCTCTCTTTTCTTCTATTTTTGAGGTTTCTTTCATAATAGTGTCTCAGACGAAATTAATGCATGAAGTTTCGATCAATTAGCCACATTGTTAAAGATACCACAATCACAACATGTAGTAATGCACTAAAAATCTTCATGAGTAATTCCATCAAAGATTAATTTCGAATATTATCACATTCACTTTGATAGGTATAAAAATCATAAGTATGAGAGAAAATATTGTAATAAAAGCATATATCACAAGAAAAAATACCCCATACATTCGTAAACTCATCAAATACATCTTGCACCTTTTAACTCCATTTATGTGATTTCTTCAACTATTTCTTTTGCCATTAAGTTATGAGAAGGTTGATCAAGATTCCTTGCTTTGTATTTCATTTTAATTTGTCTATCTTTGACATCAATAGTGATTTTCCTCCTCTCCAGCTGGATATATTAGCAATGGTTGTAAAAATGAGTCAATAATATGCAGGTAAAAGAAGCATAAAGGTTGTTTGGACCTCAACTATAATAGAAATAACTATGCAATAGTGAGTTAATATCATAACAATAATGTTAAAAAACTAATTTTTTGAAGAGATTTGACTGAGGATTGCTTTGCACCTAATAGATGTTGTGTTGTAATTTCTTCAAGTTACATTTACTATGTCTATAGGTGTTGATTTCCACCACGAACAAAAACATTACAAAATTATTACAATCCAACCAAATATTTCAAAAATATTTCCATAGTCAAAATAATATGCGCAAATCTCTATTTCAACCTTACTACAATTTTTTAGGAGGATTAAAGGACTATATCAAGATGGATAGTGTTTCGTGATATGTATCAAGTCTTGTGCTATAATCATAACTCCATTTGAAGTAATATGACAGGCCAAAAGCCCCTGTATCTACTAGAATATGTTTCCTCATCTAATGCTCGTATTTAACACTAGAAGAGAACCATGAATTGTAAGTTATACCTATCCTTAGTCACATCGAAAATTTTGGAAAATATGGGATTTTCAAAGAAGTTGGAAATGTTTGAGATATATTCTAGCATACTCATGAGATCTTGGAAGAAAAAATTACTTGTGAAAAGTTAAATTCTCCAAATGATATATAATGATTATATTACCTTATGTTTATGTTTTAATTTCATTCAAATCAGAAATAATTCCACTATGACCATTCATCTTTGTAATAATAGAAACTTCTAGCACATTGGACATTAATTTCTTGTGCAACGATGTTGGAGATAAAGTTAGTGGAAAAATAACGGCCAGAACATGAGAATATTCTTGACAATCTAGATATAACTTCCATGTCATGTGCTAACAAGCCTGAAGGTCATGGCTAAAACAAGTGAAAAATCAAATCCATATGTGTTACATGTTGTTCATAAATCCACTTCAAAATGTCTGGATGAGATACATGATTGTTGTCTATAACAAAAAATCTCTGTCTAGTCTTACACTGTCTCGAGACATGTCTTAATTTTCTAAATGTGTCTATGAATCATCTCTAGATGTTATAACTCTATTCCAAGATGTTGGGGGCCAACTAGCATCAAAATTATTTTTTTGGCTTCTTGGTCATTAAATTATTTTCATAAAAGCATGGATTTGACAATATTGGATGCTTGTCAATATCATATACCTTTTATCCTCCACAAAACCATGCTTCTTCTTTGAGAGGAAGGCTTTGGATTGTCTTTGTATTTACATCATATTATTGTTTGTTCCTATATGATTCTTTCGTAATGGTAATTGGAGGAATATTTCCCCACTGAATATTCACATATGTATTCAAGGAAATGTGGGATAATTTTGAGTATATTGTAGACAAATCAATTGTTTGAGACACATATAAGGTGTCTCACTTCAACAACACAGTAAACTACAAAAGTTTCAAGATAGACAACAAGATAAACATTGTGAGAAATTGTCAGCCTATCAAACTTTTTAATGTGTCTTATAATCAAGAATATGGCAGCCTGAACAATTTTTCTTAATCAACTGGTGTTTTTTAAGAGACATTTTATCCTAGGTAATATTATTACAACTTGCCAAGATCTTGAGTGAGTATGAAAGACCATTCACATAATTGTAGATGAATATAGGAATAACAAATATGACTCCAAAGGTATATTTTCTACTAGGGTGAAATTATTCAATCTTAGAAAAATAAAGTAAATCTCCAAATGATGTACCCTCTTGTATGCTAGGAATAAGGAGAGAATGTAGTGTAAATCCTTCCCTAATGTGCCCTCCATGCAAGTGGCCCAAAACATAATGTATTCCCTTCAAGTACCAAAAAGGTGTTAATTTATAACTCATCATGCTACCATGAATAGGTAAGTGACTCCCTCAGTTGGAGTGCCCTCATTTTCTAGGAATGAGCACTAGGAACATCTCATAAATATGATTTAATGGAGAGAGTGCACAACTGGTAACTTCCACTACATCAGTGCCTCCCCTGTAGCTGAGTTATGCATCATATTTGCTGTTAAGGAAAATCCCATTGGTGTGTTCTTCTCCTCAATTTTGTTGTAATGAATGTTTAAAAATAGTCATTCACTGACACTAGTTTTGTTTGCCATATGGAGAGAGGCATGGAAATATCTCTGAGTTCATGAAGACATGTCCCTATTTGACTTTGTGGGATAAAATTTTGTGCCGTAGGTGAAAGATGACATAAGTCAACCATTCACTTTTTCTTGTTCAACATAACTTTCAAACCTTTCCCTAGATTTGGAAATATCCAATGCCAAGTCATAAACATACCCTTGTGAAAGCTTTTGTCAACTGATTTATTTCCATACAACCTTCAGTTGAACATTCATGCAGCAAATTCAACAACCTATCATTTTTTTTCTCCCCTGCCATAATCAAAGTTTTTTTCACAACATCATGGTGGAAGAATGACATATTAAGGTCCCATATACATTGGCATGCTTCTCTAATATCTATCCTTGTATCATATTCTTCCAATAGTTTTTAAATTTTTTAATTTGTATTGTCAATTGTCTAATCAGTGTCACCATGATGGGAATGAACTTGAGGAAAACCATTTTGAAATATTTTGTTCAACTTTTGAAACTGTCTTTCGTACTGTTGCCCACTTCATTCCTGCACTTATCACAATTTATATATCAAGTAGATTTGTATTTAATTTTTGCCTCCTATAACTTTCTTTGGTGCCATAAATGCCATAGATGATGGTTTTCCTACGGGTTTATAATCTAAAATATTCATTTGAGTATATCATGTTTATCTTTCGCATTATGCCTCGAAACTTGTGCACACAGTGTCCTTTCCTAATAGATATTTTCATATTCCCAACCATTGGAAAGCTAGAATTACTATGATACCTTGCTAAATGATGAAAATCACATTCTATCCTTATGAAAAATAGTGGATAACAGGTCATCGATAATCTAGCACATAAACACCAAGGATATCTTGGGTGTAGTAGCAATAAACTAGAAAATTTTCACCTCATCTATATTTCTATCACTTCAGGTTAGTGCATGCTAAAATTCATAACTAATATTTTTATGGTCTTAAGTAAAAATTTCACTTGTGCCTTATTAAATTGGGTGAATGGAGAAAGAGGATAAGAAAATCTACAAAATAGATTAGTTAATGCATAACTTGTTGATTAATAATATTTCCACAAAGAAACAATAAAAAAAAATATTGTTTCTCTACATGACGTAATACCATACTATCTATTGGTGTTTGTCACATTCAATTGGGTAAAATTTATCTTTGGTCATATCCTTTAACACCTCCCGATTAGTCAATAGTGGCTCATTTTCTAGTACCTTTCTAATTTTATCACTCTCCCACCATGCCAAAGCATGGATTTCAAGATTCAATCAAGCAAATGCAATCTTTTGTTTACAAATTACTTCATACATATTGAAGTATACATCCAATTGGTATAGCCAATGATTTAGTTCGATGGAATGAAATTCCTCAACATAAGGTTTGATATCCACCTTGGCTTCTACATGAAAATGTACTTGTGCCTTAATATAGTTGAATTCTCCATTTTTGGTTGATCCTGTTATCACTATTAAAATCCTCTAAATTCAGTCAGTTCAAACTTGTTCTTAAGTCATGGTATTAGATAGGGTTTGAGTCATTTTTATGTTTTATCGGGTCTAAGTCATAGTTTTAGAGTCTCATTTCATCACCAAACCAAGTTCATAAACTTTGTTTTACACTTTAGTAGTCTCATGCCATGTTTTGAAACCCATATTTTAAGTTTTTTCAATTTTTTTTTTGAATAAGCCACGAAACCACGTTTTCGTAGCGTGCTTAGAGTAAAAAACTGCTTCTGCGCTACGAAAACGCTGGTCTTTTTGTAGTGCAAAATCCTGAAATAACACTACCAGCACTAGGAAATCGGGGTTTCGAAATTTTTGGTTTAGCTGTCACATCCATCAACTTGGGGTTAAATTTTCATGATTATAGTGTCAATCCACGAGTATGGTGTCAGTCCACGAATCCTCCTTCACGCATGCAACCATCCAAAGTAGTTATGAAATCATTATGAGATTCATTAGCGGTCATTTGTCATTGGTCCTTTGCAAATTTGAAAAGGGAATTGGTTATTATTGTTTTTATCTCATGCAAAGAAAGCACTGCGTGCATATCTATCACTGAAAGAGAAGCTCATGATGAGATACTAGAGATCTCATTAAGTTTTCAAGTGAGGTAGAGTTTTCAATCGAGCGATGCATAATTCAATTGGTGATTATGTCAACAGTTTTGATTGCAAATCCAGTAAGTTTGAAAATAGTTGCTGACTGAAACAAAGTTTTTAATCAAGCAAGGCAGAGTTTTCCATCAAGCGAGGCTGAACCAAATTCTCAAGCGAGCCACTTTATCCAACAAGGAGGTTTATTACAGTTTTGTTGAAGACACGGGGTTTCTAGGAAGAAGATGGCAGAAGAAAAAAGAAATCACCGGTCGGGTCACTGCCTAAGGACAGAACCTGAAGGTTTAGAAAATCTCACTCGGGATAAATCTGTTGAAGAAGCCTTCAAAAAGGTAGGGTGTTGGAGGTTCTGTGAAAAACTTCAAGGAGGGCATAATCAGGTCACCAAAGAATTTGCTACCAACTTCACAGGGTCAAACAAAAAGGTTGGTTTTCTCAATTTACCAATTTCTCCTGAAGTTATATCAAAAGTCACAGAAATCCCAAGAGAGGAGGAAATATGGTTTAAGAACTTTAGGTTTGAAATGCAACCCTGCAAAGTCTTTTTGAAACCAGAGTATATGGATACTGATTTGAATAAAGTTGTGCCAAGAAGTTGTGTTAAGGATACATTTTCCAACCTACTCTACAATATCCAAAGGTACTTCACATGCGAAGGGAGATACCACAAGGCGTACACTTATCACTTTAAACTCTTGTTACATTTCACAAGAATAATCTCTCTAGACTTACCCTTCTTTCTATTTCGAAGTCTGGCCAAGATGGAAGACAAAGTACAGATGAAAACCCAAGCATGTGAAACAACATTATTTCATCATGGTCTAGTCAAGTAAATAGTTTTGAATGAGCTTCAGAAAGTGAATAGAGAATGGTCTGCTTTTCTATTTTTGAGTGGAATAGGGGTTAAAGGAACAGGTGCTAGCCCTCAAGTCAAAGAAACATCTTCATCAAAGACTACTAAACCTGCAGAATCAAAATCAAGAAGGTTTGTCAAGCTTAAGCCCAGGAAATAGGTTAAGGAACCTATGATAAAGACATCACTAAAAATTCAAAGGACTCCTCAATCTGCACAGAAGAAGAGAACTGAGGTCAAAAAGACAATTCAGGAACAGTCAATTAGTAAAACAACTCAGAAGATGTTGACTAGGAGTCAAAGGTCAAAGGAGAAGGGTAAGGTTGTAGTCACAAATGAAAATTCGCAATTAAGAGGTGACTTGAATGATATATTACAAGCTATTGAGATTGAGGAGTCTCCCCTAGTTCAAGCAGAGTTCATAAAGCTGGATACAGGTGGCAAATCAAAGAAATTGAAAACATCCAAAAAATTAGTTTTTGAGGATGAGGTGTCAGAGTTTTTTTTTAAGCCTAGAAAAACACAGACTAGGCAGTCTAAGAAAATGCAGCAGCTAGACATGGAGATAGACCAAATAGGAGGTGAGGATGCAAGTGTTTCTGAAGAACCCATTAATACATCATCTAAAATACTTGAAGAAGACTGAAACAGAGTATTTAATACTCACAGAGAAAGGATTAGCTATGAGGAGGTTAAAGACAAACTCAGACTTGCAAACATTGAGATTGATACATTGAGGAAGAAATTGAGAATGCATGCTATGGAAAGGTCAAACTTTGAGAGGTTGAAAGGTCTGTGGGAGCTGGAAAAGGTTTCAAACAGTGAGTCAATCAGAAGTCAAGATCAATTCTTCATATGGACTGTCCCTGCAATCAAGGAAGCAAAGTTCATAAGAATGGTTAACACCAAAATAAGGGCTAATAATAGAAGGCTTAAAATGCAGGTTGAAGACCTTCAAATACATCTAGCAAAGACTGAAGATAAACCACAGCAAAAATCTGTGTAAACAGTAAGTGACATCTCCTAACACATTTTTGGAGTTTTGTGGAAGGTTTTATTTTTGAAAACAGTTCAAAGTTGATTATTGAGAGCTTATATATAACTTCAAGGATGGTAGTAAAGGTGGGAAACTCAGATTTTTGGAAACAAGATGTGAAAAGAAAAGATACAACAGTTTCGTAGCGTGCTACGAAACCACTGTAGGTTTCATACACAGCAGTTTTGTAGTGCGCTACGAAACTGCTGTAGGATACATTTTGATTGATTTTGAAAGTTTTCAAAGGGTAAAAGGGCATGTTTATTAAACTTTGATGATTCTGGAGGATATATCAATACCAAAAATGAAGATCCAATAGAAAAACATAGAAAGTTGAAGGTTTCAAATGAAGTTTTCAGAGGTGAAGTTCTGCGCTACGAAAACAGCAGACAGTTTCGTAGCGCAACAATGCTAATAGTTTTTGGCACTTCTTCAATGTTTTGTTTTGGTCACAGCTGAGAGGACGAAGTCACAAGAGTTTAATATGACTTTGCCACATGTTTTGAGCACAAATTGGTTAGCAGATGTTGTGAAGAAACATAAATGAATCAGTACACCTATTTTGCAGGGAGCATGTTCCTATTTTTCAGGGCAGATAAGAAGAAAATCATTACAGTTCAACAGCAAGGAGAATGGACATCATCAAGGTCGAAGTTTATGAGGAGCAGCTATCAGATAGAAGATTTAATGCTTAGATAAGGTTGTTAAGTTATAATAAAGAGTTTTAATCTTAGTTGTGTTAGGACTCTAGAATAGAAAGTTTAACAGTCATATGTAATTAAAGTTTGTTTTAGCAGTTGATAGGTGTCAAGCTAGAAAATTCGAATTTCTCTTAAGTGATTGGAGAGAATCCAAGAATGTAATAATGAATTTATAAAAGACAAGAAGTCAAATTGCATAGGGTTGGAAATTTTCATAAGCAAGCATATTTTTTTTGTAGCAGAGGACTGTGTATTTATGTTAATATAGAGATATTGGTTTCATCACTCATGATTCAGAAAGGGTTATGGTTGTGTGTTATTCTCATAGTTTTCCTCTTTAAATTACTTGTAGTGGCATGAATGTATGTTACTTAGAATTCACTGAAGGTGCTCTAACTTCCTTCATATGTTCATGAATTGTGTTATTTTCTCTTCTATTGTTCTTTTGATGCATCTAAACCCTGAAATGCCCTGACTTCCAATTGAAGTTGATACTCATGTTTTGTGAAAATACACTTGACTCCATAAGCCCAATAGATGTTTGTTGATTAGTAGTACAACCAATTATCCATTTTATCCATTTTACTCATAGAGTTAGCCATCTAATACTTATTTGAAAATCATAAACCTATTGAGAGAGGCCTCTCAGGTTGAGGAGGCTAAGCCTCAACTAAAAGTCTGGTTTGAAATAGTTACTCAAGGTCTTCTTGATCAGCAGCCTATCAAGGTCTAATTTTGAGATAACGGATCCTTTCACTTTTTCTTTGGCCTCCTTTATTCTTTCTTTGGGATTCATTTCTAGCCTTTATTTATGGTGCTTTCCCACATTTCAACACCAATAATTGTGACACCATTGATGTTAATGTAGCTAGAATTTGCTCAAGCCTATCTAAGCTAACCCTTGGATATTTATCTTAATCCCCTACTTGATATTAACCTACCATTAATTGTGATATACTTCACCAAAACCTTGGAAGTAACTATTGATCACTTCTTCTATAGTCATTATAGGTACTTACAATACAAGTCTCCATAGGTGCACTCAAACTTCTATTTTGATTCTATCTTATCTATAAATAGTAGGCCTATGGCCCATCCATCTCACCAATATGGATGCCTCTCAAATATTTTTGTATAAATTTTCATTCACTACTCACTCATTAGATTTCGTAGTAGTATATTATGTGTAGAAGCTTCCATAGCACTAGATTCTATGTAAAATATTCCATAATAATATCTTCTATTGCAAAAAATTATGTGGAAGCAACTATTGGAATAAAAACTTTTGTATTAGAGTTAGAGTTATTGTTATTTGTCAAATACATAGATTAATGCATAAAATTAGTTCTTAAGGAATAAAACGAAATGCTCAATGAAAAGATAATACTTAATTTGACATCCTAACCAACTAGTAAGAAGGAAATATCCATTGGATGGATTTAAAATGCTTGGTGGTAGCGAAGATTCCAAAGAGTGGATTTATTCACTTAACAACTATAGAAAATATCCAAAGTTTATACACCCAAAAAATATTTATTAAAAATATTTCTTCTTTGGAAAAAATAAATATGAAAGGACATTATTGAAATTTAAAATTATTAAATTTCCCAGCAAAATTTCAAAGTTGGCTTCAACCCATGGCATCAACAATAAACAGGCCACGGAGTTGGTCCAATTTCTCTTAGATTTTGGTCTTCCCTTGGATGAATGGCACAGGGTTTTGGCACAGGTGTCTTATCTTTTCTTGGTACCTATACTTGCTCCATCTGTCTACAAGACTCTCTTTGGGCTAAAACTTTCTAAAAAACTTTGGCTCTCAGTGATATTACACCTTGGATCCAAACTATAGACTTTCAGTCTTGATCTCGCTTGAAGAATGATGGATATCCCTTAAGATTTCTCATCTCTGCAATGAGCATTGTTCTTGACATCTTTGAATTGATATTATTTGTGTTTATCTCACGGTGAATTTCTTCCTTGAAAATGACGTTACAGTGCCATCATGGAGAGAAAATGGCTGGAGAAACCATCTACTTTGAGCCATAAAGTTAGTACAAAAGACATGAATAGAATCATCAACCTTGGCACTACAATCAAGGAAGAAAATTTGTATTTTTCGTCTGCATTGCATTCTCCATTTCCATTCTTGAAATTTTCGAGCACAGAAGAAGCATTGATTATGCCTTCTCTGATAAAAACTCCTCTGAATTCTTCATCCTTGGGCTTCAAAAGTTTGATCAGCTGATTCGTCCACCCATAATCATTCTGTGAACGCAATGGAATGTAGATGTAAGCACCCAATTTATGGATGGACTGAAGATCCGGTATTTCACAAACCACATGCAACAACCCCCCATTGCAGCCATAAAAATCATTTATGAGACAACACAGAGATGGGAGTAGGCTCAAAGAAGCACACAATTTTTTCGCTATTCCGGGCATTCGATGAACAAACATCAATGTGATATCTTCCACTGCATTGATTACAATGCATCTGCATCCACCCATGTGACTTTCTGTGTAGGTATTTGTGCACATATCTCAAGCTATTTATACAAAAATATATATTTCACATCATAGACGTTGGAGATATGCCTCATGAACTTCTTCATGGAGCCAATGGTCATGGGCATCCAGTATGATTATAGGATGCTCCTTATAGTGTAATAAAATCCCTTAGGATACTTTGTTAATAATCAAATTATCCTTTTTGATTATTTAACTACATTTAGTAAGTTTATTTTTCTCATCCCACTTTAAATTATTACTCCATTAGACACCCTTGCTATTCGAACTCTTTGCTACAACTATTTTCCCTTTTGATTGATTTATTTTCTCTCTTGTTCTTCATGGATTCATTTTTAAAATTTCCTTTTTGCCTTTCTTCGCATATTTTTTCATTATTTCAATAATTCTTTAGGATGAGCAAGTTGACCAGACTGGCCTATTGATTCTGTTCAATTAAAGGGGTTTTGTCTGTTTCTTTGAAAATTTTGAATGGAGTGTTATGGGAACGAGATAAACATAAAATGGTTTTTTGCACAGACTCTATTTTATTTCGATCACTCGGGTTGGTTGCTCCTTTTGTAGAATGGGAAATCAGGGTAGACTTATGAATGGGGTAGGAGAAATACCAGGTTGATTTATATTTATTTCAATCACTCGGGTTGGTTGCTCCTTGTTGTAGAAGGGGAAATCAGGGTAGACTTATGAATGGGGAAGGAAAAATACCATGTTGGTTTATAATTATTTTATAGTTGGACTGGGGATATCTTACACACTCCCTTGTTCTCTAATTGCTATAATTTTGATTCCCGTCACCCCTTCTAATAGTTTCTCGACATTATTAATTTTCTTCCTTCTTTATTTTTATTTGAAATTTTCACTTGATTTCTATCTAGTATTGATTCTATGGTTTTCTCAATCCAGAAAATATAGTTTTGAAGAAAAGAGTCATACATTACATAGGATAAGAAAGAAAAAATATGAAAATGTTAGTAGTACATAGAAACTTTATTTTTTCATTTTGATGTTAAATATGTAGTTATTTTCCATTAATGATAGCTTTATTATTTTTCTAAAGCTATAGCAACAAAAATGATTGTTTTGAATTTTAGTGTGAACATAGTTAGCATTCCATTTTTTCAATTGAGGGTTCCAGTAGTGACACTTCCTTGGATAGGTATTATCATGTTGGAGGTGAGGCCATTCATTTACATAATGCATGAATTTGAGAGACATATTCTCTATTTACTGCCCCTTATTTCATCTCATCTATTGTTTCTCTCTATCTTGGGTTCTAATTTAAATTTGCTACTTGAACTGACATCAGAAAATCGCTCCTAGGCTTGTGGCCTAGAATAGTGATCACTGCAAAGTAATTTTTATGGTCGTTGAACACAATGAATAAAATGAATTTTATATCTTTAATGTTTACCTAGCTTTTCACATGTTCTTCGATCCCATCATCCCTAAAATTCCTTCCTTTTTACAAAAAATAATTCTTGCACCACCATGCTAGAATTTTGAATCTAGGCAACTTCTTTTTTACCTGCACTATCACCTAACCACACTGATGTTACACAACTTTAAAATCAAGCCTTTTCTCTAGCCTACTTTAACATCTTGTTTACGTCCTCAAACTAATTTAAATTTTGAATTCGATAGAAAGTTCTCATTTTCAAGGGATAATTGGAGTTGTACCTGCTAATATGATATATCTCCAGTGTTATTTGTTATTTTTTGGAGATAGTTATAGTTTGGGCCATGTTCTTGTCATTTACCTCTGTTGCAAAATATTTGGTTAGTTGTTTGCGCTATTCTTTTAGTTATTTAACACAATTTTTCCTTCGCTCATATTTATTGCCACGAAATAATTTTTCTTTAAAAATCTATAAAAGAATCTTAATTTTTAGAATTTAGTTATAGCTAAATGCTAGATTTTATTTTCTGGTAATGAATGCTAGGTAGATTTTTACTATTTTGTTGGGTTTATATGGATTCCTTTTAGGGATCCACACATCAGAGAGGACTGTGTAATTATGGTGCAACAACCAAAAACATATATGTCCAGCAGCGTACTACCCCCTGTAGATATGCCTTGGAATTTGTGCATAGTGATTTTAGGGCATATAGGAACAACAATGATGGTAGAGTTACGGTGCACCAATAAGAGGAGGCACATGATCATTGGGTATCTAGGCTGACCATCTTTAGTCCCCTCCCTATTTTGGCATGCTATTATATTTAGTAAGACACTTCCTATGTTCTTATTTTACATTAAGTTGTTGTTTTTATTTTCTTTTCTTTTAATTAAGTTAGATTAGTTATATTACAAAACAAACACACAGCAGAAACACCAGCAAACGTGAGACAAAGCTCACACAACTCAATGAATTCAATCGCTCAATTACATCACACTTAAATAAGAAACTCACTCACCTAATCTTCCTGAAGAATAGGAAACAACCCTGAATAGATGGAACTGATTTCTAAATGCACACTCCCGTACAACAAACCAAAACTAAATCTATTTCTAGATTATTCTCACATCCTCCCTTAATGGAGAAATGGATTTTCTACAATACCTAACTGACTTCTAAAAACTTCAAATTTGATTTTACCAAGGGGCTTAGTAAATATATCAGCCACATTATCCTTGGTGTTACAAAATATCAATTCAATTTCATTCGACTCAATTTTCTCACGTGCAAAGTGGTACTGTAACTCAACGTGTTTTGTTCTAGCATGGTAAATTGGATTATGTGCTAATTTGATAGCACTCTGATTATCACAATTGATACATGTTGAACCACTTTGCACCTCTTCAAGATCTGCAAGAATTTTCCGCAACCAAATAGCTTCACAGGTGGCATTGGTCAAAGCTTTGTACTCTGATTCTGTTGATGATAAAGAAACAGTTGGCTGTTTCTTACTACTCCAAGATACGACCCCTGATCCAATATGAAATGCATAGCCAGAGGTAGATCGTCTGTCATTTGGATTTCCTGCCCAATCTGAATCAGAAAAACCTGTCAGTGCAACATCAGATTCATCAGTATACATAATACCAAGATTCACTGTTCCCTTTAAGTATCGGAGAACTTTCTTTGCAGCATTCCAGTGATTTCCTGAAGGCTTAGCCATGAATTGACTAAGGATACTGACTGAGTATGCAATGTCTGGTCTGGTAGTGGTGAGATAGTTCAAACTTCCCACTAGCTGACGATATAATGTTCCATCTGCCTCTTTTGTTCCATCTTCTTTGTACAACTTTGCATTCTGTTCTAAGGGATTTGACATAGCTTTGCAATCTGTCATATTGAACTTTTTAAGAATCTCCTTTGTATATTTGCTTTGAGTGATCAAAGTTTTACCAGGCTCTCTCCATACCTCAATTCCTAAACAGTAATGCAAGTCACCCAAATCTTTCATTTCAAATTCCTGTGACAACTGAACTTTAATTTCTTCAATTAACTTGTGAGCACTCCCTGTGATTATGAGATCATCCACATATAAAGATATTAAAGCAACATTTCCTTTTCCATCTTTCTTAACATACAAGTTAGGATCATTTTTGCTTTTCACAAATCCATTCTGAAGAAAGAAGGTATCAATCTTTACATACCATGATCTCGGCGCCTGTTTCAAACCATACAATGCCTTTCTTAACCTGCAAACTAGATGCTCCTGTCCCTGTTTGACAAACCCTTCAGGTTGAACCAAATAGACTTCTTCCTTTAAATCACCATTTAGAAAAGCAGATTTGACATCCAATTGATGTATATTCCAATTATGTTTTGTGGCTAAGGCAATCAGTAATCTAATTGTATTCAACTTAGCTATTGGTGCAAAAGTGTCTTCATAATCAATTCCCTCCTTTTGAGCATATCCTTTTGCTACTAATCTTGCCTTAAATTTATCAATTGTACCATCTTCTTTAAATTTCAATTTGTACAACCATTTGCTTCCAATTGGAACTTTATTTTCAGGAAGTTCCACTAATTCCCATGTTTGATTTTTTATTAGAGAAGCATACTCATCATTCATAGCATTAATCCATGGTTCATGTTGTTTAGCCTGCTCATAATCAATTGGTTTTCAACATTCATTATGTTAGACATTAAGGCATAGTCTCTATACCTTGCAGGAAGCTGAGTCTGTCGGGACGATCTTCTTGGTGCTTCAATGCCTGTGGGTGTTCCATCCATGATTCGTCGGCTTTGAGGTGAATCACCCCCTTGTGATGACTCACTGCTGCTAGATGTTCTCATACTGCTGCTCTCATCCTGATCCTGTACCTGTACCTGTACCTGTTCCTGTTCTTGCTTAATCAAAGTATCAAGTTTGACATGTGCATCATTAGATATATGCCATGCATCAGTCTTTGTATTACTTTTATCAGCCTGCTCATGAAACAACACATCACGACTTGCAAATAGTTTATGGGAACTTGGATCAAACAATTTATAGGCCTTCTGATCCGTACAATATCCAATGAAAACACACTTGATTGACTTGGCATCAAGTTTTCTTCTGTTAGCCTTAGGAATATGAGCAAAAGCAGTACATCCAAAGACTTTGAAATCACTCACATCAGGTTTATAACCATGAAGAACCTCAAAAGGAGTTTGAAAAACTAATTGCTTAGTGGGACATCGATTCTTCAGATAAACAGCAGTGTTAATGGCTTCTGCCCAGAAACCATTGGAAATATTCTTACCTTGCAGCATACTACGAGCAGATTCCACCAAGGTTCTATTCCATCGCTCAGCAACACCATTTTGCTGAGGAGTATGTGGCACTGTGAACTGTTGTTGAATTCCATTAGATTTACAATAGGTGTTAAATGCTTTTGACTTATATTGACCCCCTTGATCAGATCTGAGTATTTTAATGCACTTTCCTGTTTGTTTTTCAACCATAGTTCGAAACTCTTTAAAATACTCAAATATGTCACTTTTCCTTCTAATGAAATAGACCCAGGTATACCTAGATCTATCATCAATAAAAATAACAAAGTATGAAGCACCACCAAGAGACCTAGTTTGCATAGGTCCACATACATCGGTGTGAATTAACTCAAGTATATCATACTTTCGTTTCTCAGTATGAACCGGAAACTCTTCTCTATGCTGCTTACCAAGTGCACAAGCTTCACATGGTAAATGTTCACACTTCAGAACAGGAAGACCTTCAACCATTGATTTCCTTTGTAACAACGATAAATCATTGTAATTTAGGTGCCCATACCTGTGATGCCATAATTCTGCTGTCGATGTCTCTTTGGATGTCAATGCAACATGGCGCTTCACTGTCACATCCAATCTGTATAATCCTCCAACCCTGGTACCTGTAGAAACAACCCTGTAGTGATCCTGAACATCTTTCACTATACACCCCAATTTACCAAATTCAACTTTTAAATGATTATCAGTGATAGTGGAAACAGATATCAAATTCTTTTTGAGAGCAGGTACATACATCACATTATGAATTTGTCGCATTTGTCCATTAGGTAAGTACACATTTATTATGCCATAGCCTTGAACTTTAAGTGACCTGTCATCGCCTAGGTAAATGTGTGTGCCATCAGATTTCTCATAATATTTATCATACCATTCTTTATTACAAGTCATGTGTGCCGATGCACCAGAATCGATGAACCATGCATTCTCATCATCAGTTTCAGCAGACAATGCAGCATCAGAAAGAAATAACTTAAGATTTTTAAATCAATCATTCACTGAGGTGTCTCTGTTTATGTAATTTCCATTATGCCTTCTATGTCTTTGATTTGATTCATTATTCTTTCTCCTATAGCAATCTTTAGCCAGATGTCCAGGTTTTCCACAATAATCACATTCAATGTTCCTCTTAACATAAGAATCAGGAGGTGCCATACCTTTCTGCTTTGCTTGAAACCGGCCTCTGTTCCTGTCCCATGGTCTCCCTCGGAATGGTCGTTTGCCTCTTGCAGTCAAAGCCAAATCAGAACCATTTGACTCTAGGTCAAAATTTTTCATGCGCTCTTCTTCTTGAAGAATAATTCCAGCCAATTCTTCAAATGTAGGAGGTGTCGGTCTAGCTGAGAGAGCTGAAATAAATACTTTATAGTCTGGAACTAACCCCTTTAAAGCAACAGTTACCAAGTCTGTACTAGAGACCTTTTCACCAATATCACCTAGTTTATCACTCAGGTCTTTAATTCGGGAAACAAAGTTGCTAATGGTCTCATGGGCTTCCATTTTAATAGATAGCAGCTTTGTTTTTAAAAATAAAATACGGTTTGCATTAGTCGTTTCATACAAACCTTTAAGCGTGTCCCAAGTCGCCTTGGAAGTTTCACAGTGCCGAATGTGAGGAATAATATTGTCCTTCACTGACATGCGTAGCAGCACCCTTGCTTTCATTTCACGCTTCTCCCAATCTTGAGTGGCAGCAGGAGGTTGAGGCTTGGGCTCATCACCTTTGACAATCGTCCAAAGATTGTATGCCTCCAGTACTGTTATGAGCTTAGATTTCCAGTTTACATAATTTTCTCCATCAAGTTTTGAAGACTCATTTAAATAGGAGTCAGCAAGTGGATTAGCCATTGTTGTGAGCAGTAATGACGAAATGCAAAGATCTAAATATTCAAAAGATCTAAGTTGCAGTTTTTATTGCATTCAACGATGCACACCTCAGTCTTCAAGCCCACGAAGACAACTCAATTTTCAAATAAACTGCCAACCGAGCTTCAAAAAAAATATCCTTTAAAAACAATATTTTTTTAATTAAAACTTCAACCAAAATTTTCCACCTTAACTTCAACAAAAGTTAATCAAAGTTTTTCACTTTAACCTCAGTGTAACTTAAGTAACTAAAGTTTTCAAAGTTACGTCCTCTTGACTTTCACCTTTGTAAAAAAAAATGATTACGTGACTTTCACGTTATATCATATGGCTCATGCTCAAATTAAAAAAAGCTTTCACTTATCTATGTTCAAAATGCTTTGACCACACATGAAATTTCAACTCTTCAACTTTCGGTTACCAAGCACATGGCGAGAGATAAATGAGACTGTGAGCTGTACGCACTAGCTCGAATGAATGAGAGCTGTTTATGACCGTCTGCCCATGCGCTTATTTGTGCATCTGCCTTTACACAGTTTATTAAAAACAAACGCATGCAATCTTCACTCCACGCACGAACAGCAGGAACAGCAAGCTTCACGCTGGCAACGTTCAGGTCATCAATCCCACGCGCTGGCTATCAACAATGCGCTGTCTCAGCAGGGAAACATCAATCACACAGGCAGCCCGACTTTCCGATGGGTTTTGAAAGCGGATGAGCCAGAGCTCAATCCAATACCCAACCTAACTTCTGGCTAGATACTTTAACAAAACAAACCAAAAATAGTAGATTTTTACTATTTTGTTGGGTTTATATGGATTCCTTTTAGGGATCCACACATCAGAGAGGACTGTGTAATTATGGTGCAACAACCAAAAACATATATGTCCAGCAGCGTACTACCCCCTGTAGATATGCCTTGGAATTTGTGCATAGTGATTTTAGGGCATATAGGAACAACAATGATGGTAGAGTTACGGTGCACCAATAAGAGGAGGCACATGATCATTGGGTATCTAGGCTGACCATCTTTAGTCCCCTCCCTATTTTGGCATGCTATTATATTTAGTAAGACACTTCCTATGTTCTTATTTTACATTAAGTTGTTGTTTTTATTTTCTTTTCTTTTCAGAATTAGAGTTGGTTATTTTTAGAAATAAGTCCCTTTATAATACAGTTTTGATATATTCGGAAATTTCTTTCGATTGCACATTTTCTTGGAATAAAGCCTAGAGCAAAGGGCAAAGATCCAAGAAGGATTGCATGCTTTTGAGGCATATTTCCTCCTCTAGTGTAATTTTTCATACATGCTTGGTGCTAGGGAAAATTTAGGCCATTTTGATTGTAATTCATGGCCTTCTGTTTTGGTCATACATAGAGATTTGTTATTTTCTTAAATTTAATTTAAAATAAGTGGTTTTGTGAGTTTTCCGTAGCAGATTTCTTTACCAGAATTATTGAGAAAGAAGTAGCAAGTTTTATTGTCCATTTAGCTTTAGTTGTTCATACTTTTTCAGTATAATATATTTTAGTTTTATGCTACTTTGAGAGAAGGTTAAATCTTTTTACTTATAGTTGTTAGGGTTTTTATCCGAGGGTAGTAGATTGTTACCATGAACTAAAAATTTTAACACTCATATGTGTAAGGACTAGCATATGTTGACTGATACATTCATTGTATCTACAAACCACATTTGTGTGTGATTATTTTGTTTGAGATGTTGGAATTTTTTTTTTATTTAATTATTTTGAAAAGATGTTATTTTCTTGTTATAACCATGAATGTTTATTGTTTTCTCGCTACTAAGTTAGAATATCAAAATTATCTTTCGATTGTTTCCAGCTCAAGAAATAAAATAAATATTTCAAAGATAAGAACAAATTCTGGCCATCACTGTATTGGACAAGACCTAAAACACATTCCTATGACAGAATCTGTAAAAATATGTGAATAGCTTAGAGGATGGAAAACACGTTCTCTTTGAATGCCTGTTCAAGACATTAGATCCAATTTTTAGAACATTTGTGATAAAATAAAACTACATAGTTTGTTAACTTGTAAAAAATGGAAGGGAATTCTGAAATTTCATTTTCAAGTCATTCATGTTGGTATTCAAAGTCTTAAAAAACATTCAAAATGGAGAAATGATGATAGAAATAAGAATAACACATGAAATTTTATGTAGTAAAATCCAAATACTTTATCAAGGAAACATCCATGGGGAATGTATTTTCTTGATCGAGGAGAGTGTTATAATTAGAGTTACAACCCCTTCAACTCTCGAGCTTCAATATATTGAAGTAGGAAATATTACGTTTTATATGAAACCTATCACTAGTTTTGTAAGCGTATACTATAGAGTAACCTAAATTTAGGCTTTTACATTTTTTTAAAATTAATCGTTGTCATATTTTAACAATATTCACCTTGAAAACAATTTACCTGTGTTGGAATTTGGATAGCTCAAAAGGTATTTTTGAGTGGTTTAAACCCACAAAAAGTTATTTGGTTGGGAAAGTTACCCAAGTGTTTGTGGTTTGTACCCAAAGTTGTGAGTTTTGGACCTAAGATAATTAATTAATTATTCTAATTTGTGTTTAAGTTGTTAAATGAGGGTTTCTTGATGGAAAAGGAAAACCCCCAAGTGATTGACACAAAAACTATAAATAGGGGGCCAAAGGAAAGGCCTACTCACACAAGTGGTGAAGGACTTTCACGTGTGGAGAGTGGGACACTAAAGGAACTAGCTGCAGATCTTCCTTGGAGGAGCTTATAACAACAAGAAGAAATTTGGATTTGAGTGCTGGAAGGTTAGATCTGCAGGAAGAAAGTTAGATTTGAGTGTTGGGAGATCAAATCTACAGGGATAAAGTTAGATCTGAGTGTTGGAAGGTAAGTATTTTCAACCCATTTATATTCTTCAATTTCTCCGCCTTATGGTTCTCTTATTTATATATGATGAATGGATTATACTTTAAATGTCTTATGTTTCTGTCGTGCATATTATTAAAATTTAGATCCTTATCAGTTTTTTATTTATTTCATAGAATAAAAAAAACTTACCACAATACTCAGCTTGCTCATGGATACCATATTTCCATTAAAAAACAATAACTCTAGAAAATTGTAAGAGTGAAGAAAAATATAGAGATGTTAGATCCAAAACCTTAGATTGTGGAGTGAAATATTGTTTACCACGGATAACAGAACAGGGTTCGACTAGTTGGGAGATCCTTCGGCTGGCTAGAAGCCATAATTCCAATGTCTACTTGTGACAATTGACCATGTATCATTGGTCTTTATGACCTCATGTTTTGAATAAGCTTTTCTAGGACATGCCAACATTTTCATGAAATTACTATTTTTAGGATTTTGGCAATTCTAGTTTTACGACTTGCTTGTTGAACTTGAGCATATATTTGGGTTTGTTGCAGTGAGTCCGATGAGATTATTTTTTTAGCATGCTCTAGTTGGCATCAGTCCCCTAGCACTGTAGGATTTACCTTCATTTTTCATATTTCTTATCTTTTAGGATTCATGCTACTATTTTATACATGGTTATATTTATCATTTCTTGTAGTAGTAAGTATGGGTTCTAGTCTCCTGGTTCCAGTGTGTAGTAATTGCATAAGTGGAGGTGTTCTTTGTGTGACATATGTTAACAATTGAGAGGTTTGTCACTTGATGCGTGCTAAGAATCTCAACCTCCAAACCTAATTTGACCTCCTTTGCTATATTTGGTAGTTTGGTATGTTTGTCCAACTTAACCTATATCTTCTTATAATGGTTTAAGTTCTAATTTTACTAGTATATGATCCTTTTCCTATTTTGAAAAGGCTAATTCTCATTGGTATTTGTTCTAGTTTGGCCAACTAAAACTGTAAATTGACTTTCTATATTTGGCTATTAAAACCCAAGTCTGACTTGTACGATATTTAAAAAATTAGGTCAGCCTTTTTTATATTTAAAATTTTGGTAGAAAGTTTACATGAGGCACAATCATTCAAGGGAGGTCAATGGGTTTTTTTATTCTTGGCAACATAAATTCAGAGAGGAAACTAGCATTTGAAATATGGATGCAACTTTTCTAACCTCAAAAATTCAACTTGGTTTATTGGCATCCCTTGGATGTGAGTTCCATGGAGTCCAATCAGAAACTAAGTGTAGGGTTGTTAGAGCATGTTATTGCATATACTTGGGTGTATTCTTGAACATGTGAGAGGAGAAATGTTGTAATGACTTTTAATTAGCAGCTTATGTACGTAATTATCAATGATCAACAATTTTTTTTAGTGATCAAGCATTGTAAAAACCTATTTTCATCTTATATAGGAGGTGTACCATCTAAACAACAACTATGTTGGATTTAAGGAACTAATAATAAGAATTCATTCCACTAGATTGAGGTCAAAATAGTGAGATGAAAGTAGTATTTATATCTCTTTGAGGCTTGTGGTTGAATAGTTATGTCTTGTTATAGTGCTTTGGATGCCCATATTTGTTATTCATTTTTTTCTAGCCATTTTTGGTGTTTCCCTCACTACATGCACTGTTAGTTATGCAACCATTTCCATATTCATCACTATGATGAAAAAAATCTTTTGATTTACATACATATAAGGTTTGATTATGACATAGTAGTGGATTGTGACTACTATGTCATATTGAATTTGCATATGACTAAGGTGTTTCTTTTGTACTTCATAACCCATTGACAGTCAGCTCTTGCCTCACTAAATAGGTAAGCATGTCTTCAATTATGGCAAGAATTGTATGAACATGATTTAAAAACATAAAAATATCCTCGAGAAATTTAGAGATTGAAATTGATAGGTATAACATCAACAAGATCACATTTCAAAATCAATTTTTCATTATTATGTTAGATACACAAAGTAGTTGTTCTTGACCTTTCACTTGGTTTTTTCTTTATATATCATATCATGTGACAATTACTGGAATGGCCCTCACTCCAACAAATTCTTAGCATTGTATTAATTTGTTCCTAAAAATAAAATTAATATCAATTGAATGCCCATTTAAGTTTACATAATAACGTACAATTCAACCTTACTCTTCAATGGAATATATAAAATAGTATTTTTGCATGTTTGGAAAAGCTAAAGTAATATGCCTCTAATGACAATAAGAATTGTTTTTGAGTCTATATCTAAGAATAAAAAATGAATTCTCAAGCATTTAGGTATTCTTTTATCAATGGCTATTTCTTGGCATATAAATATCTCTTTGTCTCTCCCCTACATAAAAGAACTATTGGAATATTTAATAATACCTTAAATTATGTAAAATCACCAAGGTATAATATTACATGTTCGTCCTTGTCTAGGCCTAACAGACATTGTATGATGGTTGGATTTCATAATGTTGTTGCTTTGAGGTTTTATTTTTGTCATTTCCGAGGAATATAAACAATAAAATTTGAATAGAACTATTATGTCTGACTTAAAATTGTTGTTTAAGAGTTGTGTGGATTGCATGAACCAATATGGTAAATTTTGTAGTCAAGCCCTAGATTTCATATCTACTTCATATGGTCTAACATTGACTCCAAGAACATAATAAATATTCATTGATCAAGCACCATTTGTAGAAGTTGTGGTATTTGTAAAGCTTTTAAAGTTGGGGATATGTAGTGGTGTCGACTATGAAGGTCCAAGGGAGGCCTCAAATCCTAGTGGGAAAATGTTATGAAAATTTTCATGCAAAAATACTTGCAAGTCTAGAAAGTCTCATTCAAGTACCCACGTTGATTTCCACTAAAGTAGTATTGGTTTCTATGATAAATAAAACAAGGGATTGGTTTATATTGAGAGTGTGGCATGTATAAATTTGAAAATATATATTTTGACTCTGTAGACCCAAGGAAAGTATGGGATGGTTCACGATAGTTTCTTTTGCTATAGAAAATTTAATGTTTATTGTACTTTCTTGCAGGAACTCCTCAGAGATGGTGGTCGAGCTACAATTCAGACACAAGGTCAATGAACTAATCCTTTCGGCTTAACACATGTTGATGAGTATCAAAATATAACTTTTTAGGTGAGGTTATAATATTAGATATATAAAATTTTAAAACCTTTAAATTTATTTTCTTAATGTCATGAAAATTTGGCCATGCATTCTGGGTCTATTCTTAATTTCTTATAACATATCGAGCATGATAATTTATATTAGGTTTGAAACACATTATTGGTTCCAAACAAAATATAGGATTTGTGTTTTTCCAACTATTGTGAAGTTAAGAATGGAATAATCCTATCTAAATGTTTGCGTGCCATGAAAAATGATCACATAGCTGCTATAACCCTCTTCTGATCATGATTTTAATAGATGTATTTCCCTAAAATTTCACCTCATCTAATTTACTTTCTTTCTCATGCCATATAGGGATTTTAACGCATTCATTGATTGTGAAGTTTGAAGTTTAATGTATTTTTTTTGTATAAACCCTTTATAATCTACTTTATTTTATATTCTAGTGTTCATCGTCTTTCATTACTTACCCTGCGCATTGTATCTTCTTTTGTTTTCAAAAAAGTAACTCAATATTTATGGTAAGAAGTAGGAATTGAAGAAAGAAGAGAAAAATGACATTACAACGACAAAAGTAAAAAGAAGGAGTGAGAAGAGAATCAGTCTAGTGATACACTTACATCCATTATCCCACATGAGACACACACAGAGAGACTGGTGGTCAAGTCTTTAGAGTTGGTGAATTCACTTGCAATGCCTTGGAAACACAATGATAATGTTTTGAAGTGACAAAACAATATTTCATGTGTAAATTGTAGTCTAACCAATATTAAGTTGGAAACTTGTATTATAATAGTTCACATTTCATATAATAAAATTTATATGGTTGAAATTATTTATAGTTGCACTTGATATTGTTTAGTATTGTAATTAACATATGTAACTTTTCATTTTCATATTAGTTGAACATGCACATTGTTGCCATATTTTAAATCTCGTTGCAAAATCATACTAATTAATTTATATTGATTAATAATGAACACATAAAATCAATCTAAAACTACTAAATTAGTAGTTTAATTGATTAGTTATAAACACAAATAAAATGAATATACAACTAAATTATTCATTTATAATGATTATTAATAAAAGTAAATGAAATGAATATAAACTACTAAATTATTCATTTATATAATGAATATGAGGCTACCAAAAAAATATAAATGACTACTGCAAATGATAAATTTGTGATTACAAATGATGACCAAATTTAGCATATATACAACTATCAATAGCCAATTTACAATATCTTATAACGTGACCAAAATTTAATTATATTTGTTTGGTAATTAATTGGTTTCAAAAAAAGACTAAAATTTACATATACTTGACTATTAGTAGTTAATTTACAATATCTTATAACATGACCAACATTTTGGGTCATATTATTTTGGTCATTAATTGATTTTTTTGGGTGATAATATAGTAATATATTTTGTTGTATATTTGGTCATTAAATGTGGAAATTAATGACTATAATTTGCATATATGTGACTATTAGTAGCTAATTTACAGTATCTTATAACACGACCAACATTTTGGTCATATTTATTTGGTCATTAGTTTGTTTTCTCGGATGACCATATAGTAATATATTTTTTTGTATATTTGGTCATTAATTGTGGCAATTAATGACTAAATTAATGACCAAATTTATGAATTATTTGATGCGTTGCACTGAACGAAAGATGAAACTATTAGAAAATTATAATGATCACCGGTTTACATATGAAAGAGGGTCTATTATATTGAAAGGTTATTTTTTCAGACAAACTAATCAAAGTGGGGATTTTTTTTACTTTTAAGACTATGAACCGGATGTCATAAGTTGTCAATATAGTCACCTGGTGTATGCAACACGCATAAATTTGATAGAAAACACTGTTACCGATGAAATAGGTAACCTGACCTCAAAACAGGAACTCTAGCCCAAAAAGACTCAAAAAACATGAAAAAACACCCCAAAAACAAAAAAGTTGTGACAGATACTTGGTTTTTTTTAGGGTCATTTAGCATTTTTAAAAATTCATACTAAAACAAAATTGTTCCTAAAAAAGTTCTCTTTTTTCTCTATAACAATGAGTTGATCTTTGAATATAATTTTTTTTTTCATATTTTTGACTATTTTTAAAAATAAAATATATTTTTATTTTTAAATTCAAACATTAAACACAAAAGTAGAAAAAATAAATTTAAAAATAACATTTTAAACTTCAGAATTTAAATATATAGGAGATAAAAAAAAAAACATTATTTAAATTAAAAGTAAAAAAATGAAAAATTAATTAAAAATAAAAAATGAAAAATAAAATACAATAAAAATATTAAATTTAAAAAAATATATATATTAAAAAAAACAAATAAATTTTAAAAAATAAATTAAATTTAAATTATAAAAAATAATATATATATATATATATATATGAACTTAAATTAAAAATATATATATTAGATTTTATTAAATTTAGAAAAAAAATGTTAATATTAAAATAACAAATTAAATTTAAAAAAAAAATATTAAATTTTAATAAATAAATGAATAAACAAATAAATTTTAAATATAAAGGAAAAAAAAACATTGTTAAAATAAAAAGTTAAAAAACTTTAAAAATAAATTAAAAATGAAAAATTAAAAAAAAAAAAATAAAAAAAATATATTAAATAGAAAATAAAATAAAAAACAAATTAATTTGAAAATATTAAGTTTAATTAAAAAAAAAAAAATATCTAATTTTAAATGCACAATTTTAATTGAAATAAACAAAAATATAAAAATTTTATGTAATTAAAAAAATAATAATAAAAAAATTAAAAATAAAAAAAAAATATTAAATTTAAAAAAAAAGAAATACAAAATTTATTAAATTTTAAAAAATTAAATGAAAAAACTAAACATAAAATTTAATAATAAAAAAAATATGAATTTAAAAAAAAAAAAATAATTAAATAAGAAAAAAAATACTAAATTTAATAAAAATTAGTAATGAAATTTAGAAAAAAAGAAAGAATAATTAAATTAATATATATATATATATATATATATATATATATATATATATATATATATATATATATATATATATTTCAAATATAAAAATTAAATTAAAAAAAATAATTTTGAATTTTTTGAATTTAAAAAAAAAAAAAATCAAATTAAAAAAAAATAAAAAAAATAAAAAAATAAAAAAATAATAATTTTTTGATCGTGGTGGTGCCGCTAATCGGCGTTTCGCCCATGTGGCGGCGGAGGCGGTGCTTGGGCGGAGCAAGGAGGGCGTGGGGTCCACAGCGAGCAGCGCTCCGCCCTTCACATCTTGAGGCAATCGAGGAATCGCCACCACTCCCGCCCGGGTGGCGGCGAAGTCACGCTCCCGCCCAGGTGGGCGCGGAGGCCAGCCATTGGGCGGCAGGCTGAGGGCTGCACGCGGCCCCGCGCAGGCGGGCGGGGCTGCTTGCTCACACAGAACTAGTGACACAAGTCAAAAAATTCTTTTCTTTTTTTGTTTAATTTAATATTTTTTTAATTTGTTTTTTAATATTTTTTTTAAATTCAAAAAATTTAAATTTTTTTAGTTAAAATTTTTAACATTGTCATTTTAATTTTTTTTTGTTTTTTTTTTTTAATTGTGTTTTTAAATTTAATATTTTAGATTAATTATTTTTTAAAATTTAAGATTTATTTATTCAATTTATTAAATTTTAATTTAATTTATTTATTTTTTAATCTTTTAGTTTATTTAGTTTTTCATTTTTAAAATTTATGAATTGTTTTATTAAAAAAAAAAATCAGTAGATTTATGGATATTTGTTTTTTAATTATTTGCGCATGGTTTTTTTCATTTTTTTGTTTTTAATTGAGTTTTGTTTTTAATTTTAATTTTCTTTTTCACTTTTAAATTTTGTTTTTTTGTTAATTTTAAAATTTGTATTTTTTTTCTTATTATTATTATTTTTTTAATTTAAATTTTTAAATTTATTTTTTTCTTTTTTGTATTTTATTTTTTTTATCTAAATTTTAATTTCGTAATTTAAATTATTTTTAAATTTTCTGTTTTAATTTTTTTTTTTAATTACATGGTTTTTTTTAATAACTTAGAAAAAAATGTTTTTGATGTTTTTTATTTAAAGTTTTTTGGTTAATTTTTGTTTTTTTAATTTAAATTATTTGTTTTTTTTTCAAATTTTGTCATTTCTTTTGATATAATTTTCGAATATTTTTTTTTTTTGTTTTTTTAATTTATTTTTGTTTAAATTTTTTTATTTTTACAAGTTATTTTTTATTTTTAAACATTTTTATTGGTTTTTTTATTGTTTTTATATATATATATATATTTATCTAAGTTTTGTGTTTTATTACCAACATGAAAATCACCACTCCAAAAAAAAAGGTTGATGCTGCATCAATACATTTCAAAATTAGCATGAAAATCACCGCTCTAAAAAAAAAATTGATGCTGCATCAATACGTTTCAAAATTAGCATGAAAATCACTAACATTTAGAAACAAATATTCATACCCCATAAATAAAAATATTAGAGTGTCAAAAATGTGCACAAAAAAAAGGGGGGCGATTCTGCATCACCACTTTTCAAAATCAGGTGCTTTTTATGCTACCAAAAAAAAGTAGGTAACAGTGCGGTTACCTATTTCATCGGTAACAGTGTTAGAAGTTCAATCAAAGAAAAAAGATAAAATTAAGAAATTGAAAATGTCAAAAACTGATCATGAACGGATCATTGAAGATGGCATTCAATTGGATTTTTTTTTATTGAACTACCCAACAGTTTATTCTCTTTGGATTCATGTTTTAGAACTTCCAGAACTCAACTAAAAATTGAATTGCCTTGTTATGTTATCTGTGCAAGTGTTTTCACATGTACATTGTTTTGGTACATGCGCATGAGTAGTTTATACACGTGCACACATACACATGTCTAGATTATCTGGTCTAAATGATTTCATACACTCTTTGGTACAATTTGTCATAATGTCATTATTGCAAAATACATATATGTGTGTATCTAGTATAGTTCATATAATGCAAATTTGAAGTTGCACAATTTTGTTTCAGATGTGCATGTCCATTAGAAGTAAATTATATAATATTAATTCTTGAATGAAAAATGTGTGTTACATGTTTTGTAATTTCCAGTTTACTACCAACTGAAAGTAGCGTTTCTATGTGCATTGATGAAAAATGTTGCACGTACTGGATATATATGTTCTAGAATTCAATTTTAAAATTTTATGATTGTTTAACACATATAGGATGACCTACAATCTTATGAAATTGTTTTTAGATATATATATACATCGATATGTATATTCAAACATGTACTTAAATCATTTCTATGTAAATATATTCATGTGAATATTTTTTTGTTTGTAAAATGACAACTTGAATTTTAAAAGCAAAATATTATATCACAATCAAATGCCAAATGTAGTTCAACTATCCAATAAAAATAAAATATTATATTACAATCACATGCCAAATTTAGTTCATCCATCCAAAAATTGAGTTTTAAAAACAAAAAAAATTATATCACAACATTACTTCACATGCCAAATGTAGTTCAACTATCCAATAAAAACAAAACATTATATCACAATCACATACGAAATGTAGTTCAGTCATCCAAAACTTGAGTTTTAAAAACAACTTACATTATATCACAACATTACTTCACATGCCAAATGTAGTTCAAATATTCAATAAAAGCAAAACATTATATTACAATCACATGCCAAATGTAGTTCAACCATTCAAAACTTGAGTTTTAAAAACACAACATTACATCACAACATTACCTCACATGCCAAATGTAGTTCAATCATCCAAAACTTGAGTTTAAAAAACAAAACATTATATCACAACATGTGATCACATTCAAAAATGTAGTTCAACTATCCAAAATATTGTTTGTAATTCAATATTTCCATATAAAGAGATTCATTTTATATTTCTAACGAGTTTATAAAATGACAACTTGAATTTAAAAAAAAAAAATCATTATATCACAATCACATGTGCCAAATGTAGTCCAACCATCCAAAATATACACATTGTGAAAATGTAATTTTAAATTTCCAGCTAGAGATTCATTTTCTAATCACATGCCAAATGTAACTATCCAAGACAAGAGTAAATGTAGTTTAAAGCTATATATATATATATATATATATATAGTTCAATGTGTTGTGTTACAAGTATGTTATTTAGAAAAGTAAATATATGACTGCATCTAGATAAGACTATATATAAAACAGTAAATTGAAGACTAGATGTCACACCTCCCACTTTACGACACAATTTTTTTTTTTTTTCTATTGGGTTGCATCCTTTCCCGTTTAATGCTAATGATGCATTTGATCAATTCGTTGTAGGTTTACATAATTAATTTCGTTGTAGTTTTTCACTACTGCTCTTTTCAATTGCCATTCATATCTACCCTTTATCTTACCACATTTGCAAGGTAGTTGTTTTTGGAATAATTATAATTATATTAATTATAATTACATCAATATAATCATAATCCTATTCCCCCCCCCTACTTCCATATTTAATCTTTGTTTTCTATCGCATGCCTTTGAATTCGAATTCGATTTTCATATACATATATAGAAGTGGGTTCGATTTGGTTCTACATTGGTCTCATGTGATTATGGTTCCACGGTCATGTGGACATCTATGTGATGGTTCACTCTTACCCTTTGTTGATAACCTTATAACCTTGGCGGAATTCGACTCACAAATCATGCGAGTCTGGCATTCGCCCTGCATTCTTAATTTCGTCTTGTCAACATTTATTTGAAGTTGGGCGTGTTAAATTTAACCTCCACATAATTATCAATTTAAACTTCTGTGCAATCAAATTTGGAAATTCGACGTCTATCTGTCTTCCATGTTGTGCATTAACCCGGTCCTGATCTCGTCGTATGGGTTATGTTGATCACGTTTCATTTGTGATCACGTGGTGTTGGTTCCACGTAACACTGAATTCATTCTACCATTTTACTGCGTTCCCAACGCAATATCCACAGCATGGCCAGGTCGATATTCATTTATTTCCATACTTGTCATATTAAATTTTTGGGACGGATAGTGTACAGGTCGTATTAACTATTCGATCCGTGGCTTTGCTCTTCGGATCTCACGAGGTGTACGCTTCAGATGTCTCTGGATCATTAGGGTTTCGTTGTTTGATCCATACGCATTGATATAAATCAAGCTTGGTATTGTCACGGTGGGTCTTTTACCTCCATGTTCGTTTGGTTCATCGCTTGACATTGCGTTAATTCGCTTGATTGGTAAGACCTTCCATATGCGTTTTGTAAGTTTTCGTTCTAATATTATTTCATAGGCTTCCCATCTCTGCTTGAGAATTTGGCTCATTTCTTCACACCAGTGCTACGATTTTGGATTATCATTTTCTGTCTCTGGTCTAGGTTGTAATATATATGATGAATGGCTAATTTCGTTTTGCAGAGAGTGTGTGTGCTTCGCTTCAGGGGTTCGAATGGCTTGGTTTTCTTCCCCAGCCTTCACATTTTCTTGTGAATATTCTGAACACAGGCTGTTCTGGGGTCGTAGCCCAACCCTCTCCTCAACTGAAAGGGGTTTTCTAGGGTATACTTTCGGCTCTATACGGGGACTATGATTCTCTTCTTCACAAGTTGGTAAGTGTTTCTTTTGACCAAGCGTAGGACGCAATGGATACTGTTCATTATCCGGAGGTTTATAATTATTATTCGACTTCTTCCTGTCAACCTCTATTCATGAGAATTGTATATTTTTATGAAGCAGGTTAAGGATGGTTTAAGGGTTTCGCCCTTACGAGGTACGATACCCTTCTCAGTTATTATTTTTTCTAGGTTAAATGTTGTTTTTATTCTCCATGTTCGGCGTCTGACTTGTACTGGTTTTGTGTCACTGGTAATTTTGACTTGTGTCGTGTTCTCCTTTTCTCCTACACAGATACGAGACTTTCCCAGACATTAACATTGGGTTCCTCGTAATATTTGCAGGTCAGTACTAACCGCACTCTGCCAGAAGAATTCGTTCTTCTCTCGTGGATATATATTTTATCTTTGACAGTAAAATTTATAATAATGTAATTGTCATTATTGGACAGCTACAATTTAATTCCCGCTCTGAATATTTATACATCTCTGTTCATGGGACATTATAAGAATGCTCTCGAATTTGTTCAATACATCCATATATGCCTCTGTCGTGTTGGGTTTTCATAATACCCAATTTTTTTTATTTCAGTTATTATTACTAAGAGTATGTTCCAGCAGTACTCTCTCCTTGTCTCTTCTGACTTGGCTGGAACTACATGCTTAATCGTTGGCATTTTAATTTTTTTTTTTGTTGTTATATATATATAAGTATGACATATACACATATTCATCATTTTGTGTAGTTTATTGCTTTCAGGCTCCCAGGCCATACCATGGTTAACTATATTTATAATGTGGTGATAGTTGAATGAATAATATACTGTAGAATAGATTTTCCTATTCCAGGAAAGCATAGCTTCTATGACAGTAACATTTAAATGTCTAAGGGAATTCAGTATCTCAATTCAATTTCTTTCATCAGTTTATTGAGCTAACCCTAAAGTTCAACTACCTTTCTGTTGTTATTTTAAATAACCAGAGTGCTATAATTATCTATAACAAAATGGCAGAGTAGCTCCATGCAGATATTTGAAGAAGTAAGTTGTTATAAATTTGCACAGCATATGTATCCAATTTATCTATAGGAATGAATGCATCTGTAACCCTATCTTTATGTTTAAAAGACATTGGGATTTATAATCTATTACTTACCCTCTTAATTCAGGTTATCAGGATAGACTAGGATACATATAGGTTTCTATATGCCAGGCTGTGATGAGTATGCATGTTGGATATTTTCTTAACTTTCTTGTGTACTTCCATTCGATGCTATAATAGATGAATGGTTTCCTAAGATAATTGTCTATGATCAGTCTCTATAGATGATTAGTTTCTTTCCTCTGCTATACTATATGTTGCTTACATGCACAGTGTAAATTACAATTCTTTTTCTACTATTTTCCAATATAATGCAGAACTTCAAATTTTCTCTCTCATGTATGTGTATATTAAAATCATTCTAGAAACAGAAGCAGATTAAAACTAGTTCACAAATTTTTCCTGTGAAGAATAAGTATCTACAGATTTAAACCAATCACTGGTTTAGAGACTCTGTAAGATTCTACTTCATAGATTTAAATTCTACAACCATACAAGATTTCAAGGGTAACTTTCTTTTGATCAATTCTGTTAAATGTAGAATTTATGTTCTAATCTAAAGTAAAAATTTATATGTAGCCAATTCCTGCTATATAAAATGAACAACAATAAACTTAAATACATACCACTCATGCAATTGACCAACCTCCCAACATTAGAGTCCTTCTGTCTCCCAGAACTCACCCCCGAGCTGAGATCACCACCCTGTAACAGATCAACCCCTAATCTGTACAAGAGCAGCTTATTTAAGCTACTGTTGCCCAAAGCATGTTTCTAATTCTGCGTCGAGAATCTCAGGATGCTTTTCTTCCTGTTTTCCTAGGCTTCCCATTTTAGGGATTCTTTAAAGTTGTTTTATGCTTTTCCTCAGCTTTTCCAGCTTTTTTTACCTCTTCCCAACTACTTTCCTCATCATTGGGGAAATTCAGATTTTTCCTCAAAAATCTAAATTTAAAAATAAATTTCTTTCAAGAATTTTTGAAAGATTGTGGGGAAATATTTGCCTCTTCCATCCTCATGGATTTAGCAAGTGATCTCAAAATCTCATTTTGGTCAATCTGCACCACATCATTTTATTCATTTCCTCAATTAAATATTTAATTACATTCACAAAATATTTATCCTTTGGGGTCCACTCCCTTTAGGATTAAAGTTCAAATGTCTAACTTTGAAATTCAAGCACATGAATTGGGGGTGTTACATATTCCCCCTCTGAAAATAAACATTGTCCTCGGTGTTATTATTCAACTACTAGAGTTCATTTGGCAAATAAAAATGGATATTTTTCCATCATCTCAGCTTCTCTTTCCCAGGTTGCTTCTTCAGCAGTAAAGTGTTTCCACTGCACTTTTACTCTTGCTACTATTCTGCTTCTCAATTCAATTTCTTCCCGCTCCAATATTTGAAGCGGTTCTGACAGAAACTCCCCTTTTGGTTCCACCTGTACAACATTCCAATCAACTATGTGAGAAGCATCATGCACATATCGTTTTAACAATGAAACATGAAATACATCATGAACTCTAACATGGGGTGGTAAGGCCAGCTTGTAAGCCATTGGTCCCACCCTTTCTAATACTTCAAAAGGACCACAGTATCTAGGGACCAGTTTTGCACAACTTCCAGTATAAAGGGTGCTCTTTTTGGGTTTAATACGCAAATACACCCTCTCCCCCCCTTTAAATTCTCGGTGCACTCTTTTCTTATCAACATAGTTCTTTTGGCGATCTTGGGCTGTCTTGATGTTTCTTTGTATCTGTTTAACAATTCTTTCCATCTCTTGTAAAGCATCTGGTCCCAACATTAGTTTATCTTCTGGCTGACTCCAGCTCAAAGGAGTACGAAACTTCCTTCCATAAAGTGCCTCAAATGGACTCATTTTGATGGAGGATTGGTAGCTGTTATTATAGGCAAATTCAGCTAAATGCAAGTAGTCTTCCCATTTTGAAGGCCTATCCATCACATACATTCTCAGCATATCCTCCAAAATATGATTAGTTCTCTCTGTTTGGTCGTCTGTCTGAGGGTGGTAAGCAGTACTAAAATTCAATCTAGTCCTCATCCCTCAAAATAGCCCTTTCCAAAAAGCTATTGTAGACTTAGCATCTTGGTCAAAAACAATGACTTTTGGGACCCCATGTAATCTTACTATTTCTTTTAAAAACACATCTGCTACTTGAGCTGTTCCAAAAGTAGACTTAACAGGTATGAAGTGTGTCGCTTTGGTTAAGGTGTCCACTACCACCATTACTGAGTCATGTTGATGTTTGGTTTTGGGTAATCCTGTTATGAAATCCATGGAAACTGTATTCCATTTCCATTCTGCAATCGGTAAAGGATTTAGCAGACCAGCAGGATGCTGATGTTCAACTTTGACTAGTTGACATTCCATGCATCTATTTAAATATTATGCTACATCTCTCTTCATTCCTGGCCAGAACAACTTCTTTTTCAAGGTTGTTAACATCTTCTGATATCCTGGATGTCCTGCATATGGCTGCTTGTGGTACTCATCCAAAATTTCCCTTTTAAGAGCCGCTACATTGGGAATATAAAATCTGTTTTTATAACAGATCAGTCCTTTTTGGTTTTGAGTGAAATCAGTTTTCTCCTTCTTCTGTAATTTCACCAGAAGTGTTTCATAATTTGGGTCTTGGGTTGTTGCCTTACTCACCAAATCTTCTACATCAATCTGAGCACTACTTCCAATGCTATTGATATTCTGACAAGCATTTCTGCTCAATGCATCAACAACTTTATTTTCTTTCCCTCTAATATGTTTTATATCCATATCAAATTCACTTAAAAAAGACAACCATCTTGCTTGTCTAGCATTCAAATCAGTTTGGGAAAAGAAGTATTTGAGACTAATATGATCAGTCATCAATGTAAATTTTTTTTTCCAAGGAGATAGTGCCGCCACATTTTTAAAGCATGGATAACAGCTGCTAATTCCAAGTCATAGGCACTATAATTCTATTCATGTATCTTCAGTTTCCTAGATTCATAGGCAATAACTGAATTTTCCTGTAAAAGAACTCCTCCCAATCCTTCTCTACAAGCATCCGTACATACCACAAATTCTTGGTCAGGATCTGCAATATTTAGTATAGGGGCAGTAGTAAGTTTCAGTTTTAATTGGTCAAAACTGTTTTGGCATTTTTCAGTCCATTCAAATTTGTCACCTTTCCTTTGTAGTGATGTGATGGGATGTGCTATGGCTGAAAACCTTTCTACAAATCTGCGATAGTAGCCTGCAATCCCCATGAATGATCTCACTGCTGAAACATCAGTTGGTATAGGCCATTCCTTTATAGCCTTTATCTTCTCAGGGTCTACAGCAAGGCCTTGTTCAGAAATAATATGTCCCAAATACTGGATCTTATCTTTAAAAAACTTGCATTTGCTAAACTTGGCATATAGCTGATTTTCCTTTAGAGTTTGCAATACTATCCTTAAGTGTTCTTTATGTTCCTTCTCACTTTTTGAATAAACTAAGATATCATCTATGAATACAAGGACAAATTTATCCAAGTACTTGTTTAACACACTGTTCATTAGGCACATAAATGTGGCAGGGGCATTTGTCAAACCAAAAGGTAGGACTACAAATTCATAGTGACCATACCTGGTTCGAAAAGTTGTTTTGCTAATGTCTTCTTCTTTAATTCTAAGCTGGTGATAACCAGTCCTTAAGTCAATTTTTGAAAATACTGAAGCTCCTCTCACCTGATCAAAAAGATCATCAATTCTAGGCAAAGGGTATCTATTTTTAATGGTCAACTTATTCAGTTGACGATAATAAATGCACATCCTAAAAGTTCCATCTTTCTTTTTCACGAACAACACTGGTGCTCCCCAAGGAGATACACTCGGTCTGATATACCCTTTGTCTAACAGTTCTTGTAATTTCATTTTCAGTTCCATTAGTTCCGGAGGACTCATTTGATAAGGCGCTCGGGAAACAGGGGTTGCTCCCGGCACCAGATCGATTGAGAAATCAATCTCTCTTTTGGGGGGAAGATGAGGGATTTCCTTTGGAAACACTTCCTTAAATTCTCTTATTACTGGTACAACATCCAGTAATTCTTCTTCTGTTTTCTGTTCTGGTTCTTCCACATGCACTGCATAAACTTGATATCCTTTTCTAGCTGTTCTTTTTAAATTGTAATGCTGAAATTTGTCTTACAGAAATAGGTTTTGGTTTACCTTTAAGAATAAAAGGTTTCCCTTCCTCATCTACACAATGCAAAGTCTTATCCCAACAGTTCATCAAGGCTTTCTTTTTTTCCAGCCAGTCCATTCCTATCAATAGATCATATGACCCCAAGGGCAGAATATTCAAATTTACTTCTGTTTGAAACTTATTTAATTTGATTACTGTTCTGGGCAGTTTATGGGTTACCTTTCTCTTAGTTCCAGTGGCCAGCTGTACCAACCATGACTGTGGAAATTTTTCAGTTTTTAAGTTACATTTTTCTACAATATTTGGACTAATGTAACTCAAAGAAGCACCTGGATCAATCAGAACAGTAATAGATAGGTCAGAAATCTTACCCTCCATTTCCACCATGGTTGCTTGATGTTCTACTTGTCGATTTTCCAGGGCTGCACTGATAGTTGGTATATTTCTGGCTATATCATTTACTGTTGTCGCTTCTCGATCTCTCATGATCATATGCACGTTTCGATGAGGACAGTCCCTCAAAAGATGGGGTTCTCCACAGCCCCAACATTTCAGGGGTTATCTCATTTTGACTGTCCCTTCCTTTTTACTGTCTCCATCTATTTGTTTGGAAGCTACTTGGGACTGAGTAGTTTTGCTTTCTTTGGGTTTATTAAACTTTTTCCGCTGATGGTCTCTGCCAAAATTTTTCAAATAGGCTGGTTTCTGTTTCCTTCCTTTGAACTCATTTTTATTTATCCAACTTTTTCCTTGTTCAGTTTTTCCTTTGAACTGTTGGTAACATAACCTGGCCTTTCTAACAGCTTCGTCCATTGTTTTTGGGTTTTCAAACTTGATTTTCTCTTTGTATACAGCAGGCAAACAATTCAGAAATCTCTGAACTTTTTCCTTCTCTTCCCTTATGTAGGGTACATATCTCAACAGATTTGTACACTTAGTAACAAACTCATCAATAGTGAGCTGTCCCAGTCTAAGTTCATGGAATTCTTTGGCTTTATCATCATAGTAACGTTCATTTAAGTAGCAGTTCTTGAACTTAACCTGAAAATCTTCCCAGGTGACTGTCTTTTCATCAATGGCATGCACCACCTTTGTCTCCTCCCACCACACGGTAGCCTTACCTTGTAGTTGCTAGACAACTAATCTGGCCTTCAGATTACTTTCATATTCATAAACCTGGAAATACTTGATCATGTTTAATAACCAAGCTTCCGCATCTTCCTCCTTCTCCCCATCATAGGAGGGAGGCTTGATTTTTCGGAATTCCCCCTGTAATTCCTTTTTCTGTTTGTATTGATGCCTTACTGCATCCTCATCTTCAAACTCATTAGTTTTCCTCTTTTCGGAACCTTCGCCTTCCTGGATGTTCCGTGAAGTTAATTCCCTGATGAGCTTTTCCGGCTCCTCACTGGCTAATGACAATCTGTCATTTTGGCTTTTTATCTCAGCCAAATCTTGTTGCAATTCCCACAACATAGCCATCATGGGTGCATTTGGATCTGGTGTATTATCCCCATCACGCAGATCAACATAAATTTCGCCACCTTCTTCCATTTCAGCACCACTGTACATACTCAACACAGATAAGTGAAAATAAAAAAAATAAAATACAATTTTTTTTTTTTCCACAAAATTTAATTGATACAGTGAATACACAGCAACAGTGAGCACAATGTCACCAGCCTAGTTTTATAACTTGGGCTTTGATACCATTTGTCACACCTCCCACTTTACAACAAAACATTTTTTTTTTCTTCTGTTGGGTTGCATCCTTTCCCGTTTAATGCTAATGATGCATTCGGTCAATTCGTTGTAGGTTTACATAATTAATTTCGTTGTAGTTTTTCACTACTGTTCTTTTCAATTTCCATTCATATCTACCCTTTATCTTACCACATTTGCAAGGTAGTTTTTTTTGGAATAATTATAATTATATTAATTATAATTACATCAATATAATTATAATCCTATTCCCCCCCCCCTACTTCCATATTTAATCTTCGTTTTCTATCGCATGCCTTTGAATTCGAATTCGATTTTCATATACATATATAGAAGTGGGTTCGATTTGGTTCTACATTGGTCTCATGTGATTATGGTTCCATGGTCATGTGGACATCTATGCGATCGTTCACTCTTACCCTTTGTTGATAACCTTATAACCTTGGCAGAATTCGACTCACAAATCATGCGAGTCTGGCATTCGTCCTACATTCTTAATTTCGTCTTGTCAACATTTATTTGAAGTTGGGCGTGTTAAATTTAACCTCCACATAATTATCAATTTAAACTTCTATGCAATCAAATTTGGAAATTCGACGTCTATCTGTCTTCCACGCTGTGCATTAACCCGGTCCTGATCTCATCGTATGGGTTATGGTGATCACGTTTCATTTGTGATCATGTGGTGTTGGATCCACGTAACACTAAATTCATTCTACCATTTTACTGCGTTCCCAACGCAATATCCACAGCGTCGCCAGGTCGATATTCATTTATTTCCATACTTGTCATATTAAATTTTTGGGACGGATAGTGTACAGGTCCTATTAACTATTCGATCCCTGGCTTTGCTCTTCAGATCTCGCCAGGTGTACGCTTCAGATGTCTCTGGATCATTAGGGTTTCGTTGTTTGATCCACACGCATTGATATAAATCAAGTTTGGTATTGTCATGGTGGTTCTTTTACCTCCCTGTTCGTTTGGTTCATCGCTTGACAGTGCGTTAATTCGCTTGATTGGTAAGACCTTCCATATGCGTTTTGTAAGTTTTCGTTCTAATATTATTTCGCAGGCTTCCCATCTCTACTTGAGAATTTGGCTCATTTCTTCACACCAGTGCTACGATTTTGGATTATCATTTTCTGTCTCTGGTCTAGGTTGTAATATATATATGATGAATGGCTAATTTCGTTTTGCAGAGAGTGCGTGTGCCTCGCTTTAGGGTTTCGAATGGCTTGGTTTTCTTCCCTAGCCTTCACATTTTCTTGTGAATATTCTGAACACAGGCTGTTCTGGCGTCGTAGCCCAACCCTCTCCTCAACTAAAAGGGGTTTTCTAGGGTATACTTTCGGCTCTATACGGGGACTATGATTCTCGGCTTCACGAGTTGGTAAGTGTTTCTTTTGACCAAGCGTAGGACGCAATGGATACTGTTCATTCTCCGGAGGTTTATAATTATTATTCGACTTCTTCCTGTCAACCTCTATTCATGAGAATTGTATATTTTTATGAAGTAGGTTAAGGATGGTTTAAGGGTTTCTCCCTTACGAGGTATGATACCCTTCTCAGTTATTATTTTTTCTGGGTTAAATGTTGTTTTTATTCTCCATGTTTGGCGTTTGACTTGTATTGGTTTTGTGTCACAGGTAATTTCGACTTGCGTCGTGTTCTCCTTTTCTCCTACACAAATACGAGACTTTCCCAGACATTAACATTGGGTTCCTCATGATATTTGCAGGTCAGTACTAACCGCACTCTGCCAGAAGAATTCGTTCTTCTCTCCTGGATATATATTTTATCTTTGAGAGTAAAATTTATAATAATGTAATTGTAATTATTGGATAGCTACAATTTAATTCCCACTCTGAATATTTATACATCTCTGTTCATGGGACATTATAAGAATGCTCTCGAATTTGTTCAATACATCCATATATGCGTCTCTCGTGTTGGGTTTTCATAATACCCAATTTTTTTTATTTCAGTTATTATTATTAAGAGTATGTTCCAGCAGTACTCTCTCCTTGTCTCTTCTGACTTGGCTGGAACTACATGCTTAATCGTTGGCATTTTAATTTTGTTTTTTGTTTTTATATATATATGTATGACATATACACATATTCATCATTTTGTGTAGTTTATTTCTTTCAGGCTCCCAGGCCATACCATGGTTAACTATATTTATAATGTGGTGATAGTTGAATGAATAATATACTGTAGAATAGATTTTCCTATTCCAGGAAACCATAGCTTCTGTGACAGCAACATTTAAATGTCTAAGGGAAATCAGTATCTCAGTTAAATTTCTTTCATCAGTTTATTGAGCTGACCCTAAATTTCAACTGCGTTTTTGTTGTTATTTTAAATAACCAGAGTGCTATAATTATCTATAACAAAATGGCATAGTAGCTCCATGCAGAAATTTGAAGAAGTAAGTTGTTATAAATTTGCACAGCATATGTATCCAATTTATCTACAGGGATGAATGCATCTGTAACCCTATCTCTATGTTTAAAAGACATTGGGATTTATAATCTATTACTCACCCTCTTAATTCAGGTTATCGGGATAGACGAGGATACATATATGTTTCTATATGCCAGGCTGTGATGAGTATGCATGTTGGATATTTTCTTAACTTTCTTGTGTACTTCCATTTGATGCTATAATAGATGAATGGTTTCCTAAGATAATTGTCTATGATCAATCTCTATAGATGATTAGTTTCTTTCCTCTGCTATACTATATGTTGCTCACATGCACAGTGTAAATTACAATTCTTTTTCTACTATTTTTCCAATATAATGCAGAACTTCAAATTTTCTCTCTCATGTATGTGTATATTAAAATCATTCTAGAAATAGAAGCAGATTAAAACTAGTTCACAAATTTTTCCTGTGAAGAATAAGTATCTACAGATTTAAACCAATCACTGGTTTAGAGAATCTGTAAGATTATACTTCATAGATTTAAATTCTACAACCAGACAGGATTTCAAGGGTAACTTCCTTTTGATCAATTCTGTTAAATGTAGAATTTATGTTCTAATCTACAGTAAAATTTTATATGTAGCCAATTCATGCTATATAAAATGAACAACAATAAACTTAAAGACATACCACTCATGAAATTGACCAACCTCCCAAACTTAGAGTCCTTCTGTCTCCCAGAACTCACCCCCGAGCTGAGATCACCCCCTGTAAGAGATCAACCCCTAATCTGTACAAGAGCAGCTTAGTTAAGCTATGGTTCCCCAAAGCATGTTTCTAATTCTGCGTCCAGAATCTCAGGATGCTTTTCTTCCTGTTTGCCTATGCTTCCCATTTTAGGGATTCTTTAAAGCTGTTTAATGCTTTTCCTCAGCTTTTCCAGCTTTTTTTACATCTTCCCAACTACTTTCCTCATCATTGGGGAAATTCAGATTTTTCCTCAAAAATCTAAATTTAAAAATAAATTTCTTTCAAGGGATTTTGAAAGATTGTGGGGAAATATTTGCCTCTTCCATCCTCATGGATTTAGCAAGTGATCTCGAAATATCATTTTGGTCAATCTGCACCACATCATTTTATTTATTTCCTCAATTAAATATTTAATTACATTCACAAAATATTTATCCTTTGGGGTCCACTCCCTTTAGGATTAAAGTTCAAATGTCTAACTTTGAAATTCAAGCACATGAATTGGGGTTGTTACACTAGAACTATCAAATATAAAGTTGCACACATGTGCATCATCCATCAAATACATATGGATGTAGTGTCTCTCCCAACAAAGTCACAATGTTTGAGCTATCGTGTGAAGCAAGGGGAACCTATACACAATGTGTACAAACATTAAAATTTAATATTTTTTAAAATTGAATGAGAATATAGAACTTGATGTAAAAAAACAAAATTACAAAAAAAATCATGCAATACCTCATGAGGTTCCCTCTCCATTGTGTTTTGTTGCTCGTCCATTAAAACTTCCTCCACAAGAACATCTTCCACAGTAAATTTTACAAAATAGATGTACAAGTATATATATATTAAAAATTTTCAAATGAAAATGCATATATATAAACTATTTTTCAATAATATTAAAAAAAGAGTTAGACAACTTGTTCAAATGGTTCAAATGGTGTGGATGTTCCTATCTCCATCATACACTCCATCGCTACAGTCTGTGGAGAAAAGAAATCATCTCCAGGAACCTAATTCAAAAATTTTAAAAGTATAAAATAACTCAAAGTTTGGATCTCAATTTATAATAAAAATTTTGAACTTAAATTTATAACTTATAAATTAAACATATATTTAAGTCAAAATTTGAATACTTGTGATGGTCAATCTGACACATCTCCTATGGGTGGCTCCGAAAGAAAATCTCAAAAAACCTAAAATTCAAAAAATTTAAAATAACTCAAGATCTAGAGATCTCATTTCTTAATGGAACTTTTGAGTTGAATGTATAACTTAAAAACGTATTTAAAAGTGAAAAATTGTTCATTCTTGTGATGGTGGATTTTTCACATCTCCCAAGTACGAAGAAGGTACCGCCATCCCAAAAACATAGAACAGAATCAGAATCTATTAACATTTAATTATATATACATGTACATGTGTGCACAATTATTTAGTTTAAAAATATTTCATCATCTTTTGATATATATAATAATAGATAAAAAATACTTCTACATCATCATGTTCACTTAAAAAACAATAACATTTTCCAACATATCTTGATGGTGAGAACGATCTTGATTGTGTTATTGATGGTGAGACCCATCTTGATTGTGTGAACTAGAGGCTCTGACCGTGATATTAACATCATCTTTTTTCATCAAGCATGACAACTGCAAATGGTGTTAACATATAATGATAATTTTTTGTTAGATTAATGTTTACAAATAAATGTATGTATATATGTATTTATTACAAAATTTACATGTTTTAAAATAATCACCCTAACGATTAACACATACCATTCCCATGCCCTCTTGCTCATGAATAATTAGGTCCTTCCAACCATTGTGACAATTATTTGCATATGTTCTGAGATCTTCAACACTCATGTTGTCTATCTCTTCATCTGTATAATACACAAAATTAGTGGGTGCATTCTCATGTGCTCTTTGTCGATTCAAAAAAATATCAACTCCACCCAATCCACTCTGAACATTGTCAATGATGGCATCCCTTGCTTCTCGACTAATTTGAGAAGTGGCATCCATCTCTGACCACAAATTTCCGACACGAAGAGGTTGACTAAACAATTGTGGCTCAAGATGAGGCAACTCAGCATCATGCCTAGTGCCCGTACGGTCACACAATCGACCTTTACTAGGACCAAAAAATTCAGAGGGAAGGTCATTGTAATTGGGTTTCATTCCCAAAAATAATTATGCATAAAATAATTTTGCAAAATAAAGCGAAACCTCGTCGTTCCATGGGAGTGTTCCATAGGCAGCAAGGTGTCTATCATACAAATAGCGATTTATATGAGGATGCTTGAAATATTTCACCTTTAACATATTTATTTTCAACTCTTTTTTGAAATTAAACATAGACTTGTCCATTTTTGTTGTAATTCTTTGTTTAACAACCTCCCATGTATCAGGACTTATCACTGTTTCTTTTATTTTTTGTATGACTTTTACAAAAGTATCAGTGGTTGGCCCAAGCTTTAGCTACACATCTAATAGTTCTCTTAAAGAGTGAGTAACTATTTCCAAGATTTTTTGACTCTCAGCAGGAAGAATCAAAGCCACGAGATCTCTCTTCAATATTGTAAGAAGATTTGACACCTTTGTAAGCTGCATTGCTGCAATTTTTGTTTTCAAGGTATATCGGAAATTTCAGATGGATAAGTTGTGGTTGGTGTTCAACCTTCTTCTTGAACGACACATTCTATCCTACATCTTTTTCGAGCAACATTTAGAGTGACATTTTCACCCTTTGCATCAATATATAAAATTTTGTATATTAAAAAAACATGTAAAAAAATTTATACAAATTGAATGAAAATAATATTGAGATTGATGGCCACCTCGATATGGTTGGCTAGCATCTTTCCCACCCTGAGACTGTTGAGAACTAGAACGACCACAGATTGGTTGAGAACCAACACGACCATCTGTTGGTTGGCCTCCAGGGGAATGCATATCATCACCTTCACGCAATTCACGAACACCTATTTATGGCCCTCTAAGGGAATGTGTACCACCACCAACCTCACGAGATGAGAGGGAAGCTTCATAAAAAATATTAATTTATAATCAATTCAAAAATACATTCATATATATAAATACATGTACATATTCATCGATTAAATTGTGTGAACTATACCACGATTGCGTGAACCATGGCCACGTGAACCATGGATATTCTCCATTAATGGATTAGAAACCCTTATCCTCCTACCTTATAAAAAATAAAAAATAAACTTATTAACAACTAATTTAACTCACAAAATTGATAAAAAAATCAATTCCACATGTACACACATGTATGTATGGAGATAACATTATATTTAAATACCATGAACATCCCTCTTTCCCTGATCCCCCTCTCTCATAGAGATATTGGATTCTATTCATCTTTTCCTTTCATCCTCCATGATACAGATATGTAGATATATTTACAGTGGACATTTACAATTATTTTTATATTACTATTTAAAATAAATTCAAAGTAAATTTCAAAAAATTAATGTAATTTAGTGTACACAAATTATGTAAAACACAATTTTTAAAGCACTAATTGATGTGTGAAATTCAATTTAAGTAATTTTTTTATAAAAATGTTAAGTTCACCAAATTGCGCTTACATGGTGGAACCACACTTGGACATTTACAGTTATTTTTAAATTACTACTTAAAATAAATTCAAAATAAATTTCAAAAAAATAATGTAATTTAGTGTAGAGAAATTATGTAAAACACAACTTTCAAAGCACTAATTGATGTGTGAAACTCAATTTAAGCAAAAATTTTATAAAAATGTTAATTTCACCAAATTGCGCTTTACATGGTAGGAGCACACCTTGTATAGAATTGAAAAAAACACATGGTCATTAAAAAAGAAGCGTGAAACTCCATTGAAACAAAAATTTGTTGAAGTCCTCACATTTTAATTTTATAAAAATGTGAAGTTCACCAAGTTGCAAATGTGAAGTTCACCAAGTTGCACTTTACATGGTGGGAGCACACTTGGTATATAATTGAAAAAAACACATGGTCATTAAAAAAGATGCATTTATAAGTAAAAAATGCACACATATCAAAGATATGTTACAATTTCCACCAATAATTTTTGAAGGAGAGCGTCTCAACACTAATTCATCTTTGAGAGATGAATCTTGAATTTTTGAAGAAGAGCATCTCAACACTAATTCATCTTTGAGAGATGAATCTTGAATTGGAATTACCCCGTATAATAATAATTCATCTATTAATTCATCTTTGATAGATGAATCTTGAATTGTCATTTCCCCACACAATAGGTTAGTATAAATCTTATTAACATTTGTACAATGTCTTATACTAAAAAATTGAAATTGGCTAACAATATTGTTTTCTTTTCCATGTAGTTATTTTAGCCTCTCCTTCTTAACTTAGTACATGCCTTTCATCTGGTTGCACACAAGTTAAGAATTGGTGAAAAGTACAATTCCATTTGATCCATACTCCCTAGCTGTTCCCAAGCCTTCTACCAATGCAATATAATCTGCCTCGTTGTTTGTTGTTCTTCTCGGTATATTTATTTTCTTTTTGAGGACCTTGCTATTCAAAATATTGCAAAGCACATATTTAATCATTGTTTTCCCTAGATTGGGATTGCAAGAAACATCTATGAATAATGTCCATTTTTCAGCCATATTTAGTGAGTTTTTTGATCCCTGAAAAAATAAATTCAATAAAATATATTAAATTAACATTTATTGCAAATGCATGGGAGAAATGTAATGTGGATGAGATAAATGACATGTGCATGGTTTACCTTCAAATTTGACTTAAATTTTATGGGATAATTCACTTCTAGAAATGGGATGCCTTATAGATTTCCTTGCCTAGAGTTCAAGGGATATTTATGACATGTACATGGTTCGTGCATTGTTTGCCTTAAAGTTTGCCTTAAAGTTTATGATAGAAATCACATCTAGAAATTACATGCGTTAAATATTGCCTTGCCTAGAGTTTAAGGGACAAATGACATGTACATGGTTCCTTGAGTTTACTGGATATGTCACCTTTAAGAAAGGATGAGATCTAGAGGTTACTTGGCCCTTTACAAACTCTGCCTTTAGAACTTGTAGAAGTTAACAATCAACAAAAAAAATAAAATCCTATGGAAGTTAAAAACCACTTTAGGTTCACTTTTTAGGCCTTAAAGTTTTACTTGAAATAACGGGAGAAAGCCTTGAGTTCAGGGGATCCTATCCTATGGAAGTTCAGCTACTTTAGGTTCAGTTTTTAAGCCTTAAAGTTTGCCTTGAATTAATGAGAGAAAACCTTGAGAAATGACAAATGCTTTAAAGTTTGCCTGACATTTTATGGGATAAATGACACATGTATGGGAGAAATGACACATGTACATGGTTTTCCTTAAAGAGGTAGTGGTTTATGGATATTAAAATGAAGAACTTCTATTTAGATCTGTTCTAGAGAATAATTGTAGAGACATTTACTGGATATGTCACCTTTGAGAAAAGATGAGATCCAAAGGCTACCTTGCCCTTTATAGACTCTGCCTTCAGAACTTGTAGAATTTAACACTAAACATAAAGACTAAAATCCTATGGAAGTTCAAAATCATATGGAAGTTCAGCCACTTTAGGTTCAGTTTATAGGCTTTAAATTTCTCTTAGGAGAAATGGCATGTGCCTGGTTTGCCTTAAATTTTTTCTTAAGTTTATGGGAGAAATCACATCTAGAAATGACAGGCCTTAAATTTTTCCTTGCCTAGAGTTTAAGAGATAAATGACATGTACATGGATTGTATTAAATTTTTCCTTATACTATATGGGAGAAATGAAATTGCCTTATAGTTTATGGAAGGAATGACATAAAAATGACAAAGAAATGACATAGAAATGACATATGACTTAAAGTTTGCCTAAAATTTTACGGGAGAAATGACACATGTACACTGTTTTCCTTAAAGTGGTAGTCGTTTATGGATATTAAAATGAATAACTTTTACTTAGATATGTTCCAGAGATTGATTGTAGGGGAATTTATTGGATATGTCACATTTGAGAAAAGATGAGATCTAGAGGCTATTTGGCCCTTTACAGACTCTGCCTTTAGAATTGTAGAAGTTAACACTCAATAGATAGACTAAAATCCTATGGAAGTTCAAAATCCTATGAGATTTCAGCCACTTTAGGTTCAGTTTTTAGGCCTTAAAGTTTGCATTGAATTAATGGGAGAAAGCCTTTATTTTGTGGTGTTAGGGTCCTATAATAATAGGGTTCATAAAATTTTGAATTGACTTTGATAAGTCTTGTAAATATGTACATACCTTGATTTCTGCAAGCTTTTTTCCCATATTTTGAATAATGAAAAATAATAAAAAGACAAAAAGAGGGTAGAAAGTCCTAAAAGAAAAATCAAAGTACTTAGAAAAACATATACCCCAAAAGAAAAAAAAAGATGAAAATAAGACCTAAAAGTGAGCAGGATAAAATGCCACTACTTTTACTTTTACTATAAGAATAATGATTATGAGTAGAATGTCAATAAATGCCATAATCCATGATTAGTTAAATACTTTAATTTGAACTTTTCATGTTTTCAATTTCATGTTTTAGATAGTGAATAAATATTTTTTAGACAGTTTAAACTTGACAAATCAGTAGATAGGTAGAGAATAACGAGGAGCTCAACAGATTAATCTGAGCCCTCGGGTGAAATAAGGTAGATTTAGATAGTTTTATGCTTTGAAAGAAAATGTTTTAAGGTTGCAAGCTTAAATGCACCTACAAAATGAAGAAAAAATGTTAGAAATAAAGTGGGGTAGGTACAAAGTAGTTGGAACAATCATGTAAATAAGACATCGTCGGGAAAAATCACTAATTTCCCCTTCCCTATGAGTATTCAGTATTCTAAGCTATCAGTCAAACAGGCTTAGAGCATTTCTCTGACTTTTGTTGGGACCGGACCTAAGGCTCGATGTCTGGTTAGTTAAAAATATTTAGTTCTTATGTTAAACCCACATTCATCACCATTTACCCTTCATTCATACATTGAAACCCCTTTTTCCTAAGTAAAGACATATTCTTTCTTAGTAAAATTGTAATCCCAAATAATTAACTTCATCCCTTCAAAAGAATTCATAAAAACCCTGAAAATTACGTTTATCCTAAGTATTAGTGAAAGAAATATAAATATGATCAATGCTTGACTTTATACTATACTTGGAGATAATATGTATTTTTTTTTTTATTACACTACCCTTTCATATTAACCTTTAACATACTTTTATTAAATCCCTAAGAAATACCCTCCCATAGTTATTAATTCCATTATATCTAAATACCCCAAAAAACCCACTATTATAACATTTATACCAAAGTCTATTATCCCATGTGCGCAAATAAAAAAAACCAAATTATAGACCCTTTGGTATAAAACTACCATTATTTAAATATCCCTCCCTTATGGTCTTTAAACCATCGAAAAAGGTTTTAAAAAACTATATAATATATTAAACTGCCCACATATGTTGTATTAAAACATTTCACAAATGTTTTAAATAAAAAAACATTAATCCCGCCTATATTAATATAATCCAAAGTTTGTTGAATTAAACAAATGTTTATTCACAAAACCTTGGACACCTAAGAAATAAATCACGCCCGCACCCATATGTATTGATTAAAACCCTTTATATATGTTTTAAACCATATAACCCCCGCCACATCCTAACCCTTCCGCTTAGTCAAAGACCTGGTCCCACCTTTCCATTTCAACGCAACTCCCAAAACGATCATAGTCATTCACTTTAAACCTTCAGATCTGACAGACAGAGGATGATATTGCATAGAAAACATGCCCGACCCTTCAAACACCATATCCGCATGAAATGGGTGGTTTCACCAATTTCTCTCCCATCTGCATGGCCTTCCCTCATTCGATCATGTTCATTAAGGTTAAAACAACTTACCACCTGAAGCCTACGCAATAACCACTCCGGGTTTTCATCCATTGCATTCTGAAACCACTCTCCCGTTGGACAAGACCTGCATTCAATGCAAATCGAAACATTTTGATAAAACCTTTGGTTAAACCTTTAGTCATTTATCTTTCACGTTTAACCTTTGTCTTGCTTCCCTGATTGTATAAACTCTGTTAAAGCCCTTGGTAGCCATTTTTATGCCCAAAACCTCCTAAATTCACTAAATTACAGCTGTGAAGACTGTTGAGGAGTCGCACCTTGCTCCAGATGAACTGTTGAAGCCATCAATTCGACCAGAAACTATAAAAACCCTTTCAAAACCGATACCTACATTGAAATAGGTATTTTTCTCAGAATTCAACCTGCAACCAAATTGAAAAAACCTTTTTAAAGAAAGAGAAGCATTTTAAAATTAAGAAATTGATTAATCCAATTGCCAAAAAGTCCCAAAAATAGGCCAAACTCTAGAAAATTTTTCCCAGAAACCCTATTTGTCTATTGCGAGCTTTTCAAGGAAATTTATCAATTTTCCATAGTTTAATAGTCCATTTCAAGCTCTAAAATAAGGCCAGAAAACCTTTGCAGGTATCCTAAAACTCTTGTAATCCTTTTCAATAGAGTTGTAGCCCCATTTCTCAGTCAAAAACTCAGAAAACCCCTGTTTTTTGTTTTATACCCGTTTTTAAGCCTCAAAACTTCTTTGATAAAACTAATTGGGTGGAAAACCCAAAAAGAGACTCTATTTTGCCAAAATTTCCCAATTAAGCCTCTGTTATAGTAAAATTGCCTCTGCAAACTGTTTAAACTTGCAGAAGCAAATCAAGATGCCTAAAAAACAGAGTGTAGGTAACCCTAAAGGTTCAAGGGATGTAATCTCCATGCTTTCCTTCATCCTTGGGTATTTCACTGATGAGCACACTGATGAGTCTATCTTGGGATTTTTTTCCACCTTTTCTCTAGGTCAACCACCTTCATTTATCTTTGACTATGATGGTTTCATTGCTGATAGTATTCACTATAAATTGACTAATTTATAGCTGGAAGGAGTATTCAGATATACCTCCTATATTTTCCACATGTTTCTTTTCTTCCAATCAGATAGCTTTCCAATTTCACTCCAAAAGTTGGATATAGAAGGAAAACCTCTATTTGTCATCTTTTGGACATCCATACTCAGAAAAGAAGGCACATATTTCAGTTATTCAGAGTTTGCAGAGTTGTTCTTACATCCAGTAATCACCATGTTGACGAAAATAGAGCAGCCTAGAATAGGTGAGGAAATGAAGAAAATAATGCAGCTATCAGAACAAAGAAAACTTGGTGACTAGTATTTGTATGAGAAATTCACTGAAATCAGAGTTTTTGGGTCAAATTTTTTGCCTTATAAGTTACCCAAACATCCATCAATGAGGATATTTTCCTTGGAGTACATTAGGCAGATCCTAAATTCTGATTCAATTAATTTCATGGCAGCCAAGAAGAAGACCTAATTCAAACTTAAAAATCAAATTGGACCATTCATATGTAATCAGAGAGATGCATAAAAAGAAGCAGCAAATCATCTACTGGAATATAAATTTGAAGAAAGTTTCCCATGGAATTATGATCCACAAGGGATCTTAATTAAAATAAGGGTAAAATGTAAATGGACACCCTTTATCCATGAATCAAAACTAGAAATAGAGAATTTTGCTAATAAAATTGAGTGGGTTGAAAACACTTTAATAGAGGCAGTTAACCAAAGGAATACTAGTCACACTTTGGAAATTGCCAAACAGCTAGAGACATCCACTAAGAGAATCAGAGAAGAGGGAGCTTATACTGCAGAAACTACAACAGAAACAAATTTCAAGATCATTTAAAACAAAAAGGCCCAAATTAGATACAACAACTAAAGATAAAGTGAAAATAGATGCTGAAGAAACAGAGCCCTTGAATACCAACACTGATTTGCCAAAGAAAAATGTAGCTACTGTAGTTATCAGTGAGCCAAATTAGAATGAAGAGAAACTGAATAATGAAGATACATAGATGATGAAAAGGCAGCAAAATATGGAGGCTTCTTCCTTACATTCAGCTGAGGAAAAGGATTTGGATATTAAAGAGAAATACAAGAAAATCAAGTTGAAGAATGAGCAAATCAAAACTGAAATATACTCTTAGTTCTTAAAGCTAAAACTAGGTAATCAAAACATATTCCTATCAGCATTTGATTATTCAACTAAAAAATTGATTATGTCAGTATTACAGCCCATATTATCAGTGCCAAAGATAGTTTCTGACTATAAGAAAATTGATATGGAAGTATCTACAGACAAAATCCATGAATTAGATCAAATAGAGTTTCACAGGAAAACCTCAGAGATGTTGTATTCCACTATCACAACAAAAGCTATGAGTTCTCATAAGCTTCAAAATACCATCTGTAATATGCAAGATCAAATGAAGATGGATAAAGCTTCATTATATGTAAAGGATCTAAGGATAAAAAATTTAGAAGATTTAGTATTGCAGGTAGGATATGATCCTACAAACATCAAAGCAGTGGAGGCATTGGTAAAGAAGAAAAATGAGGATATAGATACCTTGAGGAAACAACTCAAACTTCTTCAAAGTGAGCATCCTCAGACAAAGGAAGTCTTACAAGAACAAAAGGAAAAATATGAAATGATGAGTTTAATACTTCAACTGACAACTCAGATTAAGTAAATGGAAGTACAGATGGACCAACTTGTCCAAGAAAAGGAGACAGTAAAAGAACCAGTGATTCATACAGTCATCCCAGTCATCACTGCAGCAATGTCTTCAACTTTAGGAGAAAAGTTGGCACCCAAAGAACCACTGGCCACTGCAGTGCCAATGAATTCTTCAACAACTTCAGCTACTGAGTCCTCTACAACAACATTACAACCTACAGTTGAAAGTAGTAAAGTAGTGAAAGAAATGGAAGAGATGTCTTTGAAGACAAATGAAATTAACATATTGACAAAAATGATTGAAAATCTTGAGAAGACAAACAAATCAACTCAGATAAATGCTAAAATAGATGAAAAAAATGCAAACAGATTGAGTGAAGAGGTAAAGAAGTTACAAAAAGAATTAACTCTCAAAGATCATATATCATATATAAAAAATTACCTATGGAATAATGTAATTGAAGCCATCCATGATGTATGGCCTTCAATTTAGGTTATTTTTGAGCAAAGAGAGTTATTATTGGTAGCCCAAGCAGAAATCCAAAAGACACAGACTGATTTAGCTGATAAACCAGAACAAGCTATAAGATTAATTAATTTCCTCAACAATAAGAATAGACAGGAATTGGAAGAACAAAAAATCAATGACAGGACGACAACTATCCTAGAATTTAGGAAAGTTACCACCAAAAGAAAATTGATGAGGCAACTTGAAGAAAAATGTGAAGGTATGAATACTCCTATAACCAGATTCATGGTTAAGTTCACCAATTTAAGGCAAAAAGGACATCCTGATATCATGGTTATTAATGATAAGTTAATGCCTCAAAATTATTATGACAAAAAGATAAGAGAATACGCCAAGGAACAGGTGAATAAGCCAACAGGTCAAGGCATTCCCACAGGAAAAGTATTGCTGAAATTTTTTTAGGATTTATTTTACTTACAGTATGAGATCAAGCACTTATTTGTCATCAAGTCCACATTTGCAAGGTATACTGAAGCTGATGAGAATTTTAGGAAACTAAAAAATATCCAAATTCCTAAAAATGAGAATTGGAAAGCATTGACTGATTTATTATGAAGAATGAAAGACAAACAAATGAAAAAGAAAAAATCTGTTTGCTGATTTCACAGTCAAAATAGAATTTACAGCAATAAAGCAGTTTGACTAAAGGTTAAAGGGTATCTGAAATGAAAGAGTATCAGTGAGAAAGAGTATCAGTGAAGCGAAGTTATATTCTAAAAAATATCTAGGAGCTAGCAAAGAGGATACATAGGCATCCAGCTGCTTCTTATCCTAAAACAGTTTCTATTTCCTTTGAATAAAATAGGACAAATTGTTGATTTGTTAAGCAACTATCACTATTATCGTTGTAAGATATTTTATTTTCCTAAGTTAATTCCTAGAAGTCATCTGGGATATTTTGTAAAACATTATGTATAAATACTTCACTCTTTTGAAGTATTTGGGGTGGAATATAATTTTTGGAGATTACTATAGATATTTTGTTGACTTGAAGGCTTTGGATTTCGATTTTGAGTTGAAAACTAGATCAACTATTTGGCATCACACTTCAGGATCCCTGTGATAAGCTATCTAGAGTGAAGTACTCTCTAAAACTTGTCATTTTTATTCTTCTTTGTTACACACATACATCTATGTTTTAATTCTAAATTTGAATGTATAACTAGGAGTATTACTATAGGACATGTTAATAGCACCATGTTTTTAACTAGTTATCATTTCTTTTTTTTCTTCTGATTTCTGGTGTAGGGAACCCTTCATTTCCCCCTCTCCCATTTGACCTCTATATACTACTTCCCTTTTCTAGATCAAAGGATACTTAAGTGCCCTTTATCCCGATCATACCACCTCACAAAACCAACTTTCCAAGATCTCCAAGGGTTATCTATCTTGCCCTGAAGACAGTTGATCTTTTAGGCCTTGATCCCAGTTCTGCTAGCTTGACTTAGACTCCATAGCCCAATGGACAAGTAGATTTCCCTCTATCTATCACTCCAAGTGAAATTTTTCCACCAAATCCAACAAAACCAAACCAAAATTGCACTTTCATAGCTAGCCTAATATTCACAAATTAAAACAAAAATAAACTTGAAAGAGAGAGCCCTCTCTGATCCCTAGAAAGGGTAGATGCTAGAGTTTGAAGTAGGTTTATGGTTACCTCTAGTATTCTTTGACTAAAAACCAAAATCCCACAACTTAATAATTTACTAGAATGATAACATTACTAGCGAACATACTGGGGACATAACCAATCCGCAGTCATAAAATTAGTCGTAAAGGAATCATTTAATTCATCTTGTTACTTTAATATTTCTTTTATAGGTTGTGGTTATTAAAAAATTGTAATTCTGGCTTCTAGGAAAGTCTATTATACCGGGTCTATAAATGACTAATTTAGTAGTTTATATTCATTTCATTTACTTTGGTTAATAATCGTTATAAATGACTAATTTAGTCATATATTCGTTTTATTTTCATTCATCATTAATCAATATAAGCTACTAATTTAGTAAGTTTTAAATTGATTTTTTATTAATTATTAATCGACATAAATTAATTTGTATGATTTAAAAAATGTCATACAATGTGCATGTTCATCTAATATGAAAACACAAAGTCACATATTTTAATTACAATACTAAAAAATATTAAGTGCAACTATAAATAATTTCAACCATGTAAATTATATTATATGAAATATTAAAGTATTACAATATAATTTTCCAGCTTAATATTGGTTGGACTACAATTTCACATGAAATGGTGTTTCATCACTTCGAAACATTATCGTTGTGTTTTCAAGGCATTGCAGGTGAATTCACCAACTCTGAAGACTTGAACATCAGTCTTTATATGTGTGTCTTATGTGGGATATTGGCTCTAAGAGTATCACCAGACCAGTTCGCCTCTCTCTCTTTTTGCATTTGTCGCTCCAATGTTATTGCTCCCCTCTTTTTTCAATTCCTTATTCTTACCATTAATATTGAGTTCATTTCCTAAAAACAAAAGAAGATGAAATGAAAAGTGTCAAAGATGAAAGACAATAAACATTATAATATAAACTAAGTTAGAATATAAATATTTTATACGACAAATATCTCAACATCAATAATGTCAAAGAAATTTTTCCCCATACAAGTAAGAAACTCGAACAAATTTTCTTCAGTGGGGTGATAATTGCCACTATAATGTGGCGAGATAACCTGTATATACAAAGAAAATAAAATGTCACCATATCTAAAAAAGAACACCTTAGTAACTTAGTATTCAACTTTCAAGGAAAGTGTACGAACAATCATTTCAACTAAGTTATATGCTAAAAGCTCAAGCTGTAGATAACTTGTGAAAATAAATAATCTGAGGTGCGATGTTTAATCCTTGTAGTTTTATTGACAACAACATTTCATTTTCTAATGCATGAACTTAGTCAAGTATATACACAACATGTACTCAAATAACAACATGAAAGTAACTTTTTATGATAATCATGAAAATATTTTAACACAAAATAGCTATAAGGATTCCAATCAATATAGTGTAATACTAATTTCATCTTTGGGCTTATTTTGTTGCTTAAATGGACATGGTACTAACTATTTTCAATTTCATAGTTGAAAGACAACAAAGTCAAAAGAAACATCCAAAATACAATCAAACAATAAAGAGAGGATATGATGGAATGGAAATTGCAATTATAAAAAAGTTGCTTACCTGTCCACCGATGTCGTGTCTAGCATTCCTTAAAAATTTTATTGCCCAAAATAACCATGAGGTGAAATAATCACAACATTAAAAACGATAAGAATTCCTAATAGAAACATTTCCAAAGTCGATGGCATAGGTGTCTAAGAAATCTCTAACAATGAATGAACCATATCCAAGACGTGATATGCATCGTGTCCCCATCCTTTTTCCAATCACATTTCCTGTAACCTGCCCACAATAGATTTAATTAACAATCAAACAAAGACATTGACATTTTATTATATATTTTATATCTATAAAATTTGAATACGATTTGTTTCATGAACATATTAATTCATATTTAAAGCCTTTTTGACATATGAGAAAGTATCAATCAAATAGGACATTAGAAAAATCGACCTCAATGAGGTCCTCAAACAATTTATACAATATCCATATTTTTCTTGTTGTGATATCTTGGGTAGAAAAAAGAACATATTTTCAAAATAAAAATGCATATATTACTTATGGTCAAGCTTTGTATATGGTGTATTCTTAAGAAGTTTTTTAAGATATTCCTCCGCCTTTACCAAAGTTAATTGTAGCTAGGTTAAATTATGTATCCTTTCATTCAACATCAATTTTTGCAAGATAAATGTCACACATTATTCTTTCCCATTTCTCAACATGCTACATAAGATAAATTTTAAAGTCACATAAAACCAAGAGCAAACAAAAAAATAGTGTCTCTAATAAAACTTCATTATAATATTAGAAAATGAAAAGAGAGTGGACCATTTTTGTTGTTTTACTTTGCTTATTTTTGTTATGAAAGTTCTTGAGCTTCAAGAAACAACAAATGTGAGGGAAGTCGTAAATGTGAAAAAAAATATGTTGACCTAATTTGAAGACTTCTTCAAAATTATGTGAATGACGCCATTTTTGGATGTGGTAAATTCAATAGTAAGAAATGGCATTTATTATAATAAATTACATTGCAATGACTACCATGGGCCTCCATGGGTTATAGGTCCTCAATATGCTAATCTTGATGATGAAAGAGAGATGGCAACCATTAGGGGAATTTTGAGGTCTAAAATGGGCCTCCTTAGAAAAATGTACAAAAAAAATAAACTTTATAAGGACCAATAGAATTCAATATGATGATTTCAACCATGGGGGATGATTTGCCAATTTTTAAATAAAAGGGTAAAAAGATTAAAAAATAATAGAATAATAAAACTACTTTTTCAACTTATATTTTCAACTTATCTCCAAAATTTTGACTCAAATTTCGAGTGGGAGTATTTGTTGGATGCAAAATTTAATTCTTCATCTAAGGATTACCCATGTTTCATACTTTTGATGGACCCTGTTACACGAAAAATGATAAATACATAAAAAAATGTGACTGTAATCACATTTTTCTTGTATTTCTCATTTTTCATGTAGCAAGATCCATAAAAAGTATGAAATATGGGTAATCCTTTTATGAGGAATTAAATTTTGCATCCAACGACTACTCCCGCTCGAAATTTGAGTAAAAACTTTGGGAGATAAGCTTAAAATAAGAGTTGAAAAAGTAGTTTTTTCTTTTTTCCCTCTAAACTTTGATGATGTAATCAAATCTTATTTTATTATTTCCACTATTATTTTATAGTTTCCTTAGGAGGCCCATTTTAGAGCTCAAAATTCTCCTAATGGATAAGTATGGGTGGTCCTAGTTTGTATGGTGGATATCTTCAAACCAAGGTCGTCATCTCAATGAATGTAGGTTCTAATATCGTAAACCTAGATCGAGTCTTCAATAAGAGAGCAACGTTTGTAGAAATGATGGCAATTAGACATCTTATTATTATTTTGATTTTCTTTTGTAAGTTTAGAATTGTTCTTCGAATCTTGTTAATTAAAATAGAGTATGATTGCCTGTAGAATCTGCTACATATGATTAATAAATAAATTCAATTGTCGTTCCATTATTTGATACTAGAGTAATTTGGCGGTGCTTCACTAATGGCTAAGGGCCCAGCCCTGGTGGATCCACTTGCTATTTGTACCTTTAATTTCCAATTCTAGTCGTGTCATGGTTTGCATTAGTTTTCGTTTCCTTTAAACCGCATTGCTTCATAGTTACCTTAGTTTATAGCTTACTGTTTAATTATTTATGAAATTGGTGTGTTGCATCAGTGAATCGCGTTGTCATTCCTTTCCAAATAACAAGAGTATTTATTCTTTTATAATTTGTATTGTTATGCTTTGCAGATACAGAGCTTCACTATTCCGGATTGTTGCTCATTTCCATTAATAGTTTGTTGTTCATTTCCATTAATGGTTTGTTGTTTATTTTCATTAAATAATTTGTTGTTCATTTCCATTCAGAGATTGTTGTTCATTTCCATTAGAAAGATTTTGTTGTTTATTTCCAGTAAACAGATTTGTTGTTCATTCCTGTTAATTAGTTTTACTGTTTATTCCTTTTTGCAAGAGTTTGGTTTTTCTTTAAAGTGTTATTACAAAAATCTTGTTTAGTCTATTTTGACTAGTAGCGTTAGTGATTTAACAAAGCTACCATTTCCATTTAATTGTGTTAGTGTGGAATGCAAGATCATCAACTGTAAAGGACATTGGTTATCACTGCCTACGTTCTCAGATTGATTACCTTGTTCATATTTGATTTCATTTACATCAGTTGACAGAGGAAAGAGTTATTACTACTGCATCCTTGACTGATGATTGTTGAGTGATTGTTTGAACTACAGAACATTGAATTTCATATTGTTGTAATTAGATTTCATTTTCAAGCATCCATTTACTCTTGTATTTAAGACACTGTACTGCACATTGAAGATAATTACTCTTAGATTAAATTGCATTCTCAGACTGAGTACACTCTTGAGATAAAAAGTCATACTTAGGTTGATAATTAATGTAGGATAAATAGGAGTTAAAAAGACACCTTTTATACCTCAACATTTTGGCGCCGTTGCAGGGGAGAGTGTAACTATTTAGAAAAGAGTGATGTATATTTGATTTTCTCTGCTAGGGAATAACAAGGTATTAAAAATGGAAGGTAAGAACCTGTGTACCGAGAGAGGAACATGCTCGTTCATATACCCACTTCACAGCAGAATTGAGTGAAAATTTAAGGTAGGAATGAATGCTTGCGTTTTTTTGAATCACTAGAAAATTTAAACAAAACGAAATTCCTCCCAGGCCTCAAAAACCTAAGGGACCGGTGACCCTTGGGCGAACAACTTTTATCAACAACATCATTAAGAGAGCTGAATCTCAGCCATCAGTAGGCCCTAGAAAAATTTCTTCTAGACAACCTGCTAGTTCCCTTCGGGCCACAGAATCACCTTCTGTAGCTTTTGCTAAGGTGCATATTCAAAAAACAGAGCAATATTCTCAAGAAATTGAGAATTCTCGCCCAATATCTTCACAAGAAGGGAACTCTAGTAATATCTGTGAAGGGGAAGGAGAAACACGGGAAATAGAAAAACCAGGATCCCCTCTTGAAGTATTCCAAACACTAAGTAGCCCAGATCAGGGAAGTGTTGTCAAAATCATGCAAGACAAAGCTGAAGAACCTGAAGAACCAAAATCCCCTCGGATAATAGTTCACCAAGGGACACTCATTATCCCAGACAAAGGAAGTGCTGGTAAGGTCATCCCTACTCCTAGTCAGTCTAGGAATAATTCCCTAGAAATCCCAGAAGGATATTGGAACATATTTGATCAAATGGCCCACAACCAGCAGCCACCCCAAACTTCCACAATGCAATATCCCATTGAGGACACGGCGTTTAATGCACTGATTAAGGCCATTCCTCTCCAGCATATTCCTACATTCCATGGCTTAACATAGGAAGATCCAAATGCATTTATGTTTGAATTCGATGTATTATGTAGAGGGTATGACTATACCACTGATCCCTAAAAGTTAAATTTATTCCCCTCCACATTAAAAGGTGCAGCTCTACGATCGTTTATGGGGTTAGGTGGAGGTGTTATAAATGACTGGGATCAGATGAAAGCTTATTTTCTAAAGAAATATTAGGATTATTGTAGGTCCAGGGAATTAAAAGATGAAATATTTCAGATGACAGTAAAACCTCATGAAACATTGGAGGAATATGTAGAACGCCTTCAATACAACCTCCAGAGATCACCCTATGCATATTTACCCTTCCCTGATAATGTGTTAAAAACTACATTAATCAAAGGGATGACGGAACAATGGGTTGAAACATTAAAAATCATGGGAAAAGGTGATATACATCAGGAAAATGTTGCTGACATTATTAATTTATGTATCAGGAGTTCAAGAGGCAGCACAAGACTAAAACTAGCAGAATGTGACATGATCACAAGGGATAGCAAGACCTCCGGTGGAGGTATAACTCGCACAGAAATTGGCAATATACTAGAAGATTTCAAAACTGATATTCTAGGGACTCTGACAATGCAGCTTGATATCATGCAAGGTAAACAAAAGCAAGCAGAAGCATAACAAAATTTGGCAATATTCTACCCTAGATGCAGAAAGAAACATAGCCATAAAGAGTGGCCGTTGGATACAGTCCAAGTCTATGCTATATGTACGAAAGATCACTCTACAGAAAGTTACTCCTCACTCCCGAGATTGAAAGCAGTCTACAAAGAAGTGGAAGAAGAAATAGAAACAATATACTTACTCAATCAGCACCGTCAATGGCAGCCACGACAAACAGGTATGCCCATTGATCCATCCTCTTCTTTTTAGTCTCCTCGGTATAATGCTCAACAATATAATGGAATCTGGAAAAATCAGCCACTCTTTCCTAGTTCGTCATAATAGCCATTTCCTACACCACCATGGCCGAATCAAACAAATCAAACCAATTGGCCAAATTTTCCTTACTGTCCACCATTTTGGAAAAATAATACATATCCAACACAATGGTTCCCCTCCACCTCGCGGAGTCAGACCTGGCATTCAAATTGGCAAAGATCTATGAATAAAACAGCTGGAACGATTCCTCTCCCTCCACCTACACTGCCAGCATCATATACATTGCAACAAAATCCCCAGACCAATTTAAGGCGGCAACTCCTAACCCAAGCCAACCCAAACACTAATAATAGACAGGTTCAATCTGTTCAAATAATCGAAGCACCAGAACTAGAAACTGAGTTAATGGAGTGCAATGACCTTCAACTAAGGTCTGGGTGCATAATAGAATCAGAGGGAGACAAAAATATTCAAGTTGAAAATCCGTTACCTTCAGAACAAACACTGCAAAAGGAGGATGTGGTTATACAAAAAACTCATGAGCAAGCAACCACCTCTTCTCCACCATTCCTAGAATGATTAATCATACCTTGTCCAATAGAACATCCTAATTTTGATCTTCTGGGAGAACTGAAAAATTTGTGTATAAAAATCCCACTCCTCCAAGCTATCCATGTTATTCCCATTTATGCAAAGACCATCAAAGAACTATGCATAAGGAAGCCGAAGAGGAGAACAAAAACTAGCCCAACTGTCCAAGTAGTCGGCACTCTATCTGACTTACTATCAGGAAGAGAAGAACCTGTAAAGTATGAGAACCCAGGGAACCCTATAGTTACAGTGAAAATCAATGAACAATCATTTACAAATTCCTTGGTTGATTTGGGAGCTACAATTAATATCCTAACAACCACCACTTGCCAAAAAATTGGCATTACATCATTAGATCCAACAACAACCTTATTGGAATTGGCTGACCAATTGTTAGTCAAGCCATAAGGCACACTACATGATGTAATGGTATTTGTAGACTCCTGGGAATACCCTGCCGACTTCCTGATTATTAACCCCAAAAACTAGCTAGATGGACACCCTTTAATATTAGGTAGACCTTGGCTGGCAACTGCTGATGCCTACATTGGCTGCCGGCAAGGCAACATGACTATAACTAGAGGCAGTTATGTCAAGAACTTAGCCTTATACCCTCCAGCCTAGCCAAGCCTAACAATAATAAAAATAAAGAGACAGCCTGTATCATACCTCATAGAAAACATTAGATCACCATTAACCATTGAATATGCCCTTGACTTTAAAGACAAAACAAAGGATGACATCATTAACAGTTTTATCAACCAACCAAAAACCATATCCCATTTGCAATGTCACATGTTCAAGGCAGCATTTGATAATGAAGAAGAAGAAGATCCCCTGAAAGACATCCAAGAACAATCAATACCTACCACTTATGTTTAAAATATCAAATCTATAGAAATTGAGCCATGAAAAACTCTGAATATTAACAAAAATATGATTGTTGAACAAGAAGAAAAATTGGTCCAACTATTGAAAAAATATAAGGGAGCTTTTGCATGGGATTACCCAGACATGAAAGGAATTGATCCCCAATTATCTACGCACCACATTTATATAGAAAAAGATGCTAGACCCATTCGCCAACCCCAACGAAGATTAAACCCTCATCTTAAGGATATTGTGAAAGCTGAATTACAAAAAGTTTTGGACGTCAACTTTGTTTATCCAATATCTGATACCAAGTGGGTCTCTCCACTAGTAGTGGTGCCAAAGAAGAATGGAAAGTGGAGGATATGTGTAGACTATAGAGAACTAAAAAAAGAAACCCAGAAAGACCACTTTCCCCTTCCTTTCATTAACCAGGTATTAGATACATTAGCAGGACAGAAATTATTTTCTTCCTTAGATGGCTTCAGTGGACACAATCAGATTCAGATTACCCCTGAAGACCAAGATAAGACTACTTTTACCTACCCTTGGGGGACATTTGCTTACATGGTTTGACCATTTGGTCTATGCAACACCCCTGCCACATTTTAGAGGGAAATTATCAACATCTTTTTAGATATAATAAATGAAGGGCTCGAAGTATATATGGCTGATTTCACACCTTATGGAGATGATTTTGAGCCAGCATTAGAAACATTGGAAAAGGTGCTGCAAAGATGTATTGACACCAGAATCTTCTTAAGCCATGAGAAGTGCCACATGAGGATGACCGAGGGACTCATCTTAGGTCATTATATCTCAGCAGCTAGAATACAGGCAGATCCATCTAAAATTCAGATACTTTTGTTAATACCTACACCTACCACACAAACAGAGGTACATAGCTTTCTCATATTTTCTGGTTATTATAGAAGATTTATAGAGCATTATTCTCAAATAGCTGCACCTCTATATGCACTAATAGGGAATGTTGATTTTAATTGGACAGATAAATGTGACCATGATTTTGAGGATCTGAAAAAGCTTCTATCAACAACCCTAGTGCCAAGGGGCCCAAATCGGGATTTGTCATTCCATATTTCATCTGCTGCCTCAGAAACAGCTATTGGAGCAGTCCTTGGGCAGGAAGAAGATAAAAAACCATATGCAATTTATTATATTAGCAAGAATCTATCTCTTGTTGAATTAAACTATACTGTGACTGAGAAATAATTTTTAGTTGTAATACATGTTGTAAGTAAATTTAGACATTATATAACTGGGTATCCTGTAGTTTTATATACAGATCACTTTGCCATGAAATTTTTAACAAGTAAACCTGTTACAAATGGTAGAGTAACAAGATGGTTGATTCTATTACAGGAATTTGACATCCCAATAAAGGATCGAACTGGAAAAGAGAATCCTGTAGCTGATTTTCTCTCATGAATGCCAAAATCAACAAATGTAGTAGCAGTCGAAGATCAGTTCCCAGATGAACCTTTTTTTGTTGTTATTGCTAGAACCCCATGGTATGCTGATGTTGCAAATTATTTTGCAGTAGGTAAATTACCTAAGCATCTAATTCCCAATGAACGAAAACAGATAGTACAACGCAATACCTGATTCTCTTGGATTGGGGGTTACCTATTTCATACTGGAGCAGAAATGCACATCAGAAGATGCGTTTGAGAAGATGAGATATTCGACATCCTGAAAGCATGCCACAATGGGCCATGTGGCGGACATTTTGCAGATCGCAGGATCGGTGACAAGGTTTTACAAATAGGCTATTACTGGCCTACAATTTTTAAATATGCTAAAAAGTTCGTACAAGCCTGTGATAGTTGCCAAAGGGAAGGATGCCCTCGACAGTTCGATGAAATGCCTTTGAACCCACAGTTAGTAATCGAGCCATTTGAGCATTAGGCGCTTGATTTTGTTGGTCCTATTAACCCACCATCAAATCAAAAAACATATATACTAGTTGCAACAGAATATGTTACTAAATGGGTTGAAGTAGAGACACTTCCAAGAGCTACAGAGGACTCTCTAATACAGTTCCTTTTCCAAATATTTGTGCGATATGGCCTCCCAAGGGACGTAATTACAGATGGAGGATCGTAATTTGTAGGTAATAAAATCACTACAACATTAAAAAATTACCACATTCAGCACAAAATCATGACCCCATACCACCCACAGGCAAATGGCTAGGTGGAGAGCACGAAATAAGGTGATAGAATCTATACTGACAAAAAAAATTGCATCACACCAACATGACTGGGCTTTAAGATTGTCGGAAGCCTTGTGGGCGTACTGAACAACATGGAGAAATACCACTGGGTATTCACCATATCAATTAGTATTTGGAAAAGAACCCATCTTTCCAATAGAATTTGAAATTCAAACATTAAGAACAGCCCAGGAGGTGGGTCTGAATTTAAATGAAGCTGAGATCAGCAGATTACAGAAAATCGATGAATTAGATGAAATTAGGCTCTCCGCCCTCCAACACACTGCATTAATTCAATAGCAGAGAGAAAAATGGCAAGATGCCCTCATTAAAAAGAAAATATTCCACAAAGGAGATTGGGCACTCCTATATGACTCCAGGTTTGAGGATTTCCCCAGAAAACTCCAGACACGATGGCTTGGACCTTATGAGATACAGAAAGTGCATGACAATGGCACCATTACATTAACTACCATTGATGGATTTGGACATTCTTTCAAATTAATTGATCATTGACTACGACTTTACCATAAACCGCTTAATCGGAAATCCTTTTACCAGCAATAACAGGGAGATTCTACAATGCAAATTCTTGCTGAGGAAGATAATTCCTCCTCAGCACTTATTCATTGATTAATTCCTTTATTTCTGAAAGTTGTACATAATAATTGCTTTTTAATTTTGCCTGTATAAACTGCTTTTTGTATAGATTTTATTTTTTTGTGATGTTCCTCTTAAAGGAACAACAATCTTGTGTGATTTTATTTTTTGTGCTATTCCTCTTAAGGAACAATATCCTTTCCTCTTAAGGAACAACGCCTCTATGTGTTCATCTTTTTGCTAATCCTTTCAGAAGGAACAACATTTCTGCTGAATGTCTTTGTTGTTCCTTCCAAAAGGAACAACATTTCCGCTAATTGTTTTTGTTGTTCCTTTTAGAAGGAACATCATTTCCACTGAATGTTTTTGATGTTCCTTCCAAAAGGAACAACATTTCCGCTAATTGTTTTTTCCATTCCTTTCAAAAGGGACAACATTTTTGCTGAATTTTTTTCTATTCCTTTCAAAAGGAACATCATTTTTGCCGATTTCTTTCGTTGTTCCTTTCAAAAGGAATAGCAAATCCGATGAATTTTTTTGTTGTTCCTTTTAAAAGGAACAACATTTTTTTTCTGATTTTTTTGCTGTTCCTTTCAAAAGGAACATCATTTTTTCCGATTGTTTTATTGTTCCTTTCAAAAGGAACAACATTTTCTCCGATTCTTTTGTTGTTCCTTTCAAAAGGAACAACATTTTTTTCTGATTTTTTTGTTGTTCCTTTCGAAAGGAACAACATTTTCGCAGATTGTTTTTACTATTCCTCTTAACGAAGAACAGTTGTTCCATTCAAGGAACAAAACTTTTTGAGTGCATTTTTTAGAACAATATTTTGAGAATTTTTGAGAATTTTTCATGATCCTTTTAAGGAAAATATACAAATTTATGCAAGGACACAAAAATTAGAGGTTACTGGAATCAACATATCAAAGAGATTATGATCCTAAACCCCTTTTATTGAACCTTTATACATGAAATATTGTTTATCAATCAATCATAATGGTTTAAGTGAATATTGACCGCATAAGTACTTTTATTTATGTCCACTTTCCTTTCCCTTATTTTCAAATCATTACATAGCATTTCATATCTATTCATGATTTCATAATATGCCTCGATTTCAGTAATTCGATAATTTTTGGATCATATCATAAGTATGCATGCCTCTCTATAATGTACAACTATCTGTGGTACATTTCTCCTCCATTTGATAGTCGAAGGTGACCTATCATATTTCAGGGGGGCACGGGTGACTTTTAAATATGCCTACATATGAGTCAATTCCCTATGTTCATCAATTCACAGAAATAGCAAGTTTAACAGTATTTTTTTTTGATATGCATGGGGAGCTATTCCATTGCCATTTATGTGTATTATTTTGACAAACTAACAGTGTGCAGGATTCAAAAGAAATGGGAGGACGAGCAATACGTAGTGAACCTATAGTACTAACAGTTTCCAATGCTGCACAAGCAATTTTGGAGAGAGCAGGGTCGATTACATACCTTACGCGACTACAACAGCCCCATGAAACTGTGGCTATCGAATTTTTGCAGAACTCGTAGGAGAGTTATTCAATGGTAAGAGGTAGAAAAATAACAGTGACAGAGGCAGTAATTGCCGAGGTATCTGGTCTATTGGCAGTTGGACCCATATGGACCCATAAAAAAGTAAAACTTCAGGAGGCCATGAAAATATTTCGGGACGAAGGATAGACCCTGATCATCAAAGGAAAAGGAGTCCAACCAGCAACTCTAGGAGAACCATGGGCAGAACTGGCCAGAGTAGTGCAAAGCTACATTAAATGCGACGGGAGAAAGGATGTGGTAAGACCACGCCACCTTAAATTATTAGTAGTATTAAAATAGAAATGCACTATGAATTTGCCTGCATTTTAAATTTTTTACTGCATGACACTGCTCGGAGCATAAGGAAATCCCATCATACAGGGATGGTAGTAAGCCACCACTGTCAAATTTGATTAATAGTTAGTTACATTCTTGCCAAGAAGAAGACTAGTTGGGAAGAATTGGTATTCTCAATTGACGAAGGAACAACCTTACCTACCCCAAAATGAAAAAGAGTCACCAGCACAGCAAACGAACCTCTGAAACGTAGACAGTCCTCCAGATTAAGAAGAAACAGGGGAGTGGTGGGAAGCCTACAAGGTAGTAGCATCCAACCCGTGGAATTACCTAGTTCTAAGGAAGAGAAACGCCTGCAACTTGAAGGAGGAGAAGATCAGGAAGAAGAGCAAAGCCTGGAACTTGAAGGAGGAGAAAATAAATGGTGCACCACATCATAAAAATGTGTTTAGATTCCCCCTTTCTAAAATAAATTTTTGCATGACCATAACATGCTTGGGGGCACCTATACCTCTCAACCATTAAAATTCCAGCTCTCAGCCAAAAAAAACACTGAAACCCACTTTCTCTAACACGTCGCACTTTTCAAGTCATTTCCTAGGACAGGTCATAGTTTTCTGCCCGGTACCTGCTACCCAGGTTGCAGAACAAACCCCGAAAAAATGCGACCTGGCTTGTTCATGAGCTCTGGGTGCCTAAACTAAAATTTTGGTCCCCTTAAATGAAAGAGTAGGGTTAGGCCTCTTACTTGCAACTAAGGGATCTTGATTCCAATGGTCGGTTTGTCCACTACACTCACCACAAGATTTAGGGCCTTCTCTCCTCTCTACATTCACAAACCATAGCTTAGTTCGAAAAACCGTATGTACCATTGGAAATCTCTCACCAAGCCTTCAAATGGGTATCTATTAGTTTTTCATGATTTAATACTTCACCACAACACATTTTTTCCAAGAAGGGTCACTTCACCACTCCTCAAAATTGAATTTCTTCACTTGAAAGACTTGTACTTGGGGCACCACTTTGCCTCCATACTTGTCCATGCTCGTGGTGATTTTCGTCGTGAGTAACTATCTTGTACTCATGTTTTTATGGTCCCCATTAGACCTTTTTTGTGTGGTAGCATCATCAAGCCACACTTGTTTAGAGAATCTAAGTTGAGTCATCATCACATCCATGGAGTCTATCCCGAGTCCCTTTGTATCCCACTATAGTCCTCCATCCTTCATTGCTTGGTCCCTCTCTCGTGCCGCACATTATGGCCTTCAGTGCCACTGTCCCCTATCCCCTTTGATATTGTTTTAGTCACTGCCAAGTCATCCATGCCTTTTATGCTCTAATAAGGGAATTCGTCCGTCCGCTACTCAGTACCCCCATTTAATCATCATCCCCGGTGTTATTCTGTCAATCGCTCTACTATTTTCTCTCATGCCTTAGTTTAGGATCTCTTGTTGCCTCACCTATGGCGGACCTCCTTCTGTCGACATCAGATCATTCATTCCAGAAGACAATTCTAGAGGGAGGTGTACTTTGGTTCCAGCTTCCACTCTTGTTTGGTGCCTTGGATCAGGAAAATGGACTCCTTATAGCCCTTTGACTTGATTTTTTCTCAGCTCCAACTCCTTATAGCATGATTGAGATCCGTATAATTGATGGTTCAGTGATGTAGCAGATTGGATCGGTGATTCCTAGGTGTGTGTGAGATGTTTCAACCCTCATGATGGGGTGGCCCTATAGGTAGCCCCTCACATGCCTGAATGAACTCTTCATTACAGCCTTTGATGCAGCTCCATAGATTTGATGATGTTGGCCTCAGCTGCTTGCAGTGCCTTTTTGTTTGTATGTATCAGTCAGATTTTCAAAGCCCTTTCCTCTTTACAGGGGCATATGGGTTGTATTTGTATCTCATATACTCAAATATTATTGTATAAGTCATGGATGTTATCCTAGGAACAATATGTATGTGGGATTCATTATCATGTTTTATCCAACTCATGTTTATGGCAGCATGTACTATATAGTTTAGTCCCTTGGTTACTGGATGCATTATTTTTTGTACTTTGTCTCGGCAAGCATAGGTATGCCTCCCCCGCCGCCTATAGCACAATTTCTCAATCATAAAAGACACTTGTCACACCTGTAAGTCTCACCTCCTCAGGGTATAATCCTCTAGCGCTTTGGTCTACCTTATATTTCTCTCTCTCTGACTTCCCCTTCGGTGTCTAGTGATTGAGTTCTTACAACATACTTCAGTCATATGAGTAGCTCTTAATGCTCGCACGCTGGGGGGAAATCTATTACACCATTTTTTGGTCATCTAACCTGTTATTATTATATGGACCTAAGTACACCATGTAAGACGAATTTTACCCTAAGTAAAATTGTTTTCACTATGAAAAATAACCTAGTAAACCACATCTATTAAGGTTTTTATGGTCTAAACAGGAAACCCCATGAGGAAATATCGAATAAATCAATGTTTTTTTGTTTTTCTTAACGAATAATTATTTAAACAATTGTTTAATTAATATTCCTAGTCATATTTAACGCAAAACAGGAAAATTAATTAGATAAATTATTATTTATCTTATTATTTTCTAGGAATAATTATTTAAACCTTATTTAAATAATATTCCTTGTTAAATGTGACTAAATAAATTATAAATAATTAAATAAATAATTATTTATTTTATTATTACTCAGCCACATACTTAAAATAATAAATAAATCATTTATTTATTTATTATTTACAAATAAACGGATTTGACCCAAGCCAAACTCTTTTTCCCTCTAACAAATATAATAAAATATTCCATAAAAGTTGGATCTTGATTTGGTTAATAATATTTTAACTAGGCACCAATATCTAGACCAACTCAATATTTTGTTATATATAAAAGGGTTTTTCCATTCATTCACTACCTTTTGTTTCCTAAAGATCACTCTGGATCTATACTTTTGGTCTAACTTTGATCCACCATCATTGTCATATTTTGCTACCATTTTCCTTACGAGCTCCCTTTGAGTTCCATTTTCTCTTTGGGTTTTTTACACCATCAAGAGAGAGGGATTTTAGGTTTGAAGTGCTGAGGACTTACAAGAACCCATCCCAATGAGGAGGACTAGTAACATTCTTCTATGTTCTCCTCCCAGGTGTCATAAATAAAAAATTCTTTAAACATATTATTGTCTTGTCTATTGGATGAATGGAGAAAATCTTGTTTTTATTTACTGCTTAATGTCTTTTAATGCGTAGATCTAGATTTTGCAACATTTATCTTGGTCAACTAATTGCAGATCTAAATATATTGGCAGCCATCTTTGCTGCTAGGGCTATTTGTTATGCACAGCTAAAGTGAGCCTTTTTCGTACACTTGCTATTAAGATTTATAATAACACCATTAACCCCTAACCCCTAAATCCTTAACCCCCTAAACCCCTAAACCCGTAACCCATTTAAAACCCTAAACCTTAAACCTCTAAACCCTTAACCCCTAACCCATTTAACCCCCTACAATGCATGACATGAGGGGAGCTCTTTTGCAAAAATATATTTACTACTTTTATTATTAATCAAATATAAAACCAATAATATTGTTTTATTTAAAGCTTAATTTGAAATAATCATGTAAATTATGTATTAAATGAAATAAATATATTCATCGGTACAATTCTCATAGAAATTGATAAAACCAAACACATTTATCCATTATTACACAATAACCATACTTAAATATTTTGGATTACATATTTATAACCATTAATAAAGGTTTATATATTACTAAAAAATTAAATAGATTTTATATCTAAAAAATTAACAAAAGTTCATAATACCATTAAAAATTAACCAAGGTTCATATCAAACAATCAATAAAATTTCATACACCATTAAAAATTTAATTAAGGTTCATAACTAAATTAACAAAGGTTCATACAATACTCCCCGATGGGGGTGAGCTCCGAGAAACATGTGGAAGGTGTCTCGCATTAGAAAATATAAGTGGATCGAGGGTGAGGGATGATACTCCCGGTCCCTTCACCATAACGCATGCAGCGAGAGAGTTATTGGCTTCATGTTGGCAATTCGTGTGAAAACTAACTGCGCATTAGAGTTCGGAGGAGGTGAAAGGATGAGGCGAGGGAAGATGAGGGAGCCCAATATTAAACTCCTAAATATGGTTTGGTGTTGATCCTGATGGTGGCCTCCAAAGAGGAAGCGTAAATGTCGCAGGAAGATTTACGGAGGGAGTGCCTTGTGTGTGCTTGTCGTGAACATTTGCTGGTGCAGTGTGTTCAACCGATCCTTGCTGCTCAGTTTCTTATCCATTGACTACGTATGGGTTGAGGATAGGAAGTTGAAGGGAAGTGATATCACTCATTTCCATTTTTCTTGGCTTTTTGGTGAGCCTGTTTCTTCATGGTAAGAGAGGGAGCTAGATTCTCCAGTCAAGGAAAGCTCGAGGGTGGTGGTGGAAAACTAGTTTCTTTTCCATATTTTGTGCCCTTTGGCATGGGTGTGACAATGTTTGGTGGATTGTTGTGTGGTTTCTATGTGGAGATTTTGGAGGCTGGTCACTACCTTGGGGGAAGTTACGCTTAGGCGTCAACTACTTTGTCGTCGTTTATTGTTCAATTTCCAGTGTTGGTTTGGTGGGTGATGGTATTTGGTTTTGTTGGTGGTGGAAATATTTATTTGGAAGTGGGAGGTGTCTTTTTGCTTCCCTATGGTGGTGGGAGATGAAATTTGGCTCCTTCGCTAGTGGTGTTTGTTTTCTATAGTGGGGGGTCTGTTCTCTAGACTCTGCACACGCCAGGGTTCCTCGACCTTGGCAAATTATAAAGACCTTGATGTGGTGTGGGTGTTCTCCCTCCCCTATTGTCCATGTCCCTGTGGGGGTGCCAGACTCAAAAATAATAATTGTGTGTCGACGCTAGGGTGGAAATACTGCGAAAGTGTGCGCAAATCGCTAGTTTGGGTGTGCATGGGGGCCATGGTGGAGGTAAGCGGGGGGAGAGCAGAGGTGGGGGTTTAAGGGTTTAAAAGAAGAGTTTTCGGGGTGGAGGAGGCTATGGTGGAAAGGGGAATCATGGGTTTGATTTATTTTAGGTAAATGAGGGGCAGATTATCTAACATTGATGCCTAGAGAACTGTCGTGCACTTATCAACAACTTGATGGAAAGAGTGGACACAACTGATAGATTATGTCTTGAGGAGCATGCAGAGAAGATGGAAACATTGGACCAAATTCACTATCTATAGTAACAAGGCCGAGAGAGAGTGGTAGTGGTTTGGCGAGGCCAAAATCAACTCACTGAGAAAGTAGAAAAGCTGGAGACTTGCTTGGCGCACTTTGAAGGGCATGGTCAGTGTTATTTCTGTCCTCCACTGCATCTAGGAACAACCCTGGACAACCCTACATCCATCACGTTGGATGAATAGTATGCTATTTGGTGTTATTTATGTTTTATATGTGTTTTGGTGCCTTTGGCCCAACCATTTATGGACAATGTCCCTAGTCCCTCTTTTCTATTTTTTTGCATCTGGTGCAAATTTTTGTCAACAAACCCAGTCGAGGTGAGAACACCTCTTTTGTAACTGGATATATGTACTCCATTTTTCCTACATGAATATAACATTGACTTACAAAAAAACAAAGTTTCATACATCATTAAAAAATTAATTAAGTTTCAGACTTCAATTAATAAATTTTCATACCTATTTACTAAATAGGTCTATGAATATATATTTTAAGTTTATCTATTTAGTATTTATCAAATGTAAATATGACAATATAATACTAGAATTAAATGAAATCACATGATTAACATAATAAATGTTATATTTATCTATTTATTAAATATAAATATGAATATTTAACCTTAGATTTACAATAACTCATAATTTTAACATAAATCAATGAAGTTTAAAAATATATCAAACTTTATGGCCAAATATTAAATATAAATATAAATATTAATTTGGCTATCTAATTAATATTACCTTTACTAAAATTATAATGAAAGCATTAGTGTAAATTTGATAGATGATACATGCAATTATGTTACTTGCAGAGAAATCCATCTGCATTGTTAAACTTTAGAGACAAAAGGGTATTCATAATTTTAACACTGTAAATTCAGAGACCCCTTTGTCTCTAAATTTTAACATTGCAAATGGATTCAAAGACACCTATGGTGAAATGTAACACTTCGGTACCAAATGCGAAATTTTCCATATATGGAGTGACACAATTAAAAATTACTGACATAAATGACTAAATCATATACTTCTTGTACATGTTATTTGGCCATATTTTTATTCTTGGAGTATAGTAGTCATTTAGATTAATCATTTTTAATTTTACCACTTATTATCTAGTCATATTTTAATCCCAGACTAAATTAGTCATTTATGTTAGTCGCTTTTACTTTAGTCACTTATTATCTAGTCATATATTTTATCCCTAGACTAAATTAGTTGTTTAAGTTAGTCACTTTTAGTTTAGTCACTTATTATCTAGTCGTATATTTTATTCCAAGACTAAATTAGTCATTTTTAGTTCGATCACTTGAAATTGCTCAAATTTAGTAGTAATTCACTTGAAATAATTTCGGTGACCAAAATTTTTAGTCACCTAGTCATTAATTTCATCATTTTTTACTACTGTGAATTTCCAAAACTTTTAATCACTATAAATTATTTTTAATTTCATATTAAAATTTTGAAAATATAAATAATTTAGTGCTTTCATTTTATTGAGAAATAGATAAGTATATGTTCACAATAATTATGCATAATAAACATTTATCCCCTTAGTATAATGATTGAGGATTAATGCAAAATAAATTACAATATATGTTTTCTTGTTTGTATGTGCCTTGAATTCAATATGGAGATAAAAAAGGAGAGGATAATAATGTTATCTATGGAAATTAAGAGATGTGATGATTATGTAAAAAAATTATAGGAATAATGGGTGAGTGGGTTGGAATCTTTTAAAAACAATAGTAAGGTGACAGTTGTAGCAAATTGTTTTTATAAAAGATAACAAAATCTACTCCATTTTCTTTATGTGTTGGTTGAATAATTCAAACAATTTGTTTTTACTTACATCGCTGAAATAACAATTGTCCTTAGCCCATTGTCTAAATACCAATAAAATACTCTGGATGCGGATGATTAAGTGGCATGACGGGACATCCGTCCCTGGGCATATCCCAAGGAGACTCGCATGGGATGGCCATATGGCCCCCTGCAGCTCCATTAATTTTGAAATTAATCCGCCAGCTCCCAGAGCATTAACTCTCCATCGCCGGCACTCTCTCCTCCTCATCCTGCTCAGTCGGTTCATTATGGCATATGTCTCGGGCTCTCCAGATCATTCTTTCTCTACCTGCCACTATTTGCATTTCTCATGCAGTGCATGCCCTGAAGCTTGTGTCGAGCCCAACGCCCGCACATAGACAGGGTGGCGCTACTCCTTGTTCAGTTGTATTGAAACTATGCCTGGTTATCATTTTTCACACAGTTCTTTCTGTTACTCCAACTCCAGTCTGCAGGTCCCCTTTGGCATCCACTGTGGGTTCGCTCCAGTTCCGACTTGTTCTACTTGTCTCAGGCCATTTCAAGCTGTAGCGCTCACCATGCCTAGGCTCCAACACCGAATGAGATTCCGCCATGGGGCAACTCGTGGCCGGCCTGCGAGGTCGCATCCCTCTTCCAATCCGGGCGAAGCGACTTCCTCTGAGGATGTTGAAGGGAGAAAAAATCGGGACACCTGCAGTCACTGGGGGAGTGATAGCCCTCCTGGCTCTGCTCATGATAATCATCCCTCATCGCATCCTTTTGTTGTTCCATCGAGACCCATCTCCCCTGCACCTCGTTCTTCAGGCAGTCATATTTTGAGGCAAACCTCGCAGAGGGCAGAGTTCCGCTTTGATTGTTCTTATAATCGACCCACTGTCACTGCTTATATTACGGTCACCCTGTGAGAAGAGTCGAATCTCTGTCCTCCTTCTTTGCCCGGTCCACCCCCCTCTCCTCTTGGTCCTCGCCCTGCTCCTACGGTGTTTTCTACTGAAAGTCTAGTTGCTCCCCCTGCTTCTGCTTCTCCCGCCTTGGGTCAACAATCAATGCAAGTGGACGCAAAGACTACAGGCAAAGATGGTGATCAGAACGATGCTATAGAAGATTCGGAGGAAAAGTACTGGTGTCGCATAGTGGAGGAGCCGCCTTCACCAGCCCACGCACAGTAACTTCGGTTTGCCTTGGTTCAACATGGTACATACTTTCCACTATTTTGAAAGATACAATGTTTTTTTTTTAGTTGTCTACAGCAGCAGAAGCTGCATGCTACTGAAGTCTTTTTGCTTTCTTATGATGTATGTAATGGACCATACACCAGTTCCCTTTCAAGGGCGGTGAAACCTCTCCTAAAAGAACTGGTTTCCCATTTAGGGCAGGTCGTCACTCTGTTAAAGCATGGACATCAAGCCCAGTTTTCAGGCTCCCACAGTTGAACTGAGGCAGTTTTGTAACAATATGTTTCCATAATAGAATTAGCATAATTTAGAAAAAAAAAATACCAATAAAATAAATTGCATTGTGGTTATGTATAACACTTAATTTTACTATATAAAAAAATTATAAATTTTTTTTGTTATGAAAATTGTGAAATCCTTTCATAAAAAGTTATTTTTATTTATGTAGATAAGTAATTTCTTATGGAAGATTATTATATTTTTTATATTTTAATCTAAATATATATATTTTTATTGTGAGTGTTCCATGCTATTTCAAACCAAGATTCAAGATTTAATAAGTCATTTGTGTGTTATGTTAATTTTATTTTTTCCTATATGAAATTTTTTAACATAATTATGTTATGGAAGGGAAATTTTTTAATTAATTTTTTTTTTTGTAAATGGTTAATTTATTGTGAGAATATCACTTTTGAAGAATTTTTTTTTAAACATAACATTGCTTGGTGATAAACATAATGACCTAAAACACCAATTTTTTTTTTATGATGAGTAAATATAAATCCAAATTCTAACCTTGGTTGCGTATACAACACGAATTAATTCATGATATCAAAGTCTCTTGTCATTGGTAAAGATGATATTAAGGGTTGAATGATGTGGTTCATGCCTATGAAGCAATGAATGCTGACACAAAACCACCATCATCGATGACATCATGGAGGTTATCTGCGAGGGCTATAAAATGACGACATCTGAGAAGGATCGCAATAATAGTGGGAATTCGAAGGAAATTATTAGAGGCGATATTATTTTATTTTCTATTTGAATCCATTATTATTATTACTAGAGGGGACGTTATTTCATTTGTGGAAGCCATGATGATTAGGTCATTTTCCTGGGCTTTACCTCTAATGCTAGTACTAAAAGTGGTGGGTGTTACAAATTTTTGATCTCTAATGTGACTCTCTACTAATGCCACCAAAATTTATCACCGTGACTATAACTACCAGATATGTTATGCCTTAAACAAGTAAGAAAAAAAAATTCTCCTCTCACAAAAGGATTATTGCTAATCCTTCCTCCCCGAATCTCTTTGACCTTGATCTGATACCAATTTGTTGGAAATTTAGAAGAGGCACAAATAACAAAAATAATTCATACATAATAACACATGGGTTGTGGCTCTTCTATTTATCACACAAAATTCAATATTAATCTTAATACAATGAACCTGGTGAAGGGTATTTAAACCTTTTCGGCCAACATCTTGCCTAATATAACTTGACATGCACAGACTTATGAAATTAATATATCACTTATCTCGACTCAACTCAACGCTCAATTAACTGACTCTCTAAATATAGTTAAATCTCCATGCGAGAGTTAATTCTCTTATTTTAACACTAGCATAACCACATTGGTTTTGAAGTGTAAAGTAGCATAACCACACTTTTAAATATGCTTCTAAAGCTACATATCAACCACATCAATAATTATTAGGTTTATGGTAGGGAATTATAAACCCTAATATTAAATATAGGGTTGATAATATGAAATTTGTAATATATGACTGATAATATTTAGTTTAATATTAGGATTTATAAAATTGGGTGATTAATATATAAGGTTTATAATATTAGGATTTATAATATAGGACTTCAAAAAATTAGGGTTTAATATATAGGGTTTATAATTTAGATTTTATAATATTACGATTTATAACATTGTTTTTAGTATTACACTATATAGTAATGGTTTTAATGTTGGAAGCAATGGTTCCATGCCATGTGTAGTTGTCATCTAGAGTTACGAGGAGCCAATGTCAACTTTGTTGTTTCCAATGCAAGAGTTGTAGTCATGATCTAGATCTATGAAATAAGTAATTTATGTCCTATATATTTGTACCTATGGTGATCCATAAAAGTATTAAGTGTGCTTGGTTGTGTTTTTAATAATTCTCTCTCTTCTCTCTCTTTTTCTGAAATGGTATCAGAGCCATAAGGCTGAGATCAATCTGCATGTGATTTTGTTTTCTGCCTCAATTAAATATATATACAAATGTTTCTTTTTTCACCTGCGGTGCACGGATATGGATCTAATATCCTATTATGAAATTTACTTCCTTGTAGTTAGTATTCAGAATATCGTTTATGTAGCAGTGTTTGTGTTATTGATCGTGTAGAGACAGAGGCACCATATGAAACATATTTAGTTTATGTCATTTCAAGGGCCACTCTCTGATCACATGTTGTAAAATTCACTCATTGATATCGTCCCTCTTAAAATCAAGTTGTTGGTCTCCTTGTTGTGATTCGCGTGGCGTAAATCTCTATAATGTGGAATGAGGCCCTCAGTTCAAGTCTCTGAAGTAGCGGATCAATGTAGTGGATTTATCCACAAGATTTTCCACAACATATTCATTGAGACTTGAGAATAGTTGTGTCTCAAATGGGAAGTGGCTGGAACTTTCAAGTATGAGTTGTCCTAGCTCTTCTCAAAAGTAATTCAATAAATTGTGACTTGGTGAGAAATTATTTTCCAAAAAAATCCTCCCCGAAAAAGTGAAATGGAAAGACGCTAAAAAAGTTTCTGATTTTGAGCCCTCTCCATCTTGATTATGATTTCACATTATTCTTTCGGATTTAACTCATGATTCATTGTACCACAAAATGGCATCAAGATCTATAACATAAGAAGAGTGATCGTCAAGTATGAGACCGTTGATATGGATCTTAGATCGAGTTGTTGGATCTAAGATCTTCCTAGCCGAGAAATGTTAGAAGTATTGTTTTTTTTGGATACGTCAACAACAATGTTTGTACCTGCACGTGTTTTTATTGAGTTAAATTCTCCAAGATCAGCATGTGAGATCTTTGGAGGATCGTTTAGAATAAAAATAAAAATAAAATCAAGGTAACTCCAATCCAAGGTAATATTTAAAAAAGAAATTAAAATTCTTGTGAAAGGTGGAATTTTTTCCATGGGAAAACTTTAATGGGCATAAATTCCATATGTGCAAAGTTAAAATTTACTTGAAAATGATGAATAAAAACTTATGGGGCCTTGTGGAACTAAAAAAGAACCTATGGATTCAGCTCAATTACTCATTCGGTAGAAAAGGGAAGAAAAATAAAATTCTATTATTGATCTCTCTCTTTCAAATTCTCACTTACACTTAATAAATTTAGAAAACAATTGTACATAGATTTGGGAAGAATTAAGTCAAATACTTGGAGAGAATTTTGTGAATGCAAAGTTCACCTTAAAATTACAACTATTCAAGCTGAAAATTCATGATTACACATCTTTGGTTACTCATATAAATGAACTAAAATCTCTCTTAAGGAATTTGGCAGAAATTTTCTCTAAAGTATATGATGAGGATGCACTGAATATATTGTTGAATACCTTACCTTCAAATTACGACATTTTTATTTTACTTTGAGCCAATTATCTTTTAAATCTCTCGATGAAATGATAGCAACACTCCTAGCAAAAGAAAAGAGAACGAAAGTGGAAGACATTGAAGGCAATTTACAAAATTGAATTGCACTCTTTTCAAAAGTGAAGAAAAAAATAAGAAGCTCGGTTGAATGTTTATACTATCTAAGACAAGGAAATACAGTGCTAAATTTCAAAAGATGTGCAAAATATATTCTAAAAGGAAAACTTAAAGAGTTGTCTTTAGCTAACTCATTAGATATATCAGATTCTATGTCTGAAAATTTTTCAAAACCTAAGAGTGAGGAAGAATACACCCCTAAGACTCTCGAGCTCTTCTAATATTTATGCATCTATATGCACTCTTATTGTGTGGTGTGTGTTGTAGTTTTATAGTGTGTTATTGTCCAAGTTTAATGTGAAAAATCAAATGAAGAACCAATTATAAAACATATTAATATATCTTCAAATTAGTGGTTCTTGATGCATATGGTGACAAAAGAACATATGATTTATTTGATGATGTATACTATGTTATAAGTTGGTGGCATTGTATGGTTCCAGGAACATCGACTTATTGGTTAGTTTGATTATGTGTTTAAGAGGTCACCTTGTATAATTTACATCTGAATATATTTAATACCAAGAATGCATTACTAGATAACTTAGGAATACAACAAAAGACCATGTGTTCAACATATGGAGGTATCTCCATAGGATGGCTCAGTATCAAGACTCACCTATCATGCTTTAGGAGGTTGAGAAGCATCAATTCTACAAATTACGTCAAATATGGTCTGAAATGCTTATGTCTGAAATGGATCAAGTGATAGCTCAAAGGTGTGATCGTAAAGAAAGAGAGGTGTTTGTGAGATTTCAGAGTGGGTGTAATTGCCAATGAAGACCAGTCAAAAAATTATTAATATTATTGTTGTAATGTGTTTTTAATATTTTCTATCTAAGAATTAAGGTGTGATGTTAAAAGTAATATTTCCATGTTATGTGTAATTGTAATTATAAGTTACGAGGAGTCAATATAGACTTTGTTGTTTCCAATGCATTAATTGTATTGATGATCTAGATGTTTCGAAATCAACAATTTATGTCCTATATATTTCTACCTCTGGTGATCAATAAAAGTATCAAGTGTGTTTGGTTGTGTGTTTAATAGTGCTCTTTATTCTCTCTCTTTTCTAACATTTATAATATAGAGTATTTAATATATATAGTTTATATTTTTAAGGTTTAATATTAGGTTTAAAGTTTTAGGTTTTATAAGATTGTGTTTAGAATATAAGGTTTGAAATATTGGGTTTTAATATTAGGATTTATAATAATATCTTTTCATATTAAAATTTATAAATATATACCATAAACCTAATAATCATTATTCTAGTTGTTTGTATATCTACACATGTATTGTAATTCCGGTATTATAAACTTAGTATTATAAACCCTACTATTACAAGCATAATATTATAAACCAAAAATATAAAACCTAATATTACCAACTCTTTATATTAAAGAATATATTAAAAACCTCATATAATAGACCATAATATTATAAACCCTATATATTAAACAACCTATATCATAAACCCAATATTATAAAGCCTAATATTAAACCCACTACTATATACCTTAATATTAAACATTTATTTTTTCTTTTTCCAAGAAAAAATCGTAATTTTTATTAATAGAATTGAAAATTACCTTTTGTATAGGTACCAAGGTGCATTAAAAAAGGCTATTTGGAAATCAAATTCCATCCAAAAAGAAAAAAATAGCAGATAGTGTTTTTCAAGGTAATGTTTCGTGATCTGATTACTAAAATAAATAAATATTTCAAAATAAAAGGCATATTTCCATCCAAAAAATTTCTCGGAAGGAAACCACAGTCGAAGTTACTCATGTAAAAACATTGTCTAAGATCTAGCTGCATCACTTCTATAAAAGTCTTATTCTAGTAATCATAATGTGTGTCTTTTATCTATTCCATGAGTCGAAGATTTGTTTTTCTCTCTCCTTAGAAAGGGCATGATCACCAAGGGTATTTCTCTCCGTGTTAGATATCACAACATGAACTATGATGAAAACCCATTTTTAATTACACGATCTCATCCAAAATGGGAATTAGTGTGTGCATGTCACATATGGTGACCCAATTAAACTAATTTATAACTATCATAGAGTCTCGAAAAATTGGAAGCTTCCTCCAACCCTTTTCAGTGCCAAAAATAAGTAAAAGTTTTACAGTGTATAATCCAACATAATTATTTGTACCCTTCCCTAGCCCAATTTGAAGCTTAAAGAAATTATTTTCATTGATGTAAATAACCGAATCCCCCCCAGCCCCCCTCACTCCACAATTTCCCTTAACAAGGGAAGTGTTGTCCAAGTATGGCCAAGGATGTGTGCTCTCCACCACACCGAGTGTGATAACACATAGCATGTGAATAGACATAACATCAAAAGTTAGTTCATAGGAGGCTAATGCTTGAGATGCCACCTTTTCATGGATTATTTCTTTAGTTTGGAATATGGAATTATTTCGAGCAATCCAAATGCTCGAGTTTATCATAGGAGGAAGGTTTCAAAGAGTTTTTTAGTCTTCCTAATCCCACAATAGTTTGCAAGATTATTTACAAAAGATACCTGCCACATATAAGTTAAACATTAATATTGAGACACAATGTTCCACATAGTAACAAAGGGACATAATAGAAAAAGGTGTTCCACTATTTCCTCTACAGATTTTGCATAGTGTACACCATATTGAGAAACAAATTCTTATAGGGATTATGGTTTGATCCCTCCTTGGAAATTACATGTGATTTATGTTGACTTATTTTACTTCTATGTTAGACTATCTTTCATCAAGAAATTACCATAAACATAGTTACCGATCAAACGAGAACTATTACCTCAAAATGATAACTCTAGAAAAAAAAATTCAAAAACATGAAAAAACAGCTTAAAAACGAAAACTGTATCTCCAAGAATGCATTGTTTTTTTTTAGGGTCAAATTTCAGTTTTTTTTTTTTTAATTATGCTAAAAACCAAATTTTTTCTTGAAAAAATGATTGAAAAAACACCCTCGAAACAAAAAGCCTTGATGGTGGAATAACATTGCTAGTTTTTTGTAAGAAAAAACAACTTGAAAACATAAATTTTGATACTGGAATAACGTCATCAATCTTTTGTGTGCAAAAGTTAGCCTAAAAATGAAAAGTGTTATTGCTGGAATAATGTCGTCAATTTTTAGTGTGCAAAAACATCTTGAAAATGAAAAGTGTTAATGTTGGAATAACATCTTTTAATTTTCGGGGTAAATTGTCAACAATTTTTAATAACGACATTAAATATCAAATATCATGACTCTGGGAAACCTTAAAACTTCAATGATAAACACGACATTATAGATAAAATATCAAAAGTCTTAAAATTACGACAATTTTATGCATGATATTAAAGGTTATCTTTTATCATGTCTCTGAAAATCCTTGAAAATCCAAGGATGACATTCAAGATAAAATATCACCTTTATGAAAATAAAATTCCAACGATTTTTAGGCATGGCATTAAACATAAATTATCACTTGTAAAAATAAAAAATAAAAAAAAACAGGGAAAAATTTTCAAAGAAAATAAAAAAGGGAAAATTTGAAAAAAACACGGTTTAAAAAAAAAAAATTAGCGAAAAACAAAAAAAAACAATATATATATATATAAAGTTATAATAATAATAATAATAATAATAATAATAATAATAATAATAATAATAAATATAGATAACTAAAAATTTGATAAAATAAAATAGTTAAAATTAAAATTAAAAAATTAGTTAAAATTAAAAAAATAATAATTTTAATTTAGAAATTAAAATTAAAAAAAAAAAAACCAACTTTAAATTAAAAAAAAAAAATTTAAAAAGGAAATTTCAATAATAATTCAAATTTAAAAAAAAAATGCATATATATCTATGAAAAAAACATTTTAAATAAAAAAATTTACAAAATTCAATTTTTTTTTCGAATTAAAAAAATAAAACAAAAATTAAAAATTAAAAAAAATAAAAATTAAAAAAAAATATATTTCAAATTAAAATTAAATTAAAAATAAAAAAATAAAAAAAACCAACAGAGTAAAGAATATATAATCTATTAAAAATAATAATAACAATAATAATAATTAAGAAATAAATAAATTTAAATAAATTAACTATATTAAAAATTAAAAAAACATTAAAAAAAAATTAATAAAAAATAAAGATAAAAATTAAATAAAAGATAACAAAATCTGCTGCATTTTCTTTATGTGTTGGTTGAATAATTCTAACAAATTGTTTTTATAAAAGATAAAAAAATCTGCTCCATTTTCTTTATGTGTTGGTTGAATAACTCAAACAATTTGTTTTTACTTACATTGCTGAAATAACAATTGTCCTTAGCTCATTGTATACAATACCAATAAAATAAATTTCATTGTGGTTATGTATAACACTTAATTTTACTATATAAAAAATTTATAAATTTATTTTGTGCCGAAAATTGTGAAATCCTTTCATTAAAAGTTATTTTTATTTATGTTGATAAGTAATTTTTTATGCAAGATTATTATATTTTTTATATTTTAATCTAAATCTATATTTTTATTGTGAATGTTCCATGCAATTTCAAATTAAGATACAAGGTTTAATAAGTCATTTGTGTGTTATGTTAATTTTATTTTTTCCTATATGAAATTTTTGTAACATAATTATGTTAGGGAAGGGTAATTTTTTAATTAAATTTTTATTTGTAAAGGGTTAATTTATTGCGAGAATATCACTTTGGAAGAGAAAATTTTTAAACATATCATTGCTTGACGATAAACATAATGACCCAAAATGTCAAAAAAAATTGTATGACGAGTAAATAGAAATCCAAATTCCAACCTTGGTTGCGTATACAACACGAATTAATTCATGATATCAAAGTCTCTTGTCATTGGTAAAGACGAGATTAAGGGCTGAAGGACATGGTTCATGCATATGAAGCAATGAATTGTGACACAAAACCACCATCATCATTGACGTCATGGAGGTTATCTGCAAGGGCTATAAAACTATGGCATCTAAGAAGGATCGCAATAATGGTGGGCATTCGAAGGGAATTATTAGAGGCGATATTGTTTTATTTTCTATTTCAAGCCATTATTATTATTACTAGAGGGGATATTATTTCATTTGTGGCAGCCATGATGATTAGGTCATTTGCTTGTGCTTTACCTCCAATGCTAGTACTCGAAGTAGTGGTTGTTACAACTTTTCGATCTGTAACGCGACTCTCTACTGATCCCACCAACATTTATCACCGTGATTATAACTACCAGATGTGTTATGCCTTAAACAAGTGAGAAAAAAAATTTTCCTCTCACACACAGATTATTGCTAATCCTTCCACCCTGACTCTCTCTAACCTTGATCTGATACCAATTTGTTGGAAAGTTAGAAGAGTAAAGGCACAAATAACTCATACATAATAACGCATGAGTTGTGGCTCTTCTATTGATCACAAAAACTTCAATCATAATCTTAATACAATGAACGTGGTGAAGGGTATTTAAACCTTTTCCACTAACAACTTGCCTAATATAACTTGACATGCATAGACTTATGAAATTCACCTATCACTTATCTCGACTCAACTCAATGCTGAATTAACAAACTCTCTAAATATAGTTAAATCTCAATGCAAGAGTTAATTATCTTATTTTAACACTAGCAGAACCACATTGGTTTTGAAATGTAAAGTAGCATAACCACATTTTTAAATATGCTTCCAAAGCTATATATCAACCACATCAATATGGTATGGACTTATAAACCCTAATATTAAATATAGGGTTTATAACATGATATTTTTAATATAGGGTTGATAATATTCAGTTTAATATTAGGATTTATAAAATTGAGTGATTAATATATAAGGTTTATAATATTAGATTTATAATATAGGACTTAAAAAAATTAGGGTTTAATATATAGGGTTTATAATTTAGAGTTTATAATATTACGATTTATAACATTGCTTTTAGTATTACACTATATAGTAATGGTTTTATTGTTGGAAGAAACGGTTCCATGTCATGTTTAGTTGTCATTAAGAGTTACCAGGAGCCAATGTAGATTTTTTTGTTTCCAATGCAAGAGTTGTAGTCATGATCTAGATCTACGAAATAAGTAATTTATGTCCTATATATTTGTACCTGTTGTGATCAATAAAGGTATTAAGTGTGTTTGGTTGTGTTTTTAATAATTCTCTCTCTTCTCTCTCTTTTTCTAAAATGGTATTAGATCCATAAGGCTGAGATCAATCTGCATGTGATTTTGTTCTCTGCCTCAATTAAATATATATACGTATGTTTCTTTTTTCACTTGCGGTGCACGGATATGGATCTAATATCCTATTATGAAATTTACTTCCTTGTAGTTAGTATTCAGAAGATCGTTTATGCAGCAGTGTTTGTGTTATTTATCGTGTACAGATAGAGGCACCATATGCAACATATTTCCTAGTTTATGTCATTTCAAGGACCAACTTTTTATCACATGTTGCAAAATTCACTCGTTGATAGATATCGTCCCTTTTCAAATCAAGTTGTTGGTCTCCTCGTTGTGATTCACGTGGCGTAAATCTCTATAACGTGGAATGAGGCCCTCAGTTCAAGTCTCTGGAGTAGCATATCTATGCAGTGGATTTATCCACAAGATTTTCCACAACATATTCACTGAGACCTGAGAATATTTGTGTATCAAATGGGAAGTGGCTAGAACTTTCAAGTATGAGTTTTCCTAGCTCTTCTCAAAAGTAATGCGATAAATGGTGACTTAGTGAGAAATTCGTTGCCAACAAAATCCCCCCGAAAAAGTGAAATGGAAAGACGCTGAAAAAGTGTCTGATTTTGAGCCCTCTTCCATCTTGAATTTGATTTCACGTTATTCTTTCGGATTTAAGTCCTGATTCATTATACCGCAAGATGGCATCAATATCTATAACATAAGAAGAGTGATCGTCAAGTATGAGACCGTTCATCTAGATCTTAGATCAAGTTGTTGGATCTAATATCTTCGTAGCCGAGCAACATTAGAAGTGTTGTTGTTTGTGGATACGTTAACAACAATGTTTGCACCTGCACATGTTGTTATTGGGTTAAATTTTCCTAGATCATCATGTGATATCTCTGGAGGATCGTTTAGAATAAAAATAAAAATAAAATGAAGGTAACTCCAATCCAAGGTAATATTTAAAAGTGAAATTGAAATTCTTGTGAAAGGTGGAATTTGTTCGATGGGAAAGCTTTAATGGGCATAAAATCCATATGTGGAAAGTTAAAATCTAGTTGAAAATGATGAATAAAAACTTATGGGGCCTTTTGGAACTAAAAAGGAACCTATGGATTCGGCTCAATCACTCATTCGACGGAAAAGGGAAGAAAAAATAAAATTCTATTATTGGTCTCTCTCTTTAAAATTCTCACCTTCACTTAATAAATTTAGAAAAAAATTGTACATAAATTTTGGAAGAATTAAGTCAAATATTTGGAGAGAATTTTTTTAATGCAAAGTTCACCTTAAAATTAGAACTATTCAAACTGAAAATTCATGATTACACATATTTGGTTACTCATATAAATGAACTAAAATCTCTCTTAAGGAGGTTGGAAGAAATTTTCTCTAAAGTAGATGATGAGGATGAAATGAATATATTGTTGAATACCTTACCTTCAAATTATGACATTTTTATTTTTAATTTGAGCCAATTATATTTTAAATCTCTGGATGAAATGATAGCAACACTCCTAGAAGAAGAAAAGAGAAGGAAAGCAGAAGACATTGAAGGAAATTTACAAAATTGAATTGCACCCTTTTCAAAAGGGAAGAAGAAAAGAAGAAGCTCGATTGAATGTTTATACTGTCTAAGACAAGGACATACAATGCTAAATTTGAAAATCCGTGCAAAATATCTTCTAAAAGGAAAACTTAAAGAGTCATCCTTAGCTAACACACAAGATATATCAGATTCTATGTCTAAAAATTCTGCAAAACGTAAGAGTGAGGAAGAACACACCCCTAATACTCTCAAGCTCTTCTAGTATTTATGCATCTATATGCATTCTTATTGTGTGGTGTGTGTTGTAGCTTTATAGTGTGCTATTGTCCAAGTTTAATGTGAAAAATAAAATGAAGAACCAATTATACATATTAAGATATCTTCAAATTAGTGGCTCTTGATGCATATGGTGACACAAGAACATATGATTAATTTGATGATGTATACTATGTTATAATTTGGTGAAGTTGTATGGAGCCAAGAACATCGACTTATAGGTTAGTTTGATTATGTGTTTAAGAGGTCACATTGTATAATTTACATTTGAATATATTTAATACCAAGAATGCATTACTAGATAACTCAGGAATGCAACAAAACACCATGTGTTCAACATATGGAGGTATTGCCATAGGATGGTTCAGTATCAAGACTGACCTGTCATGCTTTAGGAGGTTGAGAAGCATCAATTCTACAAATTACGTCAAATATGGTCTGAAATGGTTATGTCTTAAATGGATCAAGTGATAGCTCAAAGGTGTGATAGTAAAGAAAGAGAGGTGTTTGCGAGATTTCATGGGTGTAATTGATGATGAAGGGCAGTAAAAAAATGATTAATATTATTGTGCTAATGTGTTTTCAATATTTTCCATGTAAGCATTAAGGGGTGATGTTGAAAGTAATATTTCCATGTTATGTGTAATTGTAATTAGAAGTTACGAGGAGTCAATATAGACTTTTTTGTTTCCAATGCATTAATTGTATTGATGATCTAGATGTTTCGAAATCAACAATTTATGTCCTATAGATCTCTACCCGTGGTGATCAATAAAAGTATCAAGTGTGTTTGGTTGTGTGTTTAATAGTGCTCTTTATTCTCTCTCTTTTCTAACATTTATAATATAGAGTGTTTAATATATATAGTTTATATTATTAAGGTTTTTTTATTAGGTTTAAAGTTTTAGGTTTTATAAGATCGTGTTTAGAATATAAGGTTTATAATGTTAGGTTTGAAATATTGGGTTTTAATATTAGGATTTATAATAATATCTTTTCATATTAGAATTTATAAATATCTACCATACACCTAATAATCATTATTCTAGTTGTTTGTATATCAACACGTGTATTGTAATTCCGGTATTATAAACCCTACTATTACAAGCATAATATTATAAACGAAGAATATAAAACCTAATATTATCAACCCTTTATATTAAAGAATATATTAAAAACCTCATATAATAGACCATAATATTATAAACCCTATATATTAAACAACCTATATCATAAACCCAATATTATAAAGCCTAATATTAAACCCACTACTATAGACCTTAATATTAAACATTTATTTTTTCTCTTTCCAAGGAAAAATCGTAATTTTCATTATTAGAATTGAAAATTACCTTTTGTATATGCACCAAGGTGCATTAAAAAGGCCTATTGGAAATCAAATTCCATCCAAAAAGAAAAAATTAGCAGATAGTGTTTTTCATGGTAATATTTCGTGATCTAATTACTAAAATAAATAAATATTTCAAAATAAAAAGGCATATTTCCATCCAAAAATTTTCTCAGAAGGAAACCACAGTCGAAGTTACTCATATAAAAACAGTGTCTGAGATCTAGCTACATCCCTTCTATAAAAGTCTTATTCTAGTAGTCATAATGTGTGTCTTTTATCTATTCCATGAGTTCAAGATTTTTTTTTCTCTCTCCTTGGAAAGGGCGTGATCACTAAGGGTGTTTCTCTCCCTATAGATATGACAACATGAAATATGATGAAAACCCTTTTTTAATTACATGATCTCATCCAAAATGGGAATTAGTGTGTGCATGTCACATATGGTGACCCAATTAAACTAATTTATATCAATCATAGAGTCTCGAAAAATTGTAATCTTCCACTATTTCCTCTACACATTTTGCATAGTGTACACCATGTTGAGAAACAAATTCTTATAGGGATTATGGTTTGATCCCTCCTTGGAAATTACAGGTGATTTATGTTGACTTATTTTACTTCTATGTTAGACTATCTTTCATCAAGAAATTACCATAAACATAGTTATTGACCAAATGAGAACTATTACCTCAAAATGATAACTCTAGAAAAAGAAAATAAAAAACATGAAAAAACAGCCTAAAAGTGAAAACTGTGTCTCCGAGAATGCATTGTTTTTTTTAGGGTCAAATTTCAAAAAAAAATTTAAATTATGCTAAAAACCAAAATTTTTCTTGAAAAAATGATTGAAAACACACCCTCGAAACAAAAAGTGTTGATGGTGGAATAACATCGCCAGTTTTTTGTATGAAAAAAAAAATTTGAAAACATAAAATTTTGATGCTGGAATAACGTCACCAATCTTTTGTGTGCAAAAATCAGCTTGAAAATGAAAAGTGTTATAGTTGGAATAACATCGTCAAATTTTTGTGTGCAAAAAACACCTTCAAAACGAAAAGTGTTAATGTTGGAATAACATCTTTTGCTTTTCGGGGTGAATTGTCAACAATTTTTAATAACGACATTAAAGATCAAATATCATGACTCTGAAAAACCTTAAAATTTCAACGATAAACATGACATTATAGATAAAATATCAAAAGTCTTAAAATTGCAACAATTTTATGCATGATATTAAAGGATATCTATTATAGTGTCTCTGAAAAGTCTTGAAAATCCAAGGATGACATTCAAGATAAAATATCACCTTTATGAAAAAAAAATTCCAACAATTTTTAGGCATGGTATTAAAGATAAAATATCAGTTGTAAAAATAAAAAATAAAAAATTAAATTAAAAAAAACAGGAAAAAAATTTCAAAGAAAACAAAAAAGGGAAAATTTAAAAAAAACACACAATTTAAAGAAATTTTTTTTTAAATTAGCAAAATATATATATATATATATTAAAGTTATAATAATAATAATAATAATAATAAATATATAATTAAAAATTTGATAAAATTAAATAATTAAAATTAAAATTAAAAAATTATTTAAAATAAAAAAAAAATATATTAAAAAAATAATAATTTTAATTTATAAATTTAAATTTAAAAAAATAAAGATAAAAAGCAAATAAAATAAAAAAATAAAAACTTTAAAATAAAAAATAAAAAAAATAAAAATTTAAAATGGAAATTTAAATAATAATTCAAATTTAAAAAAAAATGCATATAAATCTATGAAGAAAACATTTTTAAATAAGAAAATTTTCAAAATTCAATTTTTTTTTGGAATTAAAAAAATAAAATAAAAAATAGAAATTAAAAAAATTAAAAAAAAAAAAAAAACCAACAAAATAAAGAATATATAATCTATTAAAAGTAATAATAATAATAATAATAATAATAATAATAATAATAATAATAATAATAATTAAAAAATAAATAAAGTAAATTAAAAAATTAAAAAAATGTTAAAAAAAACTAATAAAAAAATAAAGATAAAAATTAAATAAATAAATAAATAAAAATCTCCATCGGTGTCGCCTAGGGGGCCACGGGGCTTGGCTAGCGGGAGAGCTCTCCACCACCCATCGGTTGAGCCCCACAGCCCCAGGGCGGTGGGGGTGATTCCAAAAATTGACGCAGGGCGACGGTGAGTCCCAAAATCAACCCAAGGAGATGGTGATTCCCAGAATCAACCTAGGGTGATGGTGATTCCCTGAATCGACCCAGGGCGACGGTGATTCCCGGAATTGACATAGGGCAACGGTGATTCCCGAAATCGACTTAGAGAAGCGGTGATTCCCAGAATCAAGCCCTGCCGCATTGGGGGTCATGGGGCTTGGCCGACGAGTGATGTTGATGATTTTTATTTATTTTTTAAATATTTATTTTATTTTTTAATTTATATTGTAATTTTTTTTTCAATTAAAATTTTGTTTTTTTTCGTGTTATTAATTTATTATTATTATTAATAATTTTAATTCATGTTTAATTTTTTTTTTCTAAATTTAATTTATATTTTTAGATTTATTTATTTTTATTTTTAAATTTAATATTTCATATATATTTTTTTTTTTAATTTTTAAAGATTGTTTTTGTTTTATTTTTAATTTTTTTTTTGATTCAAAGAAAAATTATTTTTTTTTCATTTGAAATGTGTATATATATATAATTTTATTTTTCAATTTTAATTATTTTTTTAATTGAAATTTCTATTATTTTAAAATTTGTATTTTTATTTGAATGTTTATATATATATATATATATATATATATATATATATATATATATATATATATTAAATTTAAAGTTCGGATATTTTTTTTCTAATTTTAGTATTTTGGTAATTTGAATTTTTTTTTAATTTTTTTTTTTTTATCATTTTCTTTAATTATGTTGTTTTTTTTTTTATCTTGAAAAAAAATGTTTTTTTTGTGTTTGAATTAAGTATTTATTTTTTTAATGTTTTCCCTTTTTATATGGTATTTGAATTTATTTATTTATTTATTAATGTCTTTTTTTTAATTGTTTTATTTTTACGAGTTATTTTTTTTGTTTACACTTTTATTGGTTTTTTTCGTATATATATATATATATATATATATATATATATATATTTGATTTTTTTGTCATGTTTTTTTATTTTATTTTTATGTCTTATTACCAAGATGAAAATCACCACTCTAAGAAAAAAGGATTGATGTCGCATCAACACTTTTCAAAATTAGCATGAAAATCATTAACATTTTAAAATAAATGTTCATACTTGATAAATAAAAAAATTTAAAGTGCTAACAAAATGACCATTTTTCTAAATCAACATGATATTGAAAAAAAAATCAAAGAAATTTTGAAGTTTCAAATATATGAAAAAGAAATAGGTTATCCTACATCACCATTTTCAAAATTGACATGAAAATCATAACATTTCAAAAAAAAAGTCATAAGAAAATTTGAAGTGCCAAAATTATGCTCCAAAAAAAAGGTGATTCTGCATCACCACTTTTCAAAATCGGGTGTTTTTTTTGCTACCTCAAAAAATATGGGTGCTAGGTAATTTTCTCAATTGATTGGTAACTATGTTCATATTAAATGTATATGAACACCACAAGAACAAGAGACACAAGATATAGCCACTCAGTAAGGTCAAAACACCTCCAAGGGGAAAACATAGTCTAACTCTCCCACAAGTGGATTCAAATCAAGATAAGAGAATCGAAAACCTTTAGACCTAGAAAAACATCTCCTTCAATCACTAAGTCCTTCGTTCCTTCCAGCAGATGATCCCTGCCAAAGTCTCCAAGTGTTAGTTTCTCATAAGAAGCTTCAATCGAGAATTTCAGCCTTCGATTACAGAATTTCGGACTTGTAGTTGATTCAAAAAATTTGGACCCAACTTGAGTAAAGTAAATTCGCACGTGAGAGAGATGCTAAAAAACACACCTTTTTTTCTTCCCAGACTTCATTCTTTCTCTTGAATTGTGCTCTTGTTTTCTTCCTCTTTCTCTGGTAGATTAGACTTTTTGACTGTGTGTCTCAAATGAGTCAAGTTGCGTCTATATATAGGCTCTTTCTCCTCGATGAAATAGCCCTAATCCAGACCGGCATGGTGTGGATGTGAGAAATGACAGTTTCGACTCAAAATAAGTCTTTTTACATGATATAAAAGCCTAAGAATGGTATAATAAAAATGATAATGACTTTATTGATTCATGACATAACTTAGAAGCCATCAATGGAGGCTTTCACCTAGAAATTAAATAAAAGAGCATGAAACCAATGCTTCAAGATAACTTTTCTTTCATGATAAATTTATTTCCTTTTTCTTTTCATGAAATACAACTACAAAGATTGATAATAGTTACATTCTTTGACACTATGTCTTAATTAGGTGAATTCTTTCATTATTACATGGACAATCATGATAAATAAAATATTTCAATGTTAAAATTAAGAAAAATGCTTTAACTTTGTATATGTATATATTAAGTAAAATGCTTTATATATATATATATATATACAAAAATTCTATTAAGCTATAGATATTTATTTTTTACATTGTTTCTAATTTATATAAACTAATTAAATTGCCAAGATCTTATATAGACTAATTAATTTTAATTTTTTTTAATTGTTTTTTTTATCCTTTTCTTTAATTATGTTGTTTTTTTTAACTTGAAAAAAATGCTTTTTTTTGTTGATTTTTTTTTTTTGTTTAAATTAAGAGTTTTTTTTTTTTTTTTAATGTTTTCCCTTTTTATGTAGTATTTGAATTTATTTATTTATTTATTTTTTACGTTTTTTTGTTTAAAATTTTTTTATTTTCTGTGTTATTTTTTTCGCTTATAATTTTTATTAGTTTTTTTCATATATATATATATATATATATATATATATATATATATATATATGTATATATATATATATATATATATATATATATATATATATATATATATTTGTCATTATATTTGATACTTTTGTTAGGTTTTTTTATTTTATTTTTGTCTTATTACCAAGATGAAAATCACCACTCTAAACAAAAAGGGTTGATGTTGCATCAACAATTTTCAAAATTAGCATGAAAATCATTAACATTTTAAAATAAATGTTCATACTTGATAAATAAAAAAATTTAAAGTGATAACAAAATGACCATTTTTCTAAATCGACATGATATTGAAAAAAAAAATCCTAGAAATTTTAAAGTTTCAAATATATGCTAAAAAAAAATGGGTTATTCTACATCACCATTTTCAAAATTTACATGAAAATCACAACGTTAAAAAAAAAAGTCATAAGAAAATTTGAAGTGCCAAAACTATGCTCCAAAAAAAAGGTGATTCTGCATCACCCCTTTTCAAAATCGGGTGTTTTTTTTGCTACCTCAAAAAAAACGGGTATTAGGTAATTTTCTCAATTGATTGGTAACTGTGTTCATATTAAATGTATATGAACACCACAAGACCAAGAGACACAAGATATAGGCACTCAGTAAGGTCAAAACACCTCCAAGGGGAAAACATAGTCTAACTCTTACACAAGTAGATTCAAATCAAGATAAGACAATCAAAAACCGTTAAACCTAGAAAAACACCTCCTTCAATCACTAAGTCCTTCGTTCCTTCCAGTAGATGATCCCTGCCAAGGTCTCCAAGCGTCAGCTTCTTAGAAGGAGCTTCAATCGAGAATTTCAGCCTTCGGTTATAAAATTTTGGACTTGCAATTGATTCAAAAAATTTGGACCCAACTTGAGTAAAGTAAATTTGCACGTGAGAGAGAGATGCTAAAAAACACGCCTTTTTTTCTTCCCAGACTTCATTCTTTCTCTTGAATTGTGCTCTTGTTTTCTTCCTCTTTCTCTGGTAGATTATAATTTTTGACTGTGTGTCTCAAATGAGTCGAGTTGCGTCTGTATATAGACTCTTTCTTCTCGATGAAATAGTCCTAATCTAGGCCGACATGGTGTTGAGGTGAGAAATGACATTTTTGACTCAAAATAAGTCTTTTTACATGATATAAAAGCCTAAGAATGGTATAATAAAAATGATAATGACTTTATTGATTAATGACATAACTTAGAAGTCATCAATGGAGGCTTTCACCTAGAAATTAAATAAAAGAGCGTGAAACCAATGCTTCAAGATAACTTTTCATTCACGATAAATTTATTTCCTTTTTATTTTCATGAAATACAATTACAAAGATTGATAATAGCTACATTCTTTGACACTATGCCTTAATTAGGGGAATTCTTTCATTATTACATGGACAATCATGATAAATAAAATATTTCAATGTTAAAATTAAGAAAAATGCTTTAACTTTGTATATGTATATATTAAGTAAAATGCTTTATATATGTATATATACAAAAATTCTATTAAACTATAGATATTTATTTTTACATTGTTTCCAATTTATATAGACTAATTAAATTGCCAAGATCTTATATAGACTAATTAATTTTTTTTTTTTAATTATTTTTTTTTATCATTTTCTTTAATTATGTTGCTTTTTTTTAACTTGAAAAAATGCTTTTTTTTGTTAATTTTGTTTTTCTGTGTGTGTTTAAATTAAGAGTTTTTTTAATGTTTTCCCCTTTTAATATAGTATTTGAATTTATTTATTTATTTGTTAATTTTTTTTGTTTAATTTTTTTTTATTTTTACAAGTTATTTTTTTGGTTTACACTTTTATTGGTTTTTTTTTCATATATATATATTTTTATATTTTTTATATTTGATTTTTTCGTTAGATTTTTTTATTTTATTTTTGTCTTATTACCAAGATGAAAATAATCACTCTAAACAAAAAGGGTTGATGTTGCATTAACACTTTTCAAAATTAGCATGAAAATCATTAACATTTTGAAATAAATGTTCATACTTGATAAATAAAAAAAATTAAAGTGCTAACAAAATGACCATTTTTCTAAACCAACATGATATTGAAAAAAAAATCAAAGAAATTTTGAAGTTTCAAATATATGCGAAAAAAAAGGTTATTCTACATCACCACTTTCAAAATTGACATGAAAATCATAACATTTAAAAAAAAAAAAGTCATAAGAAAATTTTGATGTGCCAAAACTATGCTCCAAAAAAAAGTTGATTCTGCATCACCACTTTTCAAAATCAGGTGTTTTTTTTGCTACCTCAAAAAAGACGGGTACTAGGTAATTTTCTCAATTGATTGTTAACTATGTTCATATTAAATGTATATGAACACCACAAGAACAAGAGACACGAGATATAGCCACTCAGCAAGGTCAAAACACCTCCAAGGGGAAAACATAGTCTAACTCTTCCACAAGTAGATTCAAATCAAGATAAGACAATCAAAAACCTTTAGACCTAGAAAAAAATCTCCTTCAATCACTAAGTCCTTCATTCCTTCCAGTAGATGATCCCTGCCAAAGTCTCCAAGTGTCAGTTTCTCAGAATGAGTTTCAATCGAGAATTTCACACTTCGATTACAGAATTTCAGACTTGCAGTTGATTCAAAAAATTTGGACCCAACTTGAGTAAAGTAAATTCACATGTGAGAGAGATATGCTAAAAAACACACCTTTTTTTCTTCCCATACTTCATTATTTCTCTTGAATCGTGCTCTTGTTTTCTTCCTCTTTCTCTGGTAGATTAGAATTTTTGACTGTGTGTCTCAAATGAGTCGAGTTTCTTCTGTATATAGACTCTTTCTCCTGGATGAAATAGCCCTAATCCAGGTTGACATGGTGTGGAGGTGACAAAAGACACTTTTGACTCAAAATAAGTCTTTTTACATGATATAAAAGCCTAAGAATGGTATAATAAAAATGATAATGACTATATTGATTAATGACATAACTTAAAAGCCATCAATGGAGGCTTTCACCTAGAAATTAAATAAAAGAGCACGAAACCAATGCTTCAAGATAACTTTTCGTTCACGATAAATTTATTTCCTTTTTTCTTTTCATGAAATACAATTACAAAGATTGATAATAGTTACATTCTTTGACACTATGTCTTAATTAGGGGAAATCTTTCATTATTACATGGACAATCATGATAAATAAAATATTTCAATGTTAAAATTAAGAAAAATGCTTTAACTTTGTATATGTATATATTAAGTAAAATGCTTTATATATATATATACAAAAATTCTATTAAACTATAGATATTTATTTTTACATTGTTTCCAATTTAAAAAAGATAACTCTTCTCTTTACTTTGTATTTTTATAATTAAAATGATTTTATAAAATCATCTATTCAAATTCCAAAAGAAAATTTTAGGGACTAATATTAGCAGGTGGACTAATTTCTATAATTTTTCAAAAAAAAATATTGGCTAATTTCCATTTTCTCAAAAAATAATTAGCCCAAGTTTTATTCTATGAAATTATTTTACCGTAAAAATTGCCAAAATCTTATATAGACTAATATAATAAAATCATAAATTTAGATATTTTTACAAAAATATCTTCAAACATTTAAAATTTTTTCTATTAGAGATTAATTATTTTACCTTTAAAATAACCAAAATCTTATATAGGCTGATATGATATAATCATAGATTTAGATATTTTTACAAAAAGATCATCAAACATTTAAATTTAATTTCTATTAGAGATTAGTAATATTCTCCAAAATTTCTAAACTTTAAAATAAATATCCATCTTTAAAATTTTCCAATTCCAATATAATTAAATAAAAAAAATATTAAAATAAATGATTACAAAAAAATACATATCTTTCCATTTCATCATACAATTGAAATACATTTCAATAATTATTTTTATTTTTTAAATAAAATTTTATAATATGCTTTAAATTTCAATTTCTATTAAGTTTAACAATATTCAAATACTGAAATCTAATAGGGTTGACTGTTTGTTTGTGTGAGTGACAAAACCGACGCATCCATGTGACGTCACGGAGGACTAGCAACTGCCCCATACATGTTGGAGCTTTCCAGCAATGCCGTAGGTTGTCAGCTTCAACTCTTTTACTTGCCCTCAAAATAAAATGGGAATAGCGAATGCTAATATGAATTTCATATAAAAAGATTATATTCATTAAATAATATAATATAAATATATTATAATAATTGACTTTAACTTTTAATAGTTAAATCAAATCATTTGAATAGAAATGATATTAAAGAAAATGGTTGCCTATATAACTAGCAATTGCACCTGTGGTGCAAGGGAACGCCGAAAGGAGGAGCTGTGTGAATGAGGGTTTAAGAAAGACTCCTTCAAAACCACTTTCTTAAATAATTTGATTTCTGTTTTGCGTTGACGGTGGGTTTGAACATAATTGTAGCTTGGTTCAAGCGAGAAGTTCATCGCTCCTTTGTAACATGATTTCGTTTGCATCAAAATTTGGATCGACCTTTACACATTGACTTAGTCAACGCTATAAATAAATAGAAATGGATTCCAGCGAACCAGAGTAAATTGTTTCCTGTCAAAGACGTCTTAACCCTGATAGCAAATTATCAATTTGAGTTGATGTTTATTCAAAGGCAAACGCTGATATTGATATCGATTACCAGAATTGATATCGATATATGTGAATCGAATGCACTTAATTCAAAACAATATCATACCAATCGTCTGATATAGAAATCATTTGCTTTGTCCATCTAAAAGGCTGAAAATGTAAATGATTTATGGAGCTTCCCTCATACAACAATTTATTACTTATATTTGAAATGCATTCATCACAGTCCTTCTTTTATAACCGAAGAATCACACACCATTCAATCGATTTCCAGAAAGAATTCAGATTAATACTATGGCCTTGTAAACATAATATAAAATGTTTAAATGAACAGAGACTCTTTTTTAATTAACAAAATAAATACCTTCAGCCTCTCTTGACTTTTTATGCAGAACCATTCCAATTTATCTTTCCACGGCATATAAAAACCCAATAAATTCACGAAGGTGGAATCCTCTGGGGATTTCCAGTAGAAACAGTAATTAAAAATATTGCAATCTTTATTGACACAAACCCTCACAAATAATTCCTCTCGGCCAACTCCGAACTTCTCAGATACAGAGTTTACAATTTATAGTTTTATTACAAAAGAGAGACGACATTTAACCTGATATTAGCAGCTCTGAGAACAACTAATTAAGTGAAATGTTCAGTAACTATCTATAAATAACTAGCAACATCCAACATAGCTTCTTCATTGAATTTGACATATCAGCACAGAACATTAGAAATTTCAAAACTCATGGAATTTTTTTTTAAAATTTGTATTGATTTTTTCCTAAAATGTTCATTATATTTTGCACAAAATAATCAGGTGTATACAACAGAGATTCTTCATTAAAATCGCTAAAATTTATCTCAAATTAATCAGCTAGACAACATAGGTATTTCATTAAAGGTCAGAGAAATTTATCTTAAAAAAACCAGCTGTACTCAACTGAGTCTTTTCCTGAAGCTCGCGAAAATTTATCTGACATGTAAGGATGCGAATTTTTTTCTCTATACAGAAATTTTTGAGAAGTAAGAGTAGAGAAAATAAGATCTATTGTATTTTTTTTCGAAGAGAAAATAAGATGTATTGAAAAAATTGCATCATGTGTAGCATAGTGGTTGGAGATGGTTTCCCGGTAGGGGGAAATACTGGTCATATACACAAGGTGTTGCTCGACAACGACAACACCAATTGACATCCAGATTAGGTACACGGTCAAGATAGTATGCTCGGAGTTCTCTGTGTGCATCCCTTTCATGAATATGGATGAGGAGATTCATCCAAATTTTTATCATTTTCAGTAGTTGTATTGTCAGGCGCAACCGATAAAGAGGCAAAGTAGGCGGACGTAGGAACCACTCTTGTACATTGAGAAGTGAAGCTTCTTGTTCATTGATTTCTTCGCAAATTTTTTGGAGTTGTGAGATATATTTACGATCCATTTGTTCCTGCAAGGAAATGAAAAGCATGTTAGTGAACAATGTACATAATAAAGTTAGTGAACAATGTACAAAATAAACAGCCACATGGGAAAGCACAATAGTGAAAAGCTAGTGGGATGGTAAGGTACCAATAGTAGAGGGTCTTCAAGGAGCTTGAGCAATATATTTTGAGGCAAGGTGAGCCTCTTCTTTTTTTCTGCGTATGACGAAAGGGTTCTCCTTCATCCGCGAATAGCGTGAGAAGGAGAAAGTAGGGGAGATGCAAAGGTCATTCAATGATCGAACTCTTGATACTGATGTGAAAGTTAGACCTTATCGATCAATGTTTCTGATGTCGATTGTTGCCTTATATAGTGTCATGCCTTGTGATTTATGGATTGTCAAGGCCCATGCCATGCAGAGCGGTATTTGTGTTCGTGAACCCCTTGTTATGGGGGGGATCAGCACAAATTTAGGATTTGAAGGATCCCATGGTGGACCCTTGTAGTGAAGAAAGTCGACTACAAGAAATGATGGTAGTTCGGGTGGTTTAGATTCTGGTGCATATACGAGTGCGCGGACGGTGCTGATCGCACCATTGACAAGGCCAGCCTCAACACACAAATTTATTGTTAGAATAACTCGTTGTCCAACACAGAGGAGAATTTTTGCAGCTAGCTGATCATCTTCTAGTTTGCTGGCTCGAAATTCCTTCCTTTGGGCAGCGTAGGAACGTGCGATTGGTTGGTTGAGTGTTTTCAGCATGGTTTTATTGTGCATGTCAACAACCTCATTTGTTGCATTGAGATGCATTGAACTTGAGAATGACTAGACCTCGGCTTCAGGAAGGTTTGTTTTTGAACGTGTCATAAGAAGCTTCCAATCATCAATAGTGGGTGTTGCATTGCGAAGGTTGGAGAGGAGTTCGTGAAAGGAAACCTAAGCAGGGCTAGTTCCTTGTTGTTGAAAAATTGTTGAAAGTGTAACCACGGTATCAAAGCTTTGCCATAGTGCAATTACACGAGAAGTGCCTACATACATTGGTGTGTCCTTGACAGGTGGAAGTTGGGCAAGGTCCCCCACGAGGATTATAGAACGTACACCAAAAGGGTTGTTTCTATTTGATGGGAATGCCTCGTGCAAGCGATCATCGATTTGAGAAAGTCATTTAGGACCAATGAAGCTCATTTCATCAATTAGAATGTATTTGACATCTAGAAGTTTTTATTGAAGGTTTAGGAGGGCTTTACCCTCTAAAGGTTGCATAGAGGATATAGGGATACGGAGAGCAGAGTGGATTGTCAATGCATTAATGTGGAATGCTGCAACACTAGTTGGAGCGAACAAGAGGAGGGGGTTTGGTCCATTGGTGGAGTTTTCAAGGAAGGCATTTTTTAGGCACTCAATTAGGAACAACTTTCCAGTACCAGCAGTGCCTTGGATTATCATTTTTAAAATTGTTGCATTGCCGTGTGTGCGGAAGTGGGAAAAAATGATATTGAATGCAATGGTTTGGCTTGGGGACAAGGAGGAAAGTGAATGTGAGCATGGAGTCTGGATTTGGTGGATTCTTGTGGAGGAGCGGTTGAAGTTGATGAAGTGGATGGCTATTTCTTGTAAGTGTGAAGGGATTATGGAGTGGGCCCAATTATAGTAGTCACGATGGCCAAGAATTTCAAGCTCATTGAGGATGATGTTGTTACTTGGGTGGAATTGAGAGAGAAATTTCCATTCATGCATGTCAAACGTGGGGGCATGGGGAGGGGCATCAAGAGATGAACAGCAAGAGTCGGCATGGGCAGGGTCAATCGGGGTGCGGTGAACATGCAAGGCCTGATACGTGTGTCTAGTTTGTTCCCAGTGTGCAACAATGGCCGCGTCGGATGTGCCGATTTCGTTAGGGAGGGTACGGAAAGGGTAGTATAGAAGGAGTTATTTCCAACAGAAGTCCACATAGGATGATGAGTCTTCCGATGGGATGGAGGTGTAACGATGAAGGACACATACAACCATAGGAGGGAAGATTTGGTTCCAGGGTTTTTTTTTGCGACGAGAGGAGAAGGTCCAAGAGCGTGAAACTTGCATGTAGGAGGCGATGTAGGAGGCGATGAAAGGTGTTGATGGAGGATGACCATCCAAATCTTGTGAAACACATTTGAATACTTGTTTTTTTACATTGAGGGAGACAAAAGAATGACTGCACTTTACTAGTGGGAGTTTTTATAGCATGTGGCATGTTTCTTGTGCACCAATGTCTTGATCACCGAAAATTTTGGTTAGAACTTTGCGGATGATAGTAATAGTAGGAGCATCGGGTGGGGAACATTGGGAGAGACGGGAGAGAATTTGGTAGTAGCTTTTAGACTTTGCCTCTGCTTTCGCTGCATACTTTGAAATGTAGTTCAACACAACATGGCATGATAGAATTGGTTGAAAGTCCATGTTGGCCCTCCAGATTGCAAGAAGATGAGCATTGTGCACATTTAGTTTGTCATCGTTTCTAGCAAGGGCGTACAATTTACGGCCGGTATCATCAATGTGAAGAGATGACGTGTCCCGAACTTCCCACGGGGCTCCATATCAGCAGCTTGTTGTGTTATTTATTTTGTGCGAACATGTATTGGAGTGGCAAGTTGTGTGTCTTTGAACGGAATTGAGAAGTTATTCATAGTCTTGCAACTGATTGGCTGTAAAAATTTCATGTGTCTGGAGGAGGCATGGGTCTTGTAGAGATGAATGATTTGTCCCAGGAGCCCAATTTTGAAGGGGAAAAGGGTTCCAAGCAGTGATGTATGCATCGAAAAATTCTTTAGCTTCACGGACACCAGCAGCGTTGGTCCATTCCAAAGTGTCCATAGTAGGTGCATTTGGAAGCCATAAGAAACCATGGATATGTGCGGAGCCGCGATGTTGCCATTCATACCTTAAAAAGAAAGGGGAAACTAAATAAGATGGATGCGTGGAAGTGAAATTAATGAAATCTAAGAGATGGAAGGAATAGTATGCATACTTGCACCAGTAATCCTTTACAAAGAATCCTTTAAGTAGCACCTCTTCGAGAAATATTGTGAATCTGCAATGGATGTATTGAGATGCACGGTGAGGGTTTGCAACAACGTTTTGGATTCTCCATCGAGTTTGATCATGTGAATTTGATGGAGGGTTGGAAGGCATGGCATTATGCAAGTCAGGCCATTTGGTATCAGCTGCACTTAGTGTGAAGAATATGGTAGGGGTACTTTGTTGAGTGATCATGTCGGCGAGCTCCCCTCTAGCTCTAGTCCAGAATGAACAGCTTCCATGCAAGGATGAGCCGAAACGCATAATATGGTCTGGAATGGTGGAAGGGGGAATTTGCTGAAGGTGGTGGCGAAGGTTAGCGATTGTTTCTGGAAGGGTATTTGAAAGGTCCCTTTTCATGAAGAAAGAGGCAGTTGCTTGGCTTCGATGGCGCATGATGAGGTTGTACAAGTAGTAGCAGAAGCAAGGATGTTGTGCAAAACAGTTGTCATGGTAGCGCATTAGATGCAAAGCATATTCCTGCATATCGACTTTTGCAATTCTTGGTTGGTTAATCATTGCAGATCTGGTGGGGAAGAGGGTGGGGAAGGCCATGGAGAAGAGGCCCTATGTGTTGTATTCATTGATTGGGGAGAGAGCAATGATGGGCCATTGAAGTGAATGAGTGGGTGAGGGATTGGGGGATTCTATGTAGGCAAGTATTTCATCAATTTCTGAATGAGAGTTTGGTATATTTGCAACAAAAGAGGATGGGTGGAGGTCAGACGGGCATGGTTGGGGAAGTTCAGAATTACAATTTTCAAGAATGCCTTCTTGGAGTGGGATGGAAGATGTGTTGGCATGGCGTAGCATGTTGGAAATTTTGGTGGGCACAATAGGAAAATCATTGAGGGAAATTTGGTTAATATGGACATCTTTGTAATATGGATCATTTTGTAGTTTGAATTGCAATGCTGCATGAACACGTGATCTACTAACAAAAAAATCATATGATTTTTCATCATAACTAGTTTTGTTTACAACAAGGATGTCTAGTTCTGATAGCATGCGAGGAAGAGAGGTGACAATATTAGTGATATCTCGAGGAAAGCTAATAGTGTGGCCGGAATATTTTAGTTGGCCACCACGTGCAAGGGTGACTTGAATAATGAGGTTGACACGAGCAATCAACATCTCTTCAACTTGAGTTAGGCAGGAGAGCACGTGCGGTTGGATACCTGGGTCCATGTTGTTTGCGAAGGAGAAACGGTGGGTTGTTCGTTCGCCAGCACAACGGGTACAAGAAATGATTCCATTATTTTTTTTTGTTTTCATGGATGGGTAAGCTTCATAACAAATTGAGCAAACTTGGATGGGGAAAAGTGCATCGATTTTTTCACGAAAGCGAAGATGGGCATGTTGGAGTTGGATGGGGAGGAATTGTTGGGCAGGTGGAGAAGGAGGAAGATGGTGTGGGACATGGAAAGGGTAGGCGAGAGGCGAAGGAATTGTAGGGTATAGAAAGGGCTGGTTAGGGAGGGGAGATGGAAGGGTAAATGGCATGGAAAATTTTAAGGATGGAAGTTTATCTTAAAGTTTAGAAACCTTGGCGAATCTTATTAGTCCCCAATATGTAAATTCGAAAAAAAATTATGATATTTTTGTAAAAAAATAGGTTCCTAATTATTTTATATCAGTTTATGCATAATTTTTTGGCAATTTTTAGGGTAAAATAATTTTATACTATAAAATTTGGGCAATCAATTTTCAAAAAAATGGAAATTGGCGAATATTTTTTTTTTGAAAAAACACGAAAAATTAGTCCACCTGCGAATATTAGCCCCTAAAATTTTCCGTGGTAAATGGGAAATTTTGGGTGGGATGTAGTGGAAGGAGGTTACTTTGTGAAGGAATGGGAGTTTGGTGTGTGGTGGATTGAGAGAGAAGGTTGGCCTGGAGATTGGAAAAGAGGAGGCGATGACGTGCATTAATTCTTTCTTTATTAAGCGCGTAGTGGCGGCGTCGTTGTTCCCTTTGCAGACTGTTCTCTGGTGTGGTTGGCATAGCTGTTGCAAACAAGGAAAGGTATGTCAAATGCATGAAGTATAATGAAAGAAGAGGGAAGCATGAAGATGTAGCACTCTATTTCATATTCTTTGTTTTGTTATTTATTGTTTTTGGTGAGATTTTTTGTTGTGTTATGTATTTCATCATAGAAATAGTAGTATGGAAATGGTGCGAGCGAATTTTGAAGTGGAAATGTATTGAATATGGTTTGCGTAAAAATGAGTGTTGGATATTTGAAATGGGAAAATATGTGTTTTGAAAGCAAGAACATGTTGCATTTATTGGCTAGATCAAATCAAAGGCATATATTGTATTTTTGCAAAGAAGAAGAAGCAATTTTTGTATTATATTCCATACTAAGCATAGCATATTGACATTTGCATTTACAAAATGTGTGTGTTGCAAACAAGATGAAGGCATGAAGGAGGAAAGGGAAAACCACGTGTGTAAATGTTCATATATTAAGAAGACCCATTACAACATAGTGGAATGACATATAAACAAAATGCAATGAAGAAACGAGTTGGTGCCCATACATTTAGGAGGACTATTAGAAAGGGAAAGGGGCTGTAAAGATATAGTAACGATTACAAAATATGCATGAAAAATCGACGATGAATGGCAAGTGAGGGAAAAAAAGGCTGAAAGTTGAACGATGGGAAGCAATGGAGAATGTGTGGGGCAGGGTCGACATTTAAGCAGGAAGGTGGTAGGGGGAAATCATGTATGGAACAAGAGAAGGGGGAGAAACTGGGAAGAGGCAGGAAATGTATGGCTAAAGGCGGCGGCAGACTTTGTTCGAGGGGGGGGGGGGGCAGTGGAAGGTTGCAAGACCTGCAGGAGGATATTCGACGCATCAGCATAAGGGAGATCTTCTGCGTGCATAAGAGTTGGTCGTACTCGTTCGATGCCGTTGAAGGTGTCCCTCTTTAAAGATAGTGTGAAGAGGAATTTTCGCCCTTTGATTTTGCTATATATGTCAAGGACAACTCCAGGATCTGTTGAGAGGAGGCAAAGGTCCTCTGCAGAGATGCCTAGGAGGTCATTTGCGGCCTCGTCAAAAGCGACAACATTTTCGAGGTGGCCAGTGTGGTCGTGCAGCTGGAGGCGGAGAATGTAGCAGTAGTTGCACTTGGTGAAGGAACCTTCACATTTTGAGCAACGCCATGTGTTATCATCTTGTCGTATAGCCTTTTTCATGCATTGCATCCCATCAATGGTAATTGGGCATGCAAGGAAGTAGAAATCATGCAAGTCAATTGAGCTAGCACTAGCACGGAGTGATATCCATGGGACATTTTCTCCAGGAGGAATTGAGAGGATGTTAGCAATTGTTTTTGTATTAAGTGGCTTCCTGCTGATGCCCGAGTATTTGCGACTGAGCGAGGGTGAAGAAGATTGAATGCCTTCTTTGTCGAACCATTGCTTTAGTTCCATTGTTTCAGCGATCTTTGGATCTATAACCAGGGAGGTGGTAGGGATTGTGTTGATAGTCTAGCTATTGAACTCGACGATCTTGCCCCCTCTAACTGCAAGGACAGAAACTACGCGAGCCATGCGAAGTTCAGAGAGTTCCTGCCCTTCAGCATGGTAGTGTTCCCTCCACAAGGTCACATCAATGCTGTTTCTGGACATGTTGCGAAGACAAATTGTCTTTTTTGGAGTCTCAGAGACATCACATTTGCGGACAACAGAGGTAGGAGAGAGTGAGCTGACAATACCTATGACATCAACGATTGAGTTAGGAGGTGAAAGTTTGAGGGAAATGATAGGCACAAAGTGGAAGGTTTGGGAAGGAATTGTAAGGTCATCAGTGAAGACTCGAGACACCGTTGATGAAGAGAAGAGGAGAATTTCAAACGGGCGTCTTAGATGGTTATAGGAAGGGTTGGGGACCTTTATGGTGCCATTTGCAACATTGTAGATGTGGCCAACTTCAATGAGAGCATGAAGGGATTCAACCAATTCATTGAAGGCAAAGACGTGGATTTGATCATTTTCGTGGTCGATAAGGTCAAACCCTAGTGATTTTCCGGAGCCACACGGATTGGTATATTGTCGAAGGGGTGTTTTTGAAAGGACTCGGCCCTGGATGGACCAAGTTTTTCTAGTCGGGGAGAGTGCTTTAAAAGGGAGAGTAGTAGAAGATGCTGGGGTGGGGTCTTGGGAGGACAGTGAGTGAATGTGAAGGGAGGGTGGTGATGAAAAGGGAGAGGTAGAAGAGGAGGATGATGTGGCTTGGAGAATTTGTTCAGCAGAGAGAGTAAGAGGGCATGGGTCACCAACCAATGGGGCAACGCGCTAGACTACTTCGAGCTCGAGAATAGAGAGTGACCTACAAGAACGAGCAATTGATTAATGAAGTGGCGATGTAGAATGCTAGAAATAAGAAAGGAAAAAGAGGGACATAAGAGAAAAGCCATTATAGGGGAGGAAGGCGGGAGGCAGGCTGCATTAAACGTACAATGTTTGATGCGACTACGTGCACGAGCTTCTCTTCAAGAGAACAATGGAGCCTACACCCAAGTCCCCGTTCTGTGCGAGGGTAGTATGCGAAGAAGGGAGCAGGGCAACATGTTTGTGAACACCATTAGAAAGTGACATGCGGTACCGAGTTGTTGAAGTCTGGGTAGAGTTGATCTGTTCAAGTTTGACGACCTGGAGGGTTGGTTGTTGGGCGGTAGCACCAGCTAGGAGAGAAGGAAGACAATTGCGAGATAATGACGTCTCCATGGCGCTATAGGTGGCTTGTAAAAAAAATATACTACAACCGAATAGACATATTAAGGTCAAGAAATGAAAGAAGAAGATGTGTATATTAACGAAGGAAAAGTTATACATTTCTAATTTGTGAGAGATGAAGGGTAGAATTGTTAATTTGGATGATTTCCACTCTTCAATTGATAGTGGAAAATTTGTTCTACGCAAGACGCTACCGGAAGTTGTACAAATGCAATATTGCGAATATGTTCTTGACAATGAGCAGTTTACAGGCTTTCCCTATGGAACATATATTTTGGAATAGGCCCTGTTGAATTATTTCCATGGTAAAGAAGGCATAGGCACAAAATAGGTTAGGAGAGGATGTTGGTTTGTAGGTATAAAAGGAAAGAAAATAGTAATGTCAAATAACCATATTTGTAAATCAGCTTTTGAAGTATGCTACTTGCAACTGTATATCTTGAATATTCCAAGAATTTTTTTTAACTCATTTCTAATCATATTTCACATGACACATGCACATGACAATTTGATACGTAAGCATATAAGAAAATGGAATACATTGATTGAAATTGTAAATAATACTAAGTAAATACTAAATAGTAGATACTGAAGCCTGAAACGGTAAATTAAAATTGCCTAAGATTAGTAAAGAGTGACTTGCAAGTGTATATCTTTAATATTCGAAGCATTTTTTTTTTAAATCATTGTTAATCATATTTGACATGATACATGCACATCACAATTTGAAACGTAAGCATATACAAAAAATGGAATACATTGATTGAAGTTGTAAATAGTACTAAGTAAATACTAAATAGCAGAGAGAGTAAGATTGAAACGACTACTTTGACTCAAACAATTAAAATTAATTTATTTTATTTTATAAAGAGTAAACCAAATGATCAAAGTTTTTAATTTGAATTTTAAATATTTATATTCATTTAAAAAAAAAAAATTATTAATTTAAGATTATTCAATTTAAATTTATTTAATTTTTATTAGATCTATTCTTTTTTTATTATATATTTATATATATATATATATATATATATATATATATTCTTTATTTTAGTTTATTTATATTTATTTATTTATGTATTTTATTTATTTTATTTTTATGTTTTAATTTAAAATTTTATGTATCTATTTATTTCATCGCGCATAAATCATATGTATATGCCCCTTGTTATGACTTTGGTCTTTAGTGCTATAGTGCAACCTTACATTAAACCGGCCCGATAGACCCTGGGTAAATATAAATAAACCCTCAAGCTATATCTCCTTATATATAGAAGTCTTGGTCATTTTAATAAAATGCTTTGTATATAATCGGATCTTTTCCTTTGCATATTGTATCGAATGTATTAACCTGCTAGACAACCTTCTCAACGTGCTTTCTAAGGTTTGAACATAATATAATAAAAAACGTTCATACTCCGACCTCATCACGTAATAGTATACAATGGTTCGACCCTTTCTTACCGACCAGAGCTTATAACAAGACCTTAATATAATGCAACCTTCGAAAATATACTATGAATTTCATTGAGAAATATGAGGCCTGTGCTGTTGGAAAATTTTCCGAATGTGAAATTTTAATGTCAATAGCTTGTATGGTGCTTATTAGGATAATGATCTAGATTTTGTTACTAACTTTTGATCTGAATCTAAGTACCATAATTTTTACATGGAATTATACATTATCTAGTTGTTGTATTACATGTTTACAATAATAACAGTAAGAGTAAAAGGAAGGATATTTAGTAGGAGAAAAAGTGTTGTAATTTCTAAGCAGTTAGAAGGTCACCTCAAAAATAATATGCTTGAGAAAGACTTATTTGTTGTATAAAGAGTAACACTGAATTTTAAATCTAGGATTATAGTAAAAAGGTAGCATATAACTAGAACTCTACCTATTAATCACGATATTATCGGATATTTCGTGAGTGCAATTTAAATATTCACAGGTGGAAGTGGAATTACAATAGAATATTCGTTATAGAGGAGTGAAAAATCAGAACAGCGCACACATGAAGTAGATTTTTGGGTCTGTGACCTTAGTCACCTTAGTTACCAGGTTCAAGGGAATTATCCGCTAGAAAACTTGTTAGTAAAGTAATAACAATTTCGTTTAGGGAATTAAATTATATATCTTGGTGGATAAACTGTAGGGATAAATATACTTTGAACCTTAATTAGCATTAACATGATTTTTTGATCTAGTGAGGAACAATATGGAAGTAATAAGCGTTAGTGTGAAATTGTTATGCTACCATCGTAGCTACTCGAACCTTTAAGGATATCAGAAGCTACAAATTTATGAAGATTGGTTTAAACGAGAACATGTATTATCAACTCCACCAATAATATCAGTTTTTAATTAATAAGGAAAGTAAATTCCATAGGACGAATGTTAATAGGGGAAACTGAAATCGTGTACCTATTCGCCAAAGCACTATTTCAAATACCACATCCGATACATTATTTTTAAATGCTCTAAATTCACATTTCAAGCACATACAACATTGTAAACGCATCAACATAATATAAGTAAATGAACGAACTTGTATAAGCCCATTGGTTGTAGATAAAAACTGTTACACTTCCATTTCAGGTACATAGATAGTAGAAAAAAATACTAAATGTTCATATCAAAATAACAGTCATAGAAAAAGGATTTAAGAGAATCTAACACTATTCGAGAATAAAATTGTTGATATATTCAGAGCATAAATAAAATCAAAAGACCCAAGATCTATATATATATATATATATCTATATCTATATATATATATATAACCCTACAGGTCATCATGGTTGACACATATGCAGAAGCAAAGTGTAGAAAGGTGTGGACATCAATCTCTTAAGATACACAACTTTATAAATATTTTTAGCTCAACAAAAAGGAATAGAAAACATATATATCCAGAGTATCCTACAGTCAAAATTCACGACAAATATCAAATAACAAATTACCGGTTATTACCTGATGTTGCTTCTTGAAATTCAAATAGTAAATTACAATACAGTTTTCTGATTACAATACAATTGTGGGTGATCTATCCATGACATCTAATAATTGTTCTAAGAGAATGATGTCAAGACAAGAATGTGACAAGTAGATGAGGAAGCATAGCAAACATCGTAAAAGGCAGTTTCAATACTTGATACTGGTGTAGACAGGCAACGTGGACAAATTTTTGACATCAATGAATTTACGCAGATTGTCTCCAAGGTTTAAAAGTTAAGGAAAATAGAGTAGAAATTTGAAACTATAGCAACATCATACACTGAAGCAAGCACGTATGAATAGATACAACCAGACCATAATTTTGTGGCAATTGTTACAGGCGGACCAGAATACATTATGCTGCATACTTTTGCATAGCATGTGCTGTCTGGCAATGCAAATATGCCATTCTATGCAGTTCGACAAAGCACGATTCGTGGGTGGATTTGACAAGTAAAGACCCACTCGTGACTCTTAGCAGAAGAGATCTTCAGAGAGTTATAAGGCAACTACATTCCATCGTAATACTTCCAGGATAAAAATACTAATGATTCTTTAAAATTGTAGCAAACACATTATTATCTCAGACATTGATAAGAACATATCGAATTTTCATTAGATTTGAGAATATAAATAAAAAATTTCAACAAAAACAACCAGAATACAGACAGAAGCTTACCGGTTATTCTGTGAAGCTGGAATTTCGGAAGTTGCTGAGGGTGCAAGGTGGAATTCGGGTAGTGAGATTGAATTGGCAGGCGCTGAAATGGAAGGAAGGCAGGAGAGGATGAAGATATGAAGAATGGGCTAGAGAAATGCATAAGCACCACCCTACGGCAGAAATAACAATAAGGACGAATGCATTTAACTACAGGCGTTGCTGTCAGGTTTCAGCATTAAGGAGACGTATGGCGAGCTGTAATGAGGGAGCAGCCAGGACGAAGGAAACGTATGGCGATAGTTAATGCTGCAATGAGGGAACAGTAATGGTCTAATCAACATATTATAGTCCATATGTTCCATATCTGGGAGATTTCTCGAATTTTGAAACTGTGAGCTGGTAAGAGGGTGAGAGTCGTTGCTGTCAGGTTTCACCATTAAGGAGACGTATGGTCAGCTGTAATGAGGGAGAAATCACGAGAAAGCATCTCATCAACATATTATTCTCCATATCTTCCATATCTGAGCGATTAATTTTGAAACTGCGAGCTGGTAAGAGGGTGAGATATGGAAGATTTTGATTGGTTGGAGGAGGTGCCAAATGTCTGATTTTCACTAGTTGGAAGGGAAATGATAAAGCCTTCTCATTGGCTGGAGTGAACAGTGTCTGCTCACCCAAAGCTAAAAAAGAAAATGCCTTTCGGCGTAGCAAGAAATATGATCTAATACTAACACTAAAATCTCGGGCTAAATATGAGTGAATGGAGTGGTTCACGCCTTGGAAGGAATCATTAGCGGCCTGTATCGAAAATGAGATTTTTGTTTGTTTCTGTAGCCGACACGGAACCACCATTATTGTTGACATTGTGGAGGTTATAAAAGGGTGGCGTCTCACAAGTACAGAGTATTTTTGTTTGTTTTTGTGGCTGAAACAAAGAATAATCATTGTTGACATCATGGAGGTTAATTTTAGTAATAATAAAATTAGAAGTTGCCTTCAATGGTGCAAAAATACATTGAAGGTATGGAAGACTTGGGAAGATTATCTGGTCAATATTTGAGAATATTTGTCTTTAATCGTTGTGCTTGAAGTAGCAAGTTTGTCTTGTGGTTATGCATACAACATCCTGAATGTCATTTTAACCACGACCATGTAGGGCCTGAAGATAATCCTTCTAATGCAATACTAACACCAGAGCATAAGGACGGAAGACATGCTAATCTTGTAACTATTGGAAATCTACTAGAACAACCATGTGATGACATGGATAGGTTTTTTTACCGTGACTTGGCTCAATGTGGTGATTCCCCTGAAATGGTCCTTTTAGAGAGTGTTGTTGCCCTATCATCATCTAATTCAATTCAAAATTTTCCTCATTTTTCTATGTCACTAGTAGCAGTCAATTTGTCTGAGCTATGCCATGAATTTAAAATATTTAAGTAAAGTTTTCCATGTTAATAAAAGTGTAAAAGTTGATACTTATAGTTTTATTTAGATAAACATAATAGTGAAAGTTACAAGCTATTCTTGAACCCGTAGTTTGAAATCTTGCACTTTGTGGGGTCTATTTATACTTATTGTTTGGATTTCAATTGTGAGGTCTATTTCTACTTGTTTTCTGGATTGCAACTTTTCGGGAAATGGTGCATTTTCTGGTGTGGTTTCTTGTGCCATTTGGCAATTCCATATTGTTGTTTTGGAACAGAAATGGTTTTTCCACCCTAGTGTGGTGAATCCAGCAATGGAGTTGATCACATCTATGGTTTTGCAAGGGATTATCAAATCTTTCACACTTTTTGTATGTGTTTCTTTGATTTTTAGGGACTCCGTGAGAATAATTCCTGCAAATTGTAATTAGATGCAATCTCTATTTTGTATGCTTTATCATGTATGTTTGAACATCAAAACAACCCATTACAAAACAAGAAGGTTGTTGTCTTTATTTCCATATGGTTTTATGGGATTTGATGTCCAATTGAAATTGTATTCAGTTTGTGCATGTAGAACATCCTAAAACCATATATAAAGATGAAGCTAATGTAAATGTGCACTAATATTTTATATCATATAATTTTACATTGATGGTACTCTGCTAACCATATATAGTAAAAAACAAGAGGTAGTGTTTAAGGGCACCCCTCAAGGAGTAATCAAGCTTCATTTCGATGTTTTAGACCGAGAGTGGGTGACTGTGCTACCAAATATTGATGCCATCACTCTATCCTCTAACCAATGGTTTTTAAGATCAAGTGTCTACATTATGAAATGTGAGGTAGTGGGATGTCACAAGTGTCATAAAATTAAAGGCAAGTAGTTGGGCTTCTATTTTTCCTTCAAACATGTTATTTGAGATTCACTCAATGGGATCTACTTATTGTCAGGATTCGAAGGCATTGCCCGCCTGCAATCTTTCACAGTAGACCATTTTGAAAATGGCCAGTGGGACTCAAGAGGTTGAGACCAAGTCAATCTCCTTGAGTCAATTTTAAGGTGGGGATTATAGGGTGGTGTAGGTAAAATTGACTTAGTTAAGTTCCCAGAGGCTTTCAAGCTCTCGATTTATGAGAACTCGTGGTTTTCCCCATGGTATTCATCTCTAATGTAACCTATTTAATCCCCAATTTATAATTATTTATAATGATTGAGAGGGGTCAAATTTCTTGAGTTGTAAACTAAACTTTGTTTTCAATATTTTCACTCGAAACAAAGTTAACGATTCAAGAGGACTAGAAAAAAATATATAAATTGGATGATAATGTTAAGAACACCATACCTTGCACTAACCAAAAATTGTAAGATACTATTAATATGGACATGTGTCAACTCGATATTTTAGAGTTTTCAATTAAAACTAATGAAGTATGTATACTTATTTATTTGTTTTTTTAATTGTATTAGACATTATTTCTTTATTTAGAGAATATGCTATTTATTTTAATATGGACTAATTTAAACTAATAAAATATGTATATTATTATTATTATTATTAATTTTTTTTTTTTTTCTGAATTAGTTTAAATCTATTAAAAAAGGAAAAATAATTTACATCTTGGCCACAACCTTGACTTTGCCTAGAAGAGTGGCATATTTGGCATATAATGGACAAAAATGACTGCCCACTAGGGGAAACAAGTCCAAACTAAACATAGTTCTACCATATTTCTCGCGCAGGGGTGTCAATAAAGATGTCCATTGTAATGTGCAAGTTTGATAAATTATTAGACTAAGACTGCTAGATTTTATAACTGGAAAACCAAGAACAATCTCATCCCAGTGGGAATTGTGAAACAAAAAGCAGCCACTAATGGAATGACTAAGCATCATGCTGAGGAGGAGATTCCTCCAGGATAAAGCACATGTAAGCCTATGTATCATCATCTTCTTTTTTCTTGTCCGTTCCTGGGGCTTCGCTTTGCTTGGAGCGCTCACCGCAGACATTCTTCTCGTCTTCAAGAGCTTTGCCTCTGTCCTTGGTCACCTGTTGCTGTTGCTTGCCCATTTCCTGAGCTGAAGCCAAAGAAGCTCCTACCTAAAGCACTCTGGGATCAACTTGCTGGGGTTCTTCGTTGAAGACCACCGAAATAGAGGCAATAATACGGGGTCTGTTCAGAGAACAATTGAAAAAAAATTGGGCAGTCTGGGGAGCGTTGGAGGCTAGATTTCTAGGGGGGGTCAGAACAGGATTGGCATGGTGAAATCTGACTTGCCCACTATGAGTGTTCAGATATCTACCGATAAAGTAGTCCAAGGAGGTCGAAGAGGAGTCCAAATTGGAAGTGGAAGGGGTGCGTTGGGAACGACCTCTTGAGTTGCTTCTTTGAAATCTCATGCAATGTCTCAGACGCGGCATGGTGGTGGGCAAAGACGAAGGTGACGAGGGAGGTGCAGAGACAGAATTGGGCAGGAGCGGGGTGAAGAGAAAATCCAGAGTGACAGTTATTGATTGCAAAGGCCTATGCAGGAGAGGTGGAGCCCTTCCTCTAATTCAATACAACAACTAAGATGGCTGCGTATACCAGTGGCAGTGCGATAGTAGGGATGCACTGCCAAGGGAGAGAAAATTCGTTGCAGCTGAGGAGGGGGGAAGTCTGAGCTCCGGCTATCAGCCTCCATCTTTAAACATAGAAAAAATCTGTCTCGAAGCTCTCCCAGCTTTAAAACCTCATTAATGTGATCAACTAGACTGTGCTGAGAGTTCCTTACGAAGGAGCAAGTGAGCATTATGGTCGGATCTCGACTTCGGCTCTCAATAAATGTAGCATAGTTGAGTGTGCTGGCTCGAATGCTGCATTGATGGGGGGGCTGGCTAAATCTAATGGCGATAGCTTGGGTGGCCAAGTGGCCCCTCCACTTGCCAAACCCAAGTCCCATCATCACCTTAGCATTGATTTGCACCCGCATCTGGGAGTATATTATTATTTTTTAATTCTAAGAGAATTTACTTTTTTATTTAGAGGATATGTTATTTTTATTTCAATATGGAAAATATGACTTAACACATCGCTCTCTAGAATATGCATATCTAAATAATAACAAAAAAAAAAATTCCAAATTCTTGCAAAATTTTCCAGATTCTATTTCTTTATTCATAATGTTTGATGTTGACGTGATTAATTTGGTTGTTAAGTTTTTTTTTTGTTTAATTTCTTATACATACGTATGTGTGTGAATATGTGTTTCTTTTGGCAATTAGGTAAATAGAAAATGTCTTTAAACCGAATAATTATTTAAAAAAAATCCATATATTTAATAATTATTAACCTAGTTTTAAACTCTCATGCCACATGGACCACATCCCCTCAATGAGACCTATGACATCAAACAATTGTTATAACCATGCTCCATATGATTGAAGAATTTGAGAATAGGTTGATCTCTAAAGCCCGACAGATTTCCAATTCAGGTTTTGAGAATATATTTGTCTATTAACTCCAAGATTTGATGTTTCTTTCTCTTTGTCTAGAATATTAAACCATCAATTACAAGTATTTTAATCTAACTTAATTGAATGCATTTTCGAGATGGGTCATGTCTCTGGCTTCGGCACAATAATAATGCACTAGTGTTATAGTATCAAAATTATAACCTTCAATGGATTGATGAGTTTTTATCAACTTATTTGTTATGCACAACTTCATGATCTAAATATCTTTGTTCGAATACATGTTGAAGATCTATTGCAATATTGGAAAGAGCAGGAAACTCTTGGCATTAGTGGTGAGGATAATGAACCTAAACAAATGGATTATTGGTGTTCTCGTCATTGCCATTATTTTTATTGCTTATTTCAAAATTTCTCATAAATGATAAGTGTTCTATTTTGGAATAGATGATAAGTGTTCTATTTTGGATTGAGAATGATTTTTATATACTATAGGATGTATGACATATTATTTCATAAATTATGTGACATGTTTATCCATCATTGAGAGCCCCAACCTTTGCCTTTTTAAGTGGATGTTCATTGTGGCAAGTTTCAAAGCACTAAATTTATCTTGAAACATAAAGGAAGCAAGATTATTTTCACATTTATTACTGAAATTTGTAGTTTTCACTGTATATGTTAGCCAATGCTTATAGATGCACAATTTTGGCAATTCCATGAGTTGTATTAGAAATTGTTTTTAATATTTCCATAGGGTACTGAGGCATATATTTAAGTTCTGGCATTGGAAAAGAATCAAGTCTGAATGAGAAATGGATAACAAGTGGCACGAGCTGAGCCTAAATAAGAAATGGATAACAAATGTTTGATAGTCACTTTCATCATAAGCCTTTAATGACCAGGTGAATTTTCCTTGCAGGGAAGAGTTTATCCAGAAGTGGTGGGCATAAGGTCTTAAAAAAACCCTAATTTTCAGAGTGTACTTCTATGTTTTACTGCCATCCAAGCATGAATATTGATCCTATTTCATCTCATTCAAGGTAATAGAAAATAATCCTAGATGGTGTCATCCAAAAAATTTAAATCTATTCTGAAATAGTTTAAATCATTTTGCTTAAAAATTGGTTCCTCAAAAATTGAAAAACTACCTACTCAAAATATATCAATTCTCCTGCAAACATAAAACAATTTAATTGTATTAATGATATAAATTGCATTCACCCCATTGATATAAATTGAATTAAATTGACATCTGTTCTATGTACACTTCCTCTTCTATCACCCCATTCAGGAACGCTGTCTTGACATTCATATGGTGAATCTCCCATCCCATCTGCGCTGCTAGAGAGATGACGGATTTGATTGAAGTGAACTGGGCTATAGGGGTGAAGGTTTCCTCATAGTCGAGCCCTTCTTTCTGTGCATAGCCCTTAGCCACAAATCTGGCCTTGAACTTCTCTATGCTGCCATCTACAGCATACTTGATCTTGTAGATCCACCTTGATCCTACAACTGATCTGTCTTGTGATCTAGGGACTACTTCTCATATATTTTTTATCATGATGGAGCTATACTCTTCCACCATGGCATCTACCAACTCCTAATGCTAAGCTACCTCCTGAAAGCTAGAGGGTTCTCCGACCTGTGCTACCAGTGCATGGTATATGTCAGGTTTCCTTCGTACCCTCTATCCGTCTCTAGGGGCTTCGACAAATTACTCTGCTTCCCTTAGATTTTGTTGGAGTTCTGTGCTCGGTCTTCCACTAGTGGTGGGTGGTCTTACCTGCTCTCTTGCCTACTCTTCTTCGAAGGAACTCTCCTCAAAATCCTTGTGACGTGGAGAGGTACTCGACCTATCCTCTGTAGGCCGTAGAGGTTGTACTAGTGGATCCTCCTCCATCTGCGTATCTATAGCCATTTCCTGGGATCCTCTGAAGGCTCTCTCCTGCATGAATTTGATGTTTCGCCTTAATACGATCTTCCTTTTTTGGCGGTGAGTGACGGGGACAAGAGGAAGAAGCACAGGGGTCAATGAGATAACATTGGTAGAGATTTGTAGTAGCGCAACAAAGAGACACTGTGAGGGCATTTGTAGAGACACAACGAACAACTGTCTAGAGTGGTGGCCATAGGACTAGTCACAAGAGAAGACACACAAGTGGGATTGAAAAATAAAACTGTGCAAAGTCATCAATAATGGTGTCAGAGCGATAAAGTGGTCAAGTTATCATTTGAAGTAATAGGTGTTGGAAAAACGGAAAGGCATAAACGTTTTCTCTTGTTGATATTTACTCGTGTTTTCCTTGAGTTATTATTATCTTTCTTATGTTCTTCTTTTATCTTAGTTCATCAAGCAATTACCAAAACCAAAACATGAAGATGAAGGACACCAGATGTAGGCGAACAGCCAGGGAAAAACCCCTCTATAGGCGAAAACCATGTCAAGAACTCTTCCTTCAGTAATTCAAATGAGATAGACCAAGACCCTAGACCAACAAACCTTCCTCCTCCACCAAGTCAACCTTCAAATGAGATTCAACAACCTTCAATAGTCTCTTCTTATCCAGTAGTTACAACCCAACAGAAACCCAAAAATTTCGACCCTAGCTTCATAACTTTGACTCCAGCTATAGAATTTCAGCCGAGCTTTAGTACTTTAGATTTCAGCCTCTCGAGTAGCCATACAATGTCAAATGTGTGGGAGAAAGAGAGATAATTTTGACTTCTTATACTTGTGAGAGACCTCCTTCTTCTTCTCTATCCTTTTCTTCTTTTGCCCTTGAAATTCAAGCCTTTTTTGGCCCCAGAAGTTGCAGATTGAACTTGTTGTGAGTGAGTGACAAATGAGGTCAAGTTGTTTCATTGATATATTTTTCTCAGTTCTACCCTCTAGTTTAGGCCGACTTGTACAAATTGAGGCGGACTTGGCGGAGGAGGCCCAATTGACCTATTTTACAATAAAATACATTTCTTCTTTGACAAATAAATCCCAAGAAGGGTTCCTTACAATATGACATGGACAAGGACACTTGGCATAAACCCTAGAAGCTTTCAATGAAGGATTTGACCTAAAAACAATTGACCCAAGCATGAAACCCATGCTTTAATAAGTCACTTTATTTAATAATAAAATTTCTTTTTCTTTCTTTTGACAAATAAATTTCAAATAGAATTATGAAGGCTGGCACTAGTTACATTCTTCAACACTCCCTCTTAATTAGGGAGGTATTCATAACTACCTATATTTATAGAGGTACATGGAAATTCTCCCAAATGAACTACGAAAAGTTCAACACACTCAGTGCTACAGATTAGATTTCTGACTAGGGTAATCTATTCGGGTGGGACTAAGATGGACTAAAGCTTTCAACCAGTCTAGGTACCATCAGGTTTACTTACTAACCATCAACCTAGGGATCTAGGAGCATATCCAAGGTCAAAACTCCAAGACCAACACCACCCTCCCTCTTCGGGATCTAGACATCAACACATAAGCCGATCCGATGTCCTTCCAAGCATCTGCCATTAGATGCTTCATCTCTCCCTAATAAACTAGATATATCCATTTGTCCCAGCATGCTTCCCAAGTGTTCATCCTTCTTTATGGAAAGATTTACCTGTTCAAATAGAAACCCCAATCAACAATAACCTTTCAAATATACATATACAAGTAAACACAAACCTTCAGGGCTTGTAATCATCTTGATGCCACTTAGTTATTTATATTCAAATATTCAAAAGATTTTCTTCCTTGATTTCAGCAGCACTAAGACATCCACAATATATTGTATATCTATTCATTCTCTAATTTCTTCTATAAGGTATCCATCATGATTATCATAATATGCCCTCCCTCTCAACTGGGGAGATGTATTCTTTTCTCATGCTCCCTCTTAACTTGGGGAGATCAACCACTTCCTTCTATAACATCGGAGAACATTTTATGGCTCTAACCATTCTTAGGACATAAATACCTTCATCATGCTTATCTGAACATCTTCATCATCTGAAGATTATGTTCCTGCAAAAATTTAAATAACAAGTACAACCAAATACAGACATACAAAAGCACGAAGTTTACTATACCCAAAATTATGTTAATACAATGGAAGCATTAAGACATTCAAACTTTTGACATCAAACACCTAAACCTAGTTATGTTCATGAGATACACATGTTAGACATCAACTTTTTGCTAGGGTTTTGTCATAAACTGTTAATTTTAGTTAACAATGGTATGTTCTATGCTTTAGAGCATTTTACTTCAATATTTTCTTATTAGCCCAATATCAATTTCTAGATTAGCAATCACATTAACATTGATAGTAAATGTTGATAGAACATAAACAATAAGGAGAAGACAAGCCAAGAAAAGAGGACACAATATTTGGCAGATGCCAGGGAAAAACCCCAATGTGGGGAAAACCCCCAATGTGGGGAAAACCCTTTGATCAAATCTTCTTATTACTCTTCAAAATTTCAGTAGAGAGAGAGTACAATATTCAAAATTCACTTGCCCAAAACTTTATTCAAACAACAGTCAATAGGATGCCCTAACCAAAAAGTCAATGTTGGTCAAACCAAAAAGTAGACACCTCCAAATCAGCTTGGTGAACCCTAGTCAATGTGGCCTCCAACAGTAGTTAAAATTATCCCAAAACAGATCCGAAAAATTGAGTGAAACTCAATCAACAGAAAAGTGAATGTTGCAATCACCGCTAGTCAAAGTGCACATAAATCCTTGATTCTGTGCCAAGGAATGCGGCATTGGGAGATCGAATATTTAGCCTAAAAAACACAGAAAATGGGGTGAATTTGACTCAAATTCAACAGTGGTCAATGCTCTATAGAACAACCCTAAAACATATCTGAAAATTTCAGACTTTCCCAATCACTTTGCCACATGTGTGAAGAAGAGAGAGAAGCTCCAAGTGTTGTACGAACCGATGAGGAGAGGAGAGAGAGAGATATGTGTTGAGATGATGATGCCAAAAATGGGGAATAGGTCTCTCTTATTTATACCATGCGTTGAGGGTGGAGACACATCCATTGGGGCTTATGAGCCTACATTAGACTTCTAGCCAACCTTGACAATTTGCACATGTGTGAGAGAATAAATTCAAAATCTCACTTCTGCTCATCCAAACAAGATGATCTTTAGATCAATATTGCACCTCTCGGATAGAGGAGTCCAACAAAAATATCATCTCCATCATATGAGCTGTCTAAGGTGAATTTTGGGCCTAGTTTCTAAATTTAACATATAACCTAACTTCATCATCAAGAATTCAAGCAACTCAATCAAGATATCAGTGTCATTACATCTAGGGCCTTAATATTACTTTCATAGATATATGACAGGCTCTTCTATGATATATTGCAAACCCTAGAATCTATCTTCAAAACACAAATCCTTAGATATCAACAATTCAACCAAATACAATTCTACAATGTATCTAAGGGTTCAACAATTTTCAGAATTTACATGTTAGACTCTACTAGGGATTGTTGCAAACCCTAGATTTTATCAACAAAACTAAATCATATCAGAAAAAATATCATTATATCCTAGAATATCAATCTTATACTAAATTTTTGTTACAAATCCTATAATTCACAAACTATGAGCATCAACAATTAGGTTAGTATACTCACATATACATATCAAGAATTTCATGCATTAACATTTCTCATTAATGTATACTAGGTAAAGCCAAGACACAAACATCAAAGTTATAAATACAGTGAATTTTCTCTAGGCCAAGGTTTCGATCAAACATACGAACATACACCTAGGGTTTTTTTCCTAGGAGCTTACTATAGATATTACAAGAGTTTTGCTCATAAACCCCATTTCATTAAACCCTAACCATCTAGGGATTAAATACATGGATTTAGATAGAAAAACTTAAAGGACTAGGGCTTTGATCATAACAATACTAAAACCCTAAACATAAAATGAATAGGTTTCTAGATTTCATTAACAACCCTAAGTAGACTAGGGTTTCATGATCAATATTAACACATCCTTACGTTAGGTTTTTACAATGAACCTTTTAGGGTTTCACAAGAATGATCAAATGATAATAGAATGAGGGTAGATTCAATATAATGATTAATCACCCTAACAAGAATCTTTACGATTCAAAAGCCTTAGACATAATGATGTCAGTAATGTAAACTAGGGCCTGTAAACTGTTGAAAAGTGTAACTAGGTTCGGTCTTCATAATGACATGTGTAATCAGGATTTTATGTAATTGATGTAAATAAGAAAATATAATTATTTTTTAATGCTTGAGTCACGGGTTTCAGGCTCAAGGAATTTTATTTTATAGTTAAAGCTCCCATTTTGAGCTACAAAGTTTGGTCATGAAGTCATAAAGTCGATTGAGTCACTGTCAAAGATTGAATACCCATTTGGGCATGCTACACATTGTAAAAGGAGAATTTGTTTGAGTCATTAACCATCCATAACCTTGTCACAATCACTCCTTGAATTTGGACTACAAAAAGGAATAAAGATGATTATCGAAAGGCATGTCGGCCTAGGCACAAAGTCAAGTCAGCCTATATCACATGGACAGTCCACTATATATAGGAGCACTCGACATCACTTTTAGGAAAATTATGTCAAGCATTTGAAGCAAGAAGTGCGAGAATCACAAGGAGAAAAGCCTCATAACCAACGAGAAGCAAATGAAGAAGAGGGAAGGAATTTGGAACTATTTTTGGGTCATCTTCCTCACACGTGTGACAATAGCTAGGGTTTCTACATTAGGGTTACACCAACTATTATAGAAGCCAAGTAAAAGGTCACTAAACAATCAATCTTGCTAGCCGAGGTTACAAGGAGAAGCTCTCTAGCCAAGCGAAGGACGAACACATCATAAAGGTCCATAATTCAGCCCACACTTGTGATTCTACAAAAGTTTTAGGCAACCAAGAATTGCAGGTCTGTGGAGGAAGGCTGAAGTACCAGAATAGTTGAAATTTGTAGTCTTATAGGTCATTTTGACTAGTGTTTATTTGGGCTAGAAGAATAAGAAGCAGTGAAGAAGGGTCTTGTGACTTGGTCTTGGAGAGGTTGATATGTCAAGGGTCTTGGTTTTGGTATTCGTCAATTGAAGTTTCTATAAGAAGAATAATTGTTTGGGTTTTCCTCTCAAGTTGGAGAGGTTTTGGCCCTGGACAATCCCCTACATTTTGTGTCTCTTGTTTCATTATTTTTTATGGTTTGGTAGTTTTTTGATGAAGAAGAACACTATAATAATCCAAGTTAAAATAAGAACCTAATCTAAAGAAGTTAAAAGTTTTCACAAGCAGTTATCATCAAAGAGAAATCACCTAATCCTAATGCCCCAGATTTCTCAACATAAACTGGGGCGTTGGAGTCTTCTTCTAGTTGGAGCTGGTAAACAGGGTGTTGGAGCATCCTTCAGGTTGGAGCTTGTAAACTACGACGTGGGAGCGCCCTTCCAGTGGAGTTGGTAAATAGCGGGTTAGAGCGTTCTTCAGTTGGAGTTGAAAATCTTTGTAACGACACAACTCGAATTATGGAACATAGAAATATTAGCATGCATATGAGACCTACATATGATAGCTACATATGTAGGTATCACGTGTACGGCACTAGTACATGCACTAAGCAATTATGAAAAGAAACTCGGTGTAGAGTAAGGAGTGAATTATTGAAGTATTAAGTAACTCCCTAACTCACCATAATATAATGAAAACTAATACTTTGCTCAAAGAAAATTAAAAGCATTGACTTATGCAAATAAATGATGATATTTTAATAAATCCAAGATATTTAATAAATAATAATATTTTAATAAATCTAAGATATTTATTAAACAATAATATTTTAATAAAACCAAGATATTTATTAAATAATATTATTTTCATAAAACCAAGATATTTATTAAATAATAATATTTTAATAAATCTAAGACATTTATTAAAATATAATATTTTAAGATATTTTTTCAAAGATATTTATTAAAAGATCATATTCTAATAAATATCAGGAAGGGAGTTTGTGTATAAAAGGGAGAAGAGGGGTAAACTTGATGAGCATGGGTAGTGAAGGGGAAAACTGACCCAGATGCTATCAGAGGAGTTCTAGCTGCATGAGACATGAGCAATGAGTTCGAGAGTTCTAACAGAGTTATGGAATGCTCTCAATTGTTATTGGAGTTTTGGGCACGGGGGTAAGAAGACTTGTCTTCTAGATCCGAGGACCGTAGAGGTTGACCTCAGATAGGCTGGGAGGAAAATGGCGGTTTGGTAACGGGAGCTAGAGCCATGACAAATCAGGAACACCTTCAAACACGGTTCCAGGTAAGTATTAATTAGTCAATTGATATATATTCTGTTTCAAAAATCCCACCCTGAATTCAGTAGTATAAATGTTGTGAATGATTGTTAATTATGAATATTAAAGGCTTTACACTTCTGAATTTTGTTAATGATGGTTAATTCAATAAGTTAACGTCCTTACACATGGTATCAGAGCTTAGTTTAAACCTTTCGAGACCATACAATACAGGCCCATTAAATCTCCTTTCCAAACTGTCCCATGAAATCGCTCAACGATTTCAGGTAAGAGGGAATGACTGTTTTAATGTTGGGGTTATAAATTGTGCATAATCCATGGTTTTGTCACAAAAATTAGGGGATAACTTGCATTAAACCCTCGCTTCATCAAACAACTCTAGGATGGTCCCCTTGAGTGGCAAAATCATAGCAGTCTTACCTTCAAAGTGGTGCTTGTTTTCAAATATAGCTGTGTAATAAGCATCCATCCTCAGTCTGGCAGAGAGCATTTCTTTCTGGTGATATAGATATGCATAGGTGCAAAATAATTGGAAAAATCTGCAGCCTTTTCCACCTCAGCGGCTCCCCTAACTCTGGCAGCAGGAAAAGCCCACTGCTGCTACTACTTATCAAACCCTAGTGGCCCCTCTTCGATTTCTCCATACTGAGAAAAGAGGCTCAACAGGCGATCTGCTGCCATGTCCATGGGAACATTCCCAAAGTAGATTTTCTGGGCAGAGACATCAGCCGCCGGCTGGGCAGGCTGTGAACCAGCAAAGGCCAACTAACTGACGGTCATGCGATCGTCGATATTCTTGTTGGGCTCCTTTAGGGCATTAAGAGCACCGTCCATGTGCTTGACGGGAAAATACCTGTTATTTTCGGGATCAAAAAGCAATCGAACATATTATATTACGAAATTTGTATTCTCCAAAACCTCCGGAGTCAGCTGCTTGTGCACTGTTTAAAAACCGAAGTAGTGACATAAATCCAGGGCGGTGCATCTGCTCGGCACTATTTACTGTCCTGAAGAGCTGCTGGTATTCGTATTACTTACATAGGTTCTCCAACAGCCCCTCTTTCACATATCTATGTCCACCAAACGCACGACATTTGAATTCCTCCACATAGATGTTGAAATTGCCAAGCAGGCACAATATTGTTCATGTTCTTATATTTACATAGCGTCACATGCACTAACGCATTTGAACAATGACCAAGACATAAGAACCAATGTGCCACGTGACCATCTGCTGTGAAATTTTGAACGGTGGCCCAAACTTGAAGAAAATGATGTCCTTACGAAGCAACTCATTCTTGATAATTGTTATCGAGAGCATGTAATTTTTTGAAGTATATTTTAAATAACTTGTATTAAAATACATTAATTAATAAATTAACGATTCCATCATATAGATTTTAATAAAAATCATCTCACTGACCATCGATTTTTTTTTAAAACAAAAAGTGAATTTTTAAAATTGATGTTATTCCCATTATCATTGCAACCTCATTTTGTTTTTGTTCGGATGTCTTTTACTTTTCTTAGGCGTGGAGACCTATGGGACCTTATCTTATAATATTTCATATTTAAAACAGGTTTTGTCACATTATGTTATAGTTAATGAAATTATCATTTTGGACATGTAACGTGATGTGACTTAACCCCTAGGTCAAACATCACAACTCCGAGTTAACGCTGCAAATATCTTCTATAGCTCTAGGGTTTGGCATCAGTTCAGTTGTGCTCCTAAGCATAACAGAGAGGAAAGTAGAGCAGAGGAGCCGACGGATTGAGGAGCCTTTTCATCCTTAGTCGATGAAGGGTAATTTGAGAGTTTCTTTATATTAATTGGGTTTTCGGCATTCATTTTCTCATCCATTTTTTTACTTTTACTTATTTATTTATTTTATTTTTATGTTTTTTTAATTTTTTTCCTGTGTCAGATGCAAAGTTAGTTTCCGTGACTCTCGATTAACTGCAAACGGGGTTTTGTGTCGTTTAAGTGGAGAGTTTCCAATGATCTAGAGGTTACTGCGGACATGCAGGGTCACAGGAAGGAACTTAAGAGTGATAGATGCTTTACATTGTCGTAATTATTATCATGGGAGCAACATTATCATTATTGTATTGAATTAGAATTTGGAGATATAAATGGATATAAATAGTTTTCGATGACTCCAAATGTTTCGCTGTCTATGTAAGAGATAAGCTAGGCTTATGTTAAATCAAAATTGAATGTGTCATAGTAGTTGTAATGAAGCTAGCAAATATAGTTTCAGGAAAATGGCTTTTCACTACAGAGTTTCATACAATTAGAAACACAAATACAAGCACCCCAGCATTCAGGGAAGAAGTAAACGTTTCTCCGAGCAAAGGGTTCTCCAGATTTGGGCTAATAGCATGGTGTTCAAGGGCAGTCTCGAGTCCTAGGGTGGGTTTGGTTGCCAAAGAACGATTTCAGGAAGGGGCTTTGCCTGGGAATTACGGTAAAACAATTTTCGAGTCTGAAGTTGGGGAGGAGGTGCTTGTGACGTTCAACAAGGGTTCCAAAAAAAATAAAAAAATCGAAGTTTCTGCAAGATCTGGTGAAAATTTTCTATAGGTTGCTGAACGTTGTGGAGTGATGATTCCAGATATGGTTTCTTGCGATTTTAGTAACAATGGCTACTGCCGTTGCTACCGTTGGAACGGGTTCGATATGCTCCTCATGATCCCACGATCCCACACTTCCGGCACCGTGGAGAGTTCATAATTTGAGAATGACGGGCCAAGTCAAATTAAAGGCAGGCAACACTATAATCATAATTTATTAATATTGAATCTTATTCTAATGGTTCTAGCAAAATATTATTTGCGTAGATATATATATATATATATATATATATATAAAGATATACCTATAAAAAATTCCCACCATTGGAGCATTCATTCGGAAAAAGTCAGATTTTAATGATTTAATGATAAATTATTTTAGAAGGTAGGTTCTTTGTTTTAATGATAAGTTCGTTTACATTAAAAAGGAAGTCATTAGTGATCAGTATTTTCATAATAAATCCACAAGTAAATGGGTAAGGTAATTAAAGTCAACAATCCATTCGGTAAGCATATAATAAAAATAAATAAATAGATAAAAATAAAAATTAAGAACGCAGTGTGCACAAGAAAAGTTATTTATGAAACATGAGAATATATATATATATATATATATATATATATATATAATTGAAGTGATATTATGAGCCTGAAATAATAAGAAGAAGAGTAGCATCTGAGAGAAAATTGATAGATAAATAAATAAATGGTGGCGAGTTAAAGAAAAAGGGAAAAGATAATAAATAACAAAGTATACAGCAAAGAAATTCAATGAAGATGAATGAGCAAAGTAAAAGGAATATAATAGAAAGATATAGTGGAGAGAATATTATATATAAATAAAGAGCAATAAAGGGAGAAATGATAGAGAATATAGAGAAGTAGTGTAAAAAAAATAATAATAAATAAATAAATAAATAAATAATAATAATAATATGGGGAATTAGTAGAAGGGATCTATAGGAAAGGAGAGTTGATGGTTATTATAAAGGTATTATATAGAATATGACTTGTTAAAGGAAAAGATATTAAATATATGAATACCCTACTATAAATCGGAAATTAAAAGTATAAAGATAATGAAAATATAAATCCTTCAATATCTTGCATTAGGACAAGGACGTCGCGTTTAATTTAGGATAACAAAACAGTAGAAGAATATAAGATAAGGTTTATGAAGCTGGTAAAATATGTTCTTTATCCAGATACTGACAAACGTCAAGCCGAGTGTTTTTGTATAGGGATTAAATCCTCGAATCATGACTATGGTTAGAATGTGGTAACCATCATCAAAATACTCAAAGCACTCATAGAACCCATGTTGTAGTCAACAATAATTAGGAAACACATCAGTCCATTGTTGTGGAATATCAAGGTACTATCAATGGAATAAAACTTAAAATTCTATTTGATACTAGTGCTACTTATAGTTTTATTTCTGCATATGCACTAAATCAATGTGGGATGATAGCTTACAAGCAAAACAATTTCAGACAGGTAGAAATGGCTTCAGAAGAACTTCAGTCCATAGATTTAAGCGTTGAGGAATGCAAAATTTATCTAGGAGTCTGCTCGACTAAGTTGAAAGTACTAGGATGAATGATCATAATGGGAAATAACTTAGTTTCTCAACCGTTTTCCAAGATCTTATGTTGATTCTTGGATATCACCACCTCATTTTCATAATTATAAGCAACAATCCTAATATAATCCGAGGTGTAATACTTCGAGTCATCCTTGATAAATTACCTGAAGTATTCAGTATATGAAGCATTCAATGATAGGGAAAATTGTTTTTCAATGTTGAAAGAAATGGCGTTTTCAATAATCACAATAAAATGAAATTTTTATATAATTCGATATTCGAAAGCTAGGAAGCCTGGGGTGAAACATCTTATTAGAAGAGATGGGATATTTAATGCTGATGTATGTATCGAAGAAATATATCAAGCTCAATCCCAATTGATTACTAATCCATTACTTTGCTTAAAATTCCATCCGACAAAGGAGTTGAGATAACACATGGATATCAACTGCAATTTTTCCACAATAAAGTTTAAGATTTTGTATATCGTGCAAGTAAAGTTTGAAGTACATTCAAATTATTATATTAAAAATAAGCACATTAACATCACTTTAGACATTAAACTTTTCTGTAACTTTTGAACATTAGAATGGAAATTATCCTAATTGTTATTATGCAAATGAAACATTTCATTCTTCAAGTGATGTCGAGCTTTCCATATATATATATATCTTACTAGTTGATAACTATAACCATTGATGATGTGAATTTATGCAAATATCTTTTATTCCGTTTTCTTATGTTAATATTTTAATTACTACCCAAGTATATGTATAAGTAGTTTAAGGAGGAGAGTGAAGTTTTAAATTAATATAGCTGAATATTCAATAAATTGGACATTTTGAGATTCAACCATTATGTCATTGTTATGATAGACAATTAGCCATTTACAACCGTAAGGGTATGTCATTGTCCAAAACAAAATAATATGGAAACATAGCATTTTCAGGAAAAGGAAAACCATGTGGTTTAGGAAAAGGAAATTAGGGGCATTATGACACTATATATAAGATGATTCATGGAAATGATTTAGGCATATATAAATATTAGTTGGTGGAATTACTCCAAAGAAGTTAACTCTTGAAGAAATGAAGAATGGTAATGAGAGCATGACTATGGACATTATGGCAAGACCATTAGATGTGGAACTACAACCACATAAAAGGGTAAGCTAGTTTGAGGTAAATTGATAGATGAAAGAAGACACTAACTATTCAAGAAATGTTGGGAGAAATCATGAGTAATCAAATTTAGGGTACAAGTATAAGTACAGGTCACTAAAGGTACACATCAATCGAAGACCAATGGATGAAACATATGTTATGATGGTAAGGAACCACCCTATATGGTAGTAAACACACTATTAGAACAAGACGATATAGTTACCAAGAGAGTGCAATGGAAAATTTCAAAGTCTGATCTCCATTGTTATCATAATATAATCAATATATTACCTAGGGAGGACGGAAAAGAACGAAATGGCAAACTTCTAATGATGATAATAAATGTAAGTTATCATAATCAACATAGAATAATGAGATCAACAAAAATAGCGCCAAATGTGAGTAAGTGGAAGTTTCACAAAGCAAAATAAGAAGTCAACGAAATTAGATTAAAGAGTGAATCTACAATAATATCCATCAATTTGAGGATAATATATGTGCATAGGTGACATCTATTATAGTTTCTCCCTTTAATGGGAGAGTCACGATAAAATTTTCTTTAAGTGACTAACTATATCCATGGATTATGGACATCATGGAGTATGATTAAGAAATTTTATCTCGTAATGTTTTAAAACCTGAAATAATAAGTAGACTACATTTGATATCCACGTTACTGAATTTATTTACAGGGTCTTACCCATGTTGAGAAATAGTAACAACATTTCCGAGTGTAATAATTGTATGCATTAAGAGAAGAAAAGAGAACCATGATGACTAGAGGTGAGAAAACAAAGTCAATTTGATAATATGTTCTTTTTCAAATTAAATTTGACATGGAATATTAGGAATAGTTGGTATAAGGAAGTGAAGGGATGTTTTCTATCAAGAAGAATTTTCTTAAGGATATGAGCAACATGATTGATAAGGGTCAAAGTAATGACCTGTAAGGAGTTGTGAACATTCCTAATTTTTTAAAGATAACAAGTGATAAACTAGGAAAATGGTTGAAGGTAAATATTAAGGATGATAAGTATACACCGTTAGCAAAAGAAGATACATTTGGCAATGAGATGAGGCCTAAGAACTAATAAGAAAACAATTAATGTAAATAAAAAGAAGAGAATATACTAGTGATGTGTTATGTGTTTGGATTAAATGAGTCAATATAATAGAAATGGAACAATGGTTTAAGGAATGATGGTAAAGCTAGTAATATCCTAGCTAGAGTGAAGACTGTAAAAGGAGAAACTTGCAAGTAAAGAGACTATACATCAAAACTATAACATACTAATAATGTGACTATGCATATCTTGTAAATGGTGAATTTCTTATTAAAAAAATGAATTATATGTTTGTCAACAATTGGCATCTTATTGAAAACATGACACTCTTAGTAAACCAAGTATAATGCAAGTGAATAATGCTTTTTCAAGCAGTGGAAAATTCCTTCTAGGAAAATAAACCTCTCACTAAGGGATATTTAGAGTAGTCAATTAACTCTTCCTCCAATCCCAATATAACCCTAATGATTAGCCCTGCAAAACCCTACTCCTTGGCTTCTAGATTTTAGGCTGAAGATGAGCTGAAATAACATGATAAAGAAGTTAATATTATTATTATCTCTTGGGATCCAGATTACGGATCAAAGATAATTAGACTTAAAAGACAAATAAATAACAAGAATTAAAAAATTGGTTGGATCCATTTGTAGTTTTGTGTTCTAGAGTTCTTAATCAACATGTATCAAGAAATTAGATCATGCTTTGACTAAACAGTAAGTGTTTTGTGCTCTTGTTTCAATTCATTTCGTTTCTATATATGCAAAGGTTGGAGCATCCCTCCATTTAGATTAGAACCTCTACCTGTGAATTTTATAAGGTTAATCGATTAATATAGTATAGAAAATAGTGGCTACACCCTTATTTGTATATCCATGTTCGATTATTCTATGTTCGATTATTCTATAGTGGCTACACCCTTATTTTGGATGGATACTTTAGACTGTCATTTTGTACTATGACATGTGAGAATATATTAATTGCTTAAACATTGCTGGTACATGGATACAAATATGAAGAAATTTTTTCTTAAACATTGTTGGTATAGGGATATTAAAACAAATTATGAACTATGTTATAGATATGGTATCTATAATTTTACATATCAACCTAAAATAATGAGGTTGAAATAAAAGAGTGATGGCACTTGACTATTCACGAGGAAAATGAATTTACAGACCTATTTTAGAATGTGTAGAAATTGTTATATGGGTAGCAATTTGTTTTGAACATATTGATACATATGTGGACAAGTGTTTTAACCAAGTATGTTATATGAACTCAAGTATCAATATCACAGATAGAAACATATTTGGAATTTGTAGAAATTGTTATATGGGTAACAATTTGTTTTGAACATATTGATACATATGTTATAATTTGTGGACAAGTGTTTTAAATTGCAGATAATATCGTTACCAAATCGACCGTGTGATGACAAAAATCCAAGAACAATTGAGATGCACTGAGATTCCTTGATAGGGTGTTGACTCTGGTCCTACTAGGAGGGGTGGAGGTGTTGCCCACTGTTTATCCTCCAATACTTGGAGTCATGGGAGAACTGTGCGAGTCATGCTCCCCTAGACGTGTGATGATGACTGCCAGATGCCTACAAATAAATCAGGTCGACGTAATCAACACTACTACCCTTAAGGATTATGGATGGATCAGTAAAATTGATGCCATGGCATATTCCTTTAGAGGATGGATAGGATGGGAGCGGAAGAGATTAGGAAGGATAGGATTATTCTAGAGTAGCTTGGGGACACTGTTGGGGAAAAACATAACTAGTAAATTGGTAACCCAATAAATGATCAAAACATAAATGTTAAAAGTGTTCTCAGACATTAAACAAAAATTCATCTATGATACACCAACCTTATATTATTATACTAATCGTTGATATAATTAATGATATACGACATAAAACTTAACTTCGTGACGAAGTTTTCTAAAGGGGGGTGTATGTAACGACCCAGCTCAAATTATGGAACATAGAAATATTAGTATGCATATGAGACCTACATATGGTAGCTACATATGCAGGCATCACGTGTATGACACTAGTACATGCACTAAACAATTATGAAAAGAAACTCGGTGTAGAGTAAGGAGTGAATTATTGAAGTATTGAGTAACTCCCTAACTCACCATAATATAATGAAAACTAATACTTTGTTCAAAGAAAATTAAAAGCATTGACTTATGCAAATAAATGATGATATTTTAATAAATTCAAGATATTTAATAAATAATAATATTTTAATAAATCTAAGATATTTATTAAATAATAATATTTTAATAAAACCAAGATGTTTATTAAATAATATTATTTTAATAAAACCAAGATATTTATTAAATAATAATATTTTAATATATCTGAGATATTTATTAAAATATAATATTTTAAGATATTTTTTCGAAGATATTTATTAAAAGAGCATATTCTAATAAATATCAGGAATGGAGTTTGTGTATAAAAGGGAGAAGAGGGGTAAACTTGATGAGCATGGGTAGTGAAGGGGAAACCTGTCCCTGATGCTGCCAGATGAGTTCTAGCTGCATGAGACATGAGCAGTGAGTTCGAGATTTCTAACAGAGTTATGGAATGCTCTCGATTGTTATTGGAGTTTTGGGCACGGGGACCAGAAGACTTGTCTTCTGGATTTGGGGACCGGAGAGTTTGACCTCAGATAGGCTGGGAGGAAAACGGTAGTTTGGTAACGGGAGCTGGAGCAATGAAAAATCAGGAACACCTTCAAACACGGTTCCAGGTAAGTATTAATCAGTCAATTGATATATATTTTGTTTCAAAAATCCCACCCTGAATTCAGTAGTATAAATGTTGTGAATGATTGTTAATTATGAATATTAAGGGCTTTACACTTCTGAATTTTGTTAATGATGGTTAATTCAATAAGTTGAGGTCCTTATAATCTTGGAAGTTGGACCTTCTTAAGTGATGTAAATTATTGAAGACAAATATTAAGAGGCGTTCGATGGTTTTTCTCTCGAAAGGTTTTCCACCTGAAATCCTGGTGTATTGTCTCGATGTCATGCATTGTTGCATGGTGTTGTTTACTGATGTGATGTCGAATTATGTTTGAATTAACGTTAATGTTAATTTGAATGCTCTGAAGATTAAAATTAATGAACTAAAGAGAAATACCGACACACCCCCCTCTTAGTATTTCCAACATTTTGTATCAGAGAAGGTTGCTTCAGTTGCATTTTAATAGCTGGAAGGCAAATCTCAAGTGAATCAAGATGGGAAAATCAAGGAAGCAAGCTGCCAAGCTTTCAAAGGAATCAAAGGAAGTCCCTGATATTGAAATAGTTTCAGAACCTATTACAGCTGACGAAGAGAAATAGGTTGGTTAAATTCTTTTGATCAATGAATCAAGTTTTGTATTTTGGAATGGTAAAATGGAAGCCCATTTGGGAGCTATTGGATGTGATGTATGGGATTTTGTTGTTTCTGGAAATACCTCTATTGATGAATCAAGGAAATGCAATTCCAAAGCTATGAGTACCATTTAAGTTTTGTACTAAAATCTGTGAAATCCAATGTAGGTCAATGCTCGTTAGCCAAATATCTTTGGGAGAAACTTTAAAATCTCTATGCAGGTCAAGAACATGTAGGTCAAGATAAAGACGATGATGATCACGCATCAAATCAAGAATATTCTTAGGTCAAAGAATCTGACAGTGATTGGAGCAACAAAGCTGTAGGCTTGTTGACTTAATCGCAAAATACACAAGAGGTATTGTAATAATAATATATTATATATAAAATGTATAAGAGATGATAAAATGTTACAATGAGGCCCTGCTTATATACCTATGTAGGTGGCCTTTCATGAATGGGAATGTCTTTTAGACATGCCCTTTTACTAACTTAATGACTACTTACATAATCCTTATTTGACTATTAATAATTTTATTTATTATATTTGTTATGAATTATATTCATAACATTGCCCCTTCCTTCAAAAGCTTTGTCATCAAAGCTTATAGTTGACATTTTTCTTCAGTTCAAGTTCTTCATTTGCTTTTGTCATTTTTTATATATATCAACTTTTATTTATTTATTTGTTATGAATTGGCCCTTCCTTTAGAACTTTGTCCTCAAAGTTTTATGGATAATAATTTCTTCATCTTGTATTTTTTTTAAGTCATTAACCTAATTAGTTAAAATTATTAAATTAATTAAATTAATATATAATATAACTTTACTATATGTATCCTAACCAAACTTTAATTGTCTTGCCCAACTTTTAATAGGATACTTTTATTTATATGGAACTTTATAAAATTGATTATAAAATAACTTTATATTTTAATAAAGTCACTTATATTAGATTTATAATTTTTTTAGATTTTAAATTAATTAAACTATTTTGTTACATTAGTTGTATCTATAATTTTATTTTTTTAGTTATGGATGGTCATTGTACACGTCCGTATGGTCATGTCTGTGCATGCGTCCATGATGGATGATATGTGGTTGATATCTTTGCATTTTTTTAACTTAATATATCGAGGGCATGCTTTGTTATCATCTGTAAAAGGCTCCGAATAGAAAATACATATTTTTTCTCCCTTCGATTCTTGACCTACATCTTCTTTATCTGTTGGTCTGGGTATAAATCGCTGGGCCAAAGCACCAAGTTCATCTCCCCAAGCTTTAAATGGTAGTGCCTGGCCCTCATCTCCCACAACATTAAATTTTGGTTTCGGTATAAATCGCTAGGCGAAAGCTCCAAGCTCATCTGCCTAAGCTTTTAATGGTGGTTTTTGTGCTAACTCATCAAATTTACATTGAGCGACGTCCAACAAATCCACTTCTTGGTGCAATAATGTGAAGAGATTGTGGTATTCCTCTTTTTGGGTGGGAATACGTTCTTTTTCTTGTTTTGAACTGGAACTGCCTTCACGTTCTATTTTTTGGCTTGGACTTCGTTCCCTTTCTGGTTTTAGTTTCAGACTACATTTTTTTTTTGGTTTTGGGAATTTTGCTGATGATACAACCGAAGAATTATTGGTGCTTTCAATACCGCTAGAGTGACTACTGATATTTTGAGCAATGGTGACCTAATTTCACTTACTGAGGGAGAATTTGTTTACAAAATTTCGCTTACTTGGGAGGAATTTTTGTCACCACTTGACATCGATGGTATCGTTATACCTTTTTTGCACTTATAGTGTTTGTGGGTGACGACAGGAAGCACGATGCAGATGATTATTTGGATCATGGCTTCTGTCACTTGTGGTACCTTGCTCTTTTTGTTTTCATTTATGCAATCCACGATATTATAGTAATTTGTTATAGCATGTGTCATATTAGCATATTTTCTTACTGTGTCTGCTAAGTCTCTGGTTCTTTGAATGTCAAACCCTTCAAGAATCTCTATCATGAAAGCCGCAGATTTAATGCTTTCAGATGCATCTATAAGATTCACATCACCTTCAGTCAGGTAAATCAATTTCTGGATTCCACACCTCCGAGATTGGAGCAGCTTTCGGCCATTGTTGCTCTTCGGTGACTCATAGAAGGAACCCATGATAGTGGGATGCTCAGCACGTATGGCTGGAGAAGACCTCGCTAGACTAAGCTTATCCATCATATTTTCACCATCAGGAGTGCGTGATTCACGTGCAACACGTGCTAACCTGGGTTTTTGATTATTCAGCCAGTTCTTGAGCTGAGAGGTTTTGAGCTCTGAACTTCCAAGATCCCTAAGTTTTTCTGTCCACAAATGTAAATAAATGTCCATTTCACTGCATCTCTGTCTCATTCTGAAGAGAAGTCTTAATTAAAGCAATCTGAAGGTCATTCATAACATTCTACCTTCTTTTATTTGGTTGTTGGTCTTCCCCAATGCTAGTGTCTACTCTCTCAGATGCTTGTGACATCACTCCTCTAGCTTCATCTTCTTTTTCACCATCTGCAAGATTTTGATTCTCCTCAGATTCCCTTAGTAGCTCATCAAAATAGCCTTTATCTGTTGCTATGGAATTCTCATTATTTCTGAATTCAAGCATACTGTCCTCATGATCAATCTCTGCAGCACTTTCTACTTCACTTTTAGTATTACTATTTATGCCTTCGTTTATGTTCTCATCTATATTAGCAATTTAATTCACAAGATTTGTGTGCTCAATTTTACTTTCCTTGAATTGATCTACCTCCTAAATATCTCCCATCTGCAGCGTCTTATTTGCGTCCATTAATTCATAGCTTTCTTCATTATTATGATATTGTTCATTTTCTTGTTTTTCAAGATAGTTTTCTTCCACATTATCTTCATCATCATCAATTTCAGCTACTTCAACAGATTCCTAGCTAGTAGGCTCATATTTTTTTTTAAGATCACCTTCATTATAATTTGAAATTTTCATAACTTGATCTTCTACAGAATGTAGTGATTCTTCATAATTATCTTCTGAATTTTCTGAATCGGTTGAATTGTTCTATTGACTATGTTCAATATTCAGGAATATTGGTTTTTGCATTAGATTAATCTTGTCCAAAATGGCGTTTATCTTCTTCATTGCTTTGCTATGATTGTCTGTGGCCTGGCTATGATTTAGCTAGATTTTTATTTCTATTCGATCTATTTTGTTTTGAAGTTTTTTGATGTTGTTAGAATTTATTGTAACCTTATCCTCAAGATTGATTAATCTTTTAGTGAATTTATTGGAATTATTATTAATCTTACTATGAAGATCGATCAACCTTTTGTTGAAATCGTCCATCGTCATTGATGAAGACATCGAGCGACAACGATTTCGAGGCACCACATGTAACAGCTGAAGGCAACCAGCAGTGGCATAGGTGCTTCCTTCCAGGCGAGAAGATCGCTCCTATGATAACAAATGGAGCAAAAAAGATGTAGGCTTATTGACTTAATCGTAAAATACAAAAGAGGTATTGTAATAATAATATATTATATATAAAATGTATAAGAGATGATAAAATGTTACAAAGAGTCCCTGCTTGTATACCTATGCAGGTGGCCTTTCATGAATGGGCATGTCTTTCAGACATGCCCTTTTACTAACTTAATGAATACTTACATAATCCTTATTTGACTATTAATAATTATATTTATTATATTTGTTATGAATTATATTCATAAAAAAGACGAAGAAGGAGAAGCGAAAGTGGACATAGAGATGAAAGTACTAAAAAATATAGAAAGGAAAAATCACTTACATGAAGAAGAAGTTTCTTTTCTAATAATTCAAGTGGAGGAAGCAGAAAAGAAAGAGGAAAACTTGACAAGTCAATTAAAGGATTTTTTTCAGAAGTACCTGGCAAAATTTAGTCAAAAACAAAAGGAACTTGATGCAACTGTTGTAAAGATAAACATGCTTAAGGAGAAAATGGAGGATGCTGACAGGAAGGATCATGTTATTGATGAAATGGAACATGAAATCGCTTGTTTAAAGATGCAGGGGAAGGAAGTAGAAAGAATAGAAGTGATTTTGACGAATCAATAGGTGAGAAAACTCGAAGAAGATAAAATCTATCTAAAGACTGAGTTTGAAGAAGCCAAAATAATTGAAGAAGATCAGAAGTGTCAAATTTAGAAGAAAGAGGAGGATTGCATGAAACGAGAACAATAAATCGTATCATTATGAGCTGAAGTAGACAATCTAAACAAAAGAATGAATATCACACAAAATTTGGATGATATTCTTAGTTGTCAATGGCCTCCATGCATCAAAATAGGTATTGGCTATAGTGGTGAACCTTCATCCAAGGGAGACTTAAGCTTCAGGACCTCGAAGAGAAAAATTGACAAGAAGCCTAAAAATAAGACCCCTTAATGGCCAAATCAAAATGAAGGACCAAAGAGGATTAAAAATGTTGCGGCTCCAAGTAGTGTTGAAACAATCAAGGACAATGATTAACAAAGTATTGTACCTCCTTCAAGAAAGAATGGATCATCAAGATACCCTATCATGTTTAATGGTTTTTTGTTTTCATGTTCTAACTTTGGACATATGGCGAGGGATTGTAGAATGTATAACATGGATGATTATCAGAGACATTATCCAAAACATTAGAAGCAAGTTTGAAAGATCTTAAAACAAATTTCGAAATATCTTTGCCAATAGAAAGTATATGTCATTTGCTCCATCATTCAAGTCCAACATTGAATGTTACAAATTCCATAACTATGGGAATATAACTTGCGATTGAAGGTACAAGATGGAGTCTTCCATGAAAGGCATCTCTAACATTAGGTACAAGAAGGTCTGGAGAAGAAAACAAAAGTAAGGTCAAGTGGGTGGAAAAGTATTTGTAGTCATGCTTTCAAGTTATATAAAATCAAAATGTTGTGATGAATCTACAATGGAAGATGTCAAGGTTCAAGATGATCCAACCGAAGAAACGGTTCATACGTTATTCTGAACAATCCAACTTGTTGACTCCTTATGAACATTGAAAAGGGGGAGTCTATGTAGCAATGGTTGCACACTTGAAGATATATCTTTTGATAGGTTTGATGATATGAAGAAGTCTTTAGAGAAAAATTATGGGTAGTTTTAGTAGCAGTTTTGGCAGGCAAAGTCATAGACAAAATTGCAAAAGTACCTATCTCGTTAATGCATATTGACAGGTAGAATCACAGGTAGAATCAGCTATGGTAATCCATGTGAAGAATAGCATGTTAGGGGGAGATAGGTAGTCTATTGCAACAAGCATCAAGGAATAAAAACAATCAATGCATATTGCAGGAAAACAAGGAAGGAATTTCAATGGGGGTAACCCTTTGCCACTAATACCAATGGGGGAGAGAAATATTGAAAATAAGATAAGAGGCATGGTGTTAGGGGGAGCAATGATCGTAGGGATATTATGTGTTGCCATCAATGACAAAGGGGGAGATTGTTAAATGGTGTTGTCCTTGATGCCTACGTCGGTTCTGGAACACTCTTAATATACGTCATGGATTACATTAGTTGGAAAATCCAATGGTCAAGAAGCCTTAGGAAGTGCTTGATGCCTCACTATTGATGAGGAATTTGGGTAAGAAGATCAATTTGTTTGGGCTCAAGATCATCGTCAATTAATTCTCCTTGTCGTGTCGATTCTAACAGTATGTGGCATGCCAAGAGATTCCTCACAATTGAGGAGATATGCTCAATCAAAGTTGGTAGCCCCATCATGTGGTCAAAGCCCCAAAATAAGATGATGTGACATCTTATCATTGCTCAAGATATGAGAACAAGAAGGGCTTTCATCAAAGGATTGAAGTAAATATTTTGATTAAGTTATTGCTTATGGGGTTAAAAAATTCAATTTCAAGCAACTCCTTCCAAAAGTGCAAGCCGATCTCTCCAAAAGATTTGATTAATATTTTGGCTCCAAATTAATTTCAAAATTTAAAATATTTTCCCTCCAAGGTCGGCTCTAAAATAAACAAAAAATTGAAATTGAATTTCCCGCTCAAACTTACATTGGTCTGCCCTTCCAAGGGGCACCTCGACCTCTATATCTTGGAGACCCCTCTCTCAATTGGGAAACTAATCCAAGGATGATTTGTTTGGGAAATGCTTTGTGGCTAGGGAGTTCTGAAAATGGTCGAAACTTGTGAACTATTGTATTTTTACTGGTCTGTTTTTGTTGTGTAACTAGTTTTGGTTATGGTGTTTGGGATTTTGATGCAACAAGTCAGGAAGGTATGATTATCTATTATCTGCAGCCTAGTGAGGAGTTTTGAAGACTAGATGAAGATGATCCCATTCAAGGATTTATGGTTCTTGGTTTAAAGGATTCAATGGTTTCTTTTTATGATTATTTTGCAGGTGGATCTGAAGCAACATTTGTTGTGTATTTCTATGGCCATTTGACACCTTTGAAGATTGAATTTGAAGCTAGATTTGATTCCAAATAAAATGTTATGGTGTTTACTCTATTTTATGAAGTTTCTAGCCCTATTCCTTTTAGTTTCTACCTCTTTGTTACAAGGGATGACTGTGTTATAGAATCCATGTGCAAGCCTATGTAAACAATGTCAAATTAGTCATTTAGTTGGTCGAGCTTCAAGTTTCATCTCAGTGACTTGTTGGCACATCCAATGTTTGGTGTTTTTCTTGTTAGTGTTTCAATTTGAAAGGAAAGTTTGGCTCTGAATATTAGAGTCAATTGACCGTATTTTACTTTGTCAACCTATACATTGAAAGCTCTCATGTAGCAGTATAGTTTAGTGCTTTTTCTTTGAGGGCTATTCACTGGCCACCTGTAGCCACTTGTGCACTTGTGTGAGGTATGTATTGATTTCCTTAAGAAGCCCTAACCAGTGTCTTGTAGCACCAAATCGAGAGCAGTCATTGAGGAGAATTTTTATTATTCTTAGAAAATATGAAGTGGAGCTATACCTTAATCACTAAGACTTGATCATATCTTGAGTTTGTTGTGGAATACACAATTCTGAAGCGCATTACAGATTCTATATAACTCATTATTTCTTGTGGTCAACAAACATAACTCTAAAACATTTTATTTTCATTGAAGTTGGATCTATGTAAGTGTTTCCCTAGACAGATTCAAAGTGGGTAAAGCCTTTATCAAACTTTGGCTGTAAGAATTAAGAATAGACTTGCATCATTGTCCTCTTTACTGCATAATTTGAAGTATTTCATAATGGTCCAAGGTTTGCTTGATATTGAAATAAATGAACAGTATTAACTAAAGTTGAAGGAAACATCGATATTTGAAATACCTAAAGAGTCCAGACTTTTGAATATCAAGATGAAGCTAGAGAATGGGATGAAGTGGAGTGGTATCTTTCTGGTATCTGAAAGAGGTTACTGAGGAACAATATTGCTATGGTGTGACTCCCCTGGTGAACAAGGATAAGTCTCATTTAATATGTTGGTACAAGTCTTCATTAAAGTAAATGTGAATCTGACAAAGATCTAAAGTACACCAATTGAGTTGTACAATAGAGCATCTAGTAGTCCCGTGGACAAGCTTACTATGATTTTTGAGTTCAATACGAGTTGCTATGTTGTACATTGTTGACCATGTTGATTTGACCTATGCCTTGTCATGATATGTGACTGCTAATTTGACCTATGCCTTGTCATGATATGTGACTGTTGATTTTGCAAGAGAAAGCATTCATTAATGTTGGGTATAACAATGTTGATGTTAGCTTTAAAATGTTTACTTCACTATCTTATGCTACTGCTGATGCATTTGATGAGAATTGCTAGGGATTTGCAGAGAGACATTGTGATTCTGTGATATGAGACAAAATTTGTTGATAGTGGGGGCTATATGTGTTACTCTTAGAACTGTATTGTCTTTGGTGATGCTAATTGTTGACACTATTAATGCATTGGATATAATATGGCAAGATAGGGTTTGATCTCGATATGCTAATTAGTTTGGTTTTTCATAGTAAGACACCATATATACTGTTGAACATAAATATCAATGTGTAAGTATTGAGTTAACAAGTTTTTTGTGATTATGATAATAAGGCTTTTGGGTAGAACTAAGGACTTGTATTGCAGATATGCTTGATATGCTAGGATTTGATATTATTGGGAGAATTGATGTTGCGGATGCTACCAATAGATTTTGCAGAGTCTATGAAGATAAGGAAGAAGATTTGACAGTTTAGAGAAGAGTGAGTTGATGTACTATTGGTTCAAGTATTGGATGTATGTTGGTATTGGTGATGAAAATGATTCTGCTAGGGTTTGACAATTTAAGCTTGTGATGGTATTGCAGAGATAGTACAGATATTGATGTGGTTGACAGTAAGCTTGTGCTGATGAGTTGTATTGATTGGTAAAAGGTGTGGTCATAGTGTAAAGGTTTGAATATGAATGTTGCAGATTGATGCCATGTTGTTATAGATCTGACAATGGGAATTTGATGAGATAGGGTTTGATAGTCTAACGAGCACATTTGTTAGTTGATCAAAAGTTATTGCAGTGAGAATTTTGTTGACAATTGTGCAACGAGCAAATGTCTTTTCAGTTATGGAGATCGAGTAGAGATTTTATAGGCATTGAAAACAAGGTATGTACACTGATGAGCAGTGAGGTTTCTTGGGTTTATTATTGATATACATACTGAGAAGAAACAACATAAATTGTATTGCAATTGGCTTTGTATTATTATTGAGGAAATGTAGATCCAGTTTGAAAATTTTGAAACATGGTCTGGCAGCTGATTAGGGTGCTAGGGTGGTGCTAGCACACCTTGGAGACGAACAAGGCATTGGGGTTTCCTTGCAGTAGAAGCTGGTAAAGTCAAGGCACCAGAGTGCCCTTCGATTTGGAGCTAGTATACTAGGGCATTGGAGCATCCTTCAATTTTAAGCTAGGAAAAAAGGTGTTGGAGCATCCTTCAGGTTGGAGCCTGTAAACTAGGGCATTGGAGCGTCCTTCTAGTTGGAGCTGGTATACAAGGTGTTGGAGCAACCTTTAGGTTGGAGCATGTAAACTAAGGCATTGGAGCATCCTTCTAGTGGGGTTGGTAAATTGGGGGTTGGAGTCTCCTTCAGTTGGAGCTTCCTAATTGATGTAAGTTATTGAAGACAAATATTAAGAAGTGTTCACTGGTTTTTCTCCAAGAAGGGTTTTCACCTAAAATCCTGGTGTACTGTCTTGATGTCATCTATTGTTGAGTAGCATTGTTTATTGATGTGATGTTGAGTTTTATTTGAACTAATGCTAATGTTAATTTTAATGCTCTGAAGATTAAAATTAACTAATTACAAAGAAACATTGATTCACCCCCTCTCATTATTTCCAACATCCTCAGTGTTAGACTCCTATACCAATAGGTGTCATATTTCATGATTGACTTGATGAGCTATGTAATATATTCATACCTTTCCTTGTTGAAAAGGTGTTCCATATTCTTTAAAAATCAAAAAATTTAAAAAAAGTAAAGAGGGTATACCCTAAAAGAAAAATCAAAAAATCAAAGGGTGAAAAAATAAAATTGGCCAAAAAAGTGAAAAAAAAATGAACCCCATGAAAAAAAAGGTCAAGGAAAGTGTGCAAATCTAAATGCCACTACTTTTTTCTTTGATGTAATAAACAAATTGTGTGCAACTTGTATTTTCTTGCCACAATTGATGAACAGTCAAACAGTTTAAGCTTGGCTAGTTCATTTTTCAATTTCATGTTTTAGAGATAGAGAATAAAATCTGACCAAACTGTTTAATCTTGGCAGATAAGTAGATAGGTAGAGTGAATAAAAGGAGCTCAACAGTTTAATCTGAGCCCTTGGATGTAATAAGGTTAGAGTTAGATAGATCTCCATATGTAAAAGAAAAGTGTGAAAAGGGTTTGCCAGTCTAAGTGCACCCTAATAAAGAAGAGAAAATGGTAGAGTAAAGTAGATAGGGTAGGTATATGATGTTGCAGATTTTCATATGATGAATGATGGTGCTAAATGTGTTAAATATTTACTTTCATCATAAGTGCAAAGGCAGAATACTACATTGGTAGAATTTCAGAGCAAAGCAAGGTTAAATTATTAATTTCCCATCTCATTTTCCCCAAAGATTTTACTAATTTCCCCTTAAAGTGCTAAGGAATTTGAAGATTAAAGGGGCTCAAGGCATTTCCTTGACTTTTGGAGGGACCGGACCCTTGGCCCAATAATTGAAAAGACCTAAGTACTTAAAAACATTCGTCATCATACTCATTCACTCATAAAAATCTTTTCCTAAGTAAAATTCCATTTTACTTAGGAAAATCATGCAACAATTCATAAAAACCCATTTCATACAAGCATAAGTTAAATACATTATATTGATGTTTTATACTTAGCACTTTGACTCATTTTTTCATATTAATTTCTAACTTAATATTTAAATCCTTATTGAAATAACCTTCTCCTATTATATATAACTCCCTTTTATAAATAACCCAAAAAACCCACTTATATAATTTTAGCCAAAGTTAAAAAACCCATGTGTTTAAATAATTACCCACATTATACCCCATTTTGGCTATAATATAACTTTAAATATTATTCCCGCCCCATATGGTAAATAAGTTGCCTTGATTTAGTTGCCATATAATAAAAATATATGAAAAAAAACGTTTAAACATATTACATATGTGTTTAAAAATAAAAATAAACAATTCTCGACAATCCATTGTACTAGGGGTTAATTGATCCACATGATTAATTAATAACCTAACTCCACTAATTAAACCATTCCCGATGCAATTAATCAAAAATAAATTACGTCGGGCCCTCCTATTAACTCCTCGTCGACTTCACTCCCTGACCACTGTTCGATCAGCTGCTCCAAGATCAACGGCTGTTGATAATTTAGCTGGCCATCCCCGATCCGAATATTAACACACAAAATCCTGATGGTTTTCAAACAGTACCATGGCCACGTGTCATTCGTTCTGTGGAATCGCTGCCCATCCGCTCAATACCACCTTCCCTCAAAAGCGGTGCGGAAAAAACCGCTTACTGCCTATCCTCTGTGACGCATCCATCGTACCCGCTGATGTCATCATTAAAAACCTGCCAAAATTTTGACTTTGTGAATGAAACAAGTCTTCCCGTATCATTTTCATTATCTCGTACATGAACTAGTCTTCCGTGCAAAGAAATTCAAAAACCAACTGCTGAAGCCTTTGTTAACCAATTCGAGCATGGTTTACCTCCCAAAAATCATTTTAGATTCACTCCACAAACCTCTCAAAATCAAATGAAACCTTTTCAACCTCCCCTACAAACCAATGCTTTCTTAACAATTTTCTTTGTTTTACAGGTGACCAAAAGACCACATCCTTGGATAAACAGTCTTAATACTAGTCATAAGACTTGTTTACTCCAAGAGTGTTATCAAATCTATTCAAATAGAGATGGAAGATAAAACATACAGTTGAAAGACAAGCAAAGGAAACAGGATATTAAACGATTTACTATTGAAAGAGATAGTAAAAACCTAAACTACACATTGAAGGTAAAAGGACATAGTAAAGAGCAGTTAAAGAGTATCAATAGTTAAAGTGTATCAGGTAAAAGTCAGAGTGAAAGTTAAAATGAAGTTACAGAGCAGTCAAAGGTAAACAGAAAAAATAATTATAGAGGCACTAAAATGGTAAAAAAAGGAAATGAAAATACTTTCACCAACATTGAAGTTTGTCTAAAGTGAAAGTAAAACAGTCAAAAGAACAAAAAAGTGAAAAGATGAAAAACACAACAAGAAGGAATATTTTTGCAGAAATTGCATGTTTTAGTAATTGTTTTTCAGAAACTATTATGATCAATCCAAGATTAATTTTGAAAAAATGAAGGAGGTTTATGTTCTTAAGAGGACCATCCACAAAAACCTCTCTCACGTTTCTAACATCTATTGTGGTTTTGGAAATATTAAACAATGTTGGAAAGCATTTTTAGCAGAAAATTCCTGTTAAGTCATCATTTTTCAGAGAATATTGTGGCCAATAATAAATACATATTACAAAACTGAAGGAGGTTTTCTTTCCTATGAGGCCCATCTACAAAAACCTATCTCAGTTTTTTTACAGTGATTTCAGAATGAGAGATACATGCACATATTTACAGGCTATTTTTCAGACTCTGTAAAACTCTGTTTTACACATATTTTTGCAGAGCCTATTGTGCACAGTGGGAGAGGAATGTTAGGAAACTGAAAGAGGTTTATCTCACAAACATATTAATACATAATAACCTCTTTCACTTTTTACATATATATTACGTATTGATAAATAAAAAGATATAATTGGACCCCAAGTTTGCAGAATTGTTGGAGCAGAATGCACAAAGAAAGGAAGCAGTTAGTGACTTGGATGCCTCATCATCAACTAAGAGTTGGATCAAATTCTAATTATCTTATTTTTCATCGCCTATCCATAAACAATAGTTCCAAATAGATGAATTAGTTTGAGTATCTTTTACTTAAGTTCTATTTATGTAAAATAGTTGGAGAGATTTGTGAACCAATTTTGATATTTTTTCAAGATATTTTAGTTTAGAATTTGTATAAATACTTCACTCTTGGAAGTATTTTTGGTGGATTCTTCTACTTTGCTGTAACATTGACTTTTTGGAATAGAGTGCTTTTGGAGAAATTTCTTTGTGGCTAGCTGGATGATGAATTGAAGCTAAAGACTTTTTACAGGATTCATGTGTTCGACTAAGGATCAATAAGTCATCTTTCCCTTGTGTTTAAGTTTTTATATCTGTTTATCATATCACTGTGTTCCATTTCTGAGTAATTGACAAAAAAGAATAAATCAGAAATTGCTTAAGTGTACTCTGATTTCAATTGTGATTATTCTAAATGTTTTCTTCTAGACTAGTTATAAACAATGAATTCTTAATTGCTCTTGTTTCGCTGGTTTAAACATTTTGATTACTATAGTAAAGAATTCTTAATTGCTCTTTATTTGTAATCATTCAATTTCTTTCTTTGAACATGTTGAAAGATTCTTAATTGCCTTTCATCCCTTCAAAATCCATTCCATTCACTTTAGATCTGAAAATTGTTCTGTGGTTTAACTATCTTGCCCTGTAAAGCCATATTTTGTGGAAAAACTTAATCCAGTAAAGCCATCTTTTCGACTCCATAGCCCAATGGCCTGAAATACTCAATCTTGCCCTCAGTTGGCGGATTCCACCATTCAAATTCAATCAAAATCCCTAGACTTATAACTAGCCTAATATTTTCTAAAAACAAAGCTAAATTTTAAAGAGAGAGCCCTCTTTGGATACAGATTGGCTAGATTTTGTATCTAAAGGTTGGTTTGTGGTTACCTCGGACCCCTTTCCTTTTCCACAACTTCAAGGAAAATCTGAGTGATAACATAGTAGCGACCATACTGGGGATCTAACAATTTATTTGTGACTATTGTTTATTTTATAAACTACAGACGGAGCCTGAAGTTAGCCAGGTAGCCTTTGAAATTGCTCTTGCTTTGCAATTGCAAAAGTAAATAAATGCTGCTTCAGACTATCTCCGATCTAGTTTATGGATTGAACATCTAGTTTCAAATACTTGATCAGTTCCTCTTGTCAAATAAGTCTTTAAGAAATTTTAAATCTCATATCTAAAGCCTCTTAAATAAATCATAGAAGTTGTTTTGAAAATTCATAAAAAAACAAAATAATCATAAAATACTCAAAATTTGGTTTCCTGAAGAACTAACTTTTTCTTCAGAATTGTTTTACAGGTTTAGATCTGATCTATGATGGTGGAAAGGGATCAGACACACAAAGGTTAAAATCATCCACCTGGCGACTCCAAAATCAATTTCACTACTAAGACTCCACTGGAGGAATGAACCTGGAAGAACAATATGGAAAGATCAGGCTTTCAACTTGGATCTTAATCCAAGACATTATGTTCTTTCTCATTAAGAAATTTTTTCAATGTATATTGTATTTTATAGAAGATCTTAGATTAGTTTTTAGTTATTTTCCTTTGAAGATTGTAAGTAATAATTCTCCTAATCTCTTTGAGCATCTTTCTTATGAATCTAATGATGATCATTTTCTAATTAAGAAGCCTCAAATAATCAAGACTGATCTTACAATCCCTGTACATATCCCTGTGCCATATAAAGTTCCAGATAGATATAAGCCCCTTATTTTACCTCCTATACTCCATGATTTTCCTAGAAAATACTACAAGTATCTTCCTAGATTTGATGGAGAGAATGGTATCACTGCCCAAAAACATATTCAAGGTTTTGAAAATTATTTAGATTTATTTGAGATTGATGAAGATGATGTTAAAATCATACTTTTTTCTCTTTCTTTGCAAAATAGAATAAAGAGTTGGTTCAAAAATCTGCCTAATGCTAGCATCTCAAATTTCCAGCAGTTTATCAAACTTTTCCTTGATAGATGGATAATCAAAGTTAATCATTTTGTGATCATGGAAGAATATAATCAATTAAAAAGATATCCAAATGAAACAATACAACAATTTTCTGACAGATTTAATCAAGTTTATTATTCATTGCCAGAATATATTAGACCTTCTCATGATTCAGCTCTCTTGCATTATCCAAGTGCCTTTGATCCAGAAATAGAATTTTGATTAAGAGAAAGAGATCTAAAAACAATTGTACAGATGCAAAACATTGCAGTTGATGTAGAAGTTAATCTGCAAATCAAACAGGAAAAGTTGAAAGCGGAAGAAGAGGAAAATAAAAATATTGCAGAGGTAAAACTCAGCCTTCTGGTAAGAAAACTAGATGAAATAACACAGGAGATCACTATGAAAGAAGAATTTTTTATTCAAAACCACCATGAAGAAATAGAAGAGGTTGATAGCCATGAACAAATTCCTCTTAATTCAAATTATCATAGATCAGAAAATGAATTTACAAATCAATATGAGGAAGAGGAATCTATTGATCTAATGTGTATGTTTGATGACATTCCTTCTTTTGATGATTTGCCTAAGTATGATCATTATGATGATAGTTATGTTCTCCAAACTCAAGCTAACTTTACAGAGCAATCAGAAGCTAGTTTGTGTGATGAATAAACTCAGTTTCAGCAGATTGAAGACAGTGATCAGCCAGTACAGATCAGCCATGAGAGTGAGGAAGAAAGAGCAGAAAATGTGGAAATAAATGAAGGTTCTTTACCCCTTTGTTTTGCTTCATTTCAGTTCATTAGAGACAACTATCATGGCATCAATAATCAGCAATCTTTAGGAATTTTTATTGACAACAAAGAAGATAATGAAACTATTGATCAAGATTTTTTAGTTTCACAATTGCAGTTATCAGTTCCCATTGAAATAAATAATAAAATGACACAAGAAAGTTCCATACCACTATGTTTCGAACCATTTCAGTTTTTAAAGGAAATGTGGTACAACATATTTAATGAAAAGGATGAGAAACTTGTTGAAGTTTATGAAGTCTCATGGAAACCTATATGTTATAGGTTGCAGCCATTTTCCCAAGTTTTTCAGGATCCAATAGCATATATGTTGAATATTGAAGGCATCCAAAGCATTCCTCTATTAACTAACTATGATTTTCAGAATCAAGATGATAAAGGATTCAACAGTCAAACATTACAATCAGTAGGAATATCATCACAAATCTTATCTGAAAGTTTGTAGGGAGATAAAGGCGAAAATAACATTTCAAATTCATGGCATGGAGGCCATCTAGAATAGATGTACAGTTGTTCAGATCAGTTAAACATCAGTGTATATATTTCGAAATATCCTTTTGTACAGTTTCTAGAGTCAACAAAGGAAATCAAATGTTTCCTTATCCTCTCATTTGTTGACAAGTTTCTAATAGGTTGCAGAAGTACAGTTTTGATAATCAACAAGAAAATGCAACAAAATATATCAAAGTACATAATGCTTGAATGGTTGCATTGGTTATTTCATTTTACCTAACTAGCAGTTGAACAGTAGATTGAGTAGGTAGATGAGTGCTAATAAGCTCAGGATTTTGAGTAATTTTTTTTAGTTTTCAATTTTCAGCTAGTTTTTCATTAAGTTGGTTTGAAAATTTTTGTGTGTTGTTTTAAGTATCAGATTAGATTTCAGGTTGCAGAAAAAGGACTATATTCAATTCAATATTTCTAGCCATAGTAAATTCATGTTTGGGATTGGACCAAGGCAGAATATTTCCAACTGTGAAACAAAGTTTTAAGTTTTGATTGGATGGTAACTTGTTGGAGTTGAAGCCCGAAGAGAAGGCCCTAAGCTTCAGAAGTTTTACTGTCATACATACAATAAAGCAATAAGAAGAAGAAGATTCCATGGTTCAGTTAAAGGCATTTTGAGGCATCTGACCTACTGTTCTTGACTTTTCACCAGGAAAAGCCATCCCCAAGTGGAGCCAGTGTTAGACTCCTATACCAATAGGTGTCATATTTCATGACTGACTTGATGAGCTATGTAATATATTCATAACTTTTCTTGTTGCAAAGGTGTTCCATATTCTTTAAAAATCAAAAAATTTAAAAAATGTAAAGAGGGTATACCCTAAAAGAAAAATAAAAAAATCAAAGGGTGAAAAAATAAAATTGGCCAAAAAAGTGAAAAAAAATGAACCCCATGAAAAAAAAGGTCAAGGAAAGTGTGCAAATCTAAATGCCACTACTTTTTGCTTTGATGTAATAAAAAAATTGTGTGCAACTTGTATTTTATTGCCACAATTGATGAACAGTCAAACAATTTAAGTTTGGCTAGTTCATTTTTCAATTTCATGTTTTAGAGATAGAGAATAAAATCTGACCAAACTGTTTAATCTTGGCAGATAAGTAGATAGGTAGAGTGAATAAAAGGAGCTCAATAGTTTAATCTGAGCCCTTGGATGTAATAAGGTTAGAGTTAGATAGATCTCCATATGTAAAAGAAAAGTGTGAAAAGGGTTTGCCAGTCTAAGTGCACCCTAATAAAGAAGAGAAAATGGTAGAGTAAAGTAGATAGGGTAGGTAGATGATGTTGCAGATTTTCATATGATGAATGATGGTGCTAAATGTGTTAAATATTTACTTTCATCATAAGTGCAAAGACAGAATACTACATTGGCAGAATTTCAGAGCAAAGAAAGGTTAAATTATTAATTTCCCATCTCATTTTCCCCAAAGATTTTACTAATTTCCCCTTAAAGTGCTAAGGAATTTGAAGATTAAAGGGGCTCAAGGCATTTCCTTGACTTTTGGAGGGACAGGACCCTCGGCCCAATAATTGAAAAGACCTAAGTACTTAAAAACATTCATCATCATACTCATTCACTCATAAAAATCTTTTCCTAAGTAAAATTCCATTTTACTTAGGAAAATTATGCAACAATTCATAAAAACCCATTTCATACAAGCATAAGTTAAATACATTATTTTGATGTTTAATACTTAGCACTTTGACTCATTTTGTCATATTAATTTCTAACTTAATATTTAAATCCTTATTGAAATAACCTTCTCCTATTATATATAACTCCCTTTTATAAATAACCCAAAAAACCCACTTATATAATTTTAGCCAAAGTTAAAAATCCCACGTGTTTAAATAATTACCCACATTATACCCCCTTTTGGCTATAATATAACTTTAAATATTATTCTCGCCCCATATGGTAAATAAGTCACATTGATTTAATTGCCATATAATAAAAATATATGAAAAAAAACGTTTAAACATATTACATATGTGTTTAAAAATAAAAATAAATAATTCCCGACAATCCATTGTACCAGGGGTTAATCGATCCACACGATTAATTAATAACCTAAATCCTCTAATTAAACCATTCCTGATGCGATTAATCAAAAATAAATTACGTCGGGCCCTCCTATTAACTCCCTGTCGACTTCACTCTCCGACCACCGTTTGATCAGCTGCTCCAAGATCAGCGGCTGTTGATAATTCCGCTGGCCATCCCCAATCCGAACATTAACGTGTGAAATCCGGATGGTTTTCAAATAGTACCATGGCCACGTGTTATTCGTTCTATGGAATCGTTGCCCATCCGCTCAATACCACCTTCCCTCAAAAGCGGTGCGGAAAAACTGCTTACCGCCTATCCTCTGTGACGCATCCATCGTACCCGCTGATGTCATCATTAAAAACCTGAAAACCTTTTGACTTTGTGAATGAAACAAGTCTGCCCGTGTTGTTTTCATTATCTCATACACGAACCAGTCTCCCGTGCAAAGAAATTCAAAAACCAACTGCTGAAGCCTTTGTTAACCAATTCGAGCATGGTTTACCTCCCAAAAATCATTTTAGATTCACTCCACAGACCTCTCAAAATCAAATGAAACCTTTTCAACCTCCCCTGCAAACCAATGATTTCTTAACAATTTGTTTTGTCTTACTTGTTTTGTTTTACACGTGACCAAAAGACCACATCCTTGGATAAATAGTCTTAATACTAGTCATAAGACTTGTTTACTCCAAGAGGGTTAACAAATCTATTCAAACAGAGATGGAAGATAAAACATATAGTTGAAAGACAAGCAAAAGAAACAGGATATTAAACGATTTACTTTTGAAACAGATAGTAAAAACCTAAACTACACATTGAAGGTAAAAGGACACAGTAAAGAACAGTTAAAGAGTATCAGTGGTTAAAGTGTATCAGGTAAAAGTCAGAGTGAAAGTTAAAATGAAGTTACAGAGCAGTCAAAGGTAAACAGTAAAAATAATTACAGAGGCAGTAAAATGGTAAAAAAAGGAAATGAAAATACTTTCACCAACATTGAAGTTTGTCTAAAGTGAAAGTAAAACAGTCAAAAGAACAAAAAAGTGAAAAGATGAAAAACACAACAAGAAGGAATATTTTTGCAGAAATTGCATGTTTTAGTAATTGTTTTGCAGAAACTATTATGATCAATCCAAGATGAATTTTGAAAAACTGAAGGAGTTTTATGTTCTTAAGAGGACCATCCACAAAAACCTCTCTCACTTTTCTAACAACTATTATGGTTTTGGAAATATTAAACAATGTTGGAAAGCACTTTTTGCAGAAAATTCCTGTTAAGTCATCATTTTTAAGAGAAGATTGTGGCCAATCATAAATACATATTACAAAAATGAAGGATTTTTTTGTTCCGAAGATGCCCATATACAAAAACCTATCTCAGTTTTTGTACGGTGATTTCAGAATGAGAGATACATGAACATATTTAGAGGCTATTTTTCAAACTCTGTAAAACTCTGTTTTAAACATATTTTTACAGAGCCTATTGTGCACAGCTGGAGAGGATTTTAAGGAAACTGAAAGAGGTTTATCTCACCAACATATTTATCCACAATAACATCTTTTACTTTTTACATATATATTACGGATTGAGAAATAAAAAGATATCATTGGACCCCAAGTTTGCAGAATTGTTGGAGCAGAATGCACAAAGAAAGGAAGCAATTAGTGACTTGGATGCCTCATCATCAACTAAGAGTTGGATCAAATTCGAATTCTCTTCTTTGTCATCACCTATCCATAAACAATAGTGCCAAATAGATGAATTTGTTTGAGTATCCTTTACTTAAGTTCTATTTATGTAAAATGGTTGGAGAGATTTGTGAACCAATTTTGATATTTTTTCAAGATATTTTAGTTTAGAATTTGTATAAATACTTCACTCTTAGAAGTATTTTTGGTGGATTCTTCTATTTTGTTGTAACATTGAATTTTTGGAATAAAGCGCTTTTGGAGAAATTTCTTTGTGGCTAGCTGGATGATGAATTGAAGCTAAAGACTTTTTACAGGATTCATGTGTTCGACTAAGGATCAATAAGTCATCTTTCCCTTGTGTTTAAGTTTTTATATCTATTTATCATATCACTGTGTTCCATTTCTGAGTAATTAATAAAAAAGAATAAATCAGAAATTGCTTAAGTCTACTCTGATTTCAATTGTGATTATTCTAAATGTTTTCTTCTAGACTAGTTATAAACAATGAATTCTTAATTACTCTTGTTTCACTGGTTTAAACATTTTGATTACTATAGTAAAGAATTCTTAATTGCTCTTTATTTGTAATCATTCACTTTCTTTCTTTGAACATTTTGAAAGATTCTTAATTTCCTTTCATCCCTTCAAAATCCATTCCATTCACTTTAGATCTGAAAATTGTTTTGTGGTTTAACTATCTTGCCCTGTAAAGCCATATTTTGTGGAAAAACTTAATCCAGTAAAGCCATCTTTTCGACTCCATAGCCCAATGGCCTGAAATACTCAATCGTTCCCTCATTTGGCGGATTCCACCATTCAAATTCAAACAAAACCCCTGGACTTATAACTAGCCTAATATTTTCTAAAAACAAAGCTAAATTTTAAAGAGAGAGCCCTCTCTGGACACAGATTGGTTAGATTCTGTATCTAAAGGTTGGTTTGTGGTTACCTCAGACCCCTTTCCTTTTCCACAAATTCAAGGAAAATCTGAGTGATAACACTCAGCTGCTCTACTTTTATGCTTTTCACCAAATTTGACCCTCTTCTTGTTGAGGAATAAATAGGGCTATACTTAGAATGATTTATCTTATACTTGATAACTTCTTGTGATGTGTTTTACTTTTTCTTGATTATTAGCTTCTTCTCTTAGTATTATGTTGTTCTTATCATCAAACAACTACCAAAAACATGAAGATCAATATTACAGAAGAAAACGGGATGTAGGCTACAAGCCAGGGCGAAAACCTCTATACTTGAGAGGACAACCCACAAATCTCTTCTCTTCTTATAGATTCTTCAAATGATGAATTCCAAGATCTCTAGACCAAGACGAATACCTTTCCAAGACCAATTTGGACCTTCTAGATGATGTGCTTCTTCTTTCCAAGTCAAATCCAATCAAATTTCTTCCAGTTGCACAACTTCGACCTCCAACAACAAAATTTCGACCTCCAGCTACAAAATTTCGGCCTCCACTACATGTCTGAAAATGTCTGCCCCTATAACAATTGCTGCTTCCACATGTGTGAGAAAATTTAGGGCTTCTAAGGCTTCAGTTGACCTTTTCTTGGTTTCTTCTCTTCTTAGGGTTTGTAGGTGACTGTAACGAACAAAAATCATATATAAAAAGGAAATATTTAAATTACTTCATAGACGAAGACATTCATTGTGGGACAACAATTGTAATCTGTATATTGTATAAAAGAATTGACGTAGGATGATCACAAATGAGAATGAGGGCCTACTTATATACCCTAAGCATGTGCCCTTTCATGAACGACCATGTCTCTAAGACATGCCTTTTCATACTAACCAATGTGGAAAAATTCAAAGTCGGGATTAAATCGACAAGGGTCCAAAAGTTGAAAAACTCGATAAAGTCGAGAGTTTTTTTTGAAAATGTCAACAAAATTAAAAAAATACAAAATTATTCATTTTTAATTTTTTTTTTAGCATCTAAAGTATCCACAGCATCAAATAAATGAATTTCCACATAAACATGTAAATAAATCTAATATAAATTATGTATATGAAGTCTAGAGCTGTATGACATATTAAAATAATGAATCAAGTCGTGAATCTTGAGTCCTATCTCAGTCTCAACTCTCAATAGTAAAAGTATCAAAAAAAAATATAATAAATGTATATCACGAGTCATCTCCATGTCATAAAGTAATCATTCACTGACATCCCTTGCCCCTTTTATGGGACTAGGGAATGGATTTGCCTTTTCCTCTAGAGGAAGAAGACCTTGCCCCTGGGGATACAATGGAATCAGTCATCCTCTAGAAGTCAGTAAAAGAGGTGGCTTCTGTCCTCTACTGCTATTGTTGCCCATCTTAGATGGTGTCACCTCCTCCTCCACATCCTCCCACTCTGCCTCCTGACCGTGCTCCTCCTCCTCTACCTCTGGCTCCTCCTCCCCTGCAACTGCTACCTCTTCTAGCGCTAGTGCCTCTGGATCCACATCTAACCAATCAGGTATCGAGTCCATGGGCGACCTCTTAGTCTCGACCCTCCATGCAGCAGTGGTATCAATATTGTCCAATGATATGACATCCATATCAGGAGTTTTCTAATGTTGTCTCACCCACAATCGAAGATTGTAGTAGACGTAGACCATGTCATTGAGACGTTGGGATTCCAATTTGTATTAGGGTCATAGATTGTAAATTATTTCTTAGAAAATTTAAATATTAAAAATAATCAAATGAATTCAGAAATTTAATTTGAATTTTTTTTACCTGTTGTGCTTTTTGCTGTGTATTTTGTCAAATAAAATCCAATTGTGCTCACACCCAGAGGAACTGCATGTTTGGATGAGCACTCGAATGAAAATATTTTGGAGATGGGGTACTCTGCCACCATAGCTTTTCCACCAAGCATCTACAAGTTAAAAGAAAAATGAGAAGAAAAAATTATGAAGAGACAATGAATTATGAAATTTGAAAGTTGAAACAAACTAAAGCTTACCTGGCATTTTGGTCATCCTACTTTAAATAGCCATGGTAAAACCAAATGTGCCACCTGCCATCCTATATATTTCAATTTCTTTAGAAATATCTTCATGTTCTTGCTTATATGTCGCCATCCTCTCAACACAAGTGAATAATCCATCCATCACCTTGGCATCAAATGTGAAACCAGAGGAGTAAGCAAATGTGGGGTTGAGGTAGATACCTATAGCATGAATGGTGCGATGGAAGGCATTGTTCCTTTGCTCATCAATCACTCTCCATATGACTTGTTGTTTCTCTAGCCCCTCATCTCCCTTATCTTCATAATAAGCATGAATGACTTCTTTGGCCCTATCCATGGCCTCATACAAGTATGTAAATTTTGTTGGAAATACTGAGTGCGGGGGGGGGGGGCGTGAATCAGTATTCCTTTCAATTAGTATTATTATTAATCTTTCAGAGCATTAGTTAATCTTCAATTATTATCAATGTTTGTACAATGTTAGTAGTAAACAAAAGGAACACAACTGCACACAATTTTTAAGGTGGAAACCCTCTCCTCGACAAAAACCACCTGAATGATTTTCTAATAATTCTTTAATATTCAACCCCATTTGAAATTAAAGCTCCAACTTCCTAGAATCTAGAAAATTATTCTTCTCCAGCTCCCATTGGATGGATGCTCCAACGCCCGAGATTCTTCAGTAGTCAACTGAACGGATGCCCAACACCCAATGAGCTACAAATAACCCTAGCACCACCCTACCACCCTGAATTTTTCACAGGCTTGAACTTATTGGGGACTTCATGCACTAGCCTAGCACCACCCTACCACCCTATAGAAGAATAAAAGAAGAATGGACTCCCGTACTAGGGAAAATGGTACACTTTACAATGATATAGAATGAAATAGAAGAAGAATACACAGTAGGCCATAACCCCAACTATGACACAACCACCTAATGATGATCCTAGACCTCCTGACAGTACCTCTTTAACTCTTGGCAGATAGATACTTGTACAATTTTTACAATGATACATTTATAATGACTTACTACAATGATACCTTTATAATGACTGTATAAAGTGTGGCCCACTTGAAGACTTCATTTGGTGAGCTTCTTGCTACTATTGTCATGCTACCCTCTGCTATACCTTGCTTTGCTTTTCTGCCCTAGAAAGTTCGGTCCTTTGCAGCCCTTGACAACACATGATCTAGCTTTTTCTTTCCTTCTAGGATCTCGATATTGAATCTGGTCTATCTCTGTTATTTCATATCCCCAATATGTGATTTTCGGTTCTATAGTATTCCTCTGAGTCTTCTTTCCAATTCCATAGGTGTGACAAAATTTGGATTCTTCAAGAGATATTTATGCGTAATATCTCACAATAACCTAATTACGGACTGGTTTAGTAGAGAGAACTTGTACGGAATGCCACGTGTCGCTGTTTCTTCATTCAGATATGAAATTGATATAACGAAAACTAAATTATGTGCACTATCTGCCACTTTTTATAGAATTCCAATCTGATACTCAGAGAGAGAGTTATGACGATTTCCCCAAGGTCACTTCTTTGAGATGAAGTCCAAGAGCCTGCAAAAACACCGACTTCCACAGATCATATCTCCGAAAATATTGCACCTTCATCTGAAAGTTTTACAGGAGCTTCCTCAGGATTTTGGCTTCGTCTCATAAAAATTTTAGCTTCTGAACCTTCGTAGAAAAAAGGTTAGACTGAAAATTCCACGATGGCCTGTTTCAAGTAGCGAAATCCCTACATGAGGAGGATATGATGATCACAATTTATATAAATGCTTAGGTTGAGAGGGTCTTCAACAAGTGAACATGGGAGGGATTTTAAGAGCTTAAAAATTATTAATTATTGAATTTTCAATGACCCATGCTATTATCACCCTAGTAATTCTTAGGTCGTGGGATTTTGGTTTATAGTTAAAGAAAACTAGGGGTAACCAAGAACCGCTTTTGAAATTTAGGATCTAGCCTTCCCAAATTCTGGAGAGGGATCTCTCCTCAAGATTTAGCTTGATTGGTTATAAGATTTTAGGCTAGGTATGATTAGATAGTGGGATTTGTTTTGAAATTTTGGTGGGAATAAAAGGTGTTTCAAGGTAAACCATAGAGGGATCTACCAGACCATTGGGCTATGGAGTCAAGTTTCTAAGCAAGCAGAGCTAGGAAATAAGGTCTAAAGAACAAATATACTAAGGGTAGGACCAGTGAATGGTAACATGCTGAAACACTACTATTCTTCAGAGTCACTCAATAGTTAGATTGATTTACTTTATCATTGTAAATATTCATTGCAAGTGTGTAGATTGGATTGGAGATTTTATCTACAAAGTTGAAGCCCGAAGAGAAGGCTCTAAGCTTTGTAGTATAAAATGTCATAAGTATGAATTGTTGCAGAAAATAGAAGACAATTAGAGGATCACCAAAGTTAAAGATGAAGGCTACTAATCTCAGAGTTCTTGACATTCCACCAGGAAATGCCATCCCCAAGTGAAGCTGATGTTAGTGACCTATAAATATAGGATTCATAATTTTTCTTTAACTCAGGATTCTTGTGCTGACCAGATAAGTATAGTATTTTTCTGTTTTCACTATTTTATCTTTCAAAAGTTTCCATACATTCATTTTAATGTTTTCTATCTTTAATGATTAACTAGGAAAGCTTACACAGGATTAGTTTTAAAAATCTCCCCTTTTTTTACTAGTTGTTCATTATTATGTTTTCTGCTTGATAATCGAACTCTAGAATTCTTAAATGCTCTTAGTCCCTGTTTGATCCCCTCCTATCATCTTCATTTCTGTAACCTAAGGATTCTTAATTGCCCTTTTGTTCATATTTCACCCATTTCATCAAAAAACCTATATCAAAACCCTTTGAAGGTCATCTACCCTGCCCTTAGTATATTTATTCTTTAGACCTTATTTCCTAGCTTTGCTTACTTAGAAAGTTGACTCCATAGCGCAATGGTCTAGTATATCCCTCTGTGGTTTACCTTGAAACACCTTTTATTCACATAAAACTTTCAAAACAAATCGTACTGTCCAATCATACCTAGCCTAAAATATTATAACCAATTAAGCTAAATCTTGAGGAGAGATCCCTCTTCGGAATTTGGGAAGGCTAGATCCTGAATTTCAAAAGCAGTTCTTGGTTACCCCTAGTTTTCTTTAACTATAAACCAAAATCCCACGACCTAAGAATTACTAGGGTGATAACATACTAGCGACTCCACTGGGGATCGAACCCAGAATCTCTGGTTTCGTAGACCAGAAATGCACCTTCAAAAATATGGAAACATCTAAGGACCAGTGAATGGTAGGATGCTGAAACACTACTATAGTTATAATACTGAGTGAATGGTAGGATGCTGAAACACTACTATAGTTATAATACTGAGTGAATGGTAGGATGCTGAAACACTACTATAGTTATAATCTGGAAACATCTAAAGACCAGTGAATGGTAGGATGTTGAAACACTACTATAGTTATAATGATGAATTACTAGGGTGATAACATACTGAGTTATAATCCTGAGCTATAAACTACGTGCAGTTGTGTTCCTGGACAACAGCCAGAATTGGTCTTTGAGTTTGCCAAATTCATTGCTGACAATATACATTATCAACTGATAAAGTTACCTGAGGAAGGAGTTTTTAGATATACATCATATCTGTTACATTTCTTTCTTTTATTTCAAGCAAATAATTTTCCCATTGCATTACAGAAGATGGATATGGAGGGAAAACCTCTTTCAGTAATATTTTGGACCTCTCTTCTCAGAAAAAACAACAGTGAGTACAGTTACAATGATTTCAATGACTTGTTTATCAGACCTGCCATGAGTTTGTTGGATAAAGCAGAACCACCAAGGGTAAACGAAGAGATCAAAAGGATTTTATAGCTATCTGAAAACTGTAAAGTTGGAGATTTGTATTTATATAAAAATCACACAGAAATCAGAGTGTATGGTGCAATTTTGGCTCCATAAAAATTACCAAAGTTTCTAACCACAAGGATCTTTTCTTTGGAATGCTTAAGATAAATTTTAAAAGCTGATGTTGTAACTTTATAGCATCCAAATAAAAGGCACAATTCAAATTGAAAATTCAAATTGGCTCTTTCAAAGTTAACATCAGAGATGCTTTGAAAGAAGTAAGCAACAAATTAGCAGCATTCAAGTTCCAAGAGATTTTTTACTGGAACTATGACCCTCATGGTATTCTGAGCAATCTTAGGGTCAAATGCAATTTGACCCCATTCCTCCATGAATCAAAACCACTAATTGAAAAATATGTCAATCAGTTGGAATGGGTTGCAAACACTTTAATCGATGATGGTCAGGAGGTACAAACAGATAATATATAGGAAAATCAAATGGACAGTACACAGGTGGTTACAGTTAACCAACTAGCAGAGGTATCCAATAAAAGGATGAGGAAAGAAGAAGGATATTTGGCCGAGACAATCATTGAAAAAAAATTTAAAACAGTCTATAACAAAAAGACCAAAATGACTACTCTAGAAAAAGGAGTCATAGATGTGGATGATACTAATGATCAACAAATAGCTTCTAAGGCCACAATGATTGTTAATGAAACACTCAAGAAATTCAAAATGAACAGGTATAAGCACAGGTAAAAGGAAAAGAAATGGTTGAAGTAGAAATGAATAAAGAATCTCCCTCTTCCTCTAAAACAACAGAAGAAACTAATTCTGATATTCAGAAGAGGTTCAAGCAAATCAGGGAAAAGAATGAAGAGATCAAGAACGAAGTTTATTCTAAAATTCTGAAGGAAAAACTAGGAGATAAAGATAGATTAGTGAGAGAATTTGATTACTCGACAAATAAAATGATCATGTCTTTTCTCCAACCAGTGGTAACAGATCCAAAATCAGCCACAGACTACAGGAAGACAGAATTTGCAGTGAATGCTGATACTATACATGAACTAGATCAGATAGAGTTCCACGGGAGTGCATCAGAGATTCTATATTCAAACGTAGTAAGCAAGACCATGAATGCTAACATGCTTCAGAAAACTGTATCTAATTTGTAGACACAAATGAAATTAGATAAAGCATCTCTTCGTGCTAAGGATTCGAGGATCAAGTCCTTAGAAGATTTGGTTATTGAAACAGGAGTAGATCCTTCTAATACTGAAGTTGCTAAGAAGTTGATAAGGAAAAAGAATGAGGATATTAAAGCCTTAAGAAAGTAACTCAAATTGCCACAGAGTGAGCACCCTCGGGCAAAAGAAGCTCTTTAGGAAAAAACAGAAAAAGAGGAAACTATGCAACTTGTTTTAAAGATGACAACTCAAATTAAAGATATGGAAAAACAAATAGAATCTTTAATGCAATAAAATGGAAGTTTGAAGAAAACTCATGATGTCTCCATTCCCACAGTTATTCCAATTGTAAGTACAATTGTTCCCTCTACATTGGCATAACATTTGGCACCTAAAGGAGTATTGGCAACTAGAGTGTCAATTACTTCTAAAGACATCTCTGCCATTTCTTCATCTACATCACAGGTAAATCCAATAGGAGAAAGAGCTTCCATAGTAAAGGCTATGGAAGACATGTCCTTAAAGGATAAAGAAATAATAAATTTGAAAGGCACCATCAGAAATCTTGAAACATCTAACAGAGATGCATTAATTACATCTAAAGGACATGAGCAAAGAGCCAACAGATTGGAGGAACTGGTAAAGATTCTTCAACAACAGGTTAATCTCATTGAGCAGGTATCTTACATCAAGAATTATCTTTTGAACAACATCATTCAAGTCATACATTATCAGTGGCCCTCAATTCAAATTATTATGAACAAAAAGAATTACTCAAAGCAGCCGAAATAGAAATACAGAAGACAAAATAAGAACTTGCTGACAAACCTGCTCAAGCCTTGAGAATTATTGCATTTTTTAATAGCAAACACAGAGAAGAGCTTGAAGAGTTAAAAATTCAGGATAGAACTGAAAGTATACTCCAAATCAAAAAGATCCTAAATAAGAGAAATATGATGAATAATTTGGAACACAGGTGCAAGGATATGAACTTGGCAATCACAAGATTTAGGGCCAAATACACAGTACTAACACAAGAAGGCTTACTAGATATTCATGCATTGAATGAAAATTTGATGCCATAGAAGGATTATGATAACAAAATCAGACTTATGCCAAAGAGTAGGTCAACAAACCTTTACCACAGGGGTCTCCTACTGGTAAAGTCATTTTGGAATATTTTGAAAACTTGTTCTTTTTACAAAATGAGATCAAACATATTTTCATGGTTAAGCCCAATTTTGCTAAGTATATAGAGGCAGATGAAAGTTACAGGAAACTGAAGAGTATGAGAATTCCCAGTGTAGAGAAATGGTAGGAATTCACTGATTTACTATGAAAATTTGCAGTCAAAGTATATCAAGATGAAAAATTAGTGGTTAAAGAGTATCAATGGTCAAAATGTATCAGTGAAAACAAAAGTTACTACTAGTTATTTTTAATTTACAGCAGTAAACAGTGAAGAAACAGAGTAAAAGAGTATCAGAACAAAACGTGAAAGAGGAGGAGTATACTACAAGTCATCTTCCACAATATATTGTCCCAAGTGCCAGCAATACTTCCAGCAAGACAAATAATATGTTTGATTAGATAAATTGTTCTATTTTTCTTGTAAAAGAGGACAACTCACCCATCTATTTTGCAGCTGTCACTCTTCTTATTTAATAATTCCTATTTTCTATTGAGATATTCTCTCAAAATTTTGATATATTTGTAAACAATTTACTTTTATAAATACTTCATTCTTCGAAGTATTTTGGTGGAATAAAATTGATCAAGACTACTATAGTCATTTTGCTGGATATATTGAAGTTTGTGTGAGTCAATCAATAGAGTAGTAGACTGGAATTAAGATTAAAGACATCACAACTCAAGATTCTTGTGCTGACCAGATAAGTATAGTATTTTCCTATTTTCACTGTTTTATCTTTCAAAATTTTCCATACATTCATTTTAATGTTTTATATCTTTAATGATTAACTAGGAAAGCTTAAACATGATTAGTTTTAAAAAGCTCCGTGTTTTTTACTAGTTGTTCATTATTATGTTTTCTGATTGATAACCAGACTCTAGAATTCTTAAATTCTCTTAGTCCCTGTTTGATCCCCTCCTATCATCATCATTTCTGTAACCTAGGGATTCTTAATTTCCCTTTGGTTCAGATTTCACCCATTTCATCAAAAAACCTATATCAAAACCCTTTGAAGGTCATCTATCCTGCCCTTAGTATATTTGTTCTTTAGACCTTATTTCTTAGCTCTGCTTGCTTAGAAAGTTAACTCCATAGCCCAATGTTCTGGTAGATCCCTCTGTGGTTTACCTTGAAACACCTTTTATTCCTACCAAACTTTCAAAACAAATCTCACTGTCCAATCATACCTAGCCTAAAATCTTATAACAAATCAAGCTAAATCTTGAGGAGAGATCCCTCTCCAGAATTTGGGAAGGCTAGATCCTGAATTTCAAAAGCGGCTCTTGGTTACCCCTAGTTTTCTTTAACTATAAACCAAAATCCAACGACCTAAGAATTACTAGGGTGATAACAACTCCTGTAGTTGATTTTTTTTTCAACTATGGGGTACTCATTCTATATGGTGTTCTAGAGACAGGTGTAACTCCAGCTATTAATTCCATTGTAGAAATCAATTGGGGTAGTTGAGATATTTCCTCTGGAAACACCTCTTTAAATTTTCTGATTACTGTTAACTTTTCTATAGTTTCTTTTTTTGTTTGTTGTCCTAATTCATCCACTTGTACAACATATACTTGACAACGTTTCTTTGATATCCTTTTTAACTATTGTGCTAAATTTTGTCTAATTGACATCGGTCTGGGTTTTATTTTCACTATCACTGGTTTTTCCTTACAATCTATACAATGAACTATTTCATCTAAGAAATTGACCATTATTGTTGTTTTTTCTAACCAGTCCATTCCTAATAATACCTCATAAGAATATAAAGGTAAAATATTTAAATTTAACTCAGTTTTATACCCATTAAATTTACAATAATCCTTGGTTGGTAACTTATGGGTCACTTTATTTTTAGTAGCCAATTGAACTAACCTAGCTTGCTAAAAATTTTCTTTCTGATGTTAATTTGCACCTTCCCACCAGCTGTGGACTTATATATCTTAAATTTTCTCCTGAATCTTTCAAACAGAACCAGGTTTTTTAGCAATCATACCTTTTATTTTCAAATTTTCCAGCCTCTCCTTTCCTTCTAACGGTTATATCATTCTACTGATAGAATGTTTTCAATTGAATTCTATTTCGTATTCCTCTAAATTTTTCTGCTGTTGTAGATTTTTGCATGTCTCCTTTCATTACTGTTACTATACTAACCGTCGTTGGCTACATTTTTGTTTAAAATTTACTGATATTTTTAAACACACTTGATGAAGTTCTATTCCTAAAAGCATTAAATCCACGATAATTTTTTCAGAATTCCTACCTTCCACTTTTATTTATTTATTTATTTATTTATATTATGTGTGTTGTTTTACGAAGGCCGCATTGATCCTCAACAGTTTTCGTGCCTTTTCATTTTCTATCTCTTCAACTGCTTAATCGTCCTATGTGGAAAGTCTGGTGATATTCCAAAACACCTCAACACTTTAATGGGTATTTTATTTCCTTGGTTTATTATTATTACCTCTATCATTCAAGTATATAAACTTGAACTTTTATTGAGAATTTTTTCAACTAGTGGTTTTTTCCATACCACTCTTATATTATTCTAGTTTCTGCCTACCACAGTTAACTTACCCTCCAATTGGTAGATTTAAATTTTTTTATTTTTCACTTTATTTAGTAAACACGAAGGTGTTATTCTAATTTCAGGAGACAAGATTCCTCATCCTTCTCCCTTTTATTTTTTTTTGGGATCGGGTCTAGTTGTTTTACCGTCCTCATATCCTTTAGAGTGGTTTCAACTCTTATTCTCTTTGTTCCAGGTCTTCACTCTCGTGACTAGACCTTGAGGTGACATCTTGAATCAACCTCTCTTGCCCTTTTCTAGCTTACAAGAATTTTTCATTACTGGTTCTCAGCTGAAAATTTTCTCGTTGCCTTTCCTGCATCATAGCCAACAATGGAGTATTTTGATCTGGTGGATGTTTTGCACCACCCCAAATCTACATACAACTCATCCCCTTCTTTCATAGTTCTAGTTGTACTTTTCTGTACTAATTCACTGTACACAGAATGAAATTAATGTAAAGAGTTTTCAAAAAAAAATTTAGCAGCATAATCTTGAAATTTATAATTTATGGTTTGAGGACACTTATAGGCCCAGTGTTTCAACATGGGCTCTGATACCATTTATAACAACACCACTTACCACTAGTTTTTCTTCTTCTAATTATAATATAATTAATCACTTTGTGACTCTATTGTCCATCATTGATGAATTATGTTCTTATCCTTTCCTCACTATTTCATCAATTTCCGACGAACTTATTTGTATACTATCATCACGCTTAGAAGAATTCGGTGGTTATACTTTTTGTATCTGATAATTGAAAAAACCATCACTTCTTCTTGGTTACATTTTATCCTCCTTATCCTCATATGGTTTAGGACCCTATCATCATCTATATAACCTTAACTGTGCCTAAATTTAGTAATAGGAATTTCACACTATTACCTTTCAATTATCTATCTTACATCATCTATCATTTGTTCTCATGTATTTATTAAATAACCCACTTAGTCTCACACTTCTAAGATTATCTTTAGTCTATAAAAAGGATTTCCCTTCCTTACTATCATAGAATCTAACTCAAACTTTATGAACTTTAGGAATTATTCTCCTCATAATATTCGATAGGAGTTTGATAGAATTCTTCATCTTACATTTGAATTCACAATCAATATTAAAGTTCTACAGTTGGGGTTATTCCAATATAGCCACTAGGAAAAAATTTCATGATTACATTTAAAGAATACTATATGCTTTGCGTCTTGCATGATAAAATTTGAATATTAAGGTTCGAAGTTAAGCATACCATATTATTTATTATGTAAGTCCTTTCAGATTCTATGTTAATATAATATACTCCTATACCTTTATAACCTTTATGAATTATAAAATTTTCAACTATGGATAAGAATTGATTAGAATTCCTTCATGAAAGTTTGACCTTACCATTTCATTGTAATGCTCTCCACTGTACTATATTCATATATTATATTACACACTTAATATTTGATTTTTTATCCCAAATAATGATTTCAAAAGTTCATCCTTTGGTTACTTCTTACGTATTCAAATTCAAATATCATCATGCCACTATAACGTTATTCTTTGTGACTAAATTGGGTTAGGTTCCATTTCTATTATAACATTTCGGTTGGAAATGATATCACCTCACATCTCTGTTCACCATTAATTTATGTCTCAGCCATAATTAAATGAAAGAGTATTTGTACATATGATTTAGGTTTATACATTTACATTTCTAATTATTACTTGTACTTACCATTCAACCCCAAGATTTCACCGATTTATTCTTTCCATTTACGTCATTTCATCCCATGGCTTCTCGGCCTTATGCTCTTTGATGCCTCCCATGTGGACGATGTGGATTGAATCTTATTCTCTAGAGGGATTTTTGACAATGTAACCCTAATTTTATTTTGACAATTTTCATTTTTACTATCTTTTGTTTGCCTCGGCAACTTGGCTTGTCCCACCGCCTGGTTGAATTTTTACGTTACGCAGAGGAGATCATGAAGTCCATCCACGATAATACTACCCACCACTATCATGCTTCGATCCAATGAAATCTGGTTCAGGTAAGGCCAATGCTTCTCTGCATATACATTACCTAGCAATTGTGTTTATGATTTACACTATGACACCACCCATTCCAGTTTACGTTTTTGTTGTTTTCAGTTTCTCGAAAATTTTGTTCTCAAATTAATGGTAGTTTTTATTGCTACCAATTGCAGGTTTATTAGGAATCGATGATAACCCCTTTCCATCGGTTTTCCATTTCCTACAGGTAAGGAGTTTTCGTTTATTAAACCATTACCCCCCCCTCCCCCCAATATTTCTCTATGAGCTTGGTTTTTCATAATTCATTTCTTAATACATTGATTAATTGTGAAGTTCTCTTGCAGGTGAATGAATTTCGATAGACCCTAGGTACGAAAATTTATTGTTTCCAACTCATTTTGTTTTTGTGAAATCCCTTCCTCGTAGGTGGGTGAGCTTACGTATCACTCCCTAGGATTGAGTTATTTTAAAATTTGCACTTGAATTCTATTTAAAGTCGGGAGTTCCTCCCATTTTCATTCCCCATTTTTTTTTAGAAGACTAAATTTTTACCGAATTTGTAATTCTATGGTTCATATTTCCTTCTTCTATTCCTCTCTTCTATTAGTGAATTTTTTGTGTTAAATTTCCTCAGCTTATTCACATGGAAAGGTTCTAAATCTCCAATTTTATGTTTCAGGGTTCAAATATAAGGTTATCGTGAATTCTATAATGGGTACATGAGCATCAAATCTCAAGTTAATTTAAATTTGTAATATGTCATTGTATTACAATTTATATTAAATGGGATAACCTTCCCCATAGAGTCTATCTTGACTCAAATAATTCTTATCAATTAGATTTCGTTTTACCTCAATTTCACTTGGAAATTAAATTTATTAAATCTATTAATAATTTCTTTGCAAGTATGTGTAAAGGGTACTTCTGAGTCCCACCAATACTTCCATCTCAAAGATATGAAGAATTAATTCCGGAGAGTAATATATAGAAATGATAGTTGTATAGTTTGGGTTTTATAGTAGGCAAAATTCCTACATATTTCATTAATTCTAATTTTTATAATAATATCTAGAATCAGATTCATAGAACTACATTTATATAATTTCGAAATTCTTCCTTTATGAATTACTAAGCATTTTAATTATTCCCTCACAATTCAAATTATTTATTTTGCAGAATCTTCTTTTAACATTCTAAAACCAGTCATGGTCATTCAAGTTTCATGCTGTCCTATCAAAGGTAATTTCCCTCCCATGTTTTTCTATACTACTATTTATTTACAATATATCCACTTGTATATTTCTGTCTTTGGACTTTGATTTAATTACTAAATTGGGATACAAGAATTTTCCTGCCATTTCTCTTTTACTAGTAAGGTAATTTACTATTTACCTTCTTATAATTTCCTCATATTTTGCATAGTAAATTTAATTATCCTCATAATTAAACTCTAACCAATGGTTTTCTGGTTTATTGTACAGGTATTTTACCTTGAACAATTTATTTTCAATCAATCTGAATGTTTCTCCCTCGAGCATTGACAGTCAGTTTTATTCCTTTGATGTGCAGGTTGGTCTATAACCTGCTGGAATTAAATCCACTGAATTCCAGGACAATGATTCCTATGTAAAATTTGTACATAATATACATATTATTTTTTTTGAGTTCATATACTATGGACATTATATCTTAACACAATTTCTAATTATTTCCTATAGAAATTCTACGAGAATGTATCTTTTTTCTGTGTGTATAATTGTATCATCTTTTAGTGTTGAAATATACATATGATATTTAATTTCTCTTTTATCCATATAATGACTAGACATAATGATGTTTGAGATGAAAATAAAATAGAGATATAAAATCATGTTGCTTCTAGATTTTCTCATATCTCTGGATATATACATGTTTCTAATTCATTTTTCTTTGAAGAATAGTTCTGTTAATTAACTCCATTCTCATTTTTTCTAATTCACATAATTAAATTTCTGAATTGAACATAAAAGTCCTCATAACATAACAACAGATTTAAGCCCTCATAATTGAGTTTATAATTTATGTTTGTTGGTTTCTAACTAAATCTATCGATGTAACCATACAGAACTAAACTATTTTAACAATGGGTAGGTTTTATTAAATACATCCGGCCATAAACTGTAAAAATAATATAAGTACTCAACATATATAATTTTTAACTTATATTTCTGCATAAACATCATTCCTCAAAATTATCATTCGAATCATAAATAGAGAATAATAATATCGAATTAATTTAACTGTGCATACCACTTAAGGTAAGACTATTTTACACCCAACCTTGAGCTTTATCTCCACAGCTCCCCTCGAGTAGAGATCTCTTCCTCCAAGGTGTAGACAACCTGTTGTCTACCCAGGAATGGCTTTTTTAAGCCTGCTTTCCCATCAGCTTGTTTCCATAACCGTGTCCAGTTAATCAGGATGATGTTTTCTATTTTTCCTAGGCTTTCCTTTTGTTTTTTCCACAAAATTACTTTAAAACTATCTTTTTCATCTTTCTAGTTTTATTCCACCTCTTCACAATAACTTTCCTCTTTACTGGGGAATATTTTTAGATTTTTATCTCCAAGATAATAATAAATTTTAATTTATTTTCTTCAAGGATTTTTGGAGAACTGGGATAGTCTTTGGAACCTTATCCATCCTCATGGACTTGGATTCCTAATCTCTGATTTACTCTAGTCTTCACACAATCATTAATTTTCACAATTATTATTTTCAACTTTAATTTATGTCCACATATAATTTTCCTATAGGTCCATTTGACCTTTAGATATTTTAACTGCCTAAAATAAATGCAGAAAATTAGGGATATTACATCTGAATGCTACTATTCACACGACTTCAATAAAAATGGCCTCTATAAGTGGATGAGGCTATATTTCATAGTATTACGATAATCCCACTATGTACATTACAAGTAGTGGTATGGAATGTTCAAATGAGAGTTACTAATGATTTTATTTTTGTTTTAGGAAAGACTAAGCATTACGGGATTTGGTTATACCATAAAATAGTACCTAAATTTGGTCTTTGCGCAGTGCTAAACTTGCATTTGCTTTGTTCATGCCTCTCGATCTTCTCGAACTCCAAAAATATTTTCCCATGTATCTGCGTCTACAGCTGAAGCTCCTTTGTGCCAGGTAAGTTAGACCCAACATTGCATAAACTAGGAATAATGGCCCTTTCATCATTTTCATTTATTGATGACTGAGACACACATGCTTTCATGATTCCTTTTATTGTGGGTGGTCGGTGTGAAGTCAAATTTTGGACTTAATTAGTTAGTAGAATGATCTTATTGATTTCGCATGCTAAGAAGAGTGTGGAGCTAGGTCAACCACTTCTAAGTGAGGCTCGGGAGAGGGTATATTCGTGATATCGGTTAGCTACCATGACTAAACTCATTAGCTACCCCCACCAAACTCATTAACTAACCCTAGAGTCAAAAGCTCCATAGCTGAAACCCTTGAGTCTAAGGGCTCACAAGCCATTAGCTGCCCTTTCTGAGCCATCAACCCAAAGAGACAGAAGAGGTCTTTAACTCAAATCAACAACCAAAACATGGCTCATCTGAAGTGGTAGTCTTAACATGTTCCTATAACTGTTTGGATTTGCATTTTGGTTCTTGAAATCATTAGTACCATGCAGATTGAGATTCAAATTGTGTATGATTTGAGCATATGCACTTATATTGAAGCTTTGCATCACATTCTCCATGCCCAACTATTCATCCCTCACTCATATTCTTTACAAGCTATACGAAGTGATGCCAATTCACACTCTGGAACTTGTCCTAGTTTCTCAATGGATCTCCTTCACACATAAATAAGTTTCAAGATATAATTTTCAATATAATTGAACTTGTAATTTAAAATTACTAGGCTTCCTACTCAATCAATAAGTTTCTCTCTGGTTTGAGGTTCTTGAGCGGTCTTCCTTTTCAGGCCTTTGGGAGGATGCATACACTAAAGAGAGAAGGCCAAGAAAATCTACCATTGTTGAACTCGGACTTGCACACATCTCAGTTGTTGTAATATTTTTTCACTTGGGAACTTGAACGAAATAGATAGGGGAGTTCCAGCCAGATCCTGCATACATATTTTTCCTGCTGTAGTTTGTGCAAGTGTAGTATAGGATACGCCCCTATAGTTTCCAACAAGAATGTCTCCCTGGAATGGCCATGTAAAAAGATAGTCCTTTTGGGATATAGTCATATGCAAGCATGGAATAGATATGTTTCACTTGCCCTAAGAAACAAAAAACAAATTTTGAAACAAAACCATTCTTGTGCTTGGCTTAGAGGGGTGCAAACTCTAACCTTGACGGGTCAAAGCCCTTGGATGTAATGGAGGAGTTTCATCCATTATAAGTTACATCCCTGTGTAAGTTCCATCCCTCTGTAACAGGCTCACTCTTCGCACAAATCCAATGCTGAGAAAAAATCCCTCGTCAATAACAAAGCCAGTGCCCCTTTAATAGAAAAGGAAATCCCTCACCAAGAACAAAGCCAGTGCCACTTGAATAGAGAAGAAAAAGAGTAAGGTTGTGGATTGGACATTTGCATGTCGGTATAGATGCCAGTTCTGCAAAGTTTTCATAGGTGGCAAGGGTGATAGATTGAAGTTCTACACAATTTTCATAGGTCGCAGTAGTGGAAAGAAGCTTTCACAGGTTTTCACGAGTATAGGTGGTAACGGTGGACACATCTCACCCACCCTTTGGTAGCATATCTAATGAGCCCCTCGCAAACCAAAATTTCATGCCAAGAGCTAATGCCGTGATTAGTTTGTCTTTTGAAAATATTAAGGAAATCATATAACTTTTATAGCATATTCCCGACCTTAATATCCTCTTGGCCTTGGGAAGAGGCCAATAAGATGAAAAATAGGCCAATAATATGAAAAATACACTTATTGGTTGTACAACCAATGCATTTATTGGATAAGTTGATCAATCATATTTCATGAAATTGAATAAACAAACTTTAGGTTAGTTGGAAATAGATTAATTCTAAGATTAAAAATAGGCTACTATAGTCCTATGCTGTAGGTGCCAGGGACTAATAACAATTTAGTTCTCCATAAACACATCTCATATATTTTAAAACTTATCTCCTTAATTATATAATACACAAACATATTTCATATGTTTGTGACAATACTTTGATATCATATGTGTCTTGAATCTCATTATATTTCATATGATTATAATAATATATAATGTGTGACATGATCTCTTCACTTAGGGATTCGATCTATAATATGTTTGAACTGAAGGATGGTTGAATTTTGTGAGGGTGAGTAGTAAATGGTAATTGAATTATATTTATATTTTGAGATAAACACCCAGGCCATTCAGTCACCTTTCATCAAAGTAAAAAAGAGTACAAGAGACTGCATATCCTTTTTCTAAAAGTAGAAAATATTTTTAAGGCTCATAATAATGAAAGGAAGATGCTACCAAAAACAAAGTCTAAAATATTAATTGCTAGAATTTGGGTAACAGTGTAAATAAAGAAGTATATGAGTTTGACCCCTCTACTACATAACTACAGTGCACCATTCAAAGAACATTGTTCGTGCACCTTGACTCCACAATGCTACTGTACGGGAATCATGGTACAATCTGACATCCACAACTTTAATTAGTAGTAATCATTTTTATCATGTTTAAAATATATTTTAAACATAGAGAAAGGATTCGATACCAAAAATAACATGGAATTTTTCACCCTCCATGCCCATTTTAAATAGAGGTACAATATTTAAGTTCATAGTTTGAAACTAGTTGGCAGAAGAGATATCACCACTCGCAACATGGAAAAACCCACTAGCTTAATGCATAAAAAGATACATTCCATATCAAATTAAACAATGGTCTATCAGATTCATGGTCCCAATAACGAGTTCATTTGTTCACTATGTTATTACAACAAGTAAGAATATTCATGGAAAAATGAAATAGGAAATACAAATCATTTACATGTTCCCAATTTCAATGGAAAATGATACATGCTTTAGAATACACAATAAAAATACTCTGTGAGTAAATCCTCGGCCATTTTTTCAGAATTTTTTACTTCACCTAAGTGTAAACTATCTTATATTACTTCTGTTATGATTGACCATACCAATAACTGAATACAAAACTTCATATTGAGGTAGGACTCAACAATTAATGATTTCTAGAGATTGATTAAAGTAAAAAAATACATAAAAGAGATACTGAGATACAAAGATGCATAAGATCTCTAAAATACACATATTTTCATTATTAGTAGTGAAAACCATAATGTAATTTATGCATGACATATTTTCTGCAAATATAAATAAATTCCCAAAATATAACTTATTGAGATGACATTGAGCCATTTCATCAAAACAAAACTATCAAATTAATCATTCACAATGCTATAACTACACAATAACTATCAAGATCTTAGTACTTATGTGGATTAGTGGGTCAATGCTTATTTGATCAATTCGAACAATAAATTCAAAATGATGCGATTACCGAGTTTGAGCTAGTTGTATACCTGGAATAAGGCACATTGTTTGGGACCAGTAGGATTTGGCACCAAAACTCCCTAAAATAGAAAGAGATGAAATTTTTGACATCATTGTAGTTGGGGCTCGTATAGTAGGAGTGTGGTTTACAACCTTGTTAGAGAAGGAAAAATTGTTGTGGTCCTTGAAGCGAAGACTTGAGATAGTGGCCAAAATGGGTGGACCATGGCTCATATTATGTTATGCCTCAATAATTTGTATTATACCATAGAGAGGGACCGTTTTCTATATAAAACCAAACTTCTTGTTGATATCCATAAAAAAGTTGATCGACTTTGTAGAGAACATGATCAAACAAGAGGGAATTGGATTCCATTTCTATTTAATTAATGACTACCTTTACCCCATGATGATTCTAATAGATCCACAGATATTATTCTCAAGGAATTCAAAGCTTGTAAAAGAGCAGACCTTTATGTTAGCATTGCCGATATAGGAGATGATTTTGTCCACAGTAGAGCTGGGAAGTGAATTAATTTTCTAGGTCCCTCTAATTTTCATCCTTTGTATGTCAAGGGATTGGTTGATTCCATAGTTAGAAGGGGAGGAAAAATATGTGGGTAGAGTCACATGTTTAAGATAGAGATAAACAAAGATTGAATAAATGAGGGGGTCATAATATCTTCCCATGCAATTGTAATTTCCACAAATTTTTCTCTTAGATTAAATTTTGCATTCCAGGCCTACTGGAAAACATACCAAACATATATAATTAGATTTAAAGTTCCCAAGGGCTATATAAAACATAGAAAATTTTAGGGGCTAATATTCGTAGGTGGGTTAATTTTCCATGTTTTTTCCAAAAAAAAAGATTCGCCAATTTCCATTTTTTCTAAAAATAATTTGCCCAAATTTTACAATATAAAATTATTTTACCTTAAAATTCGCCAACATTATATAGAGACTATATATAAAATCATTATAAATTTGAATAAATTTACAAATATATCAATAAAAATTCTATAGTTTGCATATTAGGGACTAGTGAGATTTGCCAATGTTTTGAACTTCAAGATAATTTCCCATCGTTAAAATTTTCCCTGATATAAAAGACAAAAAATCCAATTGGTGGGATACAACTGGACCTTATGATCATCAATCATGAAGCAAAGCTAGACTACTATTTTCTGATAACTAGGGGGAGGATTTTAGGGCCTATAGGGTCTAAAAGTGTTTGAGATAGGGACATGAAACCATGTGTAGGGCCTATAAATATATTTCCATCAGAGAATAAATTTTTTAGATAAAATCTATCAAATTAAATACATGCACATACATGGTTTTCTGTGTGATGATGATCCCTGAAAGATGTTGTTCTATGGAAAATATGAGACATCATATTCCGTTGTTAAACTTTCCAATTCCTCCTTACCTAATTGGGATCAATCTCTCTAGTTATTAGTCACATAAGACTTTGATATCTTCGCAAATTCTTCTAGCCCCCGTACCTAAAACTCCAAAAACAATGATCAATATTTCCATAGGTAATTCTAGAACCCTCGACTCATCCCTCAGGTTCGTTCCATCACATTATTTATTATATGTCACTCTATTCATTTCTTCCTCCCATCCATGAATTAAAAATTCCCTTCTTTAGTCTATTAACAATCCCTATATTGGTTAGGTTTGTTACTCCCCACGAAACATCCTCACCACCTCTACATAAAAAAATCACTCAAACTCCTTGTCGACAGTGTGTCACTTTCCATGGTCTTTACAAATTTAGGTGGTCATTATCTTTTTGGTTCTAAAATATATATAAATATTAAATGACCTTTATGACGTTTAGGTGGCCATCGACTCCATGGTTTAAATGAAATATTAAATTGATTTCCCTTTTATTTTATAAAGTATATTTATAAACATTTAAATGGTTTTGGTTAATTCAGTGACTTCTTCATTTTTCATTTAAAATGAATTTATTAGCTAAGGATAATTTTTAATAGACTTGTTATTTAATGAGATTTTAAACTAAATTTTATTAGTTAATAAGTCTTTTAATTCGATTTATTAATTAAATTTTTTTATATACTTTTTTATTTTATATATATAGTTTTTTAAACTATTTCTAAATATTTTAGATAATTGATTGGTATGTATACTACTGCATTTCATGTGATGCATTTATATGTAGTTATTGTATGTATGTTTTTTATGCATGTTAATATTCATATTATGCCTGTAATTCATGGTGGGCATTCCATTTGTGATAAGTATTATCAGATTGATGATCACATTGAGACAATACTTGCCAAAATGTGATGTTGGATAATTTTTTTCATTCTAATGTCACAATGTCAAATCCTAACAAAAATTCATTATATTTAAAAACCAAATATAACAAATCCTTTGTTTATTATTGTAAACCCCAAGTTTAACATATTCAAAACTAAGATTATAAACCCTAGGATTACTATTATAGATATTGAAATTAATATTATTATCCATAACCACCCACTATAAGCCTCTATGGTTTACCATGACCATCCAGTATGATTTACTATAAGTCACATATAGGTAAACTATGATTCATGAGGTAATTTTGGTTCACAATGGTATTCATGTGAACTGTTCTTGACTATGATGTCAATGTTGCTAATGGTTTATGAGTTAACTCTATTCAACCATAGTTAACATGTGTTAATGTATAAATACTATAAATGCTAACATAGTCAATCACATTTATCACTTGGGTTTATAATATTAGTCCCTTCACATTTTAATATTAATCCCTTGGGTTTATAATATAGTAATCCCTTGTGTTTATTAATATCTTGGCTTTTGGATATTAATATCAAGGGTTTTTAATATTAATCCCAATGGTTTATAATATTAATCCCTTGGTTTCATAATATTAATAATCACTTGTATTTATTAATCCCTTCAATTTATAATATTGATTTACATTTATTAATGCCTTAGGTTTTGGATATTAATTCCAAGGGTTTTTACTATTAATCCCAAGGGTTTATAATATTTTTTTTATTTATTATTATTAATACTTAGGGTTTATAATATTAATAATACCTTGAGTTTATTAATCCTTTGAGTTTATAATCTTAATATCTTGGGTTTATTAATCTCTTTGATTTATAATAGTAATACTTTCGGTTTATAATATTAATAGCTTGGGTTTATTAATCTCTTGAATTTATAATATTAATAATATGTTTGATTTATTAATCCATTTAGTTTATAATATTAATCCCAAAGATTTATAATATCAATTTGTTTGGTTTTTAATATTAAATTAAAATTAAACTAAATTAAAATAATTTACTTAATTATAACATTTATTAAATTAAATTATTATATATAATATTTATTTAAAAAATATCAACTTAAAATTAATTAAATTATAATTTAAAACCAATTTAAAAAAAATAAGTTATTAAAAATTCTAGTCGCCTATTCTATTCTTTTTGATACCATGTTCCCTCTAGTCCACTATGTCAATAATTAGCATTTTTTAAATTTTAAATTAATTTAGAATTAAAATTTTATAAATGTATAAATTAATATATCATTAATGTTCAAATCTAATATTTAAATTTATCTTATAAACATTAATATTCAAACCTTTTATATAAACTTAATATAAGTGAAATATTAAAATCTCACATACACCTTATCGTATAAACACAATATAAAAGTTAATCTTAAAACTTTATTATATAAAATTAAAAAACATATATAATAAATACACCTTACAAGATAGTGAAAATAATTTTTTTGAGATTAAATGGTCTATCAACACAATTAAAGTAGAAAAAAAAACATAAGAATATATAAATAATACAAGAGTGTAATATAATATTGTTTTTATTATTATATATATATATATATATATATATATATATATATATATAATATAATATATTATATTATATAATATAATATAATATAATATAATATATATATTTATATTTATGTTGTAATAGAAATACTGAATGTTATTTTCTTTTAGAAAAGGTCACCTAAACCACCTTCTATGTATATTTATTTAATTCAAGTTTTTTTTTTTTTAAGAGATGAAATTAGAGATTGCTATCAATGTAATCTATGGTTTAGATTTTTTTGGGAAATCATTTGAATTTAGTATAACAAAAAAATTGAAACAAAAAGTTTCCTTTATTAAAATTGTATTAAATAGATTTAATATTTTTCAAAGTTTTATAATTTTAATATTAATTATTGATATTTTTACTTGTGTTAGTTGATATTAATTATGTTTTTCATAAGTTTATCAAATTGATATAAAACTCGCCCTTCTGAGACCCGGGAAATAAATAATTTTTTTTTTTTTTTAAACAAATTGTTCAAGTGCCAATGGAATTGATTCAAGAGAAATTCATTCGTGTTGCCTCGTCGACCATTGTGCGAGAGGCGTGGTGTCATAATTTAAACACACAGTTCTTTTGATGGTTAGGAAGTTTCTCAAGTCAGGAACATAAAACACATCACAGGTTTGGTTACCATATACTGTGAATTTTTTATGGGTTGTCAGAAATATTGCAAGAAACGAGGAGAAAACCATCGTTTCGGATGTGTGAAAGAGCACGCATGGTGCAGTGTTTGGAGGTCCGACTTATGGTGGGCGAGTGGTGAATGTAGTCAACCGGAAGCATTGGTGGTGAATGTAGTCAACCGGAAGGATTGGTGGAGTTCCTTCTTTTCGATAAGGTGGGGTTGAAGATTAAATAATTGTTCAAACCGGTTAATATCGGGTTTCTTCTCATGTGACGAATTAGCGCACGAGGAAAACGACTCCACCGTGTGAGAGGGAGTATTTTTCCTGAAGTAGTTGTGCTCCTTTCTCAGCTTCGGTCATGCCCTACGGAGATTTACTATTTACTATGATGATCGATGGAGGGAGGGGACCTTCAACAAATACCGAGTGAATGCGCCCAACATCTGAAATTTCATGGGATGTTCCTATGAATTTCTTGGCCAAATCCTTTAAAGAAATGTAATTTGTGGGGTTTTCTGAGGGCCGAGTCCACATTTGATTTTTCTTCCTCAAAGGCAACTCAACCATTGATTGATGTTGCTTTGTATTGGTTTGCTTTCACAAATTTTACATTTGCATTCATTCTTTAAAGGCTTATTAGCACCGAGGGAAGACAGAGACCTTTGATTTATTCCTTCATTCTTCAAAAGGCTCTTTAGTTCCGCGGGGAAGACCAAAGATCAGAAACCATTAAGTCATTCAAGGTTGTAGATTACATTCTTGTCTCGGCATTTAAGAAATGGTACTGGCTCCGTTACAGGGTTTCATTTTCTCGATTCTTGCATTCTGTGTGATGTTACCGATAATTCACACATTGTCTCCAACAGAGGCCATAAGATCTTCACAATTTGAAAGGTTTCAGGTTCCGGCCAAGTTTAAGAAAGCTCCGACGTTCCACAATGGGAATGAGTGCCTTCTCTTGACTCGTGAACGGATGGGATTTTCTGTAGCGTGACTTCTGTGCACATCGCGATAACATTAGGCACCGAGTATCTGAGAGGATCCATGTATGTCGTTCTCTCCATTCTCTAGCATGCTTATTGCCTGGAAATTTCCAGTAACAAACACGAGCTGTAATAGGTCGTGAGAATGGCATTTCCTTAAGTCGTATTATTTAGACGAAGGGGTTGTCAAAGGCCTCACATCGACGTCCATCAAGTAGTGCTCCGTCACATGATGTCATGTAAAATAGAATTATTTTACATTTTTTAAACTTTTTAGAAAGATTTATGTTTTAAACTTTTCAGAAAGATTTATGTTATTGATGTAGTTATAGTTTAAATGATTGAGTGACATTTAGTTTGGCCAATTATTGTCACACATTTGTGTTTTTGTTGGAACTAGAAATTTCAATAATAGACAAATTGAAGATGGCATCAAAGGATAGTGGTTAGAGCTACATCAGAAATTAAAGGATCATAGATAGCTAAGTTAATATTTATGTAAGTTTGTGGCATAGACTCATAATGAAGGTGTATTATATTTATTGGTAAGCAAGTCTAGGATGTTTTATAGTAGTCTTTGTAAAGTATGTACCTTATAACTCCAAGAGTTGGAGTGTGTAATGTAAGTCTTATTAGACATCTGTACACCCATGAAATTGATGGTATTCTTAAAACGACTTTGTAATTGCAGGTTTGTTTTCACCTAGAAACCACTTTTGAAGTGCACATGAGCCAAAAACCACTTGTCATAGTGTATGTAAGTGTAGGTTTGTGGTAAGCTACAAACCATGTGTGAGAGTGAAGTGGGTAGGGATTCCTTTATGCATGGTTTAGAGTCAACCGACAAAACCCTGGGCATGGTTTAGGGTGATTCCATAAAACCCAGAGCTTGGTTATGGGTAATTCGAGAAAACCCATGATGACGATGATGGAGGGGGATTTGCAACTACATGTATTGGTATGTAGTTCTAATGGTTGAAACAACCATGTATGTGAAGGAAATCCTAGTAGACTATCAATTGCAGCAGTTGGTAGTCATTCATTCTAGTAGATGCCATTTCCCTTATATGGATGTCGACTTATTCTTTTTATCATGTTTGAAAACAACATGAAAGCAGTCATTAAGGGAGAGACTGGGAAAATATAATTCCTACTTGTCTCAAATGTGATTTTTTCTCTTTAAAATACTATGTTCCTATTCTCTAGGAGTTGCTTAGATCTACCTATTTCCTAGATTGTTGTGTGGTTGAGATATTCTCTCAACCAAGTGATTGTGTGTCCAATATAATCTACCTATCTTAAAATAACACAACATATATTTATATGTAAAATTATTTGATTAATTATGTGCGTGATCAATTTCTCAAATAAAAACATATTATAACAAAAATTCAAATAATGTCAATTTAGACAATTACCCAAAAACAATAATTTGGTTTATATATATATATATATATATATATATATATATATATATATATATATATATATATATATATATATATAATTTAACTCAATTGCAAAGATTAAACTAGCAATTGCACCTGTGGCGCAAAGGAACGCCGAAAGGAGAGGAATGGTGTATCTTCGGTTTCACCGGCAGGTGAGAAGTGTTTTTGCGGGGGCAGTTTGTGCGACAAGTATGAAACTGTGTGAGATGGGAGTTGAATCAGATTATATGTTAGTTTTGAAGAGGAGCTGGTGAAGGAGTTAAATATTAATGAGATATATGTGCATTTGTCAGCTGTTGGTGGGTTGAGCTACATGGTTTGAGCGGTGTGGAAAACATTTCTGAAGATGTTGTGAGCAAGAGTTGAAGCTTTGGAAATGATATAAGAAGGAGTTGAAACCATAACAAGAACGGTAGAAGTGATAAGACCATATCTGAAAACATATTTTTGAAATACTTAATTCGAATTTGAAATATTTATATTTATTTTAATAAAAATACTAATTTTTAAATTAATATGATTAAGTTGTAATTTATGTAATTTTTTTTTATTTCATTTTGTATATTTATTTATTAATGTTTGTTCTATTTTGTTTCTATTGATTTATTTATTGTATTCTTATTTTTGCAATAAAGTTTTTTTTTCTATCTATTTTATTTTATTTTTAATTATATCTTTATTTTATTTTATTTCTATTTATTTATTAATATTTTATTTATTTATTTAATTATTATTATTATTATGATTTTTTTTTTGTTTTTTTTTTGTTTTTTTTCGTTCGGAAATGCACGAGAGTGATTTGCCGAGAGTGGTCAAGAATTACGGGAAGAGTAGAAATATTACTAGTACTGACATTTCGCATGACAGAAGCATATGTTAGTACAAACTCAAAAACCACTTTGAGCTACGGACTCACACAGCACCAACAGATATTTTGAATTTCTCTGACTTTGATTTCTTGGTTGTAGCCTCAACACCAAACAGTGAATGATATTATGACTCGCACTCGAAATCCTGTCAACAATCCCCAGAAATACAAGAATAAAGCACCCTGAAATAATATAGAACAAAACACATGCCAATTCTTAAACATCTTAGCAGTTATTTTCTCCTTTCATTTGACCATGTAACTAAAAAACAGTTATCATGTGTGTATCTACAATCTGTTAAAAGGGGTGAATGTGAACATGTAACTATATCCACTGCGATAAGTTGATAAAGAAAAGGCTAGCTTACCTTTGCAACTCAGATTTGTAACCCAGCCAATGATTGTGACAACATGTCGATTGGAAAGTAACTACATTCCAACAATACTAAAATGAAATATAAACAATGGCAAATAAACACAATGCAAACCCTCATCCAATATCAATCATAGCAATGATATTTTTTATTTATAGCCATGAAACTTGCGCCAAGGCAGGTAAAATATCTCAATGTCAAATCTATAACTTTTAGCCATGAAACGTGGGGCAGGGCAGGTCAAACAGTTCAACGTTATGAATGCTATAGTAGAGTATGAATGGTATAGTAGTAAAACATGAAAAGGAAAAAGACAAGCTTGCACTAGGCGGTAGAGTCTAATGCTTGGAAAATGCAGTATCAGATATTTACTTTGATAGCAGTACCCATGCAGTACTGTGGCCAAAATGATATCGGTGGTTCCTATTTAAGGCAAACATACTCATGCCAATATTTAAGAGACAAATTTCTGTAGTTGAGTGAGTGCTCTCATTGATACTCTTCAAATTCTAAAATCACTAGTCATAGCAATGATTTTGTAAGATCCAAACAAGCTGATAAGACCTCCACATTGACAACTTTAACACCTTCACATTGCCTTCATTCAATTCTAAAACCATGTGTTGGTTTCTTAGATGTGCATATAATGTACACAACGCTGCAGAATCTCAAACCTACTTGTCTAGGCAAAAGAGCAAGACATGATGGCCTTCAATATGAACGAAGTTTTTACTTTATAGATTGTCGATTTCACTCTTCCCATTAAACAAAGGCTCCTTTGCCAAAAGTTCTGCCAGTATACATCCCAAGGACCACATATCAATTGGTGTTGAGTACTGTTTTGCTCCCAATAGAAGCTCCGGAGCTCTGAATCAATTAATAATAGAATATCATTTAGGAAAACTGAAACACTTAAGCTTCTCCAAATCATTTTCATTTACTACTTCTCAGCCACAAGTCGGAAGCATCCTACAGAAATCAGACTGAACTCAATTAAAATTATTATAAATTATAATGCAATGTATAAAGCATCATAAGTGACAGTAAAGTTAAGCATTCATTATTTAATTCACAGCAGTACAGACAAGAAAGAAGACAGATATTGGTCGAGAGAAAATCAAAATGCTTTAAGGATCTTTGTCACATGTAAAAAGCGTAATGGCCACAATTAGACAGCCCTTGCTTTGAAGGAGTCATAGGTGTGACCAGATACTGTTCAAATGTCCAAATGTTGGTAAAATTGTATGGGGCATCATCCTGAGGAGTAATGTTTGACTTATTAGAAGAAATATAGGCAATCAGGGATCCAGTCAATACCTGTACCATAAGGGAACAACCATTGGTGTATAAGGTTTCAAAGTCAGGCATACTGAACAATTTTTACTATGTTCTAAACTACAGAGATTAAATGAGAAATCCCCATTAATATTTGCAAAGGCAGCGTCCACAGGCTCTCGTTCAAAGTTCAGAATTGCCTTAGAAATGCCTTCGAAGCTTAATACCTGAACATAAATATTAACATTCATTAAATCCAATTTGTCTGGCAAGATGGTCCACGCATTCAGAAGACAGCAGAGAACAAGAGGGATAAAGAATTCATGGATAAGGGGCGCTCAAACTACCCCTCTTCCTGACACTTTTCCACACACTCAGAAGAGTTCAGAAAACAAATGACTTAAATAAGGCTTGGATAAGGGGCACTCAAACTACTTTTTTCCTGACACCTGTCCACACATTCAGAAGAGTTCATAAAACAAAAGACATAAATAAGGTGCGGATAAGCGATACTCAAACCACAACTCTTCTTGATGCTTTTTCTGGAAGAAATTTGCCCTGAATCCAGCTGTGGAAATCTCAATCCCCAAAATCTGCAATCTCGACAACAATTAACTGTAATATAAGGGTATTTTTGCATCTCTGAATCAACCCAGATCGATGAAATTTCAATTCGAGCCACCGTTCACTGCAATTTTAGCAATTTCTGATTCACTGGATTCCATTGATCAGTAGGTTGGAAAAGATTCAAGAGGTATATTTTTTCTGTTTTTATAGCATTTTGTTTGTGTTTTGCACATATGAGCAATGGGATGAGATTGAAATATTTTATTGTTGGACTTAATTCTGAACTTTTTATTTTTGAAATAAAAAATCCAAACTTAATGTAAAGGATCTTAAAGCATGTATGCCTAGGTTTATTTGATTCTGAGTGAAGAATATCTCCACCATAAAGCCTAACTTATGCTTGTAGCTGAGCCCAATGTTGAAGTGTACATGGCTGAAGCTGATTCCTTGAGGCCAAATTCAGCACTTATGTGGCCTTTATTTAACCAAAACGCAGACCCTTGATCAATGCATACTACTGCAAAGGGAGGTTCTTTCTATTCACAGTCACCCCTGACTTTTTTATCATTATAAGGTTGAGTTGTATGAATCCACAGGGCTGTTTTTATGCCACCACTGCAGCAAGTTTGAATCCCATCATTTTCTCTGTGTAAGGCCAAATTCAGACCCACCTTAAGCTGAATTAAGTGCTACAAAATCTTGGGTATTGGCTAGACGAGATCCATCATTTTCTGAGCACACTATACATTGTTGGTTATACACTGAAGCTGGAAACGAACTTATGCTTGTAGCTGAGCCCAATGTTGAAGTGTACATGGCTGAAGCTGATTGATAAAGACGGATATCTACATTGTTGTGCCCTTCTGGAGGAAAGTTGATGCTCAAGAAGTCAGTTTGTTTAAGGACAAATACCCGGTTCTCAAGTTTCTATTATTCACTGTGTATATAGGTCTCTCTATGCTCAAATTAGTTGTTGTTCCCTTATATCTGTCTTAAATACCATTCTCGGTTTAATATAAATATCAGTCCGGAATTTTAAAGTCTATCTTGAGCATGTGTTCAATGAATATGATTACTTGGTATTAAACTTCCAGAATAACATCTATAGAACCTAGAAGCATTCATTTGGTTTAGGATTACATGTGAAATTTTTTGTGAAGGATTGAAATGTTGTGAAGCATAAAATACAGAAGGAAGTTCAAGTAAATTAGAACTGACCTAGCTCTGATCAAACAAGATACACAATAGCAGGAAGCAATCAAAGAGATAATATGTACCTTTGCATTATAGTTGATGTATATAAACTTATATCTGTGCATTATACAACATGAGAAATCAATGAGAAGCTGTAAGTATTATTGCAACTTCCTTGTTAGCTGAGCTAGATAATATTCAAACTTCAATTAAGCATTCTAAAACATGGTTGATAAACTCTTGGTTGAGCACCAAATGCATGACAATGAAATGCACGGATTCGTTTTATATTTTGAATAATCCAATGATATTATGAATGCGGGTGCAGATTGCAAAGAATGGAAGATAAACTTACAAGGAATTTCGCGTCCCCATAGCGGACCAATGGCCTTTTACAAACTGTAATCCACAGAGAAAGGAATGCAGTTGGGCTAGAAAAAAAGCAGGAGGGAGCATATTCATCATTGCAGGCCATCTGGCAAATCCAGGTTGTGTTTGCATCCTCATTTTAATGGCCTCGATGGGACAGAGGGCAAGATGAGCAATGACCTTTGCAGAGGCCGAACCTGCAAGGTAGGTCAATGTCTTGTACTTGGCAGCATACTTGGCTCCTGCAATGTCCGAATAGTACTTTTTGAAGAACTCGAACCCATATTTGAATGCACCTTGTGCAGTGTATTCCACCATAGTTGGAGCCCAACCCTTGAATAACCCCTTAATTCCTTGCTCTTTTATCACCATGTTCATGCCAGTAAATGTGTTGTTGTATTTCACAGGGTCAGTTTGAGATCACAGGAATGAAAAGTAAAAGCAATGCAATTAGAGCAAATAAAAAAGTTAGGGCTAAATTTTGTATTGGCTATTTGAATTGAGTTGAACAAAGATAACTATTTTAGTTTAGAAATGATATATGAAAGGTAATAAATGTATCGCTACTAATTAATAGTTGCCAACAAATCGAATTCCTGACATGATCAATAAATACCTTCCACGTGAAGCAACAGTCCACTGTTGGTGAGACTCAGAAACACGCTGCAGGCATTGAAACCGATAATATTTGTTAAATTAACATCACGCTTCTATATGAAATAAACTGATGTAAGCAAATAAATATTTGTGATTGACTAACCATCATACTGACAGAAGAAGTTGTAATGCTGATTATTCTCCTTCCATTGATCATGAGACTAAAAGCAATTAGATAGGCAGGCAAAATTACAGCCCATGTGTTTGTGCACCATTGTTCTGAGCGCACAGGAACTGAGCTCATCATTAAGGTGTTGTGCTGAATATCACTCCATTAAGCCATCCCTTGGAAGCACTACGATACATGTGCAATTTCCAATGAACTAAAACTGAAAACTACTGGCTGCCATAGCTCAGGGATTGAACTTATCTCAACTGACTTAATATGACCTTCCAATAAACATCAGATTAAAATAAATGAGAATCCCAAGACAGCAAGAATTGAGCTCGTATGTGCAATTTCCTTCCACTAAGCATGACAATGGGAATACATTATAACCCATAATACGTAGTAACATAAGGGGTTAAATTAGGTGTAAAATTGAATTGATTACGTAATACACAGAAATGAAACGAATGAATGCTAAATGGAAATGTCTAGAAAGGGAAAAATCCATTCACACAACTCTTTGCACTATGATGCACAGTTGTCTGTATATTGAACTTTTGATTGCCCATACACAATTGTTTACGGAGAGAAATTTAAAATCAACAAGTACCAATAACAGCTTTATATAACATAATGCATGCTACAACATAAGTATGAATATTGATTGAAAAGTGCTGAGCAGTAAAAATAGAACTACTGTTTGATAGTTGTCATATGGCATCAAACTCATGAGTACTGATAAGAATTTGTTGCGACCAGTAACCGATAATAGCAGTAGATTCCATGGCTATAAGAGAAACTTTAATCAAGAGAACCCATAGGAACCTTCAAAATTTTTTTTTGTATATACAGAAATTGCTGAGTAGGAAGAGTTTCGAAAGTAAGATGTGTTGTATATTTTTCAAAGACAAAATAAGATGCATTGACAAAATTGCATCATGTGTAGCACAATGGTTAGATGGTTTTGCAGTAGAGGGAAAACTAGTCGTATAGACAAGGTGATGCTCGACAGCGACAACACCATTTAACGTCAAGAGAAGGTACACGATCAAGATAGTGTGCTCGAAGTGCTCTGTGTGCATCCCTTTCATGAATATGGATGAGGAGGTTCATCCAATTTCTGATCCGTTCAAGTAGATGCAATGTGGGGCGCAACCGGTAAAGAGGCAGCCTGGGTGGGCGTAGGAAGCGCTCCTGGACATGTAGAAGCGCAGCTTCTTGTTCCTTGATTTCTATGCAAAATTGATGAAGTTGCGAGATATATTTGTGGTCCATTATGTTCCTGCACAAGAAATGAAAGCATGTTAGTGACTGATGTATAGAAGATATAGTGAAATGGGAAAGCAGAATAGTAAATAGCTAGTGGGATGGCAAGGCACCAGTAGTAGAGGGGTTTGAAGGAGCTTGAGTAACAGATTTTGAGGTGAGCAGAGCCTCTTCTTTTTTCCTGCGTATGACGAAAGGGTTCTCCTTCATCCGGGAATAGCGAGAGAAGGAGAAAGCAGGGGAGATGCACAAGTCCTGCAATGAACGAACTCTTGATACTGCTGTGAAAGTGAGACCCTGACGATCAATGGTTCCAATGTCGATTGTTGCCTTATCCAGCGTCATGCCTTGTGATTTGTGGATTGTCAAAGCCCATGCCATGCGAAGCGGAATTTGTGTGCGTGAGCCCCTTGTTATGGGGGGTATTGGCACAAATTTAGGATTTGAAGGATCCCATGGTGGGCCTTTGTAGTGAAGAAAGTCGACTACGACAAATAATGGCAGTTCGGGTGGTTTAGTTGTTGGTGCATATACGAGTTCGTGGACAGTGCCGAGGGCACCATTGACAAGGCCAGCCTCAATCCACAAGTTGCTTGTTAGAATAACTCGTTGTCCAATGCAAAGGAGAATTTTTGCAGCTAGTTGTTCATCTTCCACGTTGTTGCCTCTAAATTCCTTCCTTTGGGTAGCGTAGCAATGTGCGATTGGTTGGTTGAGTGTTTTCAACATGGTTTTATTGTGCATGTTAACAGCCTCATTTGTGGCGTATAGATGCATAGAATTTGAAAATGACTGGACCTCAGCTGCAGGAAGGTTTGTTTTTGAACGTGTCATAAGAAGCCTCCAATCATCAATAGTGGGTGTTGCATTGCGAAGGTTGGAGAGGAGTTCGCGGAAGGAAATCTGAGCAGGGCTAGTTCCTTGTTGACGAAAAACTATTGAAAGTGTAACCACAGTATCAAAGCTTTGCCATAGTGCAGTGCCACGAGAAGTGCCTACATACATTGGTGTGTCTTTGACAGGTGGAAGCTGGGCAAGGTCCCCGACAAGTATTATAGAGCGTCCACCAAAAGGGTTGCTTTTATTTGATGGGAATGCCTCCCGCAAGCGATCATCGATTTGAGAAAGCAATTTAGGACCAATGAAGCTCATTTCATCAATTAGAATGTATTTGACATCTCGGAGTTGTTCTTGAAGGGTTAGGAGGGCTTGACCCTCTAAAGGTTGCATAGAGGATATAGGGATGCGAAGAGCAGAGTGGATTGTCAATGCATTGATGTGGAATGCTGCAACACCGGTCGGAGCAAGCAAGAGGAGGGGGCTTGGTCCATTGGTGGAGTTTTCAAGGAAGGAATTTTTTAGGCATTCAATTAGGAATGACTTTCCAGTACCAGCAGTGCCTTGGATTATCATTTTTAAAATTGATCCTGGAGTGTGTGTGTGGAAGTGGGAAAAAATGATATTGAATGCAATGGTTTGGCTTGGGGACAAGGAGGAAAGTGAATGTGGGAATGGAGATTGGGTTTGGTGGATTGTTGTGGAGGAGCGGTTGAAGTTGATGAAGCGAATGGCTATTTCTTGCAAGTGTGAAGGGATAATGGAGTTGGCCCAATTATAATTTGCATCAAAGTCACGATGGCCAAGCATTTCAAGTTCATTGAGAAGGATGTTGTTGCTTGGGTGGAGTTGAGAGAGAAACTGCCATTCAGGCATGTCGTGGGCGGGGGCATGGGGAGGGGCATCAGGAGATGAACAGCAAGAGTCAGCATCGGGAGGTTCGATTGGGGTGCGGTGGACATGCCAAGCTTGATATGTATGTCTAAATTGTTCCCAATGTGCGACAATGGCCGCGTCGGATGTGCCGATGTCGTCAGGGAGTGTACGGAAAGGGCAGTATAGAAGGAGTTCACTCCAACAGAAGTCAACATAGGATGATGAGTCTTTCAACGGGATGGAGGTGAAACGAGGAAGGACACGTACAACCATGGGAGGGAAGATCTGTTTCCAAGGTGCTTTTTTGCGGCGGGAAGAGAATGTCCAAGAGCGTGCAACTTCAATAAGAGGCAAATCCTCAAGTGCAGGTGGTCTATGCATGTATGAGACGATGAAAGGTGTCGATGGGGGCTCACCATCCAACTGTTGTGAAACACGTTTGAATATTTGTTTTATCACATTGAGGGATACAAAAGAACGACTGCACTTTACTAGTGGGAGTTTTTGCAGCATGTGGCATGTCTCTTGTGCACCAATGTCTCGATCATCGACGATTTCGGTTAGAACTTTGCGGACGATAGTAATAGTAGGAGCATCAGGTGGGGAACATTGGGAGAGACGGGAAAGCATTTGGTAGTAGCTTTCAGACTTTGCCTCTGCTTTTGCTGCATATTTTGAAATGTAGTTCAAAACAGCATGCCGTGATAGAATTGGTTGGAAGTCCATGTTTGCCCTCCAAATTGCAAGAAGATGAGCTTTGTGCACATTTAGCTTGTCATCATTTCTAGCAGGGGCGTACAATTTACGTCCAGCACTATCAATGTGAAGAGATGATGTGTCGCGAACTTCCCATGGGGCTCCATAGCGGCAACTTGTTTTGTTATTTCTTTTGCGCAAACATGTATTAGAGTGGCAAGTTGTGTGTCTTTGAACAGAGTTGACAAGTTGCTCATAGTCTTGCAAATGATTGCCTGTAAGAATATCATGTGTCTGGAGGAGGCATGGGTCTTGGAGAGATGAATAATTTAGCCCAAATGCCCGGTTTTGAATGGGACGAGGGTTCCAAGCAGTGATGTATGCATCGAAGAAATCTTTAGCTGCACGGACAACAGAAGCATTGGTCCAATCCAAAGTGTCCATAGTAGGTGCATTTGGGAGCCATAAGAAACCATGGATATGTGCGGAGCCACGATGTTGCCATTCATACCTTAAAAAGAAGAAGGGGAAAAAAAAATAAGATGGATGCGTGGAACCAAAGTCAATGAAAGGTAAGAGATGGAAGGAATAGTATGCATACCTGCACCAGTAATCCTTGACAAGGAGTCCTTTAAGTAGCACTTCTTCGAGGAATATTGTGAATCTGCAATGGATGTATTGAGATGCACGATGAGGGTTTGCAACAACATTCTGGATTCTCCATCGAGTTTGTTCATGTGAATTGGATGGAGGGTTGGAAGGCATGGTTCTATGCAAGTCAGGCCATTTGGTATCAGCTGCACTGAGTGTGAAGAATATGGTAGGGGTACCTTGTTGAATGATCATGTCGTGAAGCTCATGTCTAGCCTTAGTCCAAAATGAGCGAGTGCCGCGCAAGGATGATCCAAAGCGCATAATCTGGTCTGGGATGGTGGAAGGGGGAATTTGCTGAAGGTGGTGGCGAAGGTCAGCGATTGTTGTTGGAAGGGTATTTGAAAGGTCTCTTTTCATGAAGACAGAGGCGGTTGCCTAGCTGCGATGGCGCATGATGAGGTTGTACAAGTAGTAGCGGAAGCGAGGATGTTGTGCAAACCGGCTGTCATGGTAGCATATTAGATGCAAAGCGTATTCTTGCATATCTACTTTTACAATTCTTGGTTGATTAATCATTGCAGAGCCGGTGGGGAAGAGGGTGGGAAAGGCCATGGAGAAGAGGCCCTCTGTGTTTTATTCATTGATTGGGGAGAGGTCAATGGTGGGCCATTGAAGTGAATGGATGGGCGAGTGATTGGGGGATTCTATGTAGGCAAGTATTTCATCTATTTCTGAATGAGAGTTTGGCAGACTGGCAACAAAGGAGGATGGGTGGAGGTCAGATGGGCATCGTTGGGGAAGTCCAGAATCACAATTTTCAAGAATGGCTTGTTGAAGTGGGATGGAAGATGTGTTGGCATGGCGTAGCATGCTGGAAATGTTGGTGGGCACAATAGGCAAAGCATTCAGGGAACTTTGGTTAGTGTGGACATCTTTGTAATACGGATCATTTTGTAGTTTGAATTGCAATGCTGCATGAACACGTGATCTACTGACAAAAAATTCATACGAATTTTCATCAGAACTAGTTTTGTTTACAAGAAGGATGTCTAGTTCTGATAGCATGCGAGGAAGAGAGTTCACAATAGTAGTGATATCTTGAGGAAAGCTAATAGTGTGGCCGGAATATTTTAGTTGGCCACCACGTGCATGGGTGACTTGAATAATGGGGTTTACACGAGCAATCAACATCTCTTCAACTTGAGTCAGGCAAGAGAGGACATGGGGTTGGATACCTGGGTCCATGTTGTTTGCGAAGGAAAAGCGGTGGGTTGTTCGTTCATGAAGACAACGGGCACAACAAATGATTCCGTTATTTGTTTTTGTTTTCATGGATGGGTAAGCTTCATAACAAACTGAGCAAACTTGGATGGGACTAAGTGCATCAATTCTTTCACGGAAGCGAAGATGTGCATGTTGGAGCTGGATAGGGAGGAATTGTTCCACAGATGGAGAAGGAGGAAGACGGTGTGGGACATGGAAAGGGGGGGCAAGAGGCAAAGGAATTGCAGGGTATGGAAAGGGTTGGGTAGGGAGGGGAGGTGTAAGGGTGAATGGGAAAGTTTGGGCGAGATGTAGTGGAAGGAGGGTACTTTGTGAAGGAATGGGAGTTTGGTGTGTGGTGGATTGAGAGAGAAGGTTGGCATGGCGAGTTGAAAAGAGGAGACGACGGCGTGCAGTAATTCTTTCTTTGTTAAGTGCGTAGTAGCGGCGCCATTGTTCCCTTTGCAAACTGTTGTCTGGTGTGGTTGGCATAGCTGTTGGAAAAAAGGAAAGGCATGTCAAATGCATGAAGTATAATGAAAGAAGAGGGAAGCATGAAGATGCAACACTCTATTTCATATTTTTATGTTTTATTATTTATTATTTTTTGCGAGTTTTTTTTTGTTTTTGTTATGTATTTCACCATAGAAATAGTCGTATGGAAATGGTGCGAGTGAATTTTGAAGTGGAAATGTATTGAATATGGTTTGCATAAAAATGAGTGTTGCATATTTGAAATTAGAGAATATGTGTTTTGAAAGCAAGAACATGTTGCATTTGTTGGCAAGAGGAAATGAAAGGCAAATACTTTTTTTTTTTTGCAAAGAAGAAGAAGCAAATTTTGTGTTATATTCCATACTAAGGATAGCATGTTGACATTTGCATTTAAGAAATGTGTGTTTTGCAAACAAGATGAAGGCATGAAGGAGGAAATGGAAAACGACATCTGTAAATGTTCATATATTAAGAAGGTGCATTACAACATAGCGGAAAACATATAAAGGAGATGCAATGAAGAAGCGAGTTGATACCTATACATATAGGAGGACTATTAGAAATGGAAAGGGGTTGTGAACATATAGTAACGATTACAAAATATAGATGCAAAATCGACGATGCCTGGCACGTGAGGGAAGAGAGCGATGAAAGTTGAACAATGGGAAGAGGCAAGAAATGTATGGCTAAAGGCGGCGACATGCTTTGCTCGCAGGGGAAGCCTGAGGTTGCAGGAGGCGAAGGAGGATTTTCGACGCATCAGCGAAAGGAAGATCTTCTGCGTGCATAACAATTGGACGCAGCCGTTCAATGCCGTTGAAGGTGTCGCTCTTTAAAGACATTGTGAAGAGGAATTGCCGCCCTTTGATTTTGCTATATATGTCAAGGACAGCCTGGGGATCTGTTGAGAGGAGGAAAAGGTCCTCTGCAGAGATGCCTAGGAGGGTAGTTGCGGCGTCGTCAAAAGTGACAACATTGTCGAGGTGGCCAGTGTGATCGTGCAGCTGGAGGCGGAGAATGTAGCGGTAGTCACACTTGGTGAAAGACCCTTCACACTTTGAGCAACGCCACGTGGCATCATCTTGTTGTATAGCCTTTTTCATGCATTGCATACCATCAATGGTAAGTGGGCATGCAAGGAAGTAGAAATCATGCAAGTCAATTGAGGTAGCAGTAGCACGGAGTGACATCCATGGGACTTTCTCTCCAGCTGAAATTGAGAGGATCTCAGAAATTGTTTTTGTAGTAAGTGACTTCTTGCTGGTGCTTGAGTATTTGTGGCTAAGTGAGGGCGACGAAGTTTGATTGCCTTCTTTCTCGAACCATTGTTTAAGTTCCACCGTTTCAGCGATCTTTGGATCGATGAAAAGGGAGGTGGTAGGGATTGTGCTGATAGTCTGGCCGTTGAACTCGACGACCCTGCCACCTCGAACTGCAAGGACTGTAACTGCACGAGCCATGCGAAGATCAGAGAGTTCACGCCCTTCAGCATGGCAGTGTTCTCCCCACAAGGTCACGTCAATGCTGTTCCCGGAAATGTCGCGAAGAGAAATTGTCTTTCTTGGAGTTCCAGAGCCATCACGTTTGCAGACAATAGAGGTGAGAGAGAGTGAGCTAACAATACCTATGACATCAACGATTGAGTTAGCAGGCGAGAGTTTAAGGGAATTGATAGGTACAAAGTGGAAGGTGTGGGAAGGAATTGTGAGGTCATCATTCAAGACTTGAGAAACGGTTGATGAAGAGAAGAGGAGAATTTCAAATGGGCATCTTAGATGGTTATAGGAAGGGTTGGGGACCTTTATGGTGCCATTTGCAACATTGTAGACTTGGCCAACTTGAATGAGAGCATGAAGGGATTCAGCCAATTCATTGAAGGCAGACACGTGGATCTGTTCGTTTTCGTGGTCGACAAGGTCAAAGCCTAGGGACTTTCCAGAGCCACGTGCATTGGTAAAATGCCGAAGGGGTGTTTTTGAGAGGACGCGGCCTTGGATGGACCAAGTTTTCCTTGTAGGGGAGAGTGCTTTAAAAGGGAGAGTTGTTGAAGATGATGCGGCGGGGTCTTGGGAGGACAATGAGTGAATGTCAAGGGACGGTGGTGATGAAAAGGGAGAGGCAGAAGATGAGGATGAGGTGGCTTGGACCATTTGTTGAGTAGAGAGAGTAAGAGGGCATGGGTCACCAACCAATGGGGCAACGCGCTGGACTACCTCAAGCTCGAGAATAGAGAGCGACCTGCAAGAACGAGAAATGTATCAATGAAGTGGACATGTAGAAATTTAGAAATAATAAAGGAAATAGAGGGATATAAGGGAAGAAAAATTATAGGGGAGGAAGGTGTGAGGCGTTATGTAGTAAACGTACATTGTTTGATGTGAGTACGTGCACGAGCATCTCTTCAACAGAACAATGGAGCCGACAGCCAAGGCACCATCCTGCGCGAGGGGTGTGTGCGAAGAAGGGAGAAGGGCAGAGTGTTTGTGAACACCATCGGAGAGCGAGACTCGGAAGCGAGCTGCTGAAGTTCGGGCAGAGCTGATCTGCGCAAGCTCAACAATTTGGAGGGTTGGTTGCTGGTCGGTAGCACCAGCCAGCAGAGAAGGAAGACAATTGCAAGATAATGATGTCTCCATGGTAGAACAGGTGGCTTGGGAAGAAGATACGCTGCAAGCGAATAGAGACAGCAAGGTCAAGATAGTGGAAAAGAACATGTCCAACTAAACGAAGGGAAAATCCGATATTGCTAATTTGTGAGATGAAATGTAGAATTGCTACTTTGGATGATTTCAAGTCTTCAATTAATAGTGACAAATCTGGTATATGGAAGATGCTAGTGCAAGCTGCACAAGTGGAAGGTGTGCAAATATGTTCCTTACAATGAGTACTGGAAAGGCTTTCCCTATGGAGCGTATATTTTGGAATAGGGCATGTTGAATTATTTTGATAGTAAACAGAAAGGAAATAGTAATGTGAAAGAGGCCTATATGCAAATGAGCTTGTGAAGTACACTAGTTGCAAATGTATATCTTTAATATTGTAAGTGTTGTGTTTCAACTTATTGAAAGTCATGTTTGATATGACAGATACACATGGCAGGTTGAAACATAAGCGCACAAGCAAGTGGAATACATTGATTGAAAATAGAACTGTTACTACTATATGTTGGAACCTATAATTTTGGGATTACATAATTGTATTTTTTCAGTAGATGAAAAGAAAGAGGCAGACATCCTACAAAAGATTGCAAAGGGCATTGCAGAAAATGAGATATATATTTACAACCAAAGTAGGATAAAGGGAGGAGGAAATTGTTGCCATGGCTCTAAAAGGCAATTGAAGGGTTGTGTTTCCTGTATACATGTTCAAAAGCAATGCAATGAAAGGAAGCCTTTAAGTCCTCTATACGAGGCGTCCAATTAATAAGATAGAGGGCAAGCGTTTCTACAAAATGAGATATATATCTACAACCAAAGTAGGATAAAGGGAGGAGGAAATTGTTGCCATGGCTTTAACAGGCAATTGAAGTGTTGTGTTCCTTGTATACATGTTCAAAAGAAATGCAATGAAAGGAAGCCTTTAAGTCCTCTATACGAGGCGTCCAATTAATAAGATAGAGGGCAAGCGTTTCTACTCTGTACCAAATCCAATGTTCCACCATAAATGGAATACAATGCATGGTAAAGACCAGCATAGGGGAGCGTTGCAGCGAGATTTCAAAAGACAGTTCGTTGAGCAACCCATTTTCTGCAGGAAGCGGGTGAAGAGGACTGCACTAAGGGAAGCGTACTGAAGAGCTAAATGGTCCAATCATATAATTAGAGCAAATGACCTAAATAGGAATATCATATTTATTGGATTGAGCTGATTGCAACCAATTAGACTAATTTGAAAAGTGACATAATTCAGGATAAATGGTCAAATCAGGATAACTGTTGTTAATTGATATTATTGGGCTAATAATAAACTTAACATAATTCAAGTTAATTGTAATAATTGACATAGCTTGAGCAAATTTGTTTTTTTTTTACTAGTAAAAGAAATTAAAATAAGAAAAGAATCTTAAAAAGAACTTCAAAATTGTTAGAATCAAAAAAATTTAAAATAAGGAAAAAATCTTAGAAAGAACTTCAAAAAAGGTAAATTGATAGATATATACATATATTCAAAACCTTAAACTATTCTAATTACAGAAAATGAAAAAGTCAGGACACACATTTTGCTATCTATGAATTAAAAAAAAGAAAATGTAAAACCCAAAAGAGAAAAAAAAAAAAGCAAAAAACAACCTAGATGAGATTTCAGTGAAAAATTCAAAACACATTTCCATAGTAATGAATTTAAAAAATATTAAAAATATCCACTTCAATATTAGAATAAATATGCATTTCGCTATTCATATATTAGAAAAATAATCTTAATATAAGAGTTTACAACATTTTGAAATTTCAGAAAACATTTCATTGATCATATGTGAGAAAATGGCCTTGATCAGAAGGAAGTGAAAATACAATACATATTATGATATGAATCTTATTTAGTACTATCCATCTCAAGATGGTAAAATCTATCTCACTATTTCCCCACAAGATAAAGTTGAGGATTGGCAATTATGTGCACCATGGTATGTTCTTAGTTCCTGGAAATATCGACTAGAAACAAATTTTGAACGATTGCTATAAGGTCCAAAAATGTCCAATGGCTTTTCATGATCAGCTGCCCATGAAAACAATCACGTCACTGAAGCTTTCCATGTTCAAACAATATAGTTTCATGATCAACTATCATTAAAACACATCACTAAATCTCTCCAGTGTAGAAGAATGGCATGATAGAAATTTGCTGATGGTGCAAGTGAAACCATACAACCCTATGAAAAGGCCATGAAAATAACACAACTCATGCACAGAGAACAAATACGATAGTGGAACTTGGATGTTTGATATAAAGTAGAAATTCACACAACTGCAAGTATCAGGATAGGAGAAGAAGACAACCTGTCAAATGGAAAGGTAAAGTGAGGGAAGCTGCATTGTGCATAATTGAAATTAAAACAGAAATCGGTTTATGGGAACTATGACATGAAGGCTGTGTGAAATTGAAGAAATGTTGGCCAGGAGGCGGTTTTTTGCCCATTTGTATGCCTCTTTCGGTAATCCAATCATGAGTATGGAATTAGAACTGTAATCTAATACCAGCAAGGTATCAGCAAGGTTGAATAAAAAGAGGCAGACATGGTACAGAAGACTGCAAAGGGCATTGGAAAAAGCGATAAAGATATGCAGAACCAAATCAGGATAAAGAGAGGAGAATTTTTTTTGACATGGCTCTAACAGGGCACAGCAATGCAACGGGCAAAGCCATGTAAAAGAACTACAAAAGTTGCAAAAGGACGACTGCAACAGCTTGAAATGATATCAGTGTACCTGTGGTGAAGAAGTATGCAAAAGGAGGCAAACGAATTTCACATGAAAGACAATAGAAATTAAGTATTCTATAGATCTCAGGTTCCTCAACAAGATGTTTGCAATCACATGTAATACAGAATATAAGAAAAATGTATGTTCCCATATGAAGATATATTGTTGAGGGATTTTAATGTTTTGGTTTAGAACTGTCACAACCATAATTTGCCACCCATAGTTTTGGAATTACATACGTGATTTTTCATCATTAGATGATAAAAAGAGGGACAGATCATGCTATGAGATCATATTAAAACAGAACACCTCAAATGATGAACAAGCAACAAAATGCATAAGGGGAAAACCATTTCATCTCTGTATTTCTTAAATGGAAAGGGGATTACCGGGCAATGGCGAATTAAGTGAATGGAGAAAATGAAACAAGCGGGAGTGTGGACTCTTCTCCTTCAAGGGCACGGTGGTACAATCTGTTCTGCGTGCTTCTCTCCTTTCTGTGCTCTTCTCTTAACCAGCACGAAAAACCAATTAAGTCAGAAGTGCCATCTCATTTAATCTACATGTCTGAAGGAACAATGGGCTACTATAATCAACGAAACTATTAAAAATTAGAAGGATTTCCCAACTATTTGTACTCTTGATACAAGTATGCTTTCTGAACATAACCTCTGGAGATGATCTACCAAATAGGAAAACAATAAATAGATTTAATATATATTCTAGTTGCATGGGAACAATGTAATAGCAAGAGTAGATAAATGCCACAGAAAGGTCCTATGTCTCTTTAGTCCATTTTAAATCTGCTGCTACAGAAAAGGCAGATGTTTTATAGTATTTCAAGATAAATCAGTCACTATGCCATCTTTTTTAATCCCAATCACCTAGAATAGTATAATCAAGTAGCTAAATACAGTCCCAGTTCTGGAATTCTTTAACATAATGTCCGTTCCATTCCCATCTATAAGTCAACGGATAAGAAAAGGGAAAAAGAATTGTTGTTCAACCATCAAAGAAGAGCAAGTAAGAAGTATAGAGGCTTCTGCATAACCTGCAACAATAAGCCTCTCCCACACACTAAAGTATATAAATTCAAAACAGAAAAGTATTTCACAAGTTTCTGTATAACCTGCAAACATTTGCCTATCCCAGAAACCAAAGTATATACATTTAATGCAGAAAATGATTTCCATACATCCAAGAAAATGTTCCTGAAAACCTTCACAAAGACCTGAGATTCACAACCTTTTGTCTAACCACATAAACCATTATATTCCGGTCAGGCAAATAGCGAATCTGAATATAAGAAACCTCCTTCTGTATTCATTTTTAAAATTAAAGAGCTAAAATTTAAGCACTTAATCCAGTAAAATGCAACAGACTAGTAGCTTTATGCTCCTAAGAAGTCGTGCAGGGGAATTACCGGGCGATGTCGAACGAAGTGAACGCAGAAAATGAAATAAGCGGGACTGTGGACTCTTCTCCTTCAAGGGCACGGTGGTACAATCTTTTCTGCGTGCTTTTCTCCTTTCTGTGCTCTTCTCTTAACCAACAAGAAAAACCAATTAAGTCAGAAGTGGCATCTCATTTAATCTACATGGCTGAAGAAACAATGGGCTACTATAATCAACGAAACTATTAAAAAGTAGAAGGATTTCCCAACTATTTGTACTCTTGATATAAGTATGCTTTCTGAACATAACCTCTAAAATTAAATAGCTAAAATCTAATGACTAAATCCAGTAAAATGCACAAAAGGGCATGTTCCAAAGAACTACCCTACAAGCTGAAATATCACATGCGGGCACTTACAGCATTTTGTCAATGGTGGCATAGCTCATTCAAAGTAATGGAAAACAAAGAGGGGAGGAATATACAGAGAATAAGACAAGGTTGCTGAAAAGTAAGCAGACAAAGAGAGTGTAAAGAAGGGCGTGAATCCACCAAATGATGGAACAAAGGAGGGTGCCACACAAGACAGTTGAGACTCAAAGATATCATCAAAATCAATCGTATGAAATTTCTCATAGATAAATCGCAAAAGACAATTTTACCTTCAATGCAGAGAAACCTGCCCATGGAGGTCATAATGAAATAAAATTTTGATATAAAGATGTGCAGAAAGAAATATCCTGATAAAATGTCCAATTAAAGACTGAGGTCTACATTCTCAAACTAATTAGTATGAAAAACGAAGCCCTTCAATAACAATAAGAACTCAACCACAATTATGGCAGAAATTTAGAATTTTGGATAACCACCCTCCATGTTACTGCTGATTAAATATGGGCTCAGGCACATGGTGCACACAAGTACTGTCTCCAGTGTGCAAGCAATGCCTTTGGAAAAATCTATAACAACATTGAAGCAACAAGAAGACGGTGAATATCAGAATCGGCTATCCATGAGATAGTTGTTTTGACCTGTGCGCTTAAATTGAAAGAGACAATGAAAACGAAACAACATTTGAATTCAGATGGTGACAAAATGAGAATAACACCTTTCAGTGAAAGACGTTGTAACAAAGGAGTGCACAAAGGAGAGGAGTTTTTGCTTATATAATACGTTACACATGAAGCAAAACTGGCAGCCTCTAGAAACAACAGCAAATGTTACAGTTGTGGCAAACACCACTGATAGAGATTAACAAATAGTTGTACAGTATTTTGCTCTTTCCCTGAGGTCAAATCCCACACCAGGGAATTATTGTATGCATACAAGAGGAGAATGAATGCACCATTGTGTGCACATCAAGGCCAACAACTTTCATTGATTTTGACACATATTCAATCGATCTCCAGTCTCTCAATCTAACAGTTTTGCTTAAGGCTGAAGTTTACACCACTAGAAACAGAACATCAAGGATTGGTATCCACCTTCCAAAATACAGAGAAGCAAGCATCCTCTAAGGTGACCATAATCGAATACCATTCTGGACAATTTTCTGAAAGCCGTGTTTGAACTCAGACATAATGAATTTTCAAAGCAGTGAGTACCTTGGGAATTTGCAGTCCAATGGGAAAGACAAAAAAAAACCTAACAATTTCTGTTATAGAAAAGAGAGAGAAGATGGATGGGGTTATCACTAGGAATGCAGTCCCTTCATGTCACTCCAGAGACTCCAAATTCTGTCGACTCAAGCAACATCTAGAAAGCCAAAGAGATTTCTGGCTTGCCCTCTTGAGAATATATAAGGAGAAAATGAAGATGGTATTCTTGTTCTGGACAGAGGTTTAGCTGCGTATTTTCAATTTTGGAAACCAAAGAGGCAACAAGATTTTGCTGTAGATCTGGAAAACAGAGCATTTCCTTTGTTTATCCAGGGTCGAAATGTGATTATACAAAGTTTTATGGTATTGCTCAGCAATGTTGCATGCCCAAGGGATCTAACGACTTTTGATTGCAATTTGATGTTAAGACAGAATAGAGATGAACAGACTATGTATGGCCAACAATAATGAAGGTCGGTTTAAAAGCTACTTACTCCTACTCCTTCGATGGGACTGATTCTGGTGACACCTACAAACAATTGTCGAATTGGTATTGAATTTAGATTCTAAACCCCACTTACATGCAATTGTTAAGGCTGATAAGTTACGGTGTTAATTTATTTTTTAGACCATTTGCTCTGCTCATTAGCTTGGATCACGACAAAAGTAAAAGGGATGCAAGAAAACCAAAATGGAAGTAAGACTACTGCAAATTACATATGGCCAACAAAAGCCAGAACCTTATTACCCTAAAATACCCTGATCTGGGTACATTAAAAAGTCAAACAACACAGAATAACAAGACCATTGTCTCTGTTTAACAAGCATTTTGATGGCAGCTTAAGCAACTTGTGTACGGTAATCATATGACTAGGATTAATTACAGGGAAGTGAAAAACCGTATAATTAATACGGTGCTTCTAAAACACAGATTTTTACAACTCACATGCAGTACCAATTCAGTGGTTTTATTTGTGAAAGCTTCTTTATATGCTCTTACAATACATCGATAAAATCGTTCAAAAGAAGCAAGGCTCTAGAAAATAAACCTGATAATTTCTACTAAAACCATTCATATTGTCCAGATATCAAATTTGCCAAAAATGTGAAGAACATGATCCAGAAAACGTTCCAACATTGCTACCTTTGTTTCACGGACAGCTAATGAGAAGAGCCCCTCACCCAAAGGGGGATATGTGACTACGTTACCAGAAGCGGGGTAAAAGAGTTCAAACTGAACCTGTTGCTCAGAAAAGGACATTGAACATCCTGCAGACAATGCGATTAGGGAATTTGCGGGCGAACATATGAAGACTTGGAGGATGAACGCATTTAACCAGACTCGTATATGGCAGGTTTGAGCATTAATGAAGGAGCAGTAAGGCTGAACCAAGCGCGTCTGCATATTTAACGCTGCAACCACCAAATATTCATTCCAGATCTGGGCGATTTCTTGGATTTTGAAGTAAATCGTGCGAGCTGTAAACACTGAAACAACGAGGCAGGAATTAATCCAAGAATTCCATGCAGCGAAATCGTCCGAGGTGGAGGTAAGAGCAGCATCGCGCGCTGGACTGTGAGCTGAGGTGGAGGCAAGAGCAGCATCAGGCGAGGTCGAACCAGGAGGCGGCAAACGGCAGATTGTCATTCGCTCGAAGAACGATGGAAAACTCCTGTGATTGGCTCCAGCGGAAAACGCGTTCGGCCAAACCCAATAAAGGGAACGCCTTTCGGCGTAAAAATCAATTATTGAAAAATAATACCAAAATTTTTAAATCTATAAGTCCCAAGAATATAGCTCGGCAACATCCAAATATAGAATTTTGAAAGCTACCATTGTACGATGGTATCTTGGTGTGGTGAGTGTATATATATTTGCACCTAGTGTGGATATGTTCATATAGTCTAAGAAGGGCATTATTGTGCTCGAAAATGTTCGACAACGAGACCATAAAAAATAATTTGCTACATAATTTTAATTATATTTGTATTATCCGTCGCGTAAGCTACTATAATTTTTTTTTAAATTAGGGTTGAATATTTAAATATTTTTAATTCTTATATTGATATTAGATGAATAATATTATTTTAACTATTAATTACAAGAATATTATAAGAATTAATTCCTAATTATTTAATTTAGAAGAATTTATATTCTTCTATCAAAATAAATTTTATTTATGTATTGGTGTATTTTATGAGTTTTAGAAATAATGCATAATAGTTTTAGAAAAGCTACGGATAAGTGATATTTTGTTCATAAGGAAGAAAAAAAAATTTACTTTGAAAAGAAAAGCATGAGAGATTTATGGAGTGATTTTAGGATTTAGGAAAATCTGATTTATGGAGTGATTTCTGAAAACTATTGTATTTTATTAATTCTACTTATTTAAGCTTATGGAAAAATATGAGAACTAATGACAAAATACATGTAGAGTGAAGCCAAGAGAGAGTAAGGAGGGATTCCAAGAATTCATTAAAAGATAAAAATATACTCTTTTAAAATTGTTTTATTTGCATATGGTGCATGAAGAAATAATAATCAAATTAATTTCCTTGAAAAAATCATATGATAAAGAGTCGAGATTATTTTCTTGGAAAAACCTCCATAGATTTCGATTCATAGAGGAATAATTGTTTTGGTCATTGAATTCTTAAAATATTTCATGTGCATTGAATTCTTAAACATTTTCATGGCTAAATAATTGTGTGAATTACATGATTTATAGTAAAAGAGAGTCCAAATATGTCTTCATATCTCCCAAACTATGGTATATGTGAATAAAAATGAAAAACATTTTTGTAAATTCACTTTTTTTCTCCAAAATCCTCTTTCAGACTTGAAAAAATCATTTTCAACTTCTCAAAAACCATGTCCAAAGTTGATGACAAGAACAATCAATTATTTAATATTTAAATCTCAAAAATGTAGTGCAAAGAAAATTACTAGTTGGGTAGTTCTTGTGAAATGTTTTTATGCATTTTCATTCACAACAACAATAGCTAGTATGTTAGCTTTCCTTTGGAAAGAATATGAAAGTACATTCAAGATTATGTTAGTGTTTTGTTCAAAGGACGGTGCTTGATAGTGATTTGCTTATTACTAACGCATGTGAAATGATGTTAAAGAAGATATTTCATTACATTTTGTTTAGGTTTTATGCATGCACACAAATAGATGTTGTAGTGTCACTAATAAATATTTATTATTGGTTTATTATTATTTTATCTAATCCTAATATCAAGCATGATGATGACAAAATGACAGTAATGAATTGTGACTTGTGTAAAGGATGTTAACGTTGTAGATAAATATTTATGTAGATTGAGGATTTGTGGGCAAATGATATCATGATGACTATAATAGCTTATAGCTAGTTATGTTGCATTTAATATTATCTTTCTATGTAATATTTTATGACAATGGTTAAGGGATGAACTCCCTTATAACCATTGAAAGAAGAGTGAACACCCTCATGAGCATTTAAAAATAAAATTAAATGTTTTTTTTCACCCTATGGGGTTTCCAGGGTATATCAGTGTCTGATGATGTGATTTTTCATTGTGCCATTTTACTACGTTACATTATTTCATGATGTGAGGTTGATATTATTAAGAATTTGATTTACTAATTGAGTTAAAATAATCATGGAATTGATGCATAATTATAGCGTAACATTTAAGTTAATATGTTACAACAATGGAATTTAATGGTTGTGTAACTCACTATGTTTTAATAAATATTTTTCCATGTAACAATGATGGTTAATCTATTGGTCATTAAGGGAATATAGAAAGTAACTTAAAAGTTCACACATTGGTAAATGATGAGTAAAATTCATAACTCTATGAATTTTGCTGTAAGGTTACCAAGCGATGTTATAAGTGGTATCAGAGAAAACTGTTGCATCATTGGAGCCTTTTAGGAACCTTTAAGCAAAAAATAAGTAGAGGTATGACGCTAGTGGGAATCATCTCAGGTATGATATAATTGAACTTGTACTAGACTACAATTAACATGAGATGCATGATGCATGATTAATGACTGCACTAACGGGTAGAAAGTGATAATGTTTCTTTAGAGGTTGTTCTCCTGAAATTTGAATATGGATGTAGAAAAAATAAAATAAAACCTCTATTGCACCTCTAAAATTTTTTGGGCACTCACTTATTATAATGCAGATTAATTACCAACCTTTGTTGTAGACTATTACAATAATGATTATGGTGCGTAAACGAAAAAAAAAAAAATGACTAAAGTTATAATGCAATTCTCATAAAAAATGAATGCATCTATAGTTTTTGTGATAACTAAAGAATTTAGAATTTCGGGTTGACCCTCAAGGGGACAATGAAATGTTGTAAAAAAAAACATTGAAAGAACCTCTTTAGTTGTTAATAAAGACAAATGAGTCAATTTTTATTCATATGGCGAACTTAAATTAAATTAACAACTCATAGTGGCACAATTTTGGGTTGTCTTTCTTCATGTATATCTGTAGATGAAAGTTTGCATTCCATTTGTTTGAAAAAGTGGTAAATGAGATGAAAAGTTTTGTTGTTTTAAAGAAATGCATCCCTAGAATTTTTGGATGCGATTCAACTCACTATCAGGTGGTATTCATACCATATGGCCATGTAACCCCACTTTTATTCCAAAAAAGTTATTTTTAGAGTCAAATTCCATAATCTCGTCGATTTTTCCAATTTTTCATTGCCTTGTAGGAATTGTTGATTGTGTTGTTTTGAAAAAAAATTACCATAGATGATATTAATATGGTTCATGCTATTTTTTAAATTCTATTTTTACTGTCTCTCTGATATTTTAAACATATTTGTGCCAATTTATTTTATGTCTGCTAACTATTTTCTAAAATGCCTTAATGGTGGTAGATCACATGCTTGTAAACAGTTTGATAAAATGCCTCAATAAATATAGATTTCATTATTGAAAACTATTTGGTAAAATACCAGAGTGGTTGTATATTTCATGATTGAAAATTATATTCCCAAAATTCCCAAATGGTTGTCACTTACATGGGTGCAAGAAAATTGTAAAGAAAAAAACTGTATTTTGTGTCCTAGAGTTTAATGGGACTCTTATTTCTCTATAATATTGATGGTTGGTAAGGTGGGAGCTTATAAAAATTATGATGTTATGGTATGCAAGATATGCTAATTTTTTTTTGTAAGTTGCATGATTTTTGTTATGTGGAAATTTGGAATATATATCACATGTATGACATGTGACGAATTGTTGTCAATGTACTTTTACAAATTGTGGGACCCATGTTGAGGGTCAAGTAAAGATGCATGGTGTACATATATGTTTCTTTTCTTTAATTATAATATGAAAATTGATAATTATGTAAATTACAATGGTTTTTTAGACATTGATTATTTTCAGACATTGAATTATTATTGGATTCAATGGCTTTGGAAGCTATGATGAGACTGACGAGATGATGTAATATTTTATTTTATGATTGAGTTAATGAATAAATTTTTGGGATATTTAGGAAATAACTCTAGATTTTTAGAAGAATTGTTTCTAGATTATGAAAAGCTATTGGTTGTTAAGCCCAACATGGCCTCCCACAAAGTATCCTAAAAACCCCCGAGAGAAAATAATAAAGATGAAAATATTCACAGAATGGGAGAGAACAATTATGTTAATCACTTAGTTGGAGAGAAATAGTAATGGAGCTAAAATAAAGAAAAACATGAGAGAAAGGTGTGATTTAAGGAAAAATAAAATATTTTTTTCTTTTCGAAAAAACTAAAACAAAAAGGCATAGGCAATAGGTTCGAAGACCTTAAAGCAGGAAGCTCGTAAAAATTATGCTGGGAAGAAGCCACCAAGGAATCAGTGAGGTTATTGATTCTAGTGGAAAGTAGATCTTAGCTCGGTGGATAACTATTGGAGATAGTTCACGGTTGGGTAGAATATGGCCAGTTCTTGAATAATTCCCAAACATTTACTATATCTAGATGAAATTTTGCCTATATTTTTCTATCGATTTCAAAATTATCTAAGATGTTGGATGCTATAATAGACTGTAAGTTACATGTCTCTAAGTTTTTGGAAGTATTGTACTTCTGCAAGTATGATTTATTAATTTATTTAAGTGACAACTTCAATGAAATAGGTTGATTCTGCAGGTCTATATAAGGAAATGACTCATATTAGATAAAAAGTGAATTGTTGAACTCTAAATTCCTCACAAACGAGAGGAAAAATGGGTGAAGATAAATTCCATCAGTTTGAATTTTGTTTAAATTAATTTGGGAGTGTTATGTACCCAGATATTGTTTTTTCATCATGTACTTTTCTGGTTTACTGGTCATCATCGTTCCTTTATCATCTTAACATTTTAAATAAACTTCATGTTTGCTAATGCTACAATGGTCCTCTAGCCATTACTAATTAACTAATACTATTACTTATAACATCTTAGCAAGTTGGATCCTTCCTAGGTTGAAGGAGTCCTAACTCTTTAATTATTTCCATGCACATTTCATAGGTTAATATTGATAACTAACCTTTACATGCATTAACCTATGGGTGGAAATGTGAAGCTGGGTTACACTTTTGTTAGAATCGGGGGTGGAAATTTTTTTTCGGCAATAGTTCGGCGAACTTTATGAGAAAGTTCGGCTAAACTCGTTCTTCTGTTAAGATTGATGGCACACTAACGGCATGGGCAAAAATAATTTTTGCTGGAGATGGGAAAACCAGCAACAAAAGTTCGGCCACACTTTTAGTTCGGCCGAACTTTTACTCTTAAAATAGTTCAGCCGAACTAGTTCTTATAAATATATTGCCCGCGAAGTTCATTTGTGTCCCTCGTCTGTGTTTCTTAGCATTGTTTCTTCATGCATTTTTGTGTTGTTGTTCTGTTCGGTGATTTGTTGTGGCGCTGCCGCTAGTCTGGGGCTACTTTCGTCTGCTCTGTTGCTGATTATCTGTGGCGATGTCAAGCGAACGAACTACGATGTATTTCTCCTCCTCCTCTGCACCTTTATCAATGGATTCACATGAAATCTGCATGAATTATTCATTACCAATTATGGTGACAATCACCAAGTTCCATTTAGTACTAATTAAGCCTAGTGCATGTCATGCCAAGTCCAAAATGTTATTTTTTTCATATAAATTGTTTTCAACAACTTTGGTATTAGTAATGTATTGCTTGTTAAGATGATGCTTGGATGCCTAAGTCAGTCCCACATATTTGAGGGCACTGTTGAAAAAATAACCTTGATGAAATGAAAAATCCTCGTTGAAACATAAAATTTCCACTTTGTGACCTCTCTTGAATCACAAGTTCCAAGGAACAGCTGCTTCTCGGTCTTCTCTTCTGATTCTCCGCCACTTGGTGGCTGCCACCTTGCTAGAAGAAGCCTCACTGGACTGTTGACCACTCTTTTTCTGATCGGCACTGCCATGCAAGCCCACCTCCCTTATGGCCCTGAATCGCACTCCACTTCCCTTCCATGTGTAATAAGTGCTCTTTTTTTTCATATAAATTATTTTCGACAACTTTGGTATCACTAATGTCTTGCTTGTTAACATGATGCTTGGATTCCTAAGTCAGTCCCACATATTTGAGGGCACTGTTGAAAAAAGAACCTTATTGAAATGAAAAAACCTCGTTGAAACATAAAATTTTCACTTTGTGACCTCTCTTGAATCACAAGTTCTAGGGAATAGCTACTTCTTGGTCTCCTCTTCTGGTTCCCCACTACTTGGTGGCTACCACCTTGCTAGAAGAAGCCTCATTGGACTACTGTCCACTCTTTTTCTGATCGGCGCTGCCATGCAATCCCACCTCTTTTGTGGCCTTGAGTCACACTCCACTTCCCTTCCACATGTAAGAAGTAACCTTGGGTTTCATGGGAGTCCATTAGATTTGGGGGTTCACTTGCGTATATAGGGATTTCCTTTTCTATGTTAACTTTGGAATGTTACTGCAAATGCACCTTTTGGAATTCTTTGTTTTAATTCGAGTTGATTGGTGTCATGTAGAAGTCAAGGCACTCATTGCTATAGAAATTTTATCTTTACAACCAAGTGGGAACGAGAAACCCCAAAATTCCAAACAAAGCATCTATGCTGTTAATTATGCTTTAAATTTCATTACCTTTTGCTATAAGGTGTATGTTGAATTTTTGTTAGTATGATATGCATTTGGTTGCTACAGTTCTTATTGTTCCTGTGGATCCATCAATTTCATCCGCTCTAGTTGATTCTCGCCTTGTGCATGGAAGTTTACCACCACTGTTAAGCTTATGCCATTACTGAGCCTTCTCTCGATTCCTCAACGTTGGAATAATTGAACTAGAATGATCTACTACTGTAATGTGACTACATATTCTCTTTTATACTGTTTTAATGTATTTCTGTATGAGACAGAATCTAATATTTTGTAATGTGAGTACATATTGTCTTTTATATGTAACTACATATTGTCTTTTATACTGCTGTAATGTATTTCTGTATGAGACAGAATCTGATCTTTTATACTTGATAACCTGTTATGGGTATATCAAGAGGATTTTGTATATGAACTATTATCAATTTATGAAATGGGGTTTTTTGTCCTTTGAAAAAAGAGTTGAAATCATTCTAAATTCACATATGTTCAGTGGTTTCACTGTTTCATTTCCAATATTATGTTGCATACCTTGATGAACATGTGGAATTCTGCTGGGAGGCCTCTCTGTTTTTGGACTCTTTGCTTATACTGTCAAAGGCCGTTATATGTTATATGTGCTAGACTGTATAGTTATTAGACTACATATCTTCATATAGAACTTGCAAATAGTATGATAGAAACCAAACATAATAATGTATTAGGACATCACAACTTGCTAATTAGTTATTAGACTACATATCTTCATATAGAACTTGAAAATAGCATGATGGAAATGTGAACATGCAAATAGTATGATGGAAACGTGGATCTCATGACTCTTCATGATTAATTCTTCTAGAAACCAAACATAATAATGTATTAGGACATACTCCTTTAAATTGAAAATAGTATGGCCGAAATGTGGATCTCATGACTCTTCATGATTAATGCTTCTAGAAACCAAACAAAATTTAATGTATTAGAACATAATTTAATGTATTAGGACATGCTCCTTTAGGCTTGGTGGGATTACCTTTGCTTTTTATGTCTTTCTTACACACACATATATATATGAAGAGATGATCCGATTTTATTTTTTATTCATAGATAAAATGTCATTTAAATACAAGATTTATCATAATGTACAATGATTCATTCCATATTATTCATAAATTTGTTCATTAAAAAATGAACCCTTTAAATGATGAACCTAGTTAATGCTTCTTCTTCATGAGGAAGACTACCTGATCTTTCAATTTGAATTTGATGATGGTCCTTTGTTATATTTCTTGACTACTTCAAATTATTGACACAATCATATGCTTCTTGTTACTCTTTTTATTACTTCCTTATATTGTATTCTCCCCTTTAGATATTGTGTACTCTCCCACATAGATATTGCACTCAATTTTGATGGTCCTTTGTTATCTTTCTTGACTACTTCAAATTATCAAATTATTGACACAATAATATAGATATTGCACTCAATTTTGATGGTCCTTTTGTTGGAAATATGATGCAGAGTGTTGTCCTTGATGGCAACCCACTGAATGAAGATGAAGACATGAGATTATTGGCATGTGTTGTCCTTGATGGCAATACACCTGATGAAGTTGTTCTTGACTTGATGGACTTGGTAAATGATGTAAATCTGATATGAAATGATGTTTGATAGCAATATGATGATGAGTGTTGTCCTTGAAAGGAAACCCTCTTGATGAAGATAATGGCAACTTACTGGATGAAGTTGTGCTTGATAGAATATGTCTTGATGAACTAAAACTGATGTATCTATAGTGAGTACAGAAGCCAATGAAGAAAGGAATTCAGCATGTGCTAAATATATGATGAAAAGAGTATGTTTCAAGGAATACGCGGATCTGTCTAGGGGAAGTCGCGTATGCACGCAGAAAAGAACGTGCCAAGTCGCGTATGGGTAAAAGCACTCATAAAGTGCAAAACCAGGGGTAACCACATGGTATTGACCCATTGTTTTGGGTAATGATTCGTCTAAATGACCCCGTCCAGGAATACCATCGGAAGTAATATTGTTTTGTCTCATGGTATTGAAAAAGGGCCCGTGGTATTGAAAAAGGGTAAAACTATATAAGGAGAAGAAATTCATTGTGAAAATCATGAGTGTGGGTGCAAGATGTCTGAGCTTGAATGAATACTTCTCTCTGAAGTAGATCTGAATGGAACGGGTTGCAGTTGAATAATAAATCTGAATATATGATGCACCAATGATGAAGAAGGGGATCTAGATCTGAAATGTACTTGTATCTACTAGATCTGATTATGGAAGGCTTAGATCTGAATTGAGGCGAACATCTGTCTGAAGTGAAAGGGTAAATCTGAACTGAACATCTGATCTGAAGAAGTATGTTGCTCTATAATGATTGAAGATCTATACGCTACTTCGCCGCAGAGGAAGCGCATATATACGCGGCTTCAGTGAAGAGAAAGCGCGTATGCGCAATGAAATACATACAGAGGTATACGCTGGTTTGTGTGGACAGAAGCGCGTATATACGCGACATCAGTGAAGGGAAAGCACATATGCAAACTAGGGTTTGCTGAAGCAAGGGGTATGAAATATCTGATCTGTTCTGTTGTGTTTCTGCTATCTGATCTGTGTTGATAAGTATCTGTTGGTGATGTATGTTTGTGCTTAAAAGTATGGAAAGGGTCCAGTCTGAAAATATGATGAAATGTGGCCTGCAAGTGTTGTTCTATTGAAGTTGTTGGATCTAGTGTGAAAATTGATGAAACGTGGTCCAAGGTGGTGCTGAAGGTTGTAGCCTTCAGTCAGGGGGTTGTAGCTCCCTTCCAGGTGAGGCTGGTAAACGAGATCGGGGGGTCGTAGCTCCCTTCCAGGAGAGGCTGGTAAACGAGTCGGGGGGTTGGAGCTCCCTTCCAGGAGAGGCTGGTAAACGAGCGCAGGTGGGTGCCTGCGTGCTGGTAGAGTCTGCACCAGCACATATGTTGTAAGATGTTTTCTCTATAATAAAATATTGGAGGCTGAGCAACTGCAGCGGTGGTTTTCTCCCGACTTGGGTTTCCACCTAAAAATCCTGGTGTTCATGTGTGATGCTTTGTGTGATGGTTTATTCTGTTGTTACTACACATGTTTACTGCTAACTTAACATCAGATGAATGAATATTACAAAGAACTAAGTTAATAAATATCTGCATATTTAGATCTCTGCTAATACGCGAGTTGTATGAAGGATATCCGCGTGTATACGCGAGTTTACTAAAGGAAAGTAGCGTATGGGTTTTAGAGAGTGAAAAAGTAAAAAGTTTTGAATATGTAGTAAATACTGATTCACCCCCCTCTCAGTATTTTTCCCAACAATTGGTATCAGAGCAGGTTCTTCTGCAGAAGCTTGATCGCTTGAAGAAGATCCGTCGCAATGGGAAGTCAAGAAGGAGTAATGTCTATCAAGCCACCTCTATTCAATGGAAGCAATCTGATATTCTGGAAGGTACGAACAAAAGCATATCTGCAAAGTCTTGGTGCAGATGTATGGGCAATCGTGGAAGAAGGTTATCAATACCCGGCAAGTATTCCTACTGATGCAGCTGAAAGAAAGAAGTATGAAATCAATGCCAAAGCATTGAATGTCTTATTGGGAAGCATGTCTGAATCAGAATTTGCTAAAGTGATGCAGCTACATTCGGCAAAAGACATATGGGACAAAATCATTCTAAGCTATGAAGGAGACACAAAGGTAAAAAGTGCAAAACTCCAAACTCTTAGAATTGAATATGAAAATTTGAAGATGCATAGTGATGAAAGTGTTGCTAGTTTCTTTCTTCGTCTAGATGATATTGTAAATCGGATGAGAAATTTGGGTGAAACCATGGCTGATACTACTCTGGTGGAAAAGGTCTTGAGATCTTTGACTTCAAAATTTGACTCTAAAGTATCTGCTATTGAAGAAAGGCAAGATCTGCAAACTCTTTCTATTGTTCAATTACATGGTACTCTGACTGCTTTTGAAATGAGACAAGGAGGTCCTTCTCAAATAAGAGAAGCTGCTTTTAAGGCATCTACAAAAGGAAAGGAAAAGGAAGTTTTCAAAGAATCCAGCTATATATCCGATGAAGAAGAAGCGAATTTCGTGAGAAAGCTCCAACTAGGTACTGGAAGATTCAAAGGTAAGCTTCCCTTCAAATGTTTTGAGTGTGGAAAAGTTGGTCACTATGCTGCTAAATGTCCTAATAGAGAAAAACATGGTAAAGGGAAACAATTTGAAAAGAAAAAGAGTTATTATGCAAAAGAAGATGTTGATGAAGTGTCCAGTGAAGATGAAGAAGATTCTGACCATGATCTGAAAGTGCTCATGGCAAAGAAGCAAAAGAAGAAGCCTACTCGAAACAAGGAGATCTCTCAGAAAACATGGTTAGCAGAAATTGAAGAAGATGAATCAGATAGTGATTGGGGTCATCCTTTGAATGATCTTAGTTGTGCAAACAATAGTAAAGATAGTGAAAGTAAAGTTGTGGATCTAGAAGAAGCTCTCAAGGTTAAAGTTGAAGAACTACAAAGTTCATCTAAGACGCAAGAATCTATCAACAAAGAGATGATCTCTCAAATGGAAAAACAAATAGAAATGCTGAATGGACAGGTGGACAAGTATCAAAGGTTTCATACTTATGCATCCAATCGAATTAAAGAACTAGAAGCGGAAATCAACGATCTAAATGCAGATCTCGAAAAATCAAGCAAGAAGAATGAAGGACTTGAAGCTGCAATCATCTTTCTACAAACAGATCTTGAAGCATCAAATAAGAAGATTGAGGAACCTCTACAAACATTTGAAAAGGAAGGCCTTGAAGCAGAAATCATCTCTCTCAAAGAAGATCTGGAAAAATCAAATAAGAGGAATGAAGAGCTGCAACAAACATGTGAAGAAAACGAAAATTGGTTGAAAGAAGAGATTCTAAATCTGAAGGATCAAGTAGAAGATGGAAGAAGGAAAGAAGAAGGCATGACAAAGCAATGTCAAGCCTTGGAGGTTGAGGTAAACATTCTCAAAGGTAAATTAGAAGAAAAGGTTAAAATTTTGAGGTTTCAAGATAGTACTAATATTTTGGACAATATTATGAGTAATCAAAGGTCTCCTGCTATCAAACTTGGTCTTGGTTTCCATGAAACTGTTAAAGGAGAATCTAGCTCACAAGGAAGTGCTAAAAATTCAGAGGAAGTCAATGCAAAACCCGAAGTGTTGAAAGAGACAAAAGATCAACCAACAATCATGAATTCTCAAAGGAATTCATTCAAGAACATTGAATGTTTTAAATGTCATAATTATGGGCATGTTGCAGCAAATTGCAGAAGCAGAACAATTCAGCCACAAAAAAACAGGTTCTACTCAGAAAGGTACTCTAGTAGCTTCAAGGGATATTGTTTTTCATGTAACAAATATGTACATAAAGCAGCTGATTGCAATAGAAGGAAGAATAGAAAAGCTCATTATGATTCTTATACTTATCTCTCTGGCCACATGAGATGTTATGCCTGTAACAAGTATGGACATGTAGAAAAAGAATGCAGGTTGAATAGATCTGAGAAAGTGGAAAACTTCCAGCACACAATGAGAAAGTTCAAGAAAATTTGGAAAAGGAAGGAGGACCGATCAGAAACGTAGGGAATTCTGACCCTACTGCAGTCATCAGCTTCTGAAGCTTACTTCTCTTAATGACTGCAGAAGTGATGTGAGATACATTATGGAGCTTAGTAATGTATCGTCACAGGGGGAGCGATGTATGGTTATTCTTATGGTTGTTTTGGTGATTCTGGTTATATTTATTTCTGACAGTGCATCCGATGTGAAGAAGACAGGTACAGGAGGTACAAACTCAGGAGGAAATGAAGGAAGATGAAAATTTTCTATGCTTCAACTTCCATACGCGGGTTATATTAACAAAAGTCGCGTATACACGCGAGTTTCATCAGACACAGTCGCGTATGCATTGATGATAAAAGAATTTATATGCTAGCTGAAGATCTGGAGCAGAGGTTCAGGGGGAGCATCTGACTGATAATAACTGTATTATTGACTCTGTATCAGCTTAATTCCTCAGTTCTAAATAATGATGATATGATACTTGATGTCTTGTGTTGAAGATTATGGATGTGTCCTGTTTACTTTTTGATGATGAGATTGGAAGTCTTATAATTCAAAGGTAAGGACAGCCCATGCAGAGATTGTTGCTGATGACTTGCTGATGAACGTATTCAGGTTGCACAAGTTAAGAAGGAGCACTGGTTCAGGGGAAGCAGCAGGTTGAATACTAATGATTGCATTGTTGGCACTATGACTGCTTATTCTATGATGATGGCTTGATACATGGTTTATTATGATAAGGTCTTTGAGATCTGTTTGCTGAAAAGTATCTTGTGTGCTCACACATGGATGAATTGGAAGTCATTTGATTCAGAAATAAGAATAGATCATGCAGAGTTTGTTACTATGGTTGAGATCTTTTCCCTACATATGTTACATCATGTTAAATCTTGAAGATCTTGATGATTTTGGACCACATGGATGATTGCTTGACACATATTTGAAGATGTTGTTATGGTATGATAATCTCTCTTGGAAAGATTGTGTTGATGCTGCAAAGAGTTTGAAGACTTGGTCACTATTATGCTACAATCATTGGATGACCCTTGAAGACACGACTACACTATTCTATCTATCTGCATTCCAGGGAAGCATTCAAATATCTCAGAAAGAAGCTGAACACTGTCTTTTCTCACAGAGGATCAGATCTGGTCAAAATTTAGAAGATGGTATTGGATACGCGGGTCTCCTGAATCACAGTCGCGTATATACGCGAGTTCATGCACAGAAAATCGCGTATTTCTGATTGCTGACATTTTTCTGTTTGGAGTCAGCTCTCTTCAGCACAGCTGCAGTGCTGCTTGGTATCTCTGATGCTGTTTGGTATCTCTGGTGGTGTTCCAGTTCTCATAATTCTATTTCTAATGTTTTGATAAAGATGTCTTGATGATTTGGTGAAAGTGTTCAGGATGCACAAACTAAGGGGGAGCCTTAGTCATATGGAACGGATGCTTGGATGCACAAATTCAGGGGGAGCATTAGCTTTGCTGAGTATAATGCATTGTTGGCATTATGATGGTTCTGTTCTCTTTCTTGAGGAATTTCTAGTGGTGGTCTTAAAGTTATATTGGTAGTTTGATGAAAAGGTCTTGTTGAGACCCATGATGTAAATTTGTAATATTCAGTCATGTAAGGACTTGTCAAAATCTGTAAACCCACTTGGTTGGGTAGCTGAGTCAAATTTTGTAAACTCACTTGGTTGAGTAGCTGAGTCAAATGTGTAAACCCACTTGGTTGGGTAGTTGAGTCTCATATGTAAATCCACTTGGTTGGATAATTTATGTAAGTATGAGTCTTTGGTGATAGGAAGTTCATAGAGTCATGTACTTCATTGAAAAATATGTTTGAAGATTCAACATGAACTCAGTGGAGCTTGGTCACTTCAGTTTATATCAGATCTGCAGAACGCTTCTTCCACATGAGGAGAAAAGGGGGAGAGTATGTTGGTTTTTGATCCGCCCTTTGCCCTTGATGTCAAAGGGGGAGAGTGACATGGTGTTTGAATGAAGAGGAAGACATGGTGTCATTCTATTTTGAATGTACCTATCTGTTGTGGTAACCAAACACCATCGTGGTTGCCATCAAGTCCAAAGGGGGAGATTGTTGGAAATATGATGCAGAGTGTTGTCCTTGATGGCAACCCACTGAATGAAGATGAAGACATGAGATTGTTGGCATGTGTTGTCCTTGATGGCAATACACCTGATGAAGTTGTTCTTGACTTGATGGACTTGGTAAATGATGTAAATCTGATATGAAATGATGTTTGATAGCAATATGATGATGAGTGTTTTCCTTGAAAGGCAACCCTCTTGATGAAGATAATGGCAACTTACTGGATGAAGTTGTGCTTGATAGAATATGTCTTGATGAACTAAAACTGATGTATCTACAGTGAGTACAGAAGGCAATGAAGAAAGGAATTCAACATGTGCTAAATATATGATGAAAAGAGTATGTTTCAAGGAATACGCGGATCTGTCTAGGGGAAGTCGCGTATGCATGTGGAAAAGAACGTGCCAAGTCGCGTATGGGTAAAAGCGCTCATAAAGTGCAAAACCAGGGGTAACCACATGGTATTGACCCATTGTTTTGGGTAATGATTTGTCTAAATGACCCCGTCCAGGAATACCATCGGAAGTAATATTGTTTTGGCTCATGGTATTGAAAAAGGGGCCCGTGGTATTGAAAAAGGGTAAAACTATATAAGGAGAAGAAATTCATTGTGAAAATCATGAGTGTGGGTGCAAGATGTCTGAGCTTGAATGAATACTTCTCTCTGAAGTAGATCTAAATGGAAAGGGTTGCAGTTGAATGATAAATCTGAATATATGATGCACCAATGATGAAGAAGGGGATCTAGATCTGAAATGTACTTGTATCTACTAGATCTGATTATGGAAGGCTTAGATCTGAATTGAGGCGAACATCTGTCTGAAGTGAAAGGGTAAATCTGAACTGAAGAAGTATGCTGCTCTATAATGATTGAAGATCTATACGCTACTTCGCCGCAGAGGAAGCGCGTATATACGCGGCTTAGCTCAAGATAAAGCGCGTATGCGCATGAAATATGTACAGAGGTATACGCTGGTTTGTGTGGACGGAAGCGCGTATAGTGATACAGTACTGTGTGTGCACTTCTCGATCTATGTTAGTACGAATTGGTAAGCATCACAGTGATGATATATGTTTGAGCTTAAAAGTATGGAATGGCTCCAGTCTGAAAATATGATGAAACGTGGCCTGCAAGTGGTGTCCTAGTGGAAGCTTTGGATCCAGTGTGAAAATTGATGAAACGTGGTCCATAAGTCTTTTGAGGTTGTGATCGGGTTAGCTCCCTTCGAGTGAGGCAGTAAACGAGGCAGTCATAGCTCCTTCGAGAGTGTGCTTGAGTCGGAGGGGTTAGACTCCCTTCTAGGAGAGGTGAGTGGCCTTGTGAGTGGGTGCACGTGTCTTTGTTGAAATCTGCTGGCCATATGTTGTAAAGATGTTTTCTCTATAATAAAATATTGAAGGCTGAGCAACTGCAGCGGTGGTTTTCTCCCGACTTGGGTTTCCACCTAAAAATCCCGGTGTTCACATGTGATGCTTTGTGTGATGGTTTATTCTGTTGTTACTACACATGTTTACTATTAACTTAACATCTGATGATTGAATAGTGCAAAGAACTAAGTTAATAAATATCTGCATTTTTAGATCTCTGCTAATACGCGAGTTATGAAGATGTCACAAAAAAAAAAAAAAAAAAAAAAAAAAAAAAAAAAAGAAATGCATACGCGAGTTTACTAAAAGGAAAGTAGCGTATGGGTTTTTGGGAATGAAAAAGTGAAATTTTGAATATGCGGTAAATCTTGATTCACCCACACTCTCAGTATTTTTCCCAACACCTTTGTGATCTTTCTTTACTTCAAATTATTGACACTTGATCATATAGATATCATATAGATATTGCACTCAATTTTGATGGTCCTTTGCTATCTTTATTGACTACAAATTATTGACACTTGATCATATAGATATTGCACTTAATTTTGATGGTCCTTTGTTATCTTTCTTGACTACTTCAAATTATTGACACAATCATATGCTTTTTGTTACTCTTTTTATTCCTTCCTTATATCTATTCTCCCCATTATATATTTTGTACTCTCCCACATAGATATTTCACTAAATTTCATAGGCTCTTCTTTTGAAGTAAAATATATTGTATTCTCTCCCTTAGATATTGTGTACTCTCCAACATAGATGTTGCACTCAATTTCATAGGCTCTTCTTTTGAAGTCAAATAAGTGACAATAATTTACAAGAACTATCCCTAATTTGTTTCTCACATGTTCAAATGGTTCTCTAACAAGATAATTTACAAGAACTATTGCTAATTTGTTTCTCACATATATATTCAAATGCTTCTCTAACAAGAGGCTTTGTGGGTATGTATTCCATCTTCACTATTTTCTCAAAGACTTATTGTCTGAGGAAGTGGTACTTTATGATGATATGTAAATAGTGATTAAAAGAAGTAGAATATTTTATTTTTGAAATTATTATTACACTTGTATTGAAACACTTAATAGATATATATATTTACCTTAATATCTTGTGGAGCCCATTTCATCCAAAACACTCAAAGAAATTTACCTTACTTTAATATCTTGTAGAGCCCATTTCATCCAAAACACTCAAAAAGAAATTTACCTTAATATCTTGTAGAACCCATTTCATCCAAAACACTCAAAAATAAATTTACCTTAATATATTGTAGAGCCCATTTCATCCAAAACACTCAGAAGGAAGTAACTACTATTTACATTCCACTTCTACTCACTCAAAAATAAATTTACCTTAATATCTTGTAGAGCCCTTTTCATCCAAAAAACTCAAAAAGAAGTAACTACTATGTACATTCCACTTCTACTCACTCAGAAAGAAATTTACCTTAATAGCTTGTAGAGCCCATTTCATCCAAAACACTCAAAAAGAAGTAACTACTATGTATTCCACTTTTACTCTAGATAGAGAAAGTAACGACTCTTTCTTGCTTAACCATTAAACCAAAGACTCTTCTAAGTAGAATTATACATTGTTCACTGGTACTTTTTACAAGCCTAGTTGAATCTCTATATGTTGTCAATGTAAATTTCTCACAAGTAAATTTGTCAATGTAAATTTGTCAACTTCTACAAGTTCTATTGGCAGAGTCTATAAAGGGCAAGGTAGCATCTGGATCTCATCTTTTATGAAAGGTGACATGTATGGTAAATGCCCCTACAGTCAATCTCTGGAATAGATCTAAATAGAAGTTCTTCATTTTAATATCTATAAATCACAACCACTTTAAGGTAAATTGTGTACATGTGTCATTTCTCCCACAAACTAAAGGCTTCCTCCCATTAATTTTAGATGTGAATTCTACCATAAAATTTTTAATTCAAACTTTAAGATAAACCATGCACATGTAATTTGCAATAAATGTCAATTTAATATCTAAATTCACATATGTTCAGTGGTGTCATTGTTTCACTTCCGATATTATGTTGCTTACCTTGATGAACAGGTGGAACTCTGCTAGGAGGCCTCTCTGTTTTTTTACTCTTTGCTCATACTGTCAAAGGTCGTTATATGTTATATGGGCTATACTGTATTGTTATTAGACTACATATCTTCATATATAACTTGCAAAAAGTATGATGGAAACCAAACATAATAATGTATTAGGACATCACAACTTGCTAATTAGTTATTAGACTACATATCTTCATATAGAACTTCCAAATAACATGATGGAAATGTGAACTTGAAAATAGTATGGTTAAAATGTGTATCTCATGACTCTTCATGATTAATGCTTTGAGAAACCAAACATAATTTAATGTATTAAGACATAATTTAATGTATTAGGACATGCTCCTTCAGGCTTGGTGGAATTACCTTTGATTTTTATTTCTCTCTTACACACACACACACACATATATATATATGAAGAGATGGTACCATTTTCTTTTTAATTCATAGATCAAATGTCATTTAAATACAAGATTTATCATAATGTACAATGATTCATTCCATATTATTCATAATTTTTTTCATTAAAAACTAAACCCTTTAAATGATAAACCTAGTTAATGCTTCTTCTTCACGAAGAAGACTACTTGATCTTTCAATTTGAATTTGATGATGGTCCTGTGTTATCTTTCTTGACTACTTCAAATTATTGACACAATCATATGCTTCTTGTTACTCTTTTTATTCCTTCCTTATATTGTATTCTCCCCCTTAGATATTGTGTACTCTCCCACATAGATATTGCACTCAATTTTGATGGTTCTTTGTTATCTTTCTTTACTTCAAATTATTTACACTTGATCATATAGATATTGCACTCAATTTTGATGGTCCTTTGTTATCTTTCTTGACTACAAATTATTGACACTTGATCATATAGATATTGCACTTAATTTTGATGGTCCTTTGTTACCTTTCTTGACTACGTCAAATTATTGACACAATCATATGCTTTTTGTTACTCTTTTTATTCCTTCCTTATATCTATTCTCCCCCTTATATATTATGTACTCTCCCACATAGATATTTCACTCAATTTCATAGGCTCTTATTTTGAAGTCAAATATATTGTATTCTCCCCCTTAGATATTGTGTACTCTCCCACATAGATATTGCACTCAATTTAATCGTCTCTTCTTTTGAAGTCAAATAAGTGACAATAATTTACAAGAACTATCCCTAATTTGTTTCTCACATGTTCAAATGGTTCTCTAACAAGATAATTTACAAGAAATATTCCTAATTTGTTTCTCACATATATATTCAAATGCTCCTCTAACAAGAGGCTTTGTGGGTATGTATTCCATCTTCACTATTTTCTCAAAGACTTGTTGTGTGAGGAAGTGGTACTTTATGATGATATGTAAATAGTGATTGAAGGAAGTAGAATATTTTATTTTTGAAATTATTATTACACTTCTATTGAAACACTTAATAGATATATAGATTTACCTTAATATCTTGTACAACCCATTTCATCCAAAACACTCAAAGAAATTTACCTTACCTTAATATCTTGTAGGGCCCATTTCATGCAAAACACTCAGAAAGAAATTTACCTTAATATCTTGTAGAACCCATTTCATCCAAAACACTCAAAAATAAATTTACCTTAACATATTGTAGAGCCCATTTCATCCAAAATGCTCAAAAAGAAGTAATTACTATTTACATTCCACTTCTACTTACTCAAAAATAATTTTACCTTAATATCTTGTAGAGCCCTTTTCATCCAAAACACTCAAAAAGAAGTAACTACTATGTACATTCCACTTCTACTCACTCAAAAAGAAATTTACCTTAATATATTGTAGAGCCCATTTCATCCAAAACACTCAAAAAGAAGTAACTACTATGCATTCCACTTCTACTCTAGATAGAGAAAGTAACGACTCTTTCTTGCTTAACCATTAAACCAAAGACTCTTCTAACTAGAATTATACATTGTCCACTGGTACTTTTCACAAGCCTAGTTGAATCTCTATATGTTTTCAATGTAAATTTCTCACAAGTAAATTTGGCAACGTAAATTTCTTAACTTCTACAAGTTCTATTGGCAGAGTCTATAAAGGGCCAGGTAGCATCTGGATCTCATCTTTTATGAAAGGTGACAAATTTGGTAAATGCCCCTATAGTCAATCTCTGGAATAGATATAAATAGAAGTTCTTCATTTTAATATCCATAAATCACAACCACTTTAAGGTATGCTGTGTACATGTGTCATTTATCCCACAAACTAAAGGCTTCCTCCCACTAATTTTAGATGTGAATTCTACCATAAAATTTTTAAGTCAAAATTTAAGATAAACCATGCATATGTCATTTGCAATAAACTTCAATTTAATGTCTAAATTCACATATGTTCAGTGGTGTCATTGTTTCACTTCCAATATTATGTTGCTTACCTTGATGAATAGGTGGAACTCTGCTAGGAGGCCTCTTTGTTTTTTTTACTCTTTGCTCATACTGTCAAAGGTCATTATATGTTATATGGGCTATACTGTATAGTTATTAGACTGCATATCTTCATATAGAACTTGCAAATAGTATGATGGAAACTAAACATAATAATGTATTAGGACATCACAACTTGCTAATTATTTATTAGACTACACATCTTCATATAGAACTTCCAAATAGCATGATGGGAATGTGAACTTGCAAATAGTATGATGGAAATGTGCATCTCATGAATCTTCATGATTGATGCTTCTTGAAACCAAACATAATAATGTATTAGGACATGATCCTTTAACTTGCAAATAATATGGTTAAAATGTGGATCTCATGACTCTTCATGATTAATGCTTCCAGAAACCAAACATAATTTAATGTATTAGGACATAATTTAATGTATTAGGACATGCTCCTTTAGGCTTGGTGGAATTACCTTTAATTTTTATTTCTCTCTTACACACACACACACACACACACACACACACACACACATATGAAGAGATGATCCCATTTTATTTATTATTCATAGATCAAATGTCATTTAAATACAAGATTTATCATAATGTACAATGATTCATTACATATTATTCATAAATTTTTGCATTAAAAACTAAACCCTTTAAATGATGAACCTAGTTAATGCTTCTTCTTCATGAAGAAGACTACATGATATTTCAATTTGAATTTTTTGATGGTCCTATGTTATCTTTCTTCACTACTTCAAATTATTAACACAATCATATGCTTCTTGTTACTCTTTTTATTCCTTCCTTATATTGTATTCTCCCCCTTTGTTATTGTGTACTCTCCCACATAGATATTGCACTCAATTTTGATATTCCTTTGTTATCTTTCTTGACTACTTCAAATTATCAAATTATTGACACAATAATATATATATTGCACTCTATTTTGATGGTCCTTTGTTATCTTTCTTTACTTCAAATTATTGACACTTGATCATATAGATATCATATAGATATTGCACTCAATTTTGATGGTACTTTGTTATCTTTCTTGACTACAAATTATTGACACTTGATCATATAGATATTGCACTTAATTTTGATTGTCCTTTGTTATCTTTCTTGACTACTTCAAATTATTGACACAATCATATGCTTTCTGTTACTCTTTTTATTCCTTCCTTATATCTATTCTCCCCCTTATATATTATATACTCAACCACCTAGATATTTCACTCAATTTCATAGGCTCTTCTTTTGAAGTCAAATATATTGTATTCTCCCCCTTAGATATTGTGTACTCTCCCACATAGATATTGCACTCAATTTCATAGGTTCTTCTTTTGAAGTCAAATAAGTGACAATAATTTACAAGAACTATCCTTAATTTGTTTCTCATATGTTCAAATGGTTCTCTAACAAGATAATTTACAAGAAATATTCCTAATTTGTTTCTCACATATATATTCAAATGCTTCTCTAACAAGAGGCTTTGTGGGTATGTATTCAATCTTCACTATTTTCTCAAAGACTTGTTGTGTGAGGAAGTGGTACTTTATGATGATATGTAAATAGTGATTGAAGGAAGTAGAATATTTTATTTTTGAAATTATTATTACACTTCCATTGAAACACTTAATAGATATATAGATTTACCTTAATATCTTGTAGAGCCCATTTCATCCAAAACACTCAAAGAAATTTACTTTACCTTAATATCTTGTAGAGCCCATTTCATCCAAAACACTCAAAAATAAATTTACCTTAATATCTTGTAGAGCCCATTTCATCCAAAACACTCAAAAATAAATTTACCCTAATATATTGTAGATCCCATTTCATAAAAAACACTGAAAAAGAAGTAACTACTATTTACATTCCACTTCTACTCACTCAAAAATAAATTTACCTTAATATCTTGTAGAGCCCTTTTCATCCAAAACACTCAAAAAGAAGTAACTACTATGTACATTCCACTTCTACTCACTCAAAAAGAAATTTACCTTAATATCTTGTAGAGCTCATTTCATCCAAAACACTGAAAAAGAAGTAACTACTATGTATACTACTTCTACTCTAGATAGAGAAAGTAACGACTCTTTCTTGCTTAACCATTAAAAAAAAGACTCTTCTAAGTAGAATTATACATTGTCCACTGGTACTTTTCACAAGCCTAGTTGAATCTCTGTACTTTGTCAATGTAAATTTCTCACAAGTAAATTTGTCAATGTAAATTTCTTAACTTCTACAAGTTCTCTTGGTAGAGTCTATAAAGGGTGAGGTAGCATCTAGATCTCATCTTTTATGAAAAGTGACATATCTGGTAAATGCCCCTACAGTCAATCTCTGGAATAGATCTAAATAGAAGTTCTTCATTTTAATATCCATAAATCACAACCACTTTAAGGTAAACTGTGTACATGTGTCATTTCTCCCACAAACTAAAGGTTTACTCCCATTAATTTTAGATGTGAATTTTACCATAAAATTTTTAAGTCAAACTTTAAGATAAACCATGCACATGTCATTTGCAATAAATGTCAATTCAATATCTAAATTCACATATTTTCAGTGGTGTCATTGTTTCACTTCTGATATTGTGTTGCTTACCTTCATGAACAGGTGGAACTCTGCTAGGAGCCCTCTCTGTTTTTTTTACTCTTTGCTCATACTGTCAAAGATCGTTATATGTTATATGGGCTACACTGTATAGTTATTAGACTACATATCCTCATATAGAACTTGCAAATAGTATGATGGAAACAAAACATAATAATGTATTAGGACATCACAACTTGCTAATTAGTTATTAGACTACATATCTTCATATAGAACTTCCAAATAGCATGATGTAAATGTGAACTTGCAAATAGTATGATGGAAATGTGGATCTCATGAATCTTCATGATTAATGCTTCTAGAAACCAAACATAATAATGTATTAGGACATGCTCCTTTAACTTGCAAATAGTATGGTTAAAATGTGGATCTCATGACTCTTCATGATTAATGCTTCCAGAAACCAAACATAATTTAATGTATTAGGATATGCTCCTTTAGGCTTGGTGGAATTACCTTTGATTTTTATTTCTCTCTTACACACACACATATATATATATATGAAGAGATGATCCAATTTTCTTTTTTATTCATAGATCAAATGCCATTTAAATACAAGATTTATCATAATGTACAATGATTCATTCCATATTATTCATAAATTTTTTCATTAAAAACTGAACCCTTTAAATGATGAACCTAGTTAATGCTTCTTCTTCATGAAGAAGACTACTTGATCTTTCAATTTGAATTTGATGATGGTGTTAGGTCCCTATATTACTAGTATAGTCCCTTATTTTTGTTAGTGTAACCCCCTTACTGTTATTATTGTACCCTTGTAACCCCCAATTTATTATTATTGTGCCCTTAAATTATTATTGCCAAGTCGGGTAGGATTACATTGTGGCCCACTAGGATTACATTATGGCCCCATGGACTCCTATATATAGAAAGGAGGTTTTGTAAATTTGATCATCCAAGAATTGTTCATTTATGTAATGTATTGGAGGTTTCCCCCTCGAAGTGGTTTATTTCTAAGGCGTTGATATCTCTTTTCTTCTAATTTTGGAGCTGTTTACACAACATTTGGTATCAGAGCTTTGGATTCTAGGGTTTCGCTGCTCCAAATAGGTCATCGTGGCATTTTCGCTATAATTTTTTTTCTACGAAGTTTAAGCTGAAATTTTTAGGGTGCAAAGCCGAAATCCTGAGGAAGATTGACTAAAAATTTCAAAGCTTGGTTTTCAATATTTTCGGAGATATGATCTGTGGAAGTTAGGTCTTTGTTTAGGCTCCTAAACAGGTCATCGTGGCATTTTTTCTATAACTATTTCTCTACGAAGGTTTAGAATCTAAAATTCATATGGTGTGAAGCTGAAAGCCTGAGGAAATTCTTCAAAAATTTTCAAAGCTTGGTTCTCAACATTTTGGGAGATATGAGCTGTGGAAGGTAGTGTTTTTTCAGGCTCCTAAATTTCATCTAAAAGAGGTGATCGTGGGAAAAGTTCAATAAATCTCTCTCTGGGCATTAGATTGGAGTGTCGTAAAAAGTGGTAGCAAGTAAACGGGCTATAGTTTCTTGGATATCAATTTTAGAGACAAAGGAAGAAACAGTGACGTGTGGCAAGTCCTACAAGTTTACTCTACTGGACCAGTCCATAATTAGGTCGTTGTGGGAGATTAGACACAACTTTGTCTTGGAGAATCCAAATCCGGTCAGACCTGTGGCATTTGAAAGATAATTCACAGGGCTACGTCGGTACCAAAACTTAGATATTGAAGTGCTGCAATCACAGAGATAATCCAATTTCAATATCGAGCTCCTCAAAAGCAAGAAAAAGGTGTGTATTTTTTTTCCGAATTGCATAAGTATTGTTTGAAGAATCAATTTGAATTGATTCCAAGGGCATATTTTAGAATAGATATCAATATTGGGTTCTAAAATATTCCCCGTAAAAATAATTCAACACCCATCAAGCCTTCAGAAGGGTCTACTATGACTCATGAAGATGAAGAATTGCAACATGATCTATCAAAATTACAAGAGCAAGTGCAACAAATTTCACTCTCGCAAAGAGCAACAAAAAATGAAATGGAAGTTTTGAAGAAAGGCATGGAAGAAAAGATGGATGGTTTGAAGAAAGGCGTGGAAGCTAAGATGGATGGCATGGAAGCTGGCATGGAATCTAATATGGATGACATGAAAGACAACATGGAAAACAACATGAAAAACATGAAGAATGATCGAAAAGAAAGCATCGAAGGCTTGACCAAGTTGATACAAGAAATGTTTCCTAATGGTAAAAAGATAGTAGAAGAACCTCATGATGATAACAAAATAAATGTTAATCTCGATTTCATAAACTCTAATCTTGGCGGGAAGAACCACCATATTCCAAAAATGGATATGAGGAAGTTTGATGGGAAGCATCCTGTAACATGGATACTACAGATGGAGAAATATTTTGATCTCCATAATGTGCAAAACACACAAAAGGTACGCATTGCAACTTTTCATTTAGAACAAAATACATTTGTATGGTATCGATGGCTTTGCTCCCGTAAAAAAATTGTCACTTGGTCAATTTTTGTGGAAGAAATGATAGCACATTATGAGGATACAAAGAGCAACACCTTCTTTAGCCAATTGATAAATCTCAAATAGAAGGGTTTAGTGGGGCAGCACATTGAGGACTTCCAAAAATTGAATATAAGGGTAACTGATATTCCAGAGGAACACAGGATTGATCTCGTCATAGGCACTTTAAAGGATAACATTCAACATGAAGTTCGCGTTCTGGAACCTGATTCATTGGAGAAGGCATTCAGGTTGGCAAGAAAATTTGAATGTAAAATTATGGCGACGAGGAAGCCTACCACTCAATTCTATAAAGAAGGAAGTGTTGCTATGCCTAGATTTCCACAACCTACAAGGTTGACACCACAACAATTGGAAGAAAAAAGAGCAAAAGGGCTTTGCTACAGTTGTGATAGAAAATACACTAAAGGTCATAAGTGTGCTGAGAAGAAATTATTTTACATAGATTGTGAAGAGAAAGAAGAAAATGAACAAGAAGAAGATATGCACCAGGAACCAACCCTAGAAGAGGAAGAAATGAATCCGACCATATCGTGTAATGCACTGGCAGGAATTACCACTCCTCAAACTCTCAAGATAGAAGGACAAATCAAGAAGAAAAAGGTAATAGTGTAGATTGATTCAAGTAGCACCCATAATTTTATTCATTGTAAGGTAGCCAAGGAATTAAATTGTTTCCTATACCCAGCACCAGAATGTAAGGTGATGGTTGCAAATGGAGGAACTATAAATTGCTCTAGAAAATGCCATAATATCAAGCTAACCATGGGGGAATATGTATTGACTAGTCCAATGCTTTCCATTCCTACGGGAGGTGCTGATGTTGTACTACGAGTACAATGGTTACAATCTTTGGGGATGGTAGCTTTTAATTTTCAAGAAGTTTTCTTGAAATTTTTTTCAGAAGGAAAGGAAGTCAAATTACGGGGTATTGAAGGGAAGACGGGAATGATAATAAACTCTAATTTCATGACAAAGCTTCTAAAAAAATAACATCGAGGCGTAATTGCACAATTATGCTCACTAGAAGTTTCAACATCAAAATCATGTATTTCTGCATATCTCCAACAAGTCTTGGACAATCATTCCAAGGTGTTTGAAACTCCCAAAGGACTCCCACCTATTCGTGATCATGATCACGCTATTCATTTGATTCCAGGAAGTGTTCCTCCAAACATCAGGCCTTATAGATATCCTTACTTCCAAAAGAGCGAAATTGAACGTATGATTACAAAAATGTTAGAGGCGGGTATAATTCAACCTAGTAAAAGTTCTTTCTCTGCTCCTGTAGTATTGGTACACAAGAAGGATGGATCATGGCGAATGTGTCCGGATTATAGAGAGCTCAATAAGCTCACCATTAAAGACAAATTTCCCATTCTTGTGATTGATGAATTACTGGATGAATTACATGGAGCAATTTATTTTACCAAGTTGGATCTTCATTTAGGATATCATCAAATTGGAATGAAGACTGAAGATATTCCAAAAATAGCATTTTGAGCTCATGAGGGTCATTATGAATTTTTGGTCGTGCCTTTTGGCCTTACCAATGCACCTTCTACATTTCAAGGGTTGATGAATTCCATTTTCAAACCCTTCCTTAGAAAATTTGTGCTACTATTTTTTGATGATATAATAATCTACAGTAGGTCTTGGAAGGATCATGTTGAACATGTTGACAGGGTGCTCAAACTATTGCAGGAGAAACAATTATATGAAAAAAAATCCAAATGTTTCTTTGGAGTACAAGAAGTGGAATATCTAGGTCATATTGTATCTCACGATGGTGGTAAAGTAGACCCTAACAAAATTAAAGCCATTAAGGAATGGAAAGTCCCCACAACCATAAATCAGTTGCGAGGATTTCTCAGGTTAACCGGATACTATCGCAAGTTTGTTAAGAATTATGGGAGAATAGCAGCACCTCTAACAACATTATTGAAGAAATATGCATTTTCATGGACTCCTGAAGCAACTAAGGCCTTTGAACATCTTAAAGAGGCAATGTGCCTAGCACCGGTCTTAGCTACGCCAGACTTCACAAAAACCTTTATTGTGGAATGTGATACCTCAGGAAATGGAATTGGTGCAGTTTTAATGCAGGAAGGAAGACCCATTGCTTTTGAAAGTCGTCCAATCAAAGGAAAGTATTTACAGAAACCTATTTATGAGAAGGAAATGTTAGCAATACTGCATGCACTAAAGAAATGGTGAACTTACCTAATGTGAAGACACTTCAAGGTAAAAACTGATCATGATAGTCTTAAACACTTTTTGGAACAAAGACTATCTTCAGAAGAGCAGCAAAAATGGGTCACAAAGATGTTGGGTTATGACTTTGAAATAATCTACAAAAAAGGAAAGCTTAATGTTGTTGCAGATGCACTCTCAAGAAAGAATGAAGAGGTGGAAGCGTTGCTTTGTGCCATTTCTATTATCCAACCAGATTGGATAACTGAAGAAAGAGATGAATGGAAGAAGGAAAAAGATGTATGGACACTCATTCAAAAGTTGCAGCAAGATCCTAGTACATATGATACATTTAGTTGGAAGAATGATTCCTTATGGTACAAAGATCACTTATATCTTTGTAAGAATTCCAAACTAAAACAAAAGATTGTTCTGGAATTGCACACTTCTCCTTTAGGAGGACACTCAGGATTTTTAAAAACTTACCACAGGGTGAAGAAAGAATTTTTTTGGGATGGCCTTATATTTGATATTCAAAAGTTTGTGGCGGAATGTTTGGTTTTCCAGCAGAATAAAGTGGAAACAACTAAGACCCCCAGACTTCTTCAACCTTTATCCATTCCAATTCAACGTTGGGAGGATATTTCAATGGATTTTATCACAGGTTTACCTAAGTCCAAAGGAAAGAGTGTCATGATGGTGGTAGTTGATAGACTTTCCAAGTATGCACACTTTTGTGCATTATCTCATCCATTTAAAGCAAGTACAATTGCTACTACATTTATGGACAAAATTCAAAAGCTACATGGAATCCCAAGGGTTATTGTGAGTGACAAAGATCCCATTTTTACTGGAAATTTTTGGACGGAGTTATTTTCTTGTTTGGGTACTCAATTAGCTCATAGCTCATCTTATGATACTCAATATGATGGTCAAACTGAGATAGTAAATAAATGTTTGGATGGATATCTTCGTTGTTTTGTATATCATAAGCAAACACAATGGGTTAAGTGGTTACCTCTTGCTGAATGGTGGTATAACACTTCCTTCCATACTGCAGCAAAAATGACCCCATTTATGGCACTTTATGGATATCATCCACCATCCATCACATCATATTTAAGGGAAAATTAGAAGGTTCAAGCAGTGGAAGATCACATTGAACATCGGCAAGAACTTCTCCAACTCTTAAAGGATAACCTGAATTTGGCACAAAATCGAATGAAACAATAGGCAAATCAACATCGCAGTGAGAGAAGTTTTGATGTAGGAGATTGGGTATTTTTACGGCTACAACCATACAAAAGAATTTCCCTCAAGCAAGAAAAGAAGGATAATAAATTATCGCCAAAGTACTGTGGTCCTTACAAGGTGTTGCAAAAGAATGGTACTATGGCATACAAATTGGAGCTTCCTGCTTCTTCGCGAGTACATCCAATTTTCCATGTTTCATGCTTAAAGAAGGTTATTGGTGAAAATATTCCAGTTCAAACAATATTACCAAAACTTGATGAGGAAGGAAAAATCATATTGGAACTTGAAGCGGTCATGGAAACAAGAACTCGACAACTACGGAATCGATCAATTTCAGGGTATCTCATCAAGTGGAAGAACTTACCCACTGAAGATTCTACATGGGAGAATGGGAATTTTATACAGAATCACCCAGAGCTACTCAAGTGTTGAGGACAACACTTTTTTGAAGGAGAGGGGCATGTTAGGTCCCTATATTACTAGTATAGTCCCTTATTGTTGTTAGTGTAACCCCGTTATTGTTATTATTGTACCCTTGTAACCCCCATTTTATTATTATTGTGCCCTTAAATTATTATTGTTAGGTCGGCTAGGATTACATTGTGGCCCAATAGGATTACATTATGGCCCCATGGACTCCTATATATAGAAAGGAGGTTTTGTAAATTGGATCGTCCAAGAATTGTTCATTTATGTAATGTATTGGAGGTTTCCCCCTCGAAGTGGCTTATTTCTAAGGCGTTGATATCTCTTTTCTTCTAATTTTGGAGTTGGTTACACAACAATGGTCATGTGTTATCTTTCTTGACTACTTCAAATTATTGAGACAATCATATGCTTCTTGTTACTCTTTTTACTCTTTCCTTATATTGTATTCTCCCCCTTAGATATTGTGTACTCTCCCACATAGATATTGCACTTAATTTTGATATTCCTTTGTTATCTTTCTTGTCTACTTCAAATTATCAAATTATTGACATAATCATATAGATATTGCACTCAATTTTGGTGGTCCTTTGTTATCTTTCTTTCCTTCAAATTATTGACACTTGATCATATAGATATCATATAGATTTTGCACTCAATTTTGATAGTCCTTTCTTATCTTTCTTGACTACTTCAAATTATTGACACTTGATCATATAGATATTGCACTCAATTTTGATGGTCCTTTGTTATTTTTTTTGACTACTTCAAATTATTGACACACTCATATGCTTTTTGTTACTCTTCTTATTCCTTCCTTATATCTATTCTCCCCCTTAGATATTGTGTACTCTCCCACATAGATAGTACACTCAATCTCATAGGCTCTTCTTCTGAAGTCAAATATATTGTATTCCCCCCCTTAGGTATTGTGTACTCTCCCACATAGATATTTCACTCAATTTCATAGGCTCTTATTTTGAAGTTAAATAAGTGACAATAATTTACAACTATCCCTAATTTGTTTCCCACATGTTAAAAGGGTTATCTAACAAGATAGTTTACAAGAACTATTCATAATTTGTTTCTCACATATTCAAATGCTTCTCTAACAAGAGGCTTTGTGGGTATGTATTCCATCTTCACTATTTTCTCAAAGACTTGTTGTGTGAGGAAGTGGTACTTTATGATGATATGTAAATAGTGATTGAAGGAAGTAGAATATTTTATTTTTGAAATTATTATTACACTTCTATTGAAACACTTAATATATATATAGATTTACCTTAATATCTTGTAGAGCCCATTTCATCCAAAACACTCAAAAAGAAGTAACTCCTATGTATTCCACTTCTACTCACTCAAAAATAAATTTACCTTAATATCTTATAGAGCCCATTTCATCCAAAACACTCAAAAAGAAGTAACTACTATGTATTCCACTTCAACTCTAGATAGAGAAAGAAATGTCTCTTTCTTGCTTAACCATTAAACCAAAGACTCTTCTAAGTAAAATTATACATTGTCCACTTGTACTTTTCAGAAGCCTAGTTGAATCTCTATATGTTGTCAATGTAAATTTCTCACAAGTAAATTTGTTAATGTAAATTTCTTAACTTCTACATGTCTATAGGCAGAGTTTGTAAAGGGCCAGGTAGCCTTTGGATCTCATCTTTTATGAAAGGTGACATATCTAGTAAATTCCCCTACTTCAATATCTGGAATAGATCTAAATAGAAGTTCTTCATTTTAATATCCATAAAACACAACCACTTTAAGGTAAACTATGTACATGTGTCATTTCTCCCACAAACTAAAGGCTTCTGCCCATTAATTTTAGATGTGAATTCTACCATAAAATTTTTAAGTCAAACTTTAAGATAAACCATGTACATATCATTTACCTCATGATCTTGTGTCATTTCTCCCATATCATATATATATATTTTATTGAATTTTGTTTTCCATGGATAATAAAACCATTAAATATGGTTGAAAAATGGAAATTATGCATAGAAGTTTCTTACTATACCAATCCAGGGAAAGTAGTGATTACATATGTGCTTTCCAATATTGCAACTAGAAAAGTCACCCAAAGGAAAATGAATATACCGGGAAGAACAACAAACAATGAGGTATATTATATTGGATTTATATAAGGCTTGGGAACAACGATGGAGTATGGATCAAATGGAATTGTAGTTTTCAGCAATTTTGAACTTGTGTGCAACCAGATGAATGGCGTGTGCCAAGTTAAGAAGGAGAGGCTAAAAGAACTGTATGGAATAGCAAACAATATTGTTAGCCAATTTCAATTTTTTAGTATAAGGCATTGTACAAATGTGAATAAGATGTCTGCTGATCTATTGCATGGGGTAATGCCAATTCATGATTCATCTATCAAAGATGAATTTGAATTATACAGAGCAATTCCAATTCAAGATTCATCTCTCAAAGATGAATTGGTTTTGAGATACTCTTCTTCAAAAATTCAAGATTCATCTCTAAAAAATGAAGTAGTGTTGAAACACTCTCCTTCAAAATTTATTGATGGACATTGTAACATATCTTGGATATGTGTGTGTTGTGTACTTATAAATGTGTATTTTTGAATGACCATGTGTTTTTTTCAATTATATACCAAGTGTGCTCCCACCACACCATGTAAAGTGCAACTTGGTGAACTTCACATTTGCAACAAGTGGTGAACTTCACATTTTTATAAAATTAAAATGTGGGGACTTCAACAAATTTTTGTTTAAATGGAGTTTGTTTAAATGCAGTTTCACTTCTTTTTTAATGACCATGTGCTTTTTTCAATTTTATACCAAGTGTGCTCCCACCATGTAAAGCACAATTTGGTGAACTTATCATTTTTTTAATTTCCTTTTTTCTTAAATTGAGTTTCACACATCAATTAGAGATTTGAAAGTTGTGTTCTACATAATTTGTGTACATGAAATTACATTAATTTTTTGAAATTTATTTTGTGTAAATGTCCACCAATAGATATATATATCATGGAGGATGAACAACAAAGATAAACAGAATCCCATATGGGGGATCAGGGATCGAGGGATGTTCATGGTATTTAAATATAATCTTAAATCTCCATACACGTGTGTACATATGGAATTGAATTTTTATTAACTTTGTGAGTTAAATTAGTTGTTAATAAGTTTCATTTTTTATTTTTAAGGAGCTAAAAAGAGAAGGGTATCTACTCCATCCATGGAGCATGCCCATGCTTCACTCAGTTGTGGTATGGTTCACGCAATTTAATAAATGAATATGTACATGTATTTATATGTACACATGAACGTATTTTTCAATTGATTATAAATTCGTATTTGTTTTTGAAGATTCTCTCTCGTCTTGAGAGGTTGGTGGTGGTTCAAATCCCCTTAGAGGGTCATCAATGAGTGGTAGCAGGTTGTGTTAAGGTGGTGATATTTATTCCCCCAGAGGCCAATCAACAGCTGGTGGTGCTGGTTCTCAGCAAGGTCGTTCTGGGTCTCAACAGTTTGAGGGTGGAGAAGATGCTAACCAACCACTTCGAGGTTGCCATCAATTTCAATATTTTTTTCAATGAATTTGTACAAATTTGTTTACATGTGTTTTTTATAATATACAAAATTTCATATATATTGATGCAGAGGCTGAAAATGTTCCAAATATTGGTTAAAATAGACGCAGGGCAGAATGCTACATTTAAGAAGAAGGTTGTCTACCCACCACAACTTATCTGACCGACATTTCTGATATACCATGGGAAACAAACATGGCGCAATGCACATTACAAAGGTGTGAAAAACTTCATGCAAAATTATAGAGAGATCTCGTGGCTTTTACTCTACCTGTTGAGAGTCGACAAAGCCTCAAAATAGTTACACATTCATTGGGCGAACTTGTAAATGTGTACACAAATCTTGAGCCAACGATTGATACATTTGTAGAAGTGATGAGAAAGAGAAAGGAAATAGTAATGGGTCCCGATAAATGGGAGGATGTAAAACAAAGAGTTACAAAAAATATGACGAAGACAATGTTTAATTTAAAGGAAGGGCCAAAAAGAAAAATGTTGAAGGTGCAATATTCCAAGAACCCAAATATAGTTCATTATTTGTATGATAGGCACCTTGCAGCCTATGGAAGGCTCCGATGGGACGACGAGGTTCCTGTTTATTTTGCACAATTGTTTTATGCAGAATTTGTCTTGGATATGAAACTCAACTACAATGACCTTCCGTCAGAATTTTTTGGTTCGGGGAAAGGTCGACTGTATGACCGTAAGGTCGCTAAGCGAGATGTGGAGTTTCCTTGCCCTAAGCCACCATTGGTGAGTCGAACTTTTCGGGTCAAAACTCTACAGTCAGAGATGGATGCGACTTCTCAAATAAGTCGAGAAGCAAGGGATGTCATGATCGACAATGGTTACAGTAGATTGGGTGGAATCGATTTTTGTCTAAATCAACAAAGAGCATGTGAAAATGCATGTGCCAATTTTGTGTATTATACAGATGGAGAGATTGACAACATTAATGTTGAAGATCTTTAGATATATGCAAAAAATTGTTACAATGGTTTTCAAGACCTAATTCTTCATGAGGAAGAGGGCACGGGAACGGTATGTGTTAATGACCTTAGGGTTCAATTATTTCAACATGTATACATGTGTACAATTTGTAACAAATACATGTTTATGTACATGTATACATTTATTTGTATGTACATTAATCTAACAAAAATGTATCATTATATGTTAAAACACTATTTGCAGTTGTCACGCATGATGAATGACGAAAATGTTAATATCACGTTCGGGACCTCTGGTTCAAACAATGCAGATGGGTCTCACCTTCAACATATGTTGGCAAATGTTAGTGCTTTTTAAGTGATATTTTTAAAATAAATAATTGTGCACACATGTACATGTATGTATATATAATGATAAAATGTTTTAATAGATTCCAATTCCATCCAATGTTTTTGGGATGGCGGTACCTTCTTCTTCCTTGGGAGATGTACCTTCTACTTCCTTAGGAGATGAGCCACAAGTATGGAAAATTTTTCACTTTTAAAATTTATGTTTAAGTTATATATATATATTCCACCTCAATAAGTTCCATTAAAAATTGAGATATATATATATATATATATATATCTATATCTTGAGTTATTTTAATTTTTTTGAATTTAGGTTCCTATAAAATATTTCTTTAATCCACGGACTCTAGCGATGGAGATAGGAACATCCACACCATTTCAACCATTTGAACAAGTTGTCTAACTTTTTTTTTAATATTATTGAAAATAAGTTTATATATGTACACGTGCATTTTCATTTGAAATTTTTTAATATATATATATATATATATATATATAGAGAGAGAGAGAGAGATATATATATATAATTGTACATGTATATTGTACAGTTTACCGTTGCAGATGTTCCTATGGGGGCGGAACTTGTTGATCAAATGGAGAGGGAACCTCATGAGGTATTGCATGATTTTTTTTGTTATATTTTGTTTTTTACATGAAGTTCTATATATATTCTCACTCATTTTTAAGACATCAAATTTTAATGTTCAAGTACATGTGCATTGTGTATGTAGGTTTCCCATGCTTCACATGATAGTGTGCAGATTGAGACCCTGATAGGAAAGACGCTAGATCCATCTCTATTTGATAGACATGATTTGTAGATTTGATTTCAAGATTTAGATAGTCTTAAATTTTCTTTTTTATATATTATCTAGATGCACTGTCATATATATATAACTTGATACAGTTTGATACTTGTGAGATCTACAATTTTTTGGACATATTTTATTACAGTGTTAATATAATTTGTTTTGTTCCAAAAAGTTAAGTTTTGGATGGTTTTAGTACTTTTGGCATGTGAATGTGAAGTAATGTTGTTATATAATTTGTTTGGTTTTTAAAACTTTTAAGTTTTGGATAATTGAACTACAAGTAATTTTGTCATCTATAAATTAATGTTGTCATCTGAACTACATTTGGCATGTTATGTAATGATGTGTTATAATTTGTTTTGTTTTTAAAATTTAAGTTTTGTTTTGCTTCTGAACTACATTTGGCATGTTATGCAATTATGTGTTATAATTTGTTTTGTTTTTAAAATTTAAGTTTTGGATGCTTGAAGTACATTTGGCATGTGATATTTAATTCTTTAAATGTTTAATGTTTTAATGTTGCACAATATATAATCAAAAAGTTTTTAAAACTTAAGTTTTGGATGGTTTCAATCTACATTTGGCACATGTGGTATAATGTTAAATGTTTCTATTGGATAGTTTAACTATAATTGGCATGGCATGTGAAGTAATGTTGCACGATATATAATCAAAAAGTTTTTAAAACTTAAGTTTTGGATGGTTTCAATCTACATTTGGCACATGTGATATAATATTAAATGTTTTTATTGGATAGTTGAACTACAATTGGATGGCATGTCAAGTAATGTTGTGATATAATAAAATTTTTTTTAAAACCCAAGTTTTGGATGGTTGAAGTACATTAATCATGTGAAGTAATGTTGTGATATAATCAAAAAGTTTTTAAAACTAAGTTTTGGATACCATTTTAATCTACATTTCATGTAAATCCCATTAATTTTGATTTAATGCTAAATGTTTTAAATGTAAATCCATTTAATTTGGATTTAATGTTAAATGTTTTAAATGTTTTGACATAATGTTAAATTTTTTGATCTAAGTTTTTTATGGTTTCAATATTCATTTGGCCTATGGAAGACCCCATGTGTAGACAACGGATGCATTGCAGAAGGAGAGGTGGGGGTAGGGGTGGAGGGGGTAGGAGTGCTGGCTCTTGCCCACCTCTTTCAATCCATGACACAGGCAGGCACCCTCCTTCAATAAGCAGTGTCGCACAATTCCACTTCACTAGTGCTATGGTCAGACCTCGAATTACGATGACCATTTCTGTCTTTTTTTAGGGGGAGCCCCAAGATGAACGTGCCTCTGGTTCCAGGAATCAGCGAACAAAGTCCACCATCCCAGCCCATCAACCCCAAGAAACCAGGAAGTCGGTAGATCTTCTATTCAAATCTGGCTCGACGAGCTCCAGCAGCGATGGCGCAAGCAGCGGCAGCTCCACCTGTGTGGAGAAAAAGCTCAAAGACGACTCTGGCTCCTCTTCCACTTCAGAGAGCTCCTCTCAGTACTCCAAGGGAGTATCTGATGATCCGGAGGACTACAGCTGTCCAATTGTGGAGGAGAATCCTCCTACACACATCGATAGCTAGCCTGATGTCATGTCCTCTTTAGCTTTTTTGAACTTTTGTCATGTTTTACAATCACTATGCTTCTGAACACTCTATGTTTGCTAGTTTCTCGATATTGAGCAGCATATTCTGGGTTGGTTTCCTAGTCATGGGCAGTCCCTTTTCTATTTTTTTTATTTAGACCGCCTCTGATTGTTTTGATTTAATCAAAAAGAGTAAAGAAGTAGTTATATGTATTTATCCCTTTAATTTTTATTTAATGTTAAATGTTTTAAATGTTTTGATATAATGTTAAATGTTTTGATCTAAGTTTTGGATGGTTTCAATCTACATTTGGCCTATGGAAGACTCCCATGTGAAGTATTGTTTTGATTTAATCAAAAAGAGTAAAGAAGTTGTACATTATCCTTTTAATTTTGATTTAATGTTAAATGTTAAATGTTTTGATCTAAGTTTTGGATGGTTTCAATCTACATTTGGCCTATGGAAGACTCCCATGTGAAGTATTGTTTTGATTTAATAAAAAAGAGTAAAGAAGTTGTACATTATCCCTTTAATTTTGATTTAATGTTAAATGTTAAATGTTTTGATATAATGTTAAATGTTTTGATCTAAGTTTTGGATGGTTTCAATCTACATTTGGCCTAGATGGAAGACTCCCATGTGAAGTATTGTTTTGATTTAATCAAAAAAAATTTAAAATTCAAGTTTTGGATAGTTGAAGTACATTTGGCATCTTAAGATTTCTTTTGATCTCTACATACTCTTGTTTGAGTGAAAAAATATCCAATAGGAAGAACATAGCTTTTCTAGAAATATATATATATATATATATATATATCCAATACATATAACATTTTTCATCAATGCACATGTATAGAAAAGCTACTTTCAGTTGATACTAGAGCACGTGCATGTACCAAAACAATTTGTACATGTGAAAACACTTGCACAAATAACATAAGCAGCTCAATTTTTAGTTGAGTACTGGAAGTTCTAAAACATATTTAATCCAAAGAGAATAAATTGTTGGGCAGTTCAATCAAAAAAATTCCAATGGAATGCCATCTTCAATAATCCGTTCATGATCGGATTTTGACATTTTCCATTTCTTAATTTTCGTTTTTTTCTTTGATTGAACCTCTATCAACTTTATGCGTGTTGCACACACCAAGTGACTATATTGACAACTTATGAAATCAGGTTCATAGTCTTCAAAGTAAACAAAATCCCCACTTTGATTAGTTTGTTTGAAAAAATAACCTTTTAGTATAATAGATCCTCTTTCATATTGAAATCCGTGATCATTATAGTTTTCTAATAATTTCATTTTTCGTCCAGTGCAATGCATCAAATAATACTTCACATTTTCATCATTTTCAATAGGTGCAATTAGAGCAAAAACATCTGTTGCATAATAAAACAAACATAACAAAATTATACATATATTTAAATTTATTTCTAGATCTTTAAATCATTAGAAAGCAATTCAAATGTTACCTTCTCTAACAAGATCAGAAACTCGATCACCATCGGATGATATTGTAGTTTCCTCTGATTGCATTTCTTGAAACATTGCAACAGACATTTTTCCCTTTGTTTTTATCTCTGTATGTTTCCAATCGTTTACATACATTTTGTTTTCACAAACGTCATTGAATGTTGTGTTGTCTATGAAAACATGACAAAAACAAGAATATTTTCTTTTATCCAATGCAAATACATTTCTGGATGAATTTTTTTTAATTGAATGCAACTTTCTAGTCCCATTTATTTTTTCAATGTAATTTCCAATTGATCTATCTACGTCTTCGATCCCAATATGCCAGAAAAAAATTTATATAGAAAATTTAAAAAAAAATGTAAATATGATATCAAAATACAATCAAAGATAATCATTGCACGATAAAATTAGATTTCCAATAAAAATTAAATTGAATGTACCTTCGGACTTCCCTTAATGGGTTAGTCTCATGGCTTAGAGAAGCAATGCACCATTGAACAACTTATTTCACGTCCACAAGTCAGCTTGCAAAGGGGTTCATTTGATATCTTCGAAGTGCTCATTTTATGCATGCCCCTGCACCGTCATGTTCTCCTTTTCCATGGCTAGTCTCAAATAAATTCCAACAATGTTTAATGCATGTTTTCTTATGAAGACAACACAACCAAAAGAATGATCGTGCATATTTGAATTGACCTGTGCATTCGTCTGACCATATCCAATGTTTATTGAATGTTATTCCATGATTTTTCAAGGAATCATAAATTTTCCCAAAACAATGTTGTACAAAATATGTATCATGTGTTCGATCGTTACTGATATAAAAGTGATATTCTTTACTAATATGTCGATTTTCACTCGTGCTTTCTATATGATCGATGTTTTGTTCAACATGTCTATATATAATATGGACGAGCATGGAGACTTGGTCAGAATGATAGTATTCACTCTGAAGTTCTTTTTGTGGAACAAATGTGTAGTTTTCTGCAAAATCAATCACTGACAAAATGGTCCCTGGTGGAAAAAATTCACGAGATTTTTTGAATTGCAAGTCTTTCCATCGAGCTCTATGGGAATGCTTGGTGTATTTGTGAATTTTTGCCTCAAACTTTCTCAAAAAGTCTATCACAAAAATTTCGTCTTCTCGTAATTAAATTCTTTTAACACTATTTTCACCTTGAATCAATGTATGGATATATTCATATCTCTTCCATTTCACTTCCATGTTGGAAAATGATTGATCATTTATATCAGTACGATATTTGTTTTGAAATTTAGTCAAATTTCCACAATCATCGCATTTTTTTACCACCAACACATTTCTTTTTGTAAAATAGTTCATCGCTTTCTCTTTCACATAAAATTTGAGATATGAAATCACGGATAGTGGAAGGAGGAGGTGAATCCTTCCATAATGTTCTACTGAAATCAAGGAATGTGTCATAATATAACTCAAATTCCACATGATAACGGCAAAAACAAGTGTCGCGTACGGTGATAGGTTTTACATACCATGGTTTTTGTTGAACAAAAGCACTGAGTGAAACATGAATTTGATGATTCTCTTCTTTGAACTTGTTGAATAACTCTATCTGAGTGGTTTCCAAGAAATATTTTTCATGTTCTTCGTACTGATTTCATGCTATTCTTCTTCACATCACATGCTTTGTAGTTGGCGAAGCACGCGAATTGTTCTTCCAATATTCATATATTATTTTTTTAACATTTTCTCCAAGTCTATCTTTGTATGGTTGCCTACAAATAGCTCTCCAACAAGCGAGTTCATCATTTACATCTATTTGCAACCGAAATTTCCGATGTTTGTGCAAAGTTTTTCGCGAGGTTCCTAATGCTCGTGCCATAGATGTTACCAAACGATTCTCTTTAGTACTTGATGAAACCATTGCCATATGTATTCCTCTACGTATAATTGAAACATTTTTCTGTCTAGATCTCCTAATTGAATTTATAGCACTACTTATATTTTGTATCACATTTTCCTTCATTTTTTTTTATCTTTGGTTGATTTTCGAATACCCAGTAGTGTTGTAGCTTCTTTTAATTTCCTTAATGATAGGAGACCTTTCAACATTTTAGCTTGAACTGTCACCTGCTCCTTTATGAAATACGTTTCAAAAATGCGGTTAACACGATATCGTATATAATGGTCAAGTTTTTTTATCTCCATATGTGTGACTGTCAACATTTTCTAACATCTCATCATCGACACTGATTTCATCTGTACATATTCGAATAAATAGTACATAATAAGTTTACATATTCAATAAATAACTAAATTAATAAATATATGTATAAAATTTCAATAATACGTGCATATGTTCAATATATATATGTGTGTGTGTGTGTGTGTGTGTGTGTGTACATATATGTGTGTATATATATATACATATATATATATATATACTTTGTGATTCAATTTCTTCACTTGAATTTCTTTCAATATTTTCACCATCTTCAATCATTGGTTCAATATCTCTTTCACTTTCTGTTTCAAAATTTGTATCTCATCATCAATGTTTTGAGGAATATTTCTCTCTGTTTACAATGCAAAATATTTTACTTGAATTAGTTTATCAAATAAAAATTAAGCTTCACATTTTACACTAGGAAAATTTTAAATATATCAATAGATCATAATATTTACATTTACATACCTTCTTCAATTTCTACTTGAGGTTGATTTTCCCCTTCAATATTTGATAGTGCTTCTATCTTTCTATTGCAAGATTGCCTCATCTCTTCTCTACGTTCCTCAAGGTCACTTTTTCGATCATATTTTCTCACATAATTCCTTCAATTTCCCATGTAATAGAGTATGAAGTTCAAAAAATTTCCTTCAAAAATTTAGACAATAAATCAATTAGAAAAAGCATCACAAAATATTTAATTTAAAAAAAAACTCTTTTTAAAATTTCTAAAAAAAATATATACTCCAATCCAAAACACTAATTTTAAAAAATCCAAGAAAAAAATGTCTTATAAAAATGAAACGAAGCTCAAAAGATTTACTTCAACTCAAAACATGTACTCTAAAAAATCGAAATTAAGCCCAAATCTATACTTTCAAAAAAAATGAAGAACAAAAAACATCCAAAAAAATGTATCGCATACCTCCAAGAAATGTCCTTTCAATGTACGTCTAATAAAATTCCTTAAACCCAAAACAATTTTTTGCAAAATCAGACCGCTTCCAACAAATGTCTTCCAAAAAAAGTCCTTAAACCTAAATCTCCAAGATTTTTTTTTAAACCCAAACCAAAACCTTTGTAAAATTAGACCAAATGTGTGAAATGTCAAAACCTTCGTAAAATTAGACCATACTCTAACCTTTACATATATTGATATACTTTTACATAACTTTACATAAATTAACCTTCACATATGTTAACCTATACTCTATAACTACTGTAATATTTCAGTCACCTATAGTCCTAATATGGTAACCTCTTTATACCCTTACTCCATATTAAAGATATGTATGGTCCTACTATGGTTTTGAATGAAGGTTTTAACACCCCTCACATAACTCAATTTCACACTTAATATGTGACCCTGCATTGATGACATGTCCCGCTCAAAATGTACCATGTGGCAGAGGCAATGTGCCCTCACATGGCCTTCACCCTTATCAATGCCTAGGATGAATGGTTGTGATCAAAGAGGAAGGATATATGGTTCTGATTCATTAAGAGAACCCTAAGGATTTTACCTACCTTACTCTTCCTTATTTCGATCTTTCACTGCATGGTTTGTGGTCATAATGCATGAGGGAGCTATGCCTCCATAACTCAACCCTGCAGCTCGATTTCCAGAGATATGGTAGCTCAATTCATCCTCGAAATCGACTCTCTATGTGTTTTGCATGCTAGCTGTGGTAAAAAATTGGTGTTGTGTGGAGAATTTCTTCTCCATGGCCTTACAGGTAAGGATTTTACAGTGTTTTCAATGTGTTTTCTCATTGGCATGATTACATAGTTGTATTGGTTTTCAAAATGTCTAGGTTAGCTTCTAATGTATATTTTATTGGTGTTTTAGGGAACCCCATAGAGTGGTCAGACTTAGAATTTACCTCAGGTAACCTCTGTTTTCATTTTCCCTCTGTTTTATTGTCTTTCATTTTATTAAATTTATAATATCCATCTCACTATCAGTTTGTTAACCTTCGTAGGAAGGAAACTCTTTATCTCCTTTGCGTGGTCATTTGGGTAATGGTAATACTTCTCACTATTCTCACAACATTAATTTGACGAATGACTAGGTTAAATGTGGAAATCCTTTGGCCCTTATATTCAGTAGGTGATAAGTTCGTAACACTGATTCTGTGTTTGTATATGATAAATATAATTCCCATTATGTTTTGGGTTTGGTCACTGGTTTTTCACTATACTCAGTAGCATGCTTTGTACATGCTAGTTTACCCAATTGAATGTGAATTACCATCCTTTGTTGGATTTAAATTTCGGTTTTACATTGATATAGCATTTCGATTCTGGGTTGTATGTACCCTTCACCCACAAAAGGATAGGTTACGCACTACATATTTGATGTGTTTACATTTATTTTTAATCTAGATTTGTTCTCCCTATTCAATTTCTGAACATGATTTTAGAATATTTTATAGGTTAATCGAAGTATTAGAACCTCTATTTTATTAGGTGTAATATTGCATTTAAATGTTTTCTATGTAATTGACAATTCTACCCATACATAGTTGAGTTTGATTCCTGGTTACTTGTGTTTGATTCCCAGTTATTTGTGTTTGATTCTTGGTTATTTGAGTACGCTGACCAGATCAATGAATAATCCCCTTTTGTTTTCCTTGTTGTTTCAAGGTTAACCTTTTTTGAATGGAATATTTGAACAGAGTAATGACTATCCCCCATTCCATTAAAATTCTAGGTTTATCATTTAATTTTATGGGTTGTACATTTACGTCTTGTTCATAAACTTAATTGCATTTGGGTATATTAGTTAGAGATTTGGTTAATCTCTGTGTTACCCATAACATTTTGGGTTTAATACTTTGGAGTTACGCAGATTATGTACTACACTTGGATCCATTTATCTCTGATATTTTCCTTTTATACTTTTTCATTATCATGTAATTGGGGTTTTCCACCTTAGACTATTCATGGCAGTTTCATGAGGAAATTCTGGGTTATTTCCCCTCATACTGCTCAGAGAATTGCATAACCTATCTAGGTGTTATTCCCTTTAAGTTTCTCATGCAATTTTGTAACGTAGTTTAAGTTCCTAATTCGAGGTTTGGCACAACCCTTCTTACTCCTGTTCTATTTCTCATTTTGGCCATTGTTGTACATTTCATTTTGATTATTGTTTTACCTTCTGCGGAGGATTTATTTTTATGATCTAAAATTATAATGTGGGTTGTTGCCACCTAGGTTTAATATTTTGCTGAGACCGAGAATTTTGTTAAAGGAGATGAGGATGACATCCTATCCTCCCATCCTTCCACCTTCAGGTTATTTTGATAATTTATGTAATTTTTTGGGTTTAACATTGGTTTATTTCCATATTTATATGTTGGAGCATCCTTTTACTCATAGAATTGTATTATTTGTATACATAGGTGGAATAGGCAACGCCACGAAAGCGTGCTCAGGTAAGGTATCTCCTCGTCCCTTACATAATAATAATTTTGATTTATTATTCTATTTGGATCTTTCTAATTTTCACACTTCTTCTCTCTTACATGTATGCTTCTGAATTATGTTTGTCTACGTGAAACTCAAGGTTCCGTCAAATGGCCATACTTACCAATTGTATTCTTCCTCAGGTTGGTAACACATTGTTTGGCCATGACTCCTTCTGGCAAGGATTTGAGTTTTACTTAGCTTAGACATGTGATGTTGTAATTTCTACATTTATGTGTCACTTCCATACTTCTCCTTTAGCAGTTGGTGAACCTATGTAATATGTTTTCTTCTTTTTAATACACTCTTATATAGATGACTGTGTAATCCTCAAAGATGTACAAGGATTTTTGTATCTAGACAGTTTTATATATTTATATTTGGAAATCTGAATTATATTTCTTCATCCTGTCAGCGATGGATACATATGTATTTTACATTAGACTTTCAGATTTTATAAATGCAATCATCAGTTTTTGCATCCTTTTAGAAGTTATGTGCCTTTAGAATTATCTTAGATAATAACGAATTGCTTGGTTGACTTTATAGTAAATGATGAATGTATCTGTAATTTATTCATAAATGCTACTTGTCGTTTCTTCTACATTGTATCATGCATTCCCTTATTTTTTTTCCATAGTAGCTAGAAGTAGTAGGTTCAATATTATTTGTTTCATCCAGAAAATTTAAAGAATATTCGTTTCCAAATGCTAGATCTGTTTTAGCATAGTCTCTAAGTTTTGAGTTTTCTGGTCATCATTATAGCAATAGATTTTGTTTATTGTACTCCTCATATATAATTAGGTAGACTATGTTTACCCTCTAGTCATACCCCTTTGTGGGTTTATAATTAAACATATTGTAATTGTATCCACCTACAATACCTTAGTGTAATGTACAGAACATGGTATCGACACTGTATTTAACACAGTATTGACATTGCACAATAGACAATATTGACACTGTATATAATATTAACGAACAATATAAGAGTAGCCTACACCATGATTTAATATAACATTAATCCCTTATAGAAAACATAATTTGTATATTAACCTAGAAACGTTGACGATTATATCCATTACTAAAGCACCAGAAATTGAATAAAAATTTTCTACATGTTTCATACCAACTTGTAAAGACGAATTATCCTCTCAACCACGAGCTTCTCCTCAGAGATCTCCCCTGAGCACAGAGCAATTTTCCCTTAGTGTTCATAACCTCCTTTCACACTAGTGATGGGACTTTTAAGCCTACTTTGCCCAACAAATTCCATAATGGCATCCCATTATTATGGGCTATTGTTTCCCATAGCCTAGGCTTTACCTTTGTTTTTTCCACAAAATTTTTCTTAAAACTCACTTTTCCTCAGTGTAGTTTTTCTTACCTCTTTCCAGTAACTTTCCTCTTTACAGAGGATTTATCAGATATTTTTCTTTTATCTAATTTAATTTTAATTTTAATTTATCTCCAAATGATTTTTTTTTGGAGAATTTTGGGAAAGTATAAATTTCTATCCTATCATCATGGATAAGAATTTACATATCTCTATTACTTTGTCTTCACTATATTTCCATAATTTTCATCAATAATTATTAAATAAAATATTTCTGCCGACAACATAATTTTTCCGTAGGTCCACATAGTCTTTTTCCTCTTAATTATACATAAGAGTTGTAAATCAGGGGTATTACATAGTCCCCCCCCCCCCACCCCCCAAAAAAAAAGACGTTGTCTTCAGTGTTAGCTGATAAATTTTCTTATTCTTTGAATAGCGCTAGGAACACTTATTTCATACTTTTCTCTCTCTCCCATGTAGCTTCTTTACGTGTAAAGTACTTCCACTGCACTTTCACCCGAGCTATTTTTCTATTCCGGAGCCGGGTTTCTTCTCATCCCAATATACAAAGTGCTTCTAGAGGAAATTCCCCTTTTGTTTCCACCTATATCAATTTCTAGTCAACCACGTGAGAAGGATCATGAACATATTTTTTTCAATAATGAAACATGAAAAACATTATTAACTCTAACATGAATAGATAGAGCCAATTTATATGCTACTGGTCCCACTCGTCTCAAAACCTCAAAGGGTCCATAGTATCGTGGTGCTAACTTAGCGCAACTGCAAGTGTGAAGGGTACTTTTGTGAGGTATGATCCTCAAGCACACATGATCCCCAATACTAAATTATTTGTGTATTATTTTCTTATCTTCATAGCTCTTCTAGCGGTATTGATCTTCTTTGATGTTCTATTGAATTTTTCGTACTGTCTGTTCCATTGCATGTAATTCCTCAGGTCCAAATACCAGTTTACCCTCTATTGTACTCCAACTAAGTGGATTATGGCATTTCTTGCCATATAAAGCTTTGAATGAACTCATCTTAATAGATGTTTGATCGTTGTTGTTGTATGCATATTATAACAAATGCAAAAAATCCTTCCACCTAGTGGGTCTTTCCAAGACATACATGCGAAGCATGTCCTATAGTATTTGATTTATCCTTTCAGTCTGCCCATTGGTCTAGGGATAATAAGCTATGATGAAATTCAGTTTTGTCCCCATCCTCCCAAACAGTGTCTTCCAGAAGGTGGATGTGAAATTTACATCACTATCAGAGATGATCATCTTTAGTATTTCGTGAGTTTAAAATTTTCCTTCATAAACACAAGGGCCATTTGTTCTGCCCCAAAAGTAGATTGCACTGGAATAAAATGTTTAGCCTTTGTTAGCGTGTATACCAATACCATAATGGAGCCATGCTGATACTTTGTCTGACGTAGTCCTGTGATGAAATGCATGGACATCACTTCTCACTTCCATTCTGGAATTAGAATGGGGTTTAGCAACCCTGCGGGATGTTGATGCTCTACTTTGACCTGTTAGCACTCCGAACATCTTGCTAGGTAAACAACTGTTTCTTTCTTCATTCTAGGCCAAAACAATTTTTTTTCACAATGCTATCACCATATTTTGGTAACCCGAATGACCTGAACAAGGTCTCTTATGGCATTCATCCAATATCACCTGCTTCAAGGTAGGTATGTTATGAATATACAACCCTTGTTTATATATTATAATTGCTTTAGGATTTATGGTATATCTTGGGATTTCAGATTGCTGTAATTTTTTCTACAATTCCAAATACTGGAGGTCTTATACCAGAACTTCTTGAATCAGTTTTTGAATATTGATTTTTACAATGCTACATGTGTAAGAAAAAATTTGATAAGAGTGTCTACTTAAGGCATTAGCAATTCAGTTTTCGTTTCATTTAATGCGTTTGATCTCCATATCAAATTCACTAAGGAAACATAACAATATTTCTTGCATTGTATTCAAATCTGGCTGACTAAAGAAATATTTGAGACTGATATGGTAATCACCAACACAAATTTCTTACCCAACAAATAATGTCACCACATTTTAAATGCATGCATGAAGACAACTATTTCTAAATCATAAACTAAATAATTTTTCTCATGTTTCTTCATTTTTCAAGACTCATAGGCTATCATTGCATTGTCTTGCAGTAATACTCCTCTCATTCCTTCTATACAAGTATCAATGCACACAATAAATTCCTTTGTTGGATCAACATTTTTTAGGATGAGAGCAGTAGTTAGTTTTTGTTTCAACTTCTCAAATATTACTTGGCACTTGACTGTACACTCAAACTTCACACCTTTTTTCTGCAAAGAGTTAATAGGATAAGCTAATGCAAAAAATCCCTCCACAAATATGCCATAATATGTATAAATACCTACGAATGAATGAATTGGTGGTGCATCTGTGGGGACAGGCCAATTTAAAATTGTTTGTACTTTTTCGTGATCTACTACAAACCCTTTTTAATCATAAATCTTCCTAAATTTCTTATGTGATTTCTTGAAAGATTTATGATTAAAAATGTTATCGATCACAGAAGCTTGCACTCTCAACTACTACAAACCCCTCTTTGGAAATAACATATCCCAGATATTGAATCTTCGATTTGTAAAAATCACACTTGTTGAATTTTTCATACAGTTGGTCTTCTCTTAGTGTTTGTAGCACTATTTTAAGGTGTTCCTCTCTATTCTTAGAGTACAACATAATATCATCTATGAAGATTAGGACAAATTTATCTAGATGTTTGTGTAGAACACTGTTAATGAGACACATGAAGCTAGAAGGGGTGTTTATGAGTCTAAAAGGTAGAACTATGAACTTGTAATTTCCATACAGAGTTTTGAAATGTGTTTTGAGGATGTATTCATATTTTATGCAAAGCTAGTGATAACTAGTTCTCAAATCATTTTTTGAAAATATGATTTCTCCACTTACATGATCAAACAAGTCGTCTATTCATGGTAGCGGGGCACTGTTTTTTTATGATTAACTTATTTAATTATTTGCAGTGTATACACATCTTGAGGGTACCATCCTTATTGTTGATGAATAAAACCGACACTCCCCATGGTGACACTTGCTCTGATATATCCCTTTTTTATCAATTCATGTATCTAAACTTTTAATTCTAACAGTTTAGGTGTACTCACTCTATATGGGGCTCATGAAACGGGGGTGGCTCTCGGTACCAGCTCAATAGAGAAAGCAATATATCTCTGAGTGGGAAGTTTAGAGATTTCTTTAGCAAATACATCCTGAAAGTCCCTAATCACTAGTGAGTTATATATAAGTTCATTTTCTTCTTGTTGTATCAAATCTTATTTTTTTACAGCATACACTGGACAACCCTTTCTCATTGTGTTCTTCAACTGTAATGCAGAAATTTGTCTAACAGACACAGGTTTTGGTTTCCCTCTCACTACAATTGACTTTTCTAGTGCATTTGTACAATTTACTATTTTTTATAAGAATTTTACTACTACTTTATGTTTTCTAGCCAATCCATACCAACTAGTAAGTCATAAGATCCTAAGCAGAGAATATTTGGATTAAGATATGTAATATACCCATTCAAATTTACAGGGAACTAATGAAATTTATGGGTTACCTTCCGTTGGGTTCCGGTAGCCAACTGCACCAGCCAAGAGTGTTGAATTTTTTCTGTCTCCAATTTACATTTTACACTAATGTGGAAAAATATAGATTAAATTAGCTCCAGGATCAATTAAAACAGATACAGGTTGGTTGGAAATGATACCTTCAATTTCAATCATGGTTTATTGATTTCATCCTCTCAGTCTTCTAATGCGATGTTGATTTAGGGACTGCTTTTCGAAACATCATTCACTATGGTTGCCACGTGCACTATTTGAATGTTTTCAGTAGCACGGGGGTTGTGTTGGTAGTTCCACAACATGTGAGGTTCTCCACACCTCCAGCACTTCAAGGTTTCCTTGGATTTTACCACTGCATCTTGTTCCTTGTTCCCTTCTATGGGCTTGGAACCTGTGTGAGAATGGGCTCGTTGATTTTCCTCATCTTTCTTGAATCTTTTCCACTAGAGGTTTCTGCGAAAAGATTGAGATAGGCTAGTTTGGGTCTTTTTGAGCTTGTTTCAGCCTTCCCTTTCTCCTTATTCTGCCAATTTTTCAAGTGATCATTCTAGCCTTTAAATTTTTGGTAGCATAGTCGCGCTTTTCTAACAGCTTTGTCCATGGTCTTCAGGTTATCAAACTCAATTATCTCTTTATATATTGTCGGTAAAAAATTTAAAAATATATGTACTTTCACTTTTCCTTCTCTTATGTATCGTACATAGTGAATTAAATTTCTGAACTTCATCACAGATTCATCAATGGTGAGCTTCCCCATCCTTAAATCATGAAATTTCTTAGCTCTCTCATCAAATACCTTTAACTGACGTATCAGGATTTCAACGTCTCTCGAAAATCTTCCCACGAGACTATATTTTCATTGAGAAAGTGTATAATTTTGGTCTCCTCCCACAAGAGTGTGGCTTTACCTTACAATTGGTAAACTGCCAGCCTTGCCTATAGATTGCTTCCATACTCATATACTTGAAAGTATTTGACCATATTCAGTAGCCATGCTTCCGTATTCTCTTCCTTCTCTCCATCAAAGGTTGGATGCTTTATCTTGCCGAATTCCACCTGCAACTCCCTACTCCTTTTGGAATTAGAGTATGCTTTCCCAGACTCCTCCCCACTCTCAGACTTCTTTTAGTTGGTTTCTATTTATTTTCTTTCTAGTTTTTCTTTTTCTCCCTCTTGATGACTAGATCCAGAGGTTAATTCTCTTATCAAGCTCTATTGTTCATTTCTCGCTTGTAGTAAATGTTAATTTCTAGTCCTTACCTAAACCATTTCCTATTGCAATAATTTTATAATTTCTAGCATCTGGGTGTTGGAATCTGTAGGGATATCATCCTCCCCCAGTTCCACATACAAATCTTCTTTGTCTAACATGAAAAAATATGTAATTCACCTTATATTTGATGCACATTAATCCATTAACATTAATAAACCATAATATGGAACAAATCATTTTTGTAAAACAAATTTTAACCATACAATTAAACTTTCCACACTGTAGAATTTCGGGTGTTGGGGTCGATAAGCCCAATGTTTTAACCTGGGCTCTCATACCACTTGTCATGTCTCTCCAATTTGTTTTTCTTTTCATCATGTATTTGTTTGGTTTAATGGTCGTCATCGCTCCTTTATCATCTTAACATTTTAAATAATATTCATGTTTTCTAATGCTACAATGGTCCTCTAACCATTACTCATTAACCAAGACTCTTAATTATAACATCTTATCAAGTTGGATCGTTACTAGGTTGAATGAGTCCTAACTCTTTAATTATTTACATGCACATTTCATAGCTTAATATTGCTAACCTACCTTTACATAAATTAACATACACTCTAACCTTTACATACATTGACATACCAATACATACCTTTACATACATTAACTTTCATATATGTTAACCTATACTCTATACCTACTCTAATATTTCAGTTACTTATAGTCCCTATATGGTAACATATCCATACCCTTACTCCCATATTAAACGTAGGTATGGTCCTAATATAGTTTTGAACGACGATTTTACCACCAATTTCATAACTCCATTTCACACATAATATGTGAGCCTACCTTGATGAGATGTCCCGCTCAACTCAAACTATGTGGCAGAGGCCTTGTGTCCTCACGTGGACTTCACCCTTATTGATGCTAAGGATGAATGGTTGGGATCAAAGGGGAAGGATATATGGCTCCTATTCATTAAGAAAACCATAAGGGCTTTTACCTATCTTACTCTTCCTCATTTCGATCTTTCACTACGTGGTTTTTTTTCATCATGGTTGAGGGAGCTATGTCACCATATATTGAACCTACAACTCGATTTTGAGAGCCATAATAGCTCAATTCCTCCTCGAAATTGACTCACTGTGTGTTTTTCATGCTGCTTGTGGACAAAATTTGGTGTTGCGCAGAGCATTTCTTCAACATGGACTCAGAGGTAAGGATTATACAGTGTTTTCAATATGTTTTCTTGTTGGCATGATTACATAGTCATATTCGTTTGAAAAGTATCCAGGTTAGCTCCTAATGTCCGTTTTATTGGTTATGCACGGAACCACAACAGTGGTCAGGCTCAGAATTTATGTCATGTAACCACTGTTTTCATTTTCCCTATGTTTTATTGTCTTCGATTTCGCTAAATTTAGAACATCCATCTCACTATGGGTTTTTTAACCTTCGCGGGGAGGAGACCCTTTGTCACACCTCCCCTATACCTTTAAATTTTATTTTTTTTCTGGCATTCTAAATCTCAAGAATACTTACAACAAGGTATATCATATCTAATTTCTATTGCTACCTGGTTATATCATACTTCTGCCCCAATATGATTTATTTTATATAATTATACCCCTCTATTAAATCATATTAATAAATCCAATTAATAAAAAGGGTCTTGTATTATAAACTTAGTGGATTTTCATCACTCACCAACTTACCATAAAAAGTTATCCTTGTCGACTTATGTCTCACATTTGTATTGATATCATTGCATTCGTTGGTATTAACCTAACTATTAGGCTTATTTTGGGGTGCGAATAATATATTCACATCAATCATGATAACCAATATACCCTAACCTTATAACCCCATTGTATTAGGCCCAATGTTTATGAATATTGACTTGATTTATTTCAATGATCTCATATCCACATACATATCAAACGTATGGCTATTTTCTGAACTTGGAGTCATGATTTTTTACCATGTGTGAGTCAACGTCATCACATGTTTACTGCATATGTTGTGCACGTTGAAATGTATGTAAAGATAGATGTGTAAGCATCATTTTCTAATTATGGCTTCCTTGCAAGGTCGGTTTGTTTTGGGTGGTGGAATTGATACATTCTACCAGTCTCCACGTCATCACGTATAAGGTTCTCTGTTAAGTTTTATGGATTGGAAACGGATTTCATTCCATTCATGTTCATGTGTTATGGATCCAACTTGGTATTGATCATTGCCACACCAGACTACTCTGGAATCTAGGCAATCAATATGACACGAACATAGATGCCGTGGTTTTCATTGATAGCTGGTAAATTTAATATCGAAGGACTGTTTTAATTGCACCTTCCGTCCTTTCGATCCGTGGACTCACCATGGATCTTTTGCAATTGGACGACTGAGATTTCATTGTATCATTAGGGTTTTGAATTGGGATTTTGGTATAACTCGTGCACTAAAGCTTTGAAACTGTTCTTTCGGCCCTCATTTTGTTTTTTCTTCTCGCTACTCGTGGTGCCGAGCCTCTGCGTGCTGGGGACGCAAGACTTCATACACTCCAGGATTGTCTTACTCCGTCAATGCCTCACAATGCAGGTAAAATCTTGTAAGTTTTGTATGTGATAACTTCTGACTCTGTTATTGATTCTGAGAATTGTAATACATGCAAATGACAGTCATTGACCTGAGTTTTATTTATGCTCTTTCATGCTTTGTGTCTGCTTACTAGCAAAGAGAACTGGCGTTGGATTTTCTTATCCATATACCTTTAGTGATTTATTCCTCCTGTAGATATATATTTTTTCTTCGCCACCCTATCGATTTCATTTGATGACTGGCTAATGATATGTGATGCCAACACGCCTGCATTTCTTAATAGGGTATAATCCTACTTGTCCTTTGGCCTTGGAACGACGGTGGTTTGATTTCAGGTGTCTTCTATCCGGCTAGGTAAAAATCGATTCGCTTATTCTATCAGTGGAATGTTTTTCTATTTCCTCTATTACTTCCTGGTTTACGATTTATTTACGTCCTACCTCTATTTCGGTGGCAGAATCCGTTGGAATGAGTGAGGATCTCCTTTGTCAGGTAATGATTTATTTCTTGGTATGAGTTTTCTTCCATTCTTAATAGGATTCCTCCTATTAGTTTCCCTAAATGAATTTTCACTGTCCGGTATGTATGTTTACAGGTATGGTAGATGCCATGCGAATTTCGTTCTTGGCGAGCCCTGAGATAATTCATGGCATTTGGCATTAATTATCGCGGCTCTTGGCGTTTCAGGATGGTATACTCATGGGCGAAGGGGAGCTATCCTCTCATTGCATTGTTCTGCCTCGCTTATTGAGAATCATTAACTTTCGTAGGGTTTTAAACAGTGTCTATTGAAGTTCTAGACTCTGTTAGAGATGGAATATTAATGATTTTCAGTCGTAAGCTAGTACTCCTTGAGTTGTTTAAAATTCGGGAATGGGAACATGGTATTTGTTAGAAGACTCTGGTCTGAGAGGGCTCAGTTTTTGTTGTTGGTTGTATACCGATATTTTGTTTTTCCATAATAATTTCGAAGAGGCTGCAGATTATTAACTTATGGAATTTCGCATGCTTCCTCGCATGACTTATTTGTTGAGTGTTAGTTAATATGATTTAAGAATAATGAGTTATTCATCCCTTCAAATGCTTATCATAGTAGTGAGAGCAATGTATACACGCCTCTTTATAGCCAGCTTGTTCTCAATTGTGCAGTGACTCATGGCTCTCTGTTATATATTTTGTATGACTCCTACATGAGACTCTCAGGATTTCTGGGACGTTGTATTTTCATTGGGAAAGCTTTGTATGCCAATATAAATTGTTCCCTGTAGCTATGGACATCTAAATTATTTTACTATTTATTCTTCATGATAAAATAGTCTCAATATATCCATATTTAGACTGAATTTCTTTACTGCTACATACATATATATATCTGGACGATGTTTGTGTACTCCATTCTTCGATATATATATATCTATTTAGATATGTATAAGGTACAGGTACTATTTTGTTTATAGTTTTCCATACGCTTCTAACTTTTCCTATCATGTATTTCAATTGGGTCTCTTTTTGTTTTTCTTGTGGGTTACTCTCATATCTATCATACATAATTCTCCTTTCCCAATTATTTCTAAAGATGTTGGTCATGTTTTGTTTCATTTCCTTGCTAATTAAGATAGATATGCAATACTAAAATTTCCTACTCTTCCATTCAATCCTTATTAAAGGAAATAGCAATTATTTTAAATGTTGAAATGCACAGCTGTTGAAATTTTTATAAATCTCTGCTCTTCACCTAGTAATTAATTAAATGAATACTTCTATCCTTTATACATTTACTTTCTCACTATCTATAGGTTTAGAAATTTACTTATAGTGTGGACCAAATGTATTCCATTTCCCCCAGAAGCAGATTAAAGTTACAAATTTGTGAATTATGAGGTACTATAAATCTCCAGATTTAAACCTAAAGGTTGGTTTAGAGGTTCTGGAGGATTTCTCCTCATTTTTCTAGTTCCTACAACTATGCAGAATTGAGAAGGTTAATTCCCTTCTCAACTCTGTAAATGTATGGAACAATATTCAAAATTCAGAAAAACAAATATAAATAACTCTAATTGGTTCCATCAAAATTAAATATTCAACTATTCTTAATTTCTGTAAGCATACCACTTTGGAAATTGATCAGTCCTCCCAACCTTAGAATTCGTCTCTCTCCAGAATTCACCCCCGAGCTGAGATCCCTCCAAGAACAGATCAACCGCTAATATGTTTAGGAGCAGCTTATTTAAGTTGTTGTTCCCCAAAGCCTATTTCTAATTCTGCGTCCAGAATATCAAGATGCTTTTCTTCCTATTTGCCTAGGCTTCCCATTTTAGGGAATTTTTAAGGCTGCTTTATGCTTGTCCCAGCTTTTTACCTCTTCCCAACTACTCTCCACATCATTGGGGAAACTAGATTTTCCTCAAAATCTAATTTAGAAATTCTTTCAAGGATTTTTGAAAGATTGTGGGGAAAGTATTTGCCTTTATCCATCCTCATGGATTTAGCAAGTGATCTCATAATTCTCATTTTGGTCAATCTGCACAAAGTCATTTTATTCATTTTCTCAAATTAAATATTTAATTACATCCACAAAATACTTGTCCTTTGGGGTCCACTCCCCTTAGGATTAAAGTTCAAATGTTTAGTTTTGAATTTAAAACACCTAAACTAGGGGCGTTACATATTCCCCCTCTGAAAGCAAACATCGTCCTCGGTGTTGTTATTTAACTACTAGAGTTCATTTTTCAAACAAAAATGGATATCTTTCCATCATTTCAGCTTCTCTTTCCCAGGTATCTTCTTCAGCAGTAAAGTGCTTCCACTTCACCTTTACTCTTGCTACTGTTCGGTTCCTCAATTCAATTTCTTCCCGCTCCAATATTTGAAGCGGTTCTGGCAGAAACTCCCCTTCTGGTTCCACCTGTACCACATTCCAATCCACTATGTGAGAATTATCATGTATATATCTTTTTAATAATGAAATATGAAACACATCATGAACTCTAACATGAGGTGGTAAGGCCAACTTGTAAGCCACTAGTCCCACCCTTTCTAATACTTCAAAAGGACCACAATATCTAGGAGCTAGTTTTTCACAACTTCCAGCATAAAGTGTGCTCTTTTTGGGTTTAATATGAAACTACACATGCTCTCCCACTTTAAATTATCGGTGTACTCTCTTCTTATCAGCATAGTTTTTCTGGCAATCTTGTGCTGTCTTGATGTTTCTTTGTATCTGTTTAACAATTCTTTCCATCTCTTGTAAGGCCTCTAGTCCCAACATTAGTTTATCTTCTGGCTGGCTCTAGCTCAAAGGAGTACGACATTTTCTTCCATAAAGTGCCTCAAACAGACTCATCTTGATGGAGGATTGGCAGCTGTTATTATAGTCAAATTCAGCTAAATGCAAGTAGCCTTCCCATTTTGATGGCCTATCCATCACATACATTCTCAGCATATCCTCCAAAATCTGATTAGTTCTCTCTGTCTGTCCATCGGTTTGAGGGTGATAGGAAGTACTAAAATTCAACTTAGTGCCCATACCTCTAAATAGCCCCTTCCAAAAAGCTGATGTAAACTTAATATCTCGATCTGAAACAATCACCTTTTGGACCCCATGTAATCTTACTATCTCTTTTAGAAACACATCTGCTACTTGGGTTGTCCCAAAAGTAGACTTTACAGGTATGAAGTGTGCAGCTTTTGTTAAAGTGTCTACTACTATTATCACTGAATCATGTTGGTATTTAGTTTTGGGTAGCCCTGTTATAAAATCTATATAAATTGTGTCCCATTTCCATTCTGCAATCGGCAAGGGGTTTAAAAGACCAGCAGGATGCTGATGTTCAACTTTAACTAGTTGACACTCCATGCATCTAGCTAAATATTCTGCTACATCTCTTTTCATTCCTGGCCAAAACAACTTATTTTTCAAAGATGTTAACATTTTCTGATATCCAGGATGCCCTGCATATGGCTGTTTGTGATATTCATATAAAATCTCCCTTTTTAAAGTTTCTACATTGGGGATATACAATCTATTTTTATAGCAAATCAGCCCTTTTTGGTTTTGGGTGTAATCAGTATTCTCCTTCTTTAGTAGTTTTACTAATAGTGTTTCATAATTTGGATCTTGGTCGGCTACCTTTTTCACTAAATCTTCTACATCAACCTGGCACTACTTCCAATGCTATTTATTTTGTTGACAAGCATTTCTGCTCAATGCATCAGCAATTTTATTTTCTTTCCCCTTGATATGTTTTATGTCCATATTGAATTCACTTAGAAAAGACAGCCATCTGGCTTGTCTCGCATTCAAATCAGTTTGGGAAAAGAAATATTTGAAACTAATATGATCAGTCATCAATGTAAATCTTTTTCCAAGGAGATAGTGTCGCCACATCTTCAAGGCATGAATAACAGCAGCTAACTCTAAATCATAGGCACTATAGTTCCATTCATGTATCTTCAATTTCCTAGACTCATATGCAATAACTAAATTTTCCTACAAAAGAACTCCTCCCAACCCCTCTCTACAGGCATCCGTACATACAACAAATTCTTTATCAGGATCTGAAATCTTCAGTATAGGGGCTGTAGTAAGTTTTAGTTTTAATTGGTCAAAACTATTTTGACATTTTTTCAGTCCACTCAAATTTAACACCCTTCCTTTGTAATGATGTTATGTGATGTGCTATGGCAGAAAATCTCTCCACAAATCTGCGATAATAACCTGTAATTCCCATGAATGATCTCACTGCTGAAACATCAGTTGGTACAGGCCATTCTTTAATAGCTTTTATCTTTTCAGGGTCAATAGCCAGCCCTTGTTCAGAAATAATATGACCCAAGTATTGGATCTTATCTTTATAGAATTCACATTTACTGAACTTGGCATATAACTGGTTTTCCTTCAGAGTTTGCAATACTATCCTCAAGTGTTCTTTATGTTCCTCCTCACTTTCTGAGTAGACTAAAATATCATCTATGAACACAAGTAAAAATTTATCCAAGTACTTATTTAACACACTGTTCATTAGGCACATAAATGTGGCAGGGGCATTTGTCAAACCAAAAGGTAGGACTACAAATTCGTAGTGACCATACCTGGTTCGAAAGGTTGTTTTGCTGATGTCTTATTCTTTGATTCTGAGCTGATGATAACCAGTCCTTAAGTCAATCTTCAAAAATACTGAAGCTCCTCTCACTTGGTCGAAAAGATCATCAATTCTGGGCAAGAGGTATCTATTTTTAATGGTCAACTTATTCAGTTGACGATAATAAATGCACATCCTAAAGGTTCCATCCTTCTTTTTCACAAATAGGACCGGTGCTCCCCAAGGAGACACACTCGGTCGGATATAACCCTTATCCAGCAATTCCTGTAATTTCATTTTCAGTTCCACGAGTTCGGGGGGACTCATCTGATAAGGGGTGCGGGAAACAGGTGTTGCTCTCGGCACCAGATTGATTGAAAAGTCAATCTCTCTTTTGGGGGGAAGATGAGGAATCTCATCTGGAAAGACTTCCTTAAACTCTCTTACTACTGGTAAGCATCCAACAAATTTTCTTCAGTTTTTTGTTCTGTTTCTTCCACATGTACTCCATAAACTTGGTATCCTTTTCTAGCTGTTCGTTTTAATTGCAGTGCTGATATTTGTCTTACAGAGATAGGTTTTGGTTTTCCCTTGAGAATATAAGGTTTCCCCTCTTCATATACATAATGCAGGGTCTTGTCCCAACAGTTCATCATGGCCTTCTTCTTTTCCAGCTAGTCCATTCCTATCAGCAAGTCATATGAACCTAAGGGCAGAATGTTCAAATTTACTTCTGTTTGAAAATCATTTAATTTAATTGTTGTTCAGGGAAATTTATGTGTTACTTTCCTCTTGGTTTGAGTGTCCAGCTGAACCAACCATGACTACTGAAATATTTCAGTTTTAAGATTACATTTTTCTACAATTTTTGGACTAATGTAACTCAAGGAAGCACCCGGATCAATCAAAACTGTAACAGATTGGTCAGAAATCTTACCCTCCATTTCAACCATGGTAGCTTGATGTTCTGCTTGTCGATTTTCCAAGGCTGCACTAATGGTGGGTATATTTCTGGCTATGTCATTTACTGTGGTAGCTTCTCGATCTGTCATAATCATCTGGATGTTTCGATGGGGACAATCCCTCAACAGATGGGGTTCTCCACATCCCCAACATTTCAAAGGTTCTCTCATTTTCACTGTGCCCTGTTTCTTATTGTCTCCATCTATTTGTTTTGAAGCCACTTGGGACTGAGCAGTTTGACTTTCTTTGGTTTTATTAAACTTTTTCCTCTGGTGGTCCCTGCCAAAGTTCTTCAGATACGCTGGTTTCTGTTTCTTTCCTTTGAACTCACCCTTGTTTAGCCAGCCCTTTCCCTGCTCAGCCTTTCCTTTAAACTACTGGTAGCACAATCTAGCTTTTATAACCGCTTCATCCATTATTTTTGGGTTGTCAAACTCGATCTTCTCTTTGTATACAACAGGCAAACAGTTCAGAAACCTTTGTACCTTTGCCTTTTCTTCCCTTATGTAAGGTACATATCTCAACAGATTTGTAAACTTAGTAACAAACTCATCAATAGTGAGCTGTCCGAGTCTAAGTTCATGAAATTCCTTGGCTTTATCATCATAGTAACATTCATTTAGATAGTGGTTTCTGAACTTAACCTGGAAATCTTCCCAGGTAGCTGTCTTTTCATCAATGGCATGAACCATTTTTGTCTCCTCCCACCACAAGGTAGCCTTACCTTGTAGCTGGTAAACAACTAATCTGGTCTTCAGATTGCTTTCATATTCATAGACCTGGAAATACTTAATCATATTCAGCAACCAGGCTTCAGCATCTTCCTCCTTCTCCCCATCATAGGAGGGAGGTTTGATCTTTCAGAATTCCCCCTGTAATTTCTTTTTCTATTTATACTGATGCCTAACAGCATCATCATCATCAGACTCATCAGTCTTCCTCTTTCCGAAACCCTCACCTTCTTGGTTGTTCCACGAAGTTAGTTCTCTGATGACCTTTTCCTGCTCCTCACTAGCTAATGACAATCTATCATTCTGGCTTCTTATCTCAGCCAATTATTGTTGCAACCTTCGCAACATAGTCATTACTAGAGCGTTGGGATCTGGTGTATTTTCCTCATCACACAGATCAACATAAATTTCGTCATCTTCTGCCATTCCCGCACCACTGTACACTACACAACAGAGATCAATAAAAATATATATATATATATTTTTTCACAGAACTTAATCTATACAGTGAACACACATCAACAGTAAGCACAATGACAACAACCCAATTTTATATAACTTGGGCTCCGATACCATTTGTCACACCTCCCCTATACCTTTTAATTTTTTTTTTTTTTTTTTTCTGGCATTCTAAATCTCAAGAATACTTACAAAAAGGTATATCATATGCTAATTTCTATTGCTACCTGGTTAAATCATACTTCTGCCCCAATATGATTTATTGTATATAATTATACCCCTCTATTAAATCAAATTAATAAATCCAATTAATAAAAAGGGTCTTGTATTATAAACTTAGTGGATTTTCACCACTCACCAGCTTACCATAAAAAGTTATCCTTGTCGACTTATATCTCACATTTGTATTGATATCATTTCATTCGTTGGCATTAACCTAACTATTAGGCTTATTCTGGGGTGCGAATAATATATTCACATCAATCATGATAACCAATATACCCTAACCTTATAACCCCATTGTATTAGGCCCAATGTTTATGAATATTGACTTGATTTATTTCGATGATCTCATATCCACATACATATCGAACGTATGGCTATTTCGTAAACTTGGAGTCACAATTTTTTACCATGTGTGAGTCAACGTCATCACATGTTTACTGCATATGTTGTGCACATCAAAATGTATGTAAAGATAGACGTGTAAGCTTCATTTTCTAAGTACAACTTCCTTGCAAGGTCGGTTTTTTTTGGGTGGTGGAATTGATACGTTCTACCAGTCTCCACGTCATCATGTATAAGGTTCTCTATTAAGTTTTATGGATTGGAAACGGATTTCATTCCATTCATGTTCGTGCGTTATGGATCCAACTTGGTATTGATCATTGCCACGCCAGACTACTTTGGAATCTAGGCAATCAATATGACACGAGCATAGATGCCGTGGTTTTCATTTGATAGCTGGTAAATTTAATATCGAAGGACTGTTTTAATTGCACCTTCCATCCTTTCGATCCATGGACTCACCATGGATCTTTTACCATTTGGACGACTGAGATTTCATTGTATCATTAGGGTTTCGAATTGGGATTTTGGTATAACTCGTGCACTAAAGCTTTGAAACTATTCTTTCGGCCCTCATTTGGTTTTTTCTTCTTGCTACTCGTGGTGCCGAGCCTCTGCGTGCTAGGGACGCAAGACTTCATACACTCCAGGCTTGTCTTACTCCGTCAACGCCTCACAATGCAGGTAAAATCTTGTAAGTCTTGTATGTGATAACTTCTGACTCTGTTATTGATTCTGAGCATTGTAATACATGAAAATGGCAGTCATTGACCTGAGTTTATTTACGCTCTTTCGTGCTCTGCGTCTGCTTACTAGCAAAGAGAACTAGCGTTGGATTTTCTTATCCATATACCTTCAGTGATTTATTCCTCTTGGAGATATATTTTTTTTCTTCGCCACCCTATTGATTTCATTTGATGACTGGCTAATGATACGTGATGCCAACATGTCTGCGTTTCTTAATAGGGTATAATCCTACTTGTCCTTTGGCCTTGGAACGACGGTGGTTTGATTTCACGTGTCTTCTATCTGGCTAGGTAAAAATCGATTGGCTTATTCTATCAGTGGAATGTTTTTCTATTTCCTCTATTACCTCCTGGTTTACGATTTATTTACATCCTACCTCTATTTTGGAGGCAGAATCCATTGGAACGAGTGATGATCTCCTTTGTCATGTAATGATTTATTTCTTGGTATGAATTTTCTTCCATTCTTAATAGGATTCCTCCTATTAGTTTCCCTAAATGAATTTTCACTGTCCGGTATGTATGTTTACAAGTATGGTAGATGCCATGCGAATTTCGTTCTTGGTGAACCCTGAGATAAGTTATGGCATTTGGCACTAATTATCGTGGCTCTTGGCGTTTCAAGTTGGTATACTCATGGGAGGAGGGGAGCTATCCTCTCATTGCATTGTTCCGCCTCGCTTATTCATAATCGTTAAATGTCGTAGGGTTTTAAACAGTGTCTACTGAAGTTCTAGACTCTGTCAGAGATGGAATATTAATGATTTTTAGTCGTATGCTAGTACTCCTTGAGTTGTTTAAAATTATGGAATGGGAACATGGTCTTTGTTACAAGATTCTGGTCCGAGAGCGCTCAATTTTTGTTGTTGGTTGTATACCGATATTTTGTTTTTCCATAATAATTTTGAAGAGGCTGCAGATTATTAACTTATGGACTTTCTCATGCTTGCTCACATGACTTATTTGTTGAGTGTTAATTAATATGATTTAAGAATAATGAGTTATTCATCCTTTAAAATGCTTATCATAGTAGTGACAACAATGTATACACGTCTCTTTATAGCCATCTTGTTCTCAATTGTGCAGTGACTCATGGCTCTCTATTATATATTTTGTATGACTCCTACATGAGACTCTCAGGATTTCTGGGACATTGTATTTTCATTGGGAAAGCTTTGTATGCCAATCTAAATTGTTCCCTGTAGCTATAGAAATCTAAATTATTTTACTATTTATTTGTCATGATAGAACAGTCTCAATATATCCATATTTAGACTGAATTTATTTACTGCTACATACATATATATATCTGGATGATGTTTGTGTACTCCATTCTTAGATATATATATATCTATTTAGATATGTATAAGGTACAGGTACTATTTTGTTTATAGTTTTCCTTACACTTCTAACTTTTCCTATCATGTATTTCAATTGGGTCTCCTTTTGTTTTTCTTGTCGGTTACTCCCATATCTTTCATACATAACTCTCCTTTCCTAGTTATTTCTAGAGATGCTAGTCATGTTTTGTTTCATTTCCTTGCTAATTAAGACAGATATGCAATACTATTAAATGCACAGCTATTGAAATTTTTATAAATCTCTGCTCTTCACTTAGTAATTAATTAAATGAATAGTTCTGTCCTCTATACATTTACTTTCTCACTGTCTATAGGTTTAGAAATTTCCTTACAGTATGGACCAAGTGTATTCCATTTCCCACAGAAGCAGATTAAAGTTACAAATTTGTGAATTATGAGGTACTATAAATCTCCAGATTTAAACCTAAAGGTTGGCTTAGAGGTTCTGGAGGATTTATCCTCATTTTTCTAGTTCCTACAACTATGAAGAATTGAGAAGGTTAATTCCCTTCTTAACTCTGTAAATGTATGGAACAATATTCAAAATTCAGAAAAAAAATATAAATAACTCTAATTGGTTCCATCAAAATTAAATATTCAACTATTCTTAATTTCTGTAAGCATACCACTTTGGAAATTGACCAGTCCTCCCAACCTTAGAATTTTTCTCTCTCCAGAATTCACCCCCGAGCTGAGATCCCTCCAAGAACAGATCAACCTCTAATCTATTTAGGAGCAGCTTATTTAAGCTGTTGTTCCCCAAAGCCTGTTTCTAATTCTGCGTCCAGAATATCAAGATGATTTTCTTCCTGTTTGCCTAGGCTTCCCATTTTAGGGAATTTTTAAAGCTGTTTTATGCTTTTCCCAGTTTTTTACCTCTTCCAAACTACTCTCCACATCATTGGGGAAACTAGATTTTCCTCAAAATCTAATTTAGAAATTCTTTCAAGGATTTTTCAAAGATTGCAGGGAAAGTATTTGCCTTTATCCATCCTCATGGATTTAGCAATTGATCTCATAATTCTCATTTTGGTCAATCTGCACAAAGTCATTTTATTCGTTTTCTCAAATTAAATATTTAATTACATCCACAAAATACTTGTCCTTTGGGGTCCACTCCCCTTAGGATTAAAGTTCAAATGTTTAGTTTTGAATTTCAAACACCTAAACTAGGGGTGTTACACCCTTTGTCTCCTTTGTGTGGTCATTTTGGTAATGGGTAATACTTCTCACCCTTCTCCCAACATTACTGTGACGAATCACTAGTTTAAATGAAGAAATACTCCAACCCCTTATCTTCAGTAGGAGGCAAGTTCGTAATACCAATTCTATGTTTGCATATGACAAATATAATTCCCATTACATTCTGTGTTTGGTCATCGATTTTTCACCATACTCAATAGCATGCTTTATACATGCTAGTTTACCCAGAATTATGATCCTTTGTTGGATTTAAATATGTGTTTTACATTTGATATATCATTTCAATTGTGGGTTGTATGTACCCTTCATCCATGGAAGGCTAGGTTACGCACTACACATTTGATGTGTTAACATTTATTTTTAATCTACAGTTCTTCTCCCTTTTCGATTTATGCGCTTCAATTTGGAATATTTCATAGATTAATCAAAGTAATAGAAACTATGTTCTATTAGGTGCCAAATCACATTTAAATGTTTTCTTTGTAATTTTCCATTCTGCCCATAGATAGTTGAGTTCGATTCCTAGTTACTTGTATTTGATTCTTGGTTGTTTGCATTCGATTCCTCATTATTTGAGTATGCTTACCAGATCATTGAATAATCCCCTTTTTTTCCGAGTGGTTTCAGGGTTAAAATTTTCTAAATGGCATATGTTGGAAAAAGTAATGACTATCCCATATTCCATTCAAATTCTAGGTTTATCACTTAATTTTATAGGTTGTACATTTACATCTTGTTCATAAATTTAATTGGGTTTGGGTATAGTTAATATCTACGTTACCCATACTATTATGGGCTTAATACTCTGGAGTATTACAAAAGGTATGTACTACACTTGGATCCATTTATTTCTGAGATTTTCTTTTTTCATTTGTTCATTATCATGCAATTAGGGTTTTCCTCCTTATATTATTCATGGTAGTTGCATAATGCCATTCTATGTTATTTCCCCTCATACTGCTGAGAGAATTGCGTAACCTATCTGGGTACTCTTCCCTTTAAGGTTCTGATGCAATTTCATAACATAGTTTAAGTTCGTCATTCAAGGTTTGGCAGATTCCTTCTTACCCATGTTCTATTTCACGTTTTGGGCATTGTTGTAAATTTAAATTTCATTGTAGTTTTTGCTTCTGTGTAGCATTTCGTTTTACGATATAAAATTGTAATGTGGGTTGTTTGCAGCGAGGTTTAATATTTTTCTAAGACCGAGAATTTTGTTGAAGTAGATGATGATGACATCATATCCTCCCATCCTTCCACCTTCAGGTTATTTCGATACTTTATGTAATTTTTTGGGTTTCTAATTGGTTTATTTCCATATTTATATGCTAGAGCATCCATTCACTCACAACATTATTTGATTATATATGCAAGTAGAACAAGCAGCGTCATGACAACATGCTCACGTAATGTATGTCTCGGTCCCTTACAGAATAAAGTTTTTGATTTATTATTATATTTGGATGTTTATAATTTTCACACTTGTTCTCTCTTACAAGTATGCTTATGAATTATGTTGGTCTACATGAAACTCAAGGTTGCCTCACATTCCCATACGTACCAACTATATTCTTCCTCAGGTTGGTAGCACGTTGTTTGACCATGCCTCTCCTTCTGGCAAGGATTTGATTTTTACTTAGCTTAGGTAGGTGCTATTGTAATTTCTATATTTATGTGTCCATGCCATACTTTGCCTTTGACAGTTGGTGAACCTATGTAACAAATTTTATCCTTTTTAATACAACTTTATACAGATAACAATTTAATCCTTGAGGATGTACATAGATTGTTGTATCTAGAGTGTTCTATATATTTATATTTCAAAATATGAATTATATTTTATCATCCTGTCGGTGGTGGATGAATATGTACTTTACTTCATAATTTTACATTTTATAAATGAAATCATCATTTTTTGAATCCTTTTAGATTTTATGTGCCTTCAGAATTCCCTTGGATAACAATTAATTTCTTGTTTCACTTTCTAGTAAATGATGAATGTATCTATAATTTATTCATAAATGCTACCTATTTTTTCTTCTATACTTTGTCATGCATTCATTTATTTTTTTCTCTTAGTAGCTAGAAGTAGCAGGTTCAGTATTATTTGTTCCATCCAGAAAATTTAAATAATATTCCATTCCAAATGCTAGATTTGTTTTAGCATAGGTTCTCAGTTTTCATTTTTTTTCTCATCATTCTAGCAATAGATTGTGTTTATTGTACCTCTTCTCATATATAATTAGGTAGATTGTGTTTACCCTCTCGTCATACTACTTTGTGGTTTTATAATTAAAAATACTAATTGTATACACCTACAGTAGCGTATTCTACTGTATAGAACAAAACATCGACACTGTATTTAACACAATATTGACATTGTACAATACATAGTATTGACACTGTATATAATATTAACAAAGCATATGCGACTAGCCTATACCATTTTTTAATACAACATTAATCCATTATTACGAAGGAGAATTTTTGTATTAACCTATACAAGCTGATGCTTTTATCCATTACTAAAACACCACAAATTGGATATAAAATTTCTACATGTTGCAACCAACATGTAGAGATAAATTTTCCTCCCAACAACGAGATTCTCCTCAAATCTCTCCCCGAGAAGAGATCAATTTTCCCCACCTAGGCTTTACTTTTATTTTTTCCACAAAAGTTTGCTTCAAAACCAGATTCTCCTCCATGTAGTTTTTCTTACCTCTTCCCAGTAACTTTCCTCTTTACTGAGGATTCCTTAGATATTTTTCTTTTATCTAATTTAATTTTAATTTTTAATTTTCTCCAAAGGTTTTTTTTTGGAGAATTTTTGGAAAATATGAAATTCTATCCTATCCTCATGGATAAGAATTTCTAGATCTCTATTACTTTGTCTTTACAATATTGCCATAATTTTCATCAATAATTATTAATTAAAATATTCCCACCAACATCATAATTGTTCCATAGGTCCACATAGTCTTTCACCTATTTACATAAACAGAAGAGTTCTAAATCATGTGTATCAGAGGGATCAAAAGATAATAATTTTAAAAAAATGCCAGTGGGACAAAAACATTGGTTTAAGCCCTAAATAAAAGACAACATGTACTTGATACATGTTTTTTTATCATTTTGATCATTAGTGGGTGGGTGCTCTCTAAGTACTTCTAGAATTATTATGATTAAACTGTTATTTGACGTTGCATAAATCATTGATAATGAAAAGAAAAAGCTATTGTTCCAACAAGATAAAACGTCATGGAAATGTTCTCTTTAATGGGGGGAGTATGTAATATCCCTTGAGTAAGCTACTATAAAAACTCTTGTAAAATCAAGGTTTCTGAATAATTGAATATATAATTATTTATTATATTAATATTACATGAATAATGTTACTCTAATTCTTAATTGTTAGAATATTAAAAGAATTAATTCGTATTTCTTTTATTTAGAAGAATTTATATTTTTCTATCTAAATCAATTATATTTCCAAGTTGGTATATTTTATTAGTTTTAGAGATAATGAGCAATAGTTTTAGACAATGTATTGATAAGATATATTTTATTCATGAGAAAAAAACAAATATACCTTGAAAAGAAAAGCATGAGAGATTTATGGATGATTGATGGAGTGATTTTAGGATTTAGGAAAAAATTGATTTATGGAGTGATTTCTAGGTGATTTATGGAATGTTTTATGATTTATAAAATTTATTGCATTTTCTTAATTCTACTTATTTCAAGCTTATGGATAAATATGTGAAATAATGACAAAATACATGTTAAATGGAGCCAAGAGACAATAAGAAGGATTCCAAGCATGCATTAAAATATAAGTAACTATGCTCTTTGAAAATTACTATGTTTTCATATGGTGTATGAAGAAATAAGAATCAAATTTATTTTCTTAAAAAAATTCATATGATAGAGAATCGAGATTATTTTCTTGGAAAAATCACCATAGACTTCCATGCATATAGAAATAACTGGTTTTTTCATTGAATTCTTAAATGATTTTCATTGCTAAATAATTTTGTGACATACATGATTTATTAGAAAATAGGGTCCAAATATGTCTTTATATCTCCCAAACAGTGATGTATGTGTAAAAATTCAAAGAAATTTTTTTAAATGTGCTCGTTCTCGCCAAAAGCCTCTTTCATATTTGAAAAAATCATTTTGAAATTCTCAAAAACCATATCCAAAGTTGATGATAAGAACATGAAATTATATAATATTTAAATCTCCAAACATGTGTTGTAAAGATTCATTTCAATCTTCCAAAACACGACACTTGTGTAAAAACTTAGAGATGTTTTATTTAATGAAATCATTCCCAACAAAATTATCTTTTGGTTTTCAAAAATTTGTTTACGTCACAAGAATAATAGTTGTTATATAAATATAGAGATAAATATTGTGTTAATGTTGTTTAAAATAAATAAATTAATTGCATGCACAAACCAAAAACTATTAAGTTTGATATTTATTAAAAATAAATAAGGTTTTAGCATGCATAAAAATTGAACAATTATGTTGATATTTCTTGAAAAGAAATAAGATATTGACATGCATAAAAAATAGAACAATTATGTTGATAATTCTGGAAAATGAACTAAGTTATTTCATTTAAAAGATTACGGAGGATGTTCACATGATGGATATGCATTAAATTTTTAAAGAGGAATATTGGACTCTCAAAGAAAATATTTGTTTATGTGCATAGGAATAATATCTAATATATTGGATCTACTCGAAATGAATATGTGATTTTACATGCATGGGAAGTTTGAGTCATGCATAGAGAGATAAGTAACTATTTTGAGAAATACTTAACATAAAACCTTTAGAAAAAGGTAATCTTGTTGTGCTATTGGAGAAGGATTTGTTATTCATGATTTTTATTGAGGAAATGTTAAAAAAAATTCTCATGTGTTAAATGATATGATTTTTTTTTTATTACATGCAAATAGCTAGTGAGTGAACTAACTTTTGGAAAAAGAATAATTAGTGTGTAAGATTCATTGGAATATATATATATATATATATATATATATATATATATATATATGCAAATAATTACTTTTTGTGTTAGAATTGTTTAGAAATAAGAGGAGAAAAACATGTCCTTGTATTCATTATTGAATTAGATTTTTGGAGAGGAAAACTCGTATTCACATGCTTTAATGTGTTAAGGTTATTTTCGAAGATTATTTAGAGAAATATATACACTTTCATGCAAGGAAAAGTATAGTTTTAGTATTACATTTCTAAATAAAATGAATGTGCAATTGCATGATACTAATTGTCTTAGCCTTCTTTTGGTAGAAATTATATGCATTTGTAAACCTAAAGGGAGTGGTTGTGGTATTAGTTTTCTTTTGGGAGAACATTATGTATAGATATTGAGATAGAGATTTTGGTAAGAGGAAAATGTTTCTTTGCATGAAAGAATAAATGTGGTGTGTTTGATCCCTTGGAAAAGAAATGTGTTTATTTTTCCATACAATATTTAGTTAGTTTCCTTTGGAAAGAGGTATATGTTTCACATACAAGAAGTAACATATATCATGTTATTTTTTTTTGGAGAGGACAAGTAGTTGCATGTAGAAAATTATAACCATTATGTTAGCTTTTTTTGAAATAGAGCTTGCATTTTTATACATAATAGCCATTGTGAATAACTCTCTAGTGGAAAATATGTTTTTGGAAAAGAACACACATTCACATGCATAAGTATTGGAAAATACAACATAATAGTATGCACAAATAAAATTTCTTGTTGGGCTAGTTCTCCTAAAAATTTTCTATGCATTTGCATGCACAAGAAGAATATCTAGTATGTTAGCTTTACTTTGGAAAGAATATTAAAATGCATTCAAGATTATGTGAGTGTTTTTTTTTTTTAAGATTGATGATTGTTTTTTTTATATTTTATCTAATCATGATATCAAGTGTGTTGATGACAAAACTAACATAAGAGAATGGTGACTCGTGCAAAGGATATTTCATGTCTCACATTGTAGCAGATAAAAATTTGTATAGATTGAGGAGTTCTAATTGCAAGATGATCCATTGATGAAAACCGTCAGATCATAAGGACATAAATATTGAGTATTCATGGGTAACTGATATGATGCTGATTGTAATAGCTTATAACTACTTGTGTAGAATTTAAGATGATTTTTATATCTAATATTCTATGAAAATGGTAAGGGATTAACTTACTTATAACCATTTAAAAAGGGGTGAACACCATCACAAAATTTTAATAATAAAATTAAACATTTGTTTCTTTTCACCGGGGTATAATAGTGTCTAATGATGTGATTGTTCATTATGGAATTTTTCTGATGTTAATTTCTTTCATGATGTGATGTTGATATTATTATGTGATTTTCTAATTGAATTAAAACAATCATGGAATCGATGCATAGTTATACCAGGAAATTTAAGTTTATATGTTAGAACAATGATAGTTAATGGTTGTGTAACTCACTATGTTTTTACTAAATCTTTCTCTATGTAATGATGATGGTTATTCTAATGGTCATTGAGAGAATATACAAAGTAATCTAAAATTTTACAAATTGGTAAATGCTAAAAAAAATTCCCAACTCCATGAATTTTAATGATAAAAAGATTCCACTAAAGCACTCAGCAATAACTTGTTTCATGCTAAGAAATTATTATTAAAAAAACCTCTTACATATTTAGGAATTCCAGATTAAATTTACGTAATCGTTAAAAGTAATTTTTTAATTGGTATAGTAGGTGCACTAGATATATTTCGTTTCAAAATGACTTATAGAAATATTCCATTCGGATTTGGATCAAATAATAATTACTAGTCATATTAGTTTTTTGGATATTTATTTCTGGTTCAGGTTTAGCTAATTCTTCTGGATTAGTAGTTTAAGTATAATTAAAGTAAAGTAAAAATAAGGAATTCGATTTAATGTATAAATTCAGCCAAAAAAACACGGTTAACTTTTTCAATGATAATTTAATTAAATTAAAGTAAAAGTATGGAATTCCAGTTAGTGTATAAATTCAGCCAAAAAGACACTTGAATTTTTTCAATAATAATTGTAGATGTAGAGGTTGAATGTGCATAGTTCTTTAGGTTGAGTAACTAAATTGTTTTCATTAGTAGCAGTTAAATTTTTGTACAGAGAAGATAAATTTAAATACATAAAGTAAGAAAATAAATTTAAATAGATAAATTATAATTCATAATCAATTTAATTTTTTTTCTCTAAACTGTAACTTTTAATTTTATATTTGAGGTTTCTGTTAAATTTAGATGTTTTCAAAGATCCTGTCAATAGGAAACTGGCATTGGATGAATGGATATGATTAGACTAGATATGTTATACGTATATGTTCATGTTAATTACTAATATTAACGTTAATATTATCAGTTTATTCATATCTGTTATATCTATTAAGCGAATTATTTATCTATTATATCTATTAAGTGAATCACTAAAATAAGCAAATACAGTAAATCAAGTCATATCCATTAACGATAATCTAAATTTAAACTACACTTACATCATAAGCGGAAGAGAGAGAAGCTACAATAATTTTTTGACATTAAAATTGTTTGAAGTTTCCTCATAGCCATGCTTACTTAATAGGATAAAGTTTACTCCATTAAGCCATTTTACTAAATTTGCCTTTTAATTTAAGCATAAGGTACACTTTCAAACCCCGCTGCATGTACCCTTTCGGACCTTCCTCCACGCTGCATGTACCCTCTGCGGCAGTCAATGAAGCCTCTTGGAATTCAAACCCACTCCGGTCTTCTAATTCTAACGCACGTCGGTTCGATTCGCCTCGCCACTTGACCATATTTTCATTAAAATATTCACTAATATTTTAGGTTCAGAACTTCATGGATATTGTTTACGATGTTGAAAGAATTTCCAACTTTTATAGGGTTAAGTATTTTACCGACTTTTGATGTGTTTTGAAATGAATTTGTGGTGTTAATTTTTATTAACATTAATATCTTACTTAATGTTAGTGTAAACCAACACGAAAGTCAATCACTGCTAATAGTGTTGAAGTCTCATAAGTCCGCTCTTTTATTAAATATATATTATGCTATTTTAATATTACTATTAGGTTTATTAAATTATATTAAACATATATTATGCTATTTTAATTTCAGGTTTATTGTTTTTAATATTACGTTTAATATAATAGTTTGTATATATTTATTTAATTATATCTTTTATTTTTATTAATATTTTGCTAATTTTTTTAAAATATTATTAAACTCGTTTGTAATATACATGATAAAATAGTTTAAACGCCATTCCTTCATTCAAAGGCGTGAACCACTCCATTCACTCATCTTTACGTAACGGCACGATATTTTAGTATCAGTATTAGATCGCATTTCTTGTTATATACGCAACCATTTTCTTTAATATCGTTTCCTATCAAATGACTTGATTTAAAAGATAAAGTCAATTATTAAAATATATTTTAATTATATTATTTAATGAATATATTCCTTTTATATGAAATTCATATTCGCATTTTATTTTGAGGGCAAGTAAATGAGTTGAACATGAGCACCTATGGCATTGCTGGAAAGGTCCAACATGCATGGGACAATTGGTGGTCCTCCGTGACGTCACATGGATGCGTAGGTACGATAACCTGTGTGACGTCAACGAAGTTGATGGTTTTGTCACTCACTCGAACGAACAAATAGTCAACTCAATTGGATTTCAATATTGTTAAATGTAATAGAATCGGAAATTTAAAGAATATTATAAAATTTTATTTAAAAAATAAAAATAATTACTGAAATATATTTCAATTGTATGACGAAATTGAAATAGACATAGATGTATTTTATTTTATATTGCAACTATTTTTTTAATATCAATTGTATCATGAAATTGAAATGGAAATAGATGTATTTAATTTTAAATTGCAATCATTTTTTTAATATCATTTATAGTTAATTAGATTGGAATTTGAATGAGTGATTTCACAAAATTATTTTAATTATAAATTTAGAAAGTAAAGAGAGGAATTATTTTTTTTAAATTGGAAACAACACAAAAATAAATAGTTATAACTCAATAGAATTTTTTTATATGTATATATATGAAAATGGATAAAAATAAAGAATTGTAAAATTGTTTTTGTTTTTTTTCATTTTTTAAAAGTATATTAATATTTACATTAAAAAATTAAAGCATTTTACTTAATATAAACATTGAAATATTTTATTTATCATTATTATTCATGTAAGAATGAAAGAATTTCAGTAATTAAGAGGTAATGAAGAATGTAACTATTGTTGGTCTTTGTAATTATATTTGATGAAAAGAAAAAGGAAAGAAATTTATTGTGAAAGAAAAGGTATCTTGAGGCATTGGTTTCATGCTCTTTTATTTAATTTCTAGGTGAAAGCCTCCATTGGCACCTTCTACGTTTTGTCATTAATCAATAAAGTCATTGTCATTTTTATTATACCCTTCTTATGCTTTTGTATCATGTCAAAAGATTTATTTTGAGTCTAAAGAGTCATTTGTCACCTCCACACCAAGTAAGCCTGGATTAGGGCTATTTGATCCAGGCGGAGTCTATATATAGAGGCAAATCGACTTATTTGAGACACACACTCAACAAGTCTGATCTACAAGAGAAAGAGGTAGAAAGGAAGAGTGCAATTCAAGAGAAAGAATGAAGAAGTTCGGGAAGAAAAAAAGTGTGTTTTTGAGCTTCTCTCTCTCTCATGGGCAAATTTACTATACAAAAGTTGGGTGCAAAATTTTTGAATCAACTGCATGTCCGAAATTTTGTAACCGAAGGCTGAAATTCTAGATTGAAGCTCTGTCTGAGAAGCTGACACTTGGATACTTTGACAGGGATCATCTACTGGAAGGAACAAATGACATGGTAATTGAAAGAGGTTATTTTATAGAAATAAGGTCTTGGATTGTGTTATATTGATTTGAATCTACTAATGGAAGAGTTAGACTATGTTTTTCCCTTGGAGGAGTTTTGACCTTGCCGAGTGCCTATATCTTGTGTTGCTAGTTCTTGTGGCCTTCATATACATTTAATATAGTAATTTCTTGATGAAATATGGTCTAACATAGTAGTAAATTAATTCAACGTAATTCACATGTAATTTTCAAGGAGGGATCAAACCTTTATCCCTATAAACGTTGGTTTCTCAACATGGTGTACACTATGTAAATGTGTAGAGGAAACAATGGAACACCTTTTTCTCTAATGTCCCTTTGTTACTATGAGGAATATTGTGTCTCAATATTAATGTTTAAATTATATGTGGTAGGGTATCTCGTGTAAAGAAGCTTGGAAACTATGGTGGGATGAGCAAGGCTAAAAAATTCATCGAAACCTTCCCGCTGTGACAAATTGGGGCATTTGGATTGCTCAAAATAATTTCAACTTCCAAACCAAAGAAATAATATATGAAAAGATGACATCTCAAGCTTTAGACACTTATGAATTAAATTTTGATGTTATTTCTATTCACATGCTATGAGTTATTACACCCGACGTGGTGAAGAGAACCCATCCTTGGCCACATTTGGACAAGACTTCCCTTGCTAAGTGAAATTGCAAAGTGAGGAGGGTAGGGTCTAGTGCTTTACATAAACTAAAATAATTTCTTTAAGCTTCAAAGTGGGCTTGGAAAGGGTACAAGTAATTATGCTAAATTATACAATGCAATGCTTTTACTTCTTTTTTGGCACTAAAAAGGGTTGCAGGAAGCTTCACATTTTTTGAGACACTATGGTTGTTATAAATTGGTTTAACTAGGTCACCGTATGTCACTTGAACACACTAATTCCCATTTTGGATGAGATCATGGAATTAAAGCATGGTTTTGTTCATATTTCATGTTGTGATATCTATAGGGCGAGAAATACCCTTATTGTTGCACTTTACAAAGAGGGCACAAAACAAATATTGGGGTCATGGAATATATAAGAGACACACATTATGGCTACAAGCATAATAATTTTATAGAAGGTATGCAACTAGACTCGGACAATATTTTTACGTCAGTAACTTCCGCTGTGGTTTCCTTTGAGAAACTTTTTGGGTGGAAATATGCCTTTTATTTTGAAATATTTATTTATTTCAGTAATAATATCATGAAACATTACTATGGAAAATACTATCTTCTAATTTTGTCTTCTAGGATGGAAGTTTATTTCCAAATATCCCTTTTTAATGCACCTTGGTGCATATACAAAAGGTAATTTTCAATTCTAATAATGAAAATTATGATTTTTCCTTTGAAAGAGAAAAAGTAAGGTTTACAATTTTGGGTTTAATATTAAGGTCTATAGCAGTGGGTTTAATATTAGGCCTTATAATATTGGGTTTATGATATGGGTTGTTTAATATATAGGGTTTATAATATCATGGTTTATTATATGATGTTTTTAATATTGGTTTTAATATAAAGGATTGATAATATTGGGTTTTATAATTTTGGATTATAATATGATGCTTATAATATTACGGTTTATAATATTAATTTTATAATAAAGGAATTACAATATAGATGTTTATATACAAACAACAACATTAATGATTATTAGGTGTATGGTATATATTTATAGTGTAATATAAAAATATACTATTATAAATCCCAATATTATAACCCAATATTTCAAACCTAACAATATAAAACCTAAAACTTTATACCTAATATTAAACCTTAATAATATAAAATATATATATTAAACACCCTATATTACAAATGTTAGAAAAGAGAGAGAATAAAGAGCACTATTAAACACACAACCAAACACACTTGACACCTTTATTGATCCCCATAGGTAGAAAAATATAGGACATAAAGTTTTGACTTCGAAACATATAGATCATGAATACAATTAATGCGTTGGAAACAACAACATCTAGATTTACTCCTCATAACTCGTAATGACAATTAAACATAACATGGAAAAATTATTTTCAACACTGCCCCTTAATGCTTACATGGAAAATATTGAAAGCACATATTCCAACAATAATATTAATAATTTTCTTACTGGTATTCATCATCTACTACATCCACTCTGAAATCTCACAAATACTTCTCTTTATTTACCATCATATCCTTGAGCTATCACTTGATCCATTTAAGAAATAACCACTTCAAACCATCTTTGACGTACTTTGCAGAATTGGCACTTCTCAACCTCATAAAACATGACAGGTCAGTCGTGATACTGAACCATCCTATGGGCATACCTCCATCTGTTGAACACATGTTCTTTTTTTGTATTCCCAAGTTATCTAGGAAGGAATTCTCAGTACGAAATATATTCATAAGTAAATTATACAAGGTGACCTCTTAAACGCATAATCAAACTAACCTATAAGCCGATGTTCCTAGCTCCATACAATGCCACCAACTTATAACATATTATACATCATCAAAATTAATCATATGTTCTTGTGTCACCGTATGAATCAAGAGCCGCCAATATGAAAATATGTTAATATTTTTATAATTGGTTCTTCATTTGATTTTGCACATTCAACTTGGAAAATAACACACTATAAAACTAAAACACACACCATACAATAATAATGTATATATATTCATATATATTAGAAGAGTTTGGGAGTCTTAGGTGTGTATTCTTCCTCATTCTCAGGTTTTACAGAATCTTCATGCATAAAATCTTATATATATTATGTGTTAGTTAAATTTGATGACTCTTTCAATTTTCCTTTTGGAAGGTATTTAGCATGGATTTTGCAAATTAGCATTGTATTTCCTTTTCTTAGATAATAGAGACATTCAGCTGAGCTTCTACTTTTCTTCTTCCCTGTTGAAAAGAGTGCAATTAAATTTTTTAAATTGCCTTCAATGTCTTCCGCTTTCATTCTCTTTTATTCTGCTAGGAGTGTTTCTATCATTTCATCAAGAGAGTTAAAAGATAATTGGCTTAAAGTAAAAATATTAATGTCATAATTTGAAGACAAGTTATTCAACAATATACTGATTGCATCTTCATCATCTACTTTAAAGAAAATTTCTTCAAACTTCCTTATGAGAGATTTTAGTTTGTTTATATGTGTCGACGAGTTCTGCTATCGATGTTGTATATCAGCAACACTCAAGGGCTACCTCGATCTTGCGGGAATTTTAACTGAAAACCTAGTCTATTCGAGTTAAGGATATTTGGGATGGTTTCCACTTGTTGAGATGTTTTCGTTGATATATGGCACACCACATAATTCTTAACGGTTTGAGAGATATCTGTGTTTGAAGTTACTAACCCCAGTTAGTGGGCTAAAAGCCCATGGGGTTGTGGCATGACACTAATAATTGGTTGTGATCATTGAATAGTAAATAATTAATAATTTTTTAAGCTCCTAAAATCCCTCCAACATTCACTTGTTGAAGTCCCTCTCAACCTAAGAATTTATATAAATTGTGATCCTCATATCCTCCTCATGTAAGGATTTCGCTACTAAAAACAAATCATTGTGGAATTTTCGCTATAACTTTTTTTTTGCAAAGCTTCATATGCTAAAAAAAAAAAACCACTTGGGTGAAATCTTTTTGAATCTCGTGTCCAAATTTAAGTTCTTGGTTCGCTATATTTTTGGAGATAAGATCCGTGGAAATTTCTAGGTTATTTTCAAAGCCCGAATTTCACCTCAAAGATTGGACCTTGTGAAAAACTGGCTACAACTATCTCTCTCGAGAAGCACATTGTAATCTCTATAAAAAGTACTTTATAGTGTAACACCCCCAATTTTAAAAGTTGAATTTTTAAAGTTAGACATTTGTCCTTTAATCCTAAGGTGGTGGACCCCAAAGGATAGCATGGTGTGAATGGTAACTGCATATTTAAATCGAGGAAATAAATATGAAAATGACTGTACATTTTCGACTCAAGATGAGAATTAGAGATCATCACAAATCCACAGAGAGCAGATGGATACAACAACCACAATCTTTCAAAAATCTTTGAAAGAAATTAATTTAGATTTTGAGGAGGAATCTAAATTTCCCCAATGAAGAGGAAAGTAGTTGGGAAGAGGTAAGAAAAGATGGAAAAGCTGAGGAAAAGCATAAAACAGCTTTAAAGAGTCCCAAATGGGAAGCCTAGGCTAAACAGGAAAGAAAGCATCCTGCTATTCTGGACGCAGAATTAGAAACATGCTTTGGGGAAATATGAGCTTAAATAAGCTGCTCCTAAGCAGATTAGAGGTTGATCTGTCCTAGGAGGTGATCTCAGCTCGGCGGTGAGTTCTGGGAGACAAAGAGAACTCTAAGGTTGGGAGGTTGGTCATTTGCAATAGTGGTATGTTCCTGAAAATTTTGTTATTTTGAATTACTATGGTATGAATTGGCTACATATAAAATAAAATTGATTGTTATGAGTTATTTTGGTACTACATTTAACAGAATTCATTTAAGGCAACCACCTTCCAAAATTCTGTTTAGTTGTAGACCAGTGCTCTATGAAGTAGAAACCTACAGAATTTTTAAACCAAGGTAGGTTTAAATATGAAGGTACTTAATCTCCATAGGAAATTAAATACTAGCTTAGTTCTGATGTATACAGAGGTGAAATTATATGCTCATAGGTATATTAGAAAAATATGATAGCAGAACTGATATCTACCTAGTGCAATTAAGGAGAAGCAAAGGACATTAAAATAGCTATATTGAGTTAATTCCAAATCCAGAAGTAAAGCTACCTTTAGCTGTAATAATCATAAGAATTTCCTTTAGAATCTCTGCACAGTTGTAGAAAACAACACAGTGGACCTGCATCTAGAAAAATTCTTCATTTTCTGCTGGTTTAAATCTGGGGGACTATTACTTTTACAAGAAAAAGGTTTGATTCACTTTAATCTGCTTCTGCTTATAAGATAAATTTCATACGTACATATCTATATATAGAGGAATCTACAATCTGAATGTAGAAAAACAAAAATTGGGAAATACCATAACCTAACATACTAGTACTTTATAATTGTTGAACTTCTCAAGAAACCAAACTGAGAGATAGAAAAGAAAAGAGCTTCTATTCTCGAGTCTATACTATTAGAGAAAAATCTTCTAACCACCTTAATTTCCATGGCATCACATATATATTTATATATAGAAACAAATATATAATTGCAAACTTTATGTTGGAGACACTAACCTAAACTTCGCTTGGAAAGATATAACATTAATATCCAAATTGAAAGAATCAAATTACGAACCCTTTAGCCCTTAGTCAACAAAAGTATATGATTTAAATAAACTTTGAGAACTATTCAATAACATGCGCGACATCATTTAAAAAGCGTGCGCCATACGCTTGGCTAGGTCTGCATGGTATAAAAACAAACGAAAATGATTCTCACTGTGGAAATCACCGCATGATCGGCCAGATCCAAACATAACACGAAAATTTTATCCATTATCGTGACAGTATTAAAATTTGTTCTCACAATATGGCCGCCGTCGGATCGGATAGACCAAACACCATACGAGATCATTTGTCATTTTAGTGCGCGGGAAACCATTTGGGTATTCCTTTAGCGGTGACCATGGGGGTTAACAGTAGTGAACACCTGCATAAACATGAGAGTCAGGTAAAACCATGCGTGCCTGTACATGTTTAGCACTGCGGCATTGTAAAACGAAATTAGCATTGCGGCATTGTAAAAAAAAAAAAAAAAAAAAAAAACCGCTGACCTCTCTAGAGATAGAGTAACAATAGGAAAACGAGGGATAATATCTCTAAATTGAAATGGGTTTCATTTTGGGTGGCTGGAATTAAAAGTATCTATCCACGTAAGTATAATATTTCTCCTCCTTCTCCGGAGCCGAGAAAGGGAATTTATTCGGTTAAAATAAATGTTGCAGCTAAAAAATGTTAACAGCATATTAACGAGGTACCTGGTGGATAAATTTAAAACTTCTTAGAGTCCCGTTTTAAAAATAAAAAATAAATGCATTGAACAGCCAAATCAAAAATTATAAACAGTAGCGCTGCGTTGGGTAACTGTCGATAGCTCTGCGTGAGGTTGTTCACCTGTAGCTCAGCTACTGATACGAATTCAACGATACATACCACACTGTATTTAGCATATTAAACATAATCGATATTTGTAGATTCAAAAAGTGCTGGTACTCAACTGAAAGAGAAAGGGAAATAACTGCGCTGGAAACCAACAGAAACGCGGTGTTAAACCACGGGATTCTAGTAGCTGAATGAACGAAATAGAACTACTGATTGAAAAAATTTCTCGTTCCATCCTCAATACCTCTCAGTCACATGGATGAAACGTAGGTAGGTAGAGAATCCATTACAATAGAACCAGCGCAGAACTGGAACTACTAGACACGAAAGGAAACCAGTGACTGGGCGAGTTACAGGGTACCTGTAACAAAGGACCGAATGGGCAAAACAAACATTGCACCAGTCAGCGTGGTGGAGGAATGCGTTATTAAACGAATGATAAACATAGAAGAAAGAATTTTAGTCTTATGCCGAAACTAGCCAGAAAACAACCAGACCTGTAGTATAATAGAACCGATGCATGAAAGATGAAGAAAAGGAGCGGTTCAAAAAAATCTGAGTGCCAATGTGCTGAGGGTAAATCGCACGCCTTTGGGGCATGCACAGCAAACGATTCAACTTCCTGTAGGCTGGAGTAAAATGTTAACGGGGAAAATGAAATGATCAGGATCCGAGTTGGGGTTAAAAGTGAGAAAACGCAACCCTAATACCTGGGATCAACCAAAGGACGAACGAGACATTCGAGTCAGATTAGTGCAACTTGCAGAAACTAAAACCCTAGTCTGCAATGAAAACGCACGGCATGAGATCTTGAGATGGATTCTAGGAACCTTGTCGAGCAGGTAAACCTGTGATTTTGAAAGATGAAACGTATTAGAATGGGACGTGTGTATTTTCTTTTGTGCCCGACTACGTGAGGTACTGCTATTCAGTACAAAAAAAAACAACGGAGATGCACGCAGACGCCATCGTGACCAGTAAACCATATGACCACTCCATAGAACAGTAACCTCATAAATTTCTCACGTGTAAAAAGGGGCCGGGATTTAATATGGGTGATTGACATGTAGCGATCCCCGGGAAAGAGATCACGTGTAGAGATTATATGACGGTATAGAGTACAGTAAATAGATAGGATAAGACTGTAGACCTTCGGTGTAACACTCAACTGATTGTTATATCAAGGAGGGAGCACGTACACATATGCCACCATGACACAGTATGGGAATGAACATAATCATTTCATGAATCGTCCTCCACATATTCTAGGGATGTAAATGAGAATATAATAAACTTATGTTATGAGAAGATGGGTGATGATATAAAAATCTTATATCATGAGGATGTAAAAATGGAAATATAACAATCTCAGAATATGTAGATTAAACGGTAAGAAGTGATTATCTTTTACGAGTAGATGAGGGTAACATCTTATATGATGTGTTTAATTTTAAAAGTGTTATATTACATGAGTTGAAATAGGGTTATAAACACATATATAGGGGATATATATATATATATATGTGTGTGTACATTCAATTCAACCTTATTAAAAGTGGTTTAGATATATACGTGGAGTCACTGATATGAACAAGAGGTGTATTATCAATATATAGGTAACATATATATATGTGTGTGATTCAAAGGTACATGTGTTGAATATACATATATGTTATGTGAGATTATTGGAAAGTATGTATATCCATATAGCCTATGTTTATATTATGGAAAAAAGAAAGAAAGGAGAAACACATCTCTTGATATTATAAAGGGGTATGGATATATATATATATATATATAGATATATATATATATATATGGGGTTGAGGAGTGTTCAATGTTTTATGAAGATGGAAATGCTAGATGATTAGAGGAAATTATATCAAAAGGGAAGTAAAGTTAAAATTCTGAACTCATTATTCAAATAACTAGGTGAATAGAGAGGAAACCCCAGTATATCGATTTTTTTTTTTTTCCTTAAACTGGAGGAGTTACAAATAGTGCACGGATTGAAGTTTTCTGTGTATCAGTTTCAAAGCCGAAGGAGGAAACAATCACACGTGGCACACCGTACAAGTTTTCTCTCTTGAAGTAGTCCATAATTAGGTCATTGTGAGAGATTGGACATAACTTTGCCTTGAAGAATCCAAATCAAGTTAGACCTATGGCATTGGAAATAACACTCAGAGGGCTACCACAAGACTAAACATCACATATTGGGGATCTTAAATCATAGAGATATATCATATTAAATATCAAGCTCTTAGAAGGTAAGAAAAAATTAGATCATGTACTCTCAAGGGCTACAAAGAACCAAATTTTCTAGGGAAACAAAGCAAAGCAAGGTGCATAAAAATGATGTAGCAGAGGTAAGCTCTAGGTAATTATCTTATGTATATGCATGTTCATCTCCTAATTGCATTAGGTTCTTTGTATTCTAATTTTTTATTTATTTTTAGCACTGACATATGCTCTGTAGGATGAAGTAAGTTGTGTTATTATCCTGTCATGGTTATTTCCTTGAAGAATTTTTGCATGTATTATATATTCATCAAGATAAGACTCAATGCATGATCTAATGTTCTGAAGAGTGAGAAAGGGTAGCATGAAAAGAGAAACAATCAAGGTGCAGAACAACAGCAAGAAGTTCACCACATGAAGTCTTAAAGTGGGCAACACTGCATACATTCATTGTAAATGTATCATTGTACTGAGTCATTGTAAAAGCATCATCGTAAAAGTTGTACAAGTGTCTATCTACCAAGATTTGAAGAGGAAGTGTTAGGAGGTATAGGATCATTATTAGGTGGTTGTGTCATAGTTTGGGTTATGGTCTAGTGTGTCTTCTTCTTCTACATCATTCTATATCATTGTAAAGTGGACCATTTTCCCTGGTATGGGATTCCATTATTATTTTATTCTTCTATAACATGGTAGGGTGGTGCTAGGCTACTGCATGAAATCACCAAAACGTTCAAGCCTATGAAAACTTTAGGGTGGTAGGGTGGTGCTAGGGTGAGTTGTAGCTCATTGGGTATTGGGGCATCCGTTCAGTTGACTACTGAAGAATCTCGGGCGTTGGAGTGTCCATCCAATGGAAGTTGGAGAGGAATTCCTTTCTATATTCTAGGAAGTTAGACCTTTCTTTTCAATTGGAGTTGAAGATTAAATAATTATTATAAAAGTATTCAGGTGGTTTTTGTCTCGGAGGGTGTTTCCACCTTAAAATTTGTGTGCATTTGAATTTATTTTGTTTACTGTTATCATTGTACAAACACTAATAATAATTTAATTTAACTAACGCTCTGAAAGATTAATAATAACACTAATTTAAAGAAATATTGATTTACCCCCCTCTCAGTATTTCCAACAATATGAGTAACCGAAGATGAGTCATCATGAATTTTCAGTTTGAATAGTTATAATTTTAAGGTGAACTTTGCATTCACAAATTTCTCTCCAAATATTTGACTTAATTCTTGCTAAATTTCTGTACAAGTTTTTTCTAACTTTATTAAGTGAAGCTAAGAATTTGAAAGAGAGAGACCAATAATAGAATTTTATTTTTCTTTAGTTTTATTCCAAATGAGTAATTGAGCCCAATCCATAGGTTCTTTTTCATTCCCTTTAACAAGGCCCCATAAGTTTTTATTCATCGTTTTCAACTGAATTTCAACTTTCCATGTATGGAAGTTATCCCCATTAAAATTTTCCCATGGCAAAAAATCCACCTTTCACAAGAATTTCAATTTAGTTTTTAAATACTAGCTTGGATTGGAGCTACCTTGATTTTATTTTTATTTTTATTCTAAAAAATTGATCAATAGATCTCACATGCGGATCTAAGAGAAGTTGACCTAATCACAAAATGTGTAGGTGCAAACATTGTTGTTGACATCACCACAAATAACAACACTTCTAACACTGCACGACTAAGTGGATCTTAGATCCAACAACCCAATCTCAGATCCATATCAAAGGTCTCATACTTGATGATCACTTTCCTTATGTTACAGATATTGACGTTATCTTGTGGTATAGTGAATTAGGAGGCCAATCTGAAAGAACTATGTGAAGGAAAATTCAAAGTGGAAGAGGGCTCAAAATCAGACACTAAGTCACCATTTATCACATTACGTTTGAGAAGAGTTAGGAAAACTCATAATAGAAATTTCTAGCCACTTCCCATGTGATACATAACTATTCTCAGATCTCAATGAATCTGCTATGGAAAATCTTGTGGATAAATCCGCTTCATAGATCCATTGCTTCAGAATATTGAATTGAGGCCCTCATTCCATGCTATAGAGATTTAGCCCACACATATGACAACGAGGAGACCAACAACATGCTTTTAAGAGGGACGATGACCCTCAACTAGTGAATTCTGCTACATGTGATTGGAGAGTGGCCCTTAAAATGACATCAGCTAAGAAATCCATTGCATATGGTTCCCCTGTCTCTACACGATCAATAACGGAAACATTGTTGCATAAATGGCTTGTTCAATGCTAACTATAAGGAAGTAAATTGCATAATAGGTTCTTAGATCGATATTTGTGCACCACAAGCGGAAAAGGAAACATACGTATATATATTTAATTGGGGAATAAAACTAAAACACATGTAGATTGATCTCAGCCTTATGTCTCTGATACCATTTTAGAAAAAGAGAGAGAAGAGAGAGAATTATTAAAAACACAACCAAACACACTTGATACCTTTATTCATCACTACAGGTACAAATATATAGGATATAAATTCAATACTTCGATAGATCTAGATTGTGATTACAACTCCTGCATTGGAAACAACAAAATCTAGATTAGCTCCTCATAACTCTTAGTGATAACTACACATGACATGGACCTATTTCTTCCAACAATAAAACCAATACTATAAATTGTAATACTAAAAGAAATGTTATAAGTCGTAATATCATAAACTCTAAAATATAAACCCTATATATTAAACCCTAATTTTTTAAAGCCCTATATTATAATCCTAATATTATAGACATTATATATTAATCACCCAATGTTATAAATCCTAATATAAACTGAAGATTATCAATCCTATATTAAAAATATCATATTATAAATGCCATATTTAATATTAGAGTTTATAATTCCCTACCATAAACCTATTAATTATTGATGTGGTTGATATATAGCTATGGAAGCATATTTAAAATTGTGGTTTTGCTAGTTTACACTTCAAAACAAATGTGGTTCTGCTATGTTAAAATAAGATAACTAACTCCTGCATGGAGATTTAACTATATTTATAATGTCAGTTAAGTGAGAGTTGAGTCAAGTCGAGATAAGCGATAGATGAATTTGGTATGTGTGTTCATGTCAAGTTATATTAGGCAAGTCATTAGTCAAAAACATTTAAATACCTTTAACCGGGTTCATTGTATTAATATTAATATTGAAGTTTCTATGTTTAATAGAAGAGCTGCAACTCATGTGTTACTATGTGTGAATCATTTATGTTATTTGTGCCTTTACTCTTCTTCCGTTCCAACAAATTGGTATCAGAGAAAGGTTAGAGAGATTCAGGGAGGACAGATTAGAAATAATCCATGTGTGAGATGAGAATTTTTTTTCTCACTTATTTCAGCCAAAACACATGTGGCAGTTATAATCAAGGCATTAAATGCTAGTGGGGTTATCAGAGAGCCCTGTTACAAATAAAAGAGTTGTCGTGATCTCTTAGCATGCGGGGAGCCCTGGTTATTGGATGCGTTAAGGAACTAACGTAGAACACAACCATTGTGAGGGGAGTTACCATGTTGTGGTATTAAACTAACAACATGTTAAAGGTTAAAAAATATGTCAACAAGAATTCCTTCAAGAATTATGTTCTTCCATACAAGTCATATACGTATCAACATTTTTTTTAAAAAGGTTTGATTTCTTTAACATCTCTTTCATAAAGCATGCGAGTGTAAAATGAATGTTTTAAAAGGAGTTTTTTTATTATTTTTGAAAATTTATTCATATAAAAGTTTATTTTATATATAAAATAATTTTTTTTATAAAATAATTTTTTATATAAAATAAAACTTGGAGTTTTATTATAAGAGTTATTCTTTTATCTTCGTAAATCATATAAAAAAAGGAAACTTAGGATTTCACAGGGAAGGATAATGATGTGTGGACCATTAATATGAAGACCATGTTGAAGGTGTGTGATGTTTGGGATCCTGTGAGGTTTGGGTTTTTAGAACCTCAGAGTGACGGTGAAGAATGATCTCTCCCTAATAGAGAGAGGGAACAATGGAAGAAAGACAAAAGGACAAATGCAGAAGCATTACAGTGTATTCAGTAAGGAGTGGACCGAACAATGTTCTAGAAGATTATGATTATGTCTTCAATAAAGGAAACATGGCAAAATTTGGCGACAAGCTATCAAGGTATGACAAAAGTAAATATTGTTAAATTTCAAAACTAAAACATATTTTGAAAATTTGGAGATAAATGAGAAAAAGGAAATTTATTCTTTCATGGATGGATTCATGTCTGTTGTAGATCAATTAAAAATTTATGATGAATATATTAAACATCGAATAGTGATTGAGATGGTCCTTAAATATTTTCTTACCAAGTTTGATGTTGTGGTAGTAGCCATAGAAGAATCCAAGGATTTGGAAACACTAACAGTTAATGATTTGATGCGATCACTTTTATTGCATGAGGAAAGGATAAATATATATAAGGATTCCACTTTAGAAAATGCTTTTAAAAGACAAATTTCTACTTCAAGTGCTCAAGAAATAGATAGATCAAGAGTCAAAGCACGAGGCATAAGATATGGTCATCAGAGAGATGGATGAGAAGTGCATGAACATGAAAGTGAAAGAAACAAAAAACCCTTAAACAATAATCAAAGGTTTGACAAATGAAAGGTGAGAAGTTATTATTGTAATAAATTTGGTCATTATGTCCGTGATTGCAATAAGAGGATAATGAATAAAGGAAACCAAAGAGCTAATGTTAGTACAGAGAATACTAACTCCATGTTCCTATCTTGCCAGAACATACATGAACCATCCGATAATGTATGGCTATTAGACAATGGTTTTAATAATCACGACACACAAAAGGAATTTGGTTGAAAATTTGGATCAATTAGTGAAGAGAGAGGTAAATTTGGGGACTGAAAAGACTATGGATGTAGATGGAAAAGGAGTGGTCAACATTTTAAACAAGCAGGGGGAGCCAAAGAAATTCTCCGAGGTAAATTATGTTCCTAGTATTAAACATAACTTGATAAGTGTTGGTCAATTTAAACATAAAGGATATAGAGTTATCTTTTAGGGAAAAGAGTTTATTATTTATTAGAAGCCCCAAGCAAGCAAATAATAGAAAAGGTGTCGATGACAAGGAACAAAATATTTTCTCTAATTATGAATTATAGTGATCATGTTAGTTCTTTTACAGTTGCATGTTCTAGTGATTATTGAGTTCTTTTATAGTTGCATGTTCTAGTGATTATTGGTTATGGCACTTTCGGTTTAGACACTTGTAATTTTATGGTTTAAGATTGTTGTAGCAGAAACAGATGGTTAGAGGATTAGTTCCCATCAAAGAACCTGCTAGTGCGTGTGAGTGTTTCATCTGGGGAAGGAAAAATTGTGAAATTTTTCCAAAAGGAGTTGCATACAGAGAAAAGAAACCTCTTGAGTTGGTGCATACATACTTGTGTGGAGCTATGAAGACATAGTCAATTGGTGGAAGTTGTTACTTTCTCATTTTTATTGATGATTGTAGCAGAAATACTTGGGTTTACTTCTTGAAGAAAAATTCTGAATCTTTTGCGAATTTTAAAGAATTCAAAGCCTTAAAAAAGAACCCAATTGATCGACAGATCAAGGTATTTATGTCACACCATGGTGGAGAATATGATTCGAAGGAATTCCACGAGTACTGCAAAGACCATGGAATCATAAGGAAATTTACAATGAGATACACACCGAAATAGAATGGTGTGGTAGAGAGAAATAACATAAAGGTTATCAACATGACAATGAGCATGTTGAAAGAAAGAAAATTGTGTAACGAATATTCAAAAGAAGTAGTTGCATGTAATGTTTATGTACTAAACAGATCACCTACAAATAGTGTTATAAACAGAGTACCAGAAGGTTCATGGTTAGGTATGTATTGCAGCGTATATATTCTCATAGTTTTTGGATCTGTAGCCTATGCACATGTACCTAAGTAGATAAGAGGAAAATTGGATGATAAAAGTGAAAAATGCATATTTAATGGTTATAGTGAGTAGTTAAAAGCTTACGAATTGTATAATCCTATCACCAAGAAGACTATAATTAGCAGAGATGTTTTGTTCAAAGAAAAAGAGTTATAGAATGGGACTGTAGAAAAAACAGTTGATGCATGACCACCAATAATGGAAGAGGATGATTTGCCATACAAAGAGAAACAAAAATCAAAAGAGAAGACATGAAACAGAGTCACACCAAAAAGGACTCCAATATTTTTTGAGTGGCATGCATCTTTGAGAAGATCAACATACAAAAATTCTCCTAACAGCCAACTAGGTGATGAATCAACCAATCGTAAGAGAAATATAATAAGTTTGAAAGATATTTATGATGATTTGGATGTTAGTTAAAAAATTTCATTGTTATCATTTCAACCTTCTTCGTTTGAAGAAGCAATCAAAGACGAAAATTGGGTGCAAGCCATGGATGAAGAAATTGAAGCTATTGAAAATAATTATACATGGGATTTGGTTGATTTTCCAAAGGATAAAAATCTCATTGGTGTGAAGCGGGTGTACAAGAAAATTTTGAATGAGAAAGGTAAAATTGACAGATTTAAAGTAAGACTTATAACAAAAGGATTCTCAGAGAAACCAAGAATACATTTTGGAGAAAATTCTACTCTGGTAGCCATATTAGATACCGTAAGAGAAGTTCTAGCCACAATAACACAAAACAAGTGGAAATTTTATCAGATGGATGTCAAATAATTCTTTTTTCATAGAATTCTAGAAGAATAAATTTATGTGCATCAGCCTCGAGGTTATGAAGTTTAAGGTAAGAAGAAAATGTTTACATGTTGAAGAAAGTGCTCTATGGACTGAAGCAAGCACCTAGAGCATGGTATAGTAGAACTGACAACTACATGATTAATAATGGATTTTGTAGAAGAGACATTGAGCCTACCTTATACACAAAGGTACATGAGCATGGACAGATATTGATTATTTTCTTATATGTTGATTACATGACTTCTATACTAATCTTGAGATAGACGAATTTAAAGTATCCATGAAGAAAGAATTTGAGATGATAGATATTGGTCTCATAATATATTTTCTTGGCATAGAAGTTGAGCAATTTGAAAAATGAATTTTTATTTTCCAAAATAAGTATGCTATAGATTTGCTCAAAAGATTCAGGGTGGAAAATTGCTGAAAAGATTTAGGATTAGATAAAATTTCTTCCTACTTCCTTATGAGATATTTTACTTCACTTATATGAGTAAGAGAAGATGTGTCATCATGAATTTTTAGTTTGAATAGTAGTAATTTTAAGGTGAACTTCGTATTCACAAATTCCTCTCCTAATGTTTGACTTAATTCCTTACAAATTTCTATACAATTTTTTTCTAAATTTATTTAGTGAAGCTAGGAATTTGAAAGAGAGAGACCAATAATAGAATTTTATTTTTATTCCCTTCTCTGCCAAATGAGTAATTGGGCCAAATCCATAAGTTATTTTTCGGTCCCATTAACAAGGCCCCATAAGTTTTTATTCATCATCTTCAAATGATTTTTAACTTTCCATGTATGGAATTTATGCCCATTAAAATTTTCCCATAGATAAAGATCGACCTTTCACAAGATTTTCAATTTCTTTTATAAATATTACCTTGGATTGGAGCTACCTTGATATTACTTTTATTTTTATTCTAAACGATTCCTCAGGAGATCTCACATGCGGATCTAGGAGATGTTGACCCAATCAGAATATGTGCAGGTGAAAATGTTTTTGTTGACATCTCCATAAATAACAACAATTCTAACGTTGCTCGGATATGCAGATATTAGATCCATCAACTCGATATTAGATCCATATCAGCAGTCTCATACTTGATGATCACTCTTCTTATGTTATAGATCTTGATGGAATCTTGTGGTACAGTGAATTGAGAAGTCAATCAGAAAGAATCGTGTGAAAGTAAATTCAAAATGGAAGAGGTCTCAAAACCAGACACCTTTTCAGTGGCTTTATGTTTCGCTTTTTCAGGGAGGATTATATTGTTGAAGAATTTCTCACTAAGTCACCATTTATCGAATTACTTTTGAGAAGAGCTACAAAACGTCATACTCGAAAGTTCCATCCATTTCCCGTGTGAAACACAAATATTTTCATCTCTCAATGAATTTGTTGTGGAAAATATTGTAGATAAATCCATTGCATTGATCCGCTACTCCAGAGTCTTGGAATGAAGCCCTCATTCCATGATATAGAGATTTACGACATGCGGATCACAACGAGGAGACCAACAACATGCTTTTAAGAGGGCTGATGACTCTCAATAAGTGAATTCTGCAACATGTTATCGAAGAGTGGCCCATGAAATAACATCAACTAACAAATCCATTGGATATGGTTCCTCTGTCTCTACACGATCAATAGCGTAAACATTGCTGCATAAATGGCGTGTTGAATGTTAACTACAAGGAAGTAAATTCCATAATAGGATCTTAGATCCCTATCCGTGCACCACAGGCGAAAAAGGAAACATACGTATATATGATTTATCTCAGCCTTATGGCTCTAATACCATTTTAGAAAAAGAGAGAGAAGAGAGAGTATTATTAGAAACAAAACCAAACAAACTTGGTACCTTTATTGATCACCACAGGTACAAACAGGTACAAATATATAGGACATAAACTACAAACTTCGATAGATCTAGATCATGACTACAACTCCTTCATTGGAAACAAAAAAAATTATATTGGCTTCTCATAACTTCGAATGACAACTACACATGACATGGAACCATTACTTCCAACAATAAAACTAATACTATAAACTATAATACTAAAATAGATGTTATAAATCATAATATTATAAACTCTAAATTATAAACCCTATATATTAAGCCCTAATTTTTTAAAGCCCTATATTATAAATCCTAATATTATAAACCTTATATATTAATCACCCAATTTTATAAATTGTAATATTAAACTGAATATTATCAACCCTATATTACAAATATCATATTATAAATGCTATATTTAATATTAGGTTTTATAAGTCCCTACCATAAACTTAATAATTATTTATGTGGTTGACATATATCTATGGAATCATATTGAAGTGGTTATGCTATTTTACACTTCAAAACAAATCTGGTTATGCTAGTGTTAAAATAAGATAATTAACTCTCACATGATGATTTAACTATATTTAGAAAGTTAGTTAAGTGAGTGTTGAGTTGTGTTGAAACAAGTGATAGATGAATTTGGTAAGTGTGTGCAAATCAAGTCATATTGGGGAAGTCATTAGCTAAAATTTTTTAAATACCCTTAACCAGGTTCATTGTATTAATATTAAGATTGAATTTTGTGTGATAAATAAAAGAGTCGCAGCTTGTATGTTATTATGTGTGAATTATTTGTGTTATTTGTGTCTTTACTCTTCTACCTTTCCAACAAATTGGTATCAGATCAATGTTAGAGAGAGTGGGAAGATAGATTAGCAATAATCCATGTGTGAGACGAGATTTTTTTTCTCACTTGTTGAAGCTAGAATACTTCCGACAGTTATACTCACGAGTTAAACCCTAGTGGGCTCAACCCGGAGCTGTGTTACAAATAAAAAATATGTCTTGATTTCTTAGCATGTAGGGAGACTTATTTATTGGGTGTGTTAAGGATCTAACGTGGAACAGTACCATTGTGAATAGCGTTAGTATGATTCTGTATTAAACTTACGACGTGTTAGTGGTTAAAAAAATGGTCAACGGAAATTCATTCAAGGATTATGTTATTCCTTAAAAGTCATATACGTACGAACGTTTTTTAAAAAAGGTTTGGTTTCATTAAAATATCTTTCATATAGTACATGAGTGTGAGTGTAAAACGAAAGTTTTAAAATGATTTTTTTTATTATTTTTGAAAAGTGATTAATATAAAAGTTTATTTTATACATAAAATATTTTTTTATATAAAATAAAACATCGGGTTTTATTATAAGGGTTATTTTTTTTAATTTGTAAAGCATATAAAAAAAAGGAAACTTAGGGTTTCATAAGAGAAGTGAACTTTTTTTGAAGAAACATGGCAACATCGAGTTTGTAGCCATAGATTTCTTCTTTCATAGGGAGGGATTATGATTTGTGGGTCATTAAGATGGAGACCATGTTGAAGGTGCATGATGTTTTGGATCGTGTGAGGTTTGGGTTTTCAGAACCTCGGAGTGAAGCATAACAATAAACACTCACTAATGCAGACAGGGAACAATGGAACAAAGATAAATGGAAGAATGCACAAGTGTTGCTTCTTATTCAGAAAGGAGTGGACTGAGTAGTGTTCTAGAAGATTATGATTATGTCTTCAGCAAAGACAACATGGGAAACTATGGTGAAAAGCTATCAAGGTATGACAAAAATCAATATTGTTAAATTGTAGAATACTAAAAGAGATTTTGAAAGTCTGTAGATAAAGGAGACAGAGGAGATCGATTCTTTCATGGATCAGGTGATGTCTATCATAAATCAGTTAAAAATTTATGATGAAGATATTAAGGATTAAACAGTCATGGAGAAGGTTCTTAGATCTTTGTCTACCAAGTTTGATGTTGTGGTAGCAGCCATAGAATAAGCTAAGGATTTGGCAACACTTACCATTGATGAGTTTATGGGATCACTTCAATCACATGAGGCAAGGATAAATATAAATAAGGATTCCACTTTCGAAACTTCTTTCAAAATTCAAGTTTATATTTCAAGAGGCCGAGAAATAGGTAGATCGAGAGGCAGAGGACGAGGCAGAAGATATGATCATCAGAGAGACGACCGAGAGGAGCATGAACTTGAAAATGAAAGAAAAATCAAAAGATTCAAAAATAATCAAAGGTTTGAAAAATAAAAGGAAAGATGTTATTATTGTAGTAAATTTGGTCACTATGTCCCTGATTGCAATAATAGGATAGATGATCAGGGAAACCAAAGAGATAATATTAGTATAGAGAATACGAACTCCATGTTCTTGGCTTGCCATAACATGCATGAATCATTTGATAATGTGTAGCTATTAGACAGTGGTTTTAATAACCACATGACATACAACAAGAATTTGGTTGCAAATTTGGATAAATCAGTGAAGATAGAGGTAAAGTTGGGGACTGACAAGACTATGGATGTAGATGGAAAATGAGTGGTCAAAAAATTGACCAAGCAGGGGGAGCCAAAGAAAATATCAAAGGTATATTATGTTCCTAGTCTTGAACATAATTTGCAAGTGTTGGTCAATTGACAGAAAAAGGATATAGAGTTCTCTTTCAGGGAGAAGAGTTTATTATTTATTAGAATCCCCAAGCAAGAAACTGATAGAAAATGTGTCGATGATGAGGAACAAAAAATTTCCTCTAATTATGAATTATAGTGATCAGGTTAGTTATTTTAAAGTTGCATGTTCTAATGATTACTGGTTATGGCACTTTCAGTTTGGACACTTGCACTTTTCTGGTTTAAGATTGTTGCAGCAAAAACATATGGTTATAAGATTACCTCCCATCAAAGAACCTATTAGTACTTGTGAGTGTTGCATCTTGGGAAAGAAAAACCATTAAATTTTTCCAAAGGGAGTTGCATACAGAGTAACAAAACCTCTTGAGTTGGTGCATATAGACTTGTGTGAATCTATCATGACATAGTCGATTGGTGGAAGTTGATACTTTCTCACTTTTATTGATGACTATAGTAGAAATACTTGTGTTTACTTCTTGAAGAAGAAGCTTGAAACTTTTGCAAAGTTTAAATAATTCAAATCCTTAGCATAGAACCAAAGTGATCGACAGAGTAAGGTATTGAGGTCAGACCGTGGTGGACAATATGATTTGGAGGAATTCCATGAGTAATACAAACAACATGGAATCATAAGACAGTTTACAATGAGATACACAACACAACATAATGGTATAGCAGAGAGAAAGAACAGAAAAATTATTAACATGACAAGGACCAAGTTGAAAGTAAGAAACCTATCTAATGAATATTGGGAAGAAGCTGTTGAATGTGATGTTTATGTAATAAACAAATCACCTACAAATAGTACGATAAACAGAGTACCACAAGACGCATAGTTAGGTATGTCTTGCAACGTATCTCATCTCATAGTTTTTGGATGTGTAGACTATTCACGTGTACCTAAGAAGATAAGAGGAAAATTGGATAGTAAAAGTGAAAAATGCATATATACTAGTTATAGTGAGCAGTCAAAAGCTTACGAACTATATAACCTTGTCACCATGAAGACCATAGCTAGTAGAGATGTTGTGTAAAAGGAACAAGAGTCATGGAATGGGACTGTAAACAAAAAAATAGATGCACAACCACCATTAATGGAAGAGGATGATGTAACAAATAAATAGCAACAAGAATCAAAATAGCAGACACAAAACAGAGTCACACCAACAAGGAATCCAAGATTTTTTGAGCAACATGGATTGTTAAGAAGCTCAACATACCAAAATTCTCCCAGCAGCCAATCAGCTGATGAATCAAGCAATGGTAAGAGAAATATGAGAAGTCTGAAATATATTTATGATGATTTCGATGTTAGTTCAAATTTTGATTTTTTTTCATTCCAACCTTCTTCGTTTTAAGAAGAATCAAAGACGAAAATTGGGTGCAAGCCATAGATGAAGAAATTGAAGCTATTGAAAAGAATAATACATGGGATTTGTTTAATTTTCCAAAGGATAAAAATTTCATTTGTGTGAAGTGGCTGTACAAGACAAATTTGAATGAGAAAGGTGAAATTGACATATTTAAAGAAAGACTTGTAGCAAAAGGATTCTCAGAGCAACAAGGAAAATATTTTGGAGAAACTTCTACTCCGGTAGAAAAATTGGATATTGTAATAGAAGTTCTAGCCACAACAGCTCAAAACAAGTGGAAATTTTATCAGATGGATGTCAATAATCATTTTTTAATGGAATTTTAGAAGAAGAAATTTATGTGCAGCAACCTCGAGGTTATGAAGTTGATGGTAAAGAAGAAAAAATTTACAGGTTGAAGAAAGTGCTCTATGGAATGAAGCACACACTTAGAGTGTGGTATAGCAGAACTAACAAATACATGATTAGGAATGGATTTTGCATAAGCAACATTGAGCCTATCTTATAGACAAAGGTACAGGAGCATGTACAGATATTGATTGTTTGCCTATATGTTGATGACATGATTTTTACAGGTAATCTTGAGATGGATGAATTTAAAGCAGTCATGAAGAAATAATTTGAGATGAAAGATCTTGGTCTCATGAAATATTTTCTTGGAAATGATGTTGAGCAATCTAAAAAAGGAATTTTATTTTAAAAAATAAGTATGTTGGAGATTTTCTGAAAAGATTTGGGATGGAAAATTGCAAACCTGTAACCACACCGGTTGCAACAGGTACAAAGTTAAGGATGGTGAAGGATCAGATGTCAATTCAACTCTATTCAAAATATTGGTTGGCAACCTCATGTATATAAAAACTACAACACCAGTTATTATGCAAGGAGTGAGTTTGAGTTCCGGATTTATGGAGACTCCAAAAGACACACATTGGAGAGAAGGAAAATGAATTCTAAGATACATAGTAGGAACTAGAGATTGTGGCATTATGTATACACGCACAGAAAATAAATATTTTAATGGCTTTACAGATAGTGATTTTGCAGGTAGTTTGGATGATAGGAAGATAACTTTCAATTATGTGTTCCATATTGGTTAATGTGTGATTGCATGGACATCTAAGAAGCAGCCTATTATGGCACTATCATCAATAGAAGCACAATATGTACCAACAACTTCGGCAACATGTCAAACAATATGGTTAAGAAGAGTATTCGATGGACCCAATAAGAAACAACAAGGATCAACAACAATATATTTTGACAACACCTTGGCAATTGCACTATCCCATAATAGTGTGTTTCTTCAAAAGAGAAAGCATAATGATACTAGATATCATTAGATATCATTTTATTAGATAACTTGTGAGAGATGGAGAAGTTCACTTGAAGCCTTGTAAATTTAGTGATGAATTGGTTGATATATTTACAAAGCCATTAACAAAATATGTGTTTGAGTTTCACAAAAGAAACTTGGGTGTTGCAAGCCTAGCTTAGACATAGAGTAGCAGACATGTTTGAGTTTTCATGAGTTATGTTTTAGTTTAGTGGCCGTAATTAAGGGGAAGTGTTAAAATAAGATAATTAACTCTTGCATGGAGATTTAGGTATATTTAGAGAGTTATTTAAGTGAGTGTTGAGTAGATGAATTTGGTAAGTGTGTGCATGTCAAGTTATATTATGCGATTCCTTAGTCGATAAAGTTTAAATACATTTTATTCGGTTCATTGTATTAAGATTAAGATTGAAGCTTGTGTGATCAATAGAAGAGTCGCAGCTCGTGTGTTATTGTGTATGAATTATCTATGTTGTTTGTTCCTTTACACTTCTGTATTTCCAACAATTTACAGTTCAAACCATTGCAGTTTTGGCTAGAACTATTTTCATAGGATGAAAACCAAAAAAATAACTTAATGCAAATGAAATAGATATTTTGCAATAGTTTGTTCATTAATTAATTAATTAATTAATTAATTAATTTATTAGCTCGTGTGTTATTGTGTATGAATTATTTATGTTATTTGTGCCTTTACTCTTCTATCTATCCAACAATTTACAGTTCAAATCATTGCAGTTTTGGCCAAAACTATTTTCATAGGATGAAAACAAAAACATCACTTAATACAAATGAAATAGATAATTTGCAATAGTTTGTTTGTTTATTAATTAATTAATTAATTAATTAATTATTCTATTTTTATTTAATTAAGGGATTAATTAGTTAATTGATTTATGTTATTGATTTATTTTTGTTTTACCGTTATTTATTTATTTATTAAATTAAATTTTTTTAACCTTCCCTATTATATTTAATTTGAATTAAATACTAATTTATATAAAAATTTCTTAACCTTTGAATTAAAATTTCTTAACACATTTCCAAGAAAAAAATTTAATTTAATTTAATTATTATTTATTTAATTTGAATTCTTAATAAAAAATTCTAAACCCATTTTAATAAAATTTTAATTTAACTAATTTATTATTTATTTATTTTAATTAATTGATTAATTAATTAATTTATTTAGTTTATTTATTTACTTAATTTTTTTTTTTCATTTGATTGTTATTTATGTAGTAAATTAATTTTTTTTACCCTCCCTATTATATTCAATTTAATTAAATTAATAATTTATATAAAAATTTCTTAACCTTTTTATAAAAAATTCTAAACCCATTTTTAATAAAAATTTTAATTTAATTAATTTATTATTTAATTTTAATTCTTAGCTAACCCATTTTTAATAATAATTTCTTAACCCTTTTTAATAAAAATTTTATTTTAAATTCTTAACTAACATTCTAATGACTAGTTTTTAACAGCTAGTCTTAACAGTTAGTTCTTAACAACTATTTCTTAGCAGCTATTTCCAAGTAATGATGCATCTCCTCTATTTATTCATCTAGATTGATTTGTTTCTCCACCTTGTCATGAGGATGAACCACATTAGTTGGTTCAAAATGTTGACCTAATCCTAATGATGTGATTAATCTGAAAGACATTTTATCTACATTATGGATCACAAAAGTCTTAAATCCAATATAATTATAAATCATCTACATTGAAATTAATGCATCTAGTGCAAGAAATCAAATAATATTAGAAATCACCATCTACATTGAAATCAATGCATTCAGTGCAAGCAACCAAATAGTATTTTAAATAATCTACATCTAAATCAATGCATCTAGTGCAATTAATCAAATACCATTAGAAATTAACATCTACACTAAAATAAATACATCTAGTGAAAGAAATCAAATAGGATTAGAAATCACAATCTATGTTGAAATCAATGCATCCAATGCAAGAAATCTTCTTCCCTCTCTCCCCCCTCCATATATATCTATATCTCCCTCCATCTCTCCTTTGTCTCTTTATCTCACCCCCCAAAACACACTTACTCTCTCACTCCATATCTATCGATCTCTCTATCCCTCCCTCCTTGTCTCCATTTCTCTCTTCTTTCACTTCACTTTCCATCTATATCTTTATCTCCCTTTATCTCTCTATATTAACCCAAAAACATACACTTTATTTCTCAAATATATCTATATATTACTCCATCCTACTCTCCCTCTCTCTCTCTCTCTCTCTCTCTCTCTCTCTCTCCCCTTCCCTCCCTCTCCCATGTTTTTGTCACTCTTCCCTCTTGTTGTCTTCTCTCACTCTCTCTCCATCTTCCTTATCAATCCCTCCCTCTCTCTCTCTCTCCACCTTTCTCTCTCTATTTCTTTATTCTTACATCCCTCTCTCTCCCCTTCCATCTACAACTCTATTTCTCTACCTCTCTCCACTCTCTCACTTCCTCTCTCTCTTCCTTTCTCTCCCACCTCTCTCTCTCTCTCCCTCTCTCTCTCTCTCTCTCTCTCTCTCCACCTTCCAAATTTGTTACTATATGACTCTCTGTCTCCTTCTCTCCTTCCTTGTCTCCTAATCCTTGTGCAACAAAATGAATAGAATTATAAATCACCATTTACACTAAAATCAATGCATTTATTGCAAGCAATTAAATAGGATTAGATATAATCTACATTGAAATCAATGCATATAGTGCAAGCAATAAAATGTAATTATAAATCAACATCTACATTGAAATTAATAAATCTAGTCTGAGAAATCAAATAGGATTAGAAATCACCGTCTATACTAAAATCAATGCATTTAGTGAGATCAATCAAATAGTATTAGAAATCATCTACATTGAAATCAATTCATCTGATCCACATAATAAAATATAATTAAAAATAAACATCTACACCAAATCAATGCATCTATTATAATCAATCAAATAGGATTAGAAATCACCATCTACGTTGAAATTAATGTATATAGTGCAAGAAATTTTCTTCCCTCTCTCCCCCTTGCATACATATCTCTATCTCCCTCTGTCTCTCTATATTAACCCCAAAACTTACACTCTCTCTCTCTCTCTCTCTCTCTCTCTATATATATATATATATATATATATATATATATATATATATATATATATATCTTCCCTTTCCCTCTCTCTCCCCCACTTGTATCGCTCTTCCCTCATGTTGTCCTCTCTCCCTATCTCTCTATATTCATTATCTATCCCTCTATGTCTCTCCATATTTATCTTTCTATTTGTTTCTTCCTACCTCCCACTCTTTCCCCATCCATCTCCATCTCTCTTTCCCTGCCTCTCTCCAATCTTTCAAATCCTCTCTCTCTTCCTTTCTCTCCCACTTATCTCTCTCTCTCTTCACCTTCCAGCTTTGCTACTATATGCCTCCCTCTCTCTCATTCTCTCCCCCTTCTTTCCATCTCTCCTTCGTTGTCTCTTAATATCACTCCCAAACATACACTCTCTCTCCATCTCTCCCTTGTCACTCCTTCTCTCTCTCTCCATGTCTCACTCTCTATTTATTTCTTCCTCCTTCCCTTTCTCCACCTCCAACTCCATCTATCTATCCCTCCCTCACTCCTCCTCTCTCTCAAGACCTATCTCTTGTCATTCCTCTCTCTCGTTTTCTCTCTTACCTCCCTCTCTCTTCCATGAAAACTCTCTATCTCTCTCTCTCCCCTTCAATCATCTCTCTACCCTTGTGACTCTCCTTATATCTCTCAATTCCTCTTTCTCTTCCTTCCTCTCTCTTCCTTTCCCTCATGCTTCTCTCTATCTCCCCCCCCCCCTCTCTCTCTATTTATTTTCCATTCAATCCTCTGTGTATGTGTGTGTGTGTGTGTGTGTGTTTTCCCTCTAATCATATTTCTTCCCCCATCACTCTATCTCTCTCTCCAACTATGTTACTATATCCCTCTGTTACTTCTTCTCTCTCCTTCTCTTCCCCCTTGTCTCCATCTCTCATTATATGTCTCTTTATATCAACCCTCAACATATACACTCTCTCTCCATCACTCCCTTGTCACTCCTCCCTCTCCATTTCTCATTATTTATGTATTTATTCTTCTATCCTTCTCTCCCCCTCCAACTCCATCTCTCTATCTCTCCCTCTCTCCTCTTCTTATCATCCTTCCTCTCTCTCCTTTTCTCTCCTACCTCCCTCTCTCTTCCCCCTTTTTCACTCTCTATCTCTCCCTCTACCCTCTAATCCTGCACTGAAATCAATGCATTTAGTTCAATAAATTAAATACGATTATAGATCATCCACATTGAAATGAATGCATCTAGAGCAAGTAATCCAATGTAATTATTAATCAACATATACATTGAGATTAATGAATATAGTGCAAGAAATGAGATAAGACTAGAAATCACCATCTATACTAAAATCAATGCATTTAGTGCAATCAACCAAATAGAATTAGAAATCATATACATTGAAATCAATGCATCTAGTCCACATAATCAAATATCATTATAAATAAACATCTACACAAAAATCAATGCATCTAGTGAAACCAATCAAATAGGATTAGAAATCGCCATCTACGTTGAAATAAATCCATCTAGTGCAAGAAATTTTATTCCCTCTCTACCCCTTCCATCTATATCTATATCTCCCTATATCTCTCCTTCTTTGTCTCTTTATCTCACCTCCTCAAAAGACACATGCTCTATCACTCCATATATATCAATCTCTTTGTCCCTCCCTCTATGTCTCCATCTCTCTCTTCTATCTCTTCAACTTCCATATATATCTATATCTCCATTTGTCTCTCTATATCAACCACAAAAATAACACTCTCTTTCTCCAATTTCTCTCTCTCTCTCTCTCTTCCCCTCCCCTCTCTCTTCCCCTCTTCTATCACTCTTCCCTTCTCATGTCCTCTCTCCCTCTCTCTCCATCTTCCTTATGACTCCATCTCTCTCTCCATCTATATCCATATTTCTTTCTCTATGTATTTCTTCTTACCTCCCTCTCTCTCCCCCTCCATCTCTCTTTACCTCCCTCTCTCAACTCTCTCACATGTTCTCTCTATAACTTTCTCTCCCACTTCTATCTCTCTCTTCACCTTCCAACTTTGTTATTATATTCCTTTGTCTCTATCATTCCCTTCCCCTTATTTCTATTTGTCCTTCTTTGTCTCTTAATATCACCCCCAAACATACACACTTCTACCTATATCTCTCCATTTTCACTCTGTCTCTCTATCCATGTTTCACTCTCTATGTCTTTCTTCTTCACTCCCTCTCTCCCCCTCCAACTCCATTTATCTATCCCTCCCTCTCTCCTCATCTCTCTCAAGTGATCTCTCTTGTTATTCCTCTCTCTCCCTTTCTCTCCTACCTCCCTCTCTCTTCCCCAATAACTCTCTTTCTCTCTCTCCCCTACAATCCTCTATATTACCCTGTGACTCTTATCCTATATCTGAATTCCTATCTCTCATCCTTCCTCTCTCTCCCTTTCTCTCATGCTTCCTTCTACCTCCCCCCCTATCTCTCTATCTCTCTGTGTTTTCCCTCCAATCCTCTCTCTCTACCCCCATCACTCTATCTCTCTCCACCTAAGTTACTATATCCCTCCCTTTATCCTTCTCTCTCTTTTTCTCCCCCTATGTCTCCATCTCTCTTTCTATCTCTCTTTACCTCACCCCCAAACATACAAACTCCCTCTCCATCTCTCGCTTCTCACTCCCTTGCTCTAAACTTCTCACTCTTTATGTATTTTTTCTTCCATCCTTCTCTCCCCCCCAAATAAATCTCTCTATCCCACCCTCTCTCCTCTTCTTCTCATCCTTCCTCTCTCCCCCTTTCAATCCTACCTCCCTCTATATTCCCCCTTTTTTGTCTCTATCTCTCTCTCTCTTGACCCTCTAATCCTCCAATGAAATCAATGAATTTAGTGCAAGCAATTAAATAGTACATTCAAATCAATCCATCTAGTTCAAGTAATGAAATGTAGTTATAAATCAACATCTACATTGAAATTAATTAATCTAGTGCGAGAAATCATATAGGATTATAAATCACCATCTATAGTGAAATCAATGCATTTAGTGAAAAAAAAAAAAATAGTATTATAAATAACCTACATTGAAATAAACGCATCTAGTCCATCGAATGAAATATAATTAGAAATAAACATCCAAACTAAAATCAATGCATCTAGTGCAAGGAATCCAATGTAATTATAATTCAATATCTACATTCAAATTAGTAAATCTAGTGCGAGAAATCAAATAGGTTTAGAAATCACCATCTATACTAAAATCAATGCATTTGATGCAATCAATCGAATAGTATTAGAAATTATCTACATTGAAATCAATCCTTCTAGTCCATGTAATCAAATATCATTATAAATAAACATCTATAATAAAATCAATGCATCTAGTGCAAGCAATCAAATAGGATTAGAAATCACCATCTACGCTGAAATCAATGCATATAGTGCAAGAAAATGTCTTCCCTCTCACCCCCTTCCATCTATATCTCTATATCCCTCCATCTCTCCTTCCTTGTCTCTTTATCTCACCTCCTGAAACAAACATGCTCTCTCATGTTGGCAATATGATGTAATATGTTGTCTTTGATGAAAACCTACTTGATGAGTTTCCTTTTGATCAGAAATCTATTTGTTAAAGATGTAAAAATGATGTTTCTACATGTCAGCTCAAATGTGACAGAGAAAGTAATTCCAGTAAGTTCCAGAAAAATGAAACAGGAAATATTTATCAATGTATACGCAGGTTTGATGAAGGCAACCCGCGTATGGAGGCAATGTATATGCTACTTGATATAATGGCAACCCGCATATACATCTAGATTAATTATATACACAATTTTTACAAGGAGAAGCAGCGTATAAACGTGGGTACGAAGAAGAAAACTCACGTATGCCTTTTATGCTCTAAAATTATGATACCGATGGGCATTACCATGATATTAGCCCACAGTATTGAGTGTTGTGTTGTCTATTTGATACCATTCAAGAATACCATTGAAGTAGTGTGGTTTGGCTCATGGTATTGGTAAAGGCTAAATATATATAAGGAGAAGAAGATCATTGTGCAAGGGTGTGCATGTGTAAGGGCTATTACTGAATACTTCTCTCTGATTAACTCTGTTTTATTGGTAGATCTGAATATATGATGCACCCTTGAATACAATGATGGATCAAAATCTCTAGACCTGAAATAACTATGTACTTGATCTATTGAAGATATGATTAGATATGTGACTTGGCACATGTTTGCTGAAGTGAAGTGAAGAAATCTGTGTAAGTCAATAGATCTAAAACATTCTGCAAAAATTAATATTTATAGATCTATACACTAGTTTGTCTCAGTAAAAGCGCGTATATACGTGGCTTTGTCTCAGAAAAAGCGCTTATTGAAATCAGAGTTTTCTGAAGCTTACTGTAGAGGTGATCTGTTTATTGTTGATGTATTTCTATTTTCTTCCAATGAAGTCTTCATGTAGACCTGGCTTGCTTGAATACTTTATATGGTACTAAGCTGAATGTGTACAATTCTAATCAATGAGTGAGTAAATATGTTTAATGATGACTGACTGATTAAGGGTTCTACAATACTGAAAAGATATCTGACTGAAAGCCTTAGATTCAGTTTTGAGACTAACCATATTTAGGAAGATCAATATTCTCAGATCTATACATAGGTTGGCGTGAAGGAAATCACGTATACACGCAGTTCCAGTAAAGAAAAGTATTGCATGAATTTTAAGATAATGAATGATCACGGTTGAGATTGTTTCTACATGCTGATTTTGAAATTTCGGTTTATTACTATGTTCTGGTTACAATAATTTCACTATTCTGATTGAATTTTGGGTTAAGTATATTATTGATGACCTTCATGATGAGTTGTGTTGAAGCTGTGGGATCCAGTGTGAAAATTGATGAAATGTGGTATGTAATGGTTCTGAGGGCTGAAGTCTTCAGTGTGGAAGTAGAATCTTCCTTCTAGTAGAAGTTGGTTTTCTAATCAGGGGGTTGAAGCTCCCTTCTAGTAGTAGCTAGTAAACGAGATCAGGGGGTTGTAGCTCCCTTCTAGTAGTAGCTGGAGAACAAGAGAAGCTTGCAGCCTTCTGCAGGTGGATGCCTGCGTATTGATATGAGTCTGCATCAGTATAATATTGTAAGTAGTTTTCCATATAATAAATATTGAAGACAGAGATAACAACAACGGTGGTTTTCTCCCAAATTGGGTTTCCACCTTAAATCTTGGTGTTCATGTCTGATGCTCTTGTATGATGATTTATTCTACTATTAATGCACATATTTATTTCTTAACTATCTTATGCATAACTGATAAGCTGAGTTAAAGATTGTTTCTGAAAATTTATCTAACAATAAACCTATCTTAGTATACGTAAGTTTTTGTTGGTATATCCGCATCTATACATGAGTTGGGTTCATAAAGCCGCATATAGAATTCAGTAAAGAAAAAGTAAATGTTTATCAATGAACTATAAATATTGATTCACCCCCCCCCCCCTTCTCAATATTTTTCCCAACAATTGGTATCGGTGAAGGTCCTTCTGAAAAAGCCTAATCACTAGGAGGAAGATCAACTAAGATGAACAATCAATATGGGACAGCAACTAGCAGGCCTCCTCTCTTCAACGGGAACAATTTAATCTTCTGGAAGACAAGGACAAGATCCTATCTTCAATATCTTGGAGTAGATGTATGGGCTATAGTTGAAGGAGGTTATCAATATCAAGCGTCAGTCCCAACAGATCCAGCTACAAGAAAGAACTATGAAACCAATGCAAAGGTAGTTAATGCATTATTAGGAAGTTTGACTGAATCAAAATTTGTCAAAGTCATATAGTTAAGTATAGAAAATGAGATATGGGACAAAATAATTATGAGTTATGAAGGTGATGCTAAGGTAAAAAGTTCTAAACTCCAAAATCTTAGAATTCAATATGAAAAAATCAGAATGCGTAATGAGGAAATCATTTCTAGTTTCTTTTTACATCTAAATGATATTGTAAATTGTATGAAAAATCTGGGTGAAACCATAACTGACACTACTATAGTAGAAAAGGTTTTAAGATCTCTAACTCCCAAATTCGAGTCAAAAGTGTCTGCTATTGAAGAGAAGAATGATCTACAAACTCTTATTGTTTTTCAACTTCATGGGATTCTTGCTACATCTGAAATGAGGAAAGGAGGTCCATCTGAAGTCAAAGAAGTTTTTTTTAGAGTTGCTGCAAAAGGAAAGGAAGTAGAAGAACAAGAAGGATCATGGTATGTTTCAGAAGAAGATGAGATAAATTTTGTAAAGAAGCTACAACTTGGCACTAGAAGGTTTAGAGGTAAGCTTCCTTTTAAATGTTTTTCTTGTGGAAAAGTTGGTCATTATGCTCCTAAATGTCACCATAAATATAATCATGAAAAGGGAAAGGAAGCAACAAAAGGAAAAAAGAAACATTTTATCAATAGAAAAAGCTATTATACTCGTGAAGATAGTGATGGTCTATCAAATAGTGAAGAAGGAGAATCTGATCAAGGTATTAGACTAATCATGGCTTTTGAAAAAGACTCTAGTGAGGCTAAACATACTTTTATGGATGCATTAGAAGAAAATAATTTTCTTGAAGAAATAAATTATCTCAAAATATGTTTGGAAGAAAACAAAATTTCCATAGATACTCTAAAGAATCAGCTTATTGAAAAGGAGAAGCACAATGAGAAATTAGAATGTGAAATAGTAAGTCTAAGAAAGGAAATTGAGAAAGTGAAAATTATAAATCTTAGATTTGCTAAAGGATCTAAAAACTTAGATGAAATTATCAAGGTATAACGCTCTCCCCTTGTAAAGAAAACTCTTGGATATATCAGAGAATCCCCTCAGTATTTAGCACCAAGCTATCTAAATGTAGCTAAATTCGGCCTGCAACATTTTGTCACTCACAAAAAGAACAAAGAGACCAGACAGGTAAAGCATGACCACTTCAATACAAGGAAGAACAATAACAGAAATATCAATCATCATGTAAACATAAATAGAAGGTTAAATGATCGAGGAAATTTCTTCTTTAATGGACAATGTTTCTCATTTCATAATTTTGGTCATAAATTTGCGCAATGTGTTGCATAAAAAAACATCACAAGCAGAGAAGCAAGAAAGCAAATAAATGAGACTGGAATAAAGAAGAATACTTATAACAACTTTTCTCCTCTTCAAAATGAAAGTGAATGTTCTTATTGCAATAAATTTGGGCATGAAGAATCTGAATGCATGAGCGAACTTCAGCCAAAAGAGCATATACCTTCCAATTCCAAGGTATGTAGAAAGAAGGACTTACAGGTTGAAAGCTATGGCATAGCTTTATTTTCAGGAAGGGAAGAAAATTAATGGTACATTGATAGCGATGCTCAAAACACATAACAGGTGATAAAAATAAACTCCTTTCATACAATTCTCTAGAGAAGGAAAATAATGTTACCTTTGGAAATGACTCTCCTGCTGTCATTAAAGAAAATGGTTTTGTTTTTCTAAAAGAAAAGGTGAAAGCTAAAACTGTTATGTATGTGGATGGACTAAAGCATAACTTGTTGAGTGTGTGTCAAATGTGTGATTAAGGAAATGAAGTTGTATTTAGTTCAAAAGAATGTGTAGTACATGAACTTGACATAGGTAAAACCGTAATAAAAGGAACTAGAACACCAACCAATCTATATGTATTGATAAGTGGCCAAGAGAAATGCTACCTGGGTAAGTCTTCAAAAAATTGGCTATGGCACAAAATATTGGGACATTTTAGCTTCTCTCAAATAAGAAAATCTAGCAGACTCAAAGATGTCTGTGATCTTCCCAGCATCACTCTACCTGAAAGTACCATATGAAAATCATGCCAATTTGGAAAGCAAACCAAGGTGCAATTCAATTTCAAAGAAGGATAAGCAATTAAGCCTCTTTAACTTATACATAATGATCTATGTGGTCCTGTAAAGAAAAAGGCACCTCGTGGAGAACAATACTATATTTTATTTATTGATGACTTCTCTAGAATGTGTTGGATCGGCTTACTGAAACATAAATATGAAGAATTTGAAAAATTTAAGATCTTCAAAGCTTTCGTTGAAAATGAATTACATCCAAAAATCAAATGTCTTAGATCTAACCGAGGAGGATAATATATATCAGATGAATTCTTTGATTTCTGTTAACATCATGGCATAAAAGATAGTTTTTTGTAGCTGGAACCCTACAACAAAATAACGTGGAAAAAAGGATGAATAGAAAAATTAAACAAATGGCTCAGAATATGCTTGATGAATCTAGAACTCCCAATATATTTTGGGGAGAAGCAACACATACTACTATAAATATTCTTAACAAGGCTCATGTTCGTGTGAACAGTGATAAAACTCGTTATGAACTTTATTATGGAAATCTTCCCACTGTAAATCATTTTAGAGTTTTCAGAAGAAAACGTTTTATTTAGAAAAATGATGAAAAGCTTGGTAATTTTGAACCTAGAGCAGAAGAAGGAATATTTCTTGGTTACTCTTGTAGAAGTAAAGCATATAAATGTTACAATAAAAGACTTTGGAAGATTGTTGAATGTATGGATGTTGTAATTGATGAGTCTCTCACAGCTCCTAAAAGGGAAATAACAACAACAAATGAAGATGATGATGATGTATATTTTCCCTCATCAAATAGCAACAATATAGAAGGTGAACCCAATGAAGCACCAGAAGAAGATCTCCCTAAAAAGGCTCCATCCAGGTATGCTAAAAAGAATCATCCATAATCTCAAATTCTAGGAGAAAAGGGATCAGGTGTGAAAACAAGAAGAACTTTTGTATGATCCCTTAGCTATCTGGCATTATTATCAGCTATTGAACCAAAAAATGTAAATCAAGCTAGTAAATATGAATGTTGGATTCAAGCCATGAATGAAGAACTTGATCATATTGAAAATAATCATACTTGGGAAATGGTTCCAAGACCTCATGCTAAAAATGTGATTGGAACAAAATGGATATTCAAAAACAAGTTAAATGAAAATGGAGATGTTATTAGGAACAAAGCTAGACTTATTTGTAAAGGGTATGCTCAACAAGAAGGTATAGAATTTTAAGAAACATTTTCTCCTATAGCCAGACGTGAAGCCATAAGAATGTTTCTTACTTCTTCAAGTTTTCAACAATTCAAAGTTTATCAAATGGAAGTTAAATATGCTTTCCTCAATGGTGATCTAGAAGAAGAAGTTTATATAGAACAACCAGAAGGATTCATTCTAGGAAATTATGAAAAACTTGTTTCCAAACTTAAAAGGGCTTTATATGGCCTCAAACAAGCTCCTCAAGCATAGTACTATCGTATTGACAAATATTTTCAACAACAAGGTTTTACAAAGGGATATCCTAACAGTAGCTTATACACAAAAATTGAGAATGATAAACTATTGATTATAGTTGTGTATGTTGATGACATCATTTTTGGAAGTAATGAAGACTCCATGAGTCACAAATTTTCTTCTGTTATGGAGCAAGAGTTTGAAAATTTTTTACTTGGGGAACTGAAATATTTTCTTGGCTTACAAGTGCAACAAGCAACAAATGACATATTTCTATCACAAGAAAAATATCTCAAGAAAATTCTGAAGAAGTATGGGATGGAAAGTTGCAAACCTGTGAGTACTAGTGGTGGTGCAATTTATATGGGGCCTCGATTAGTATCTTGGTTCATCAAGTAACAAACTTCTATTGCGTTATGTACAATGGAAGAAGAATATGTGGCTGCCACATCAAGTTTCACACAACTTCTTTGGATGATGTAGACACTACAAGACATTCAAATCAAATGTTCACCTCCCATCTCCATTCTATGTGATAATACAAGTGCCATTAGTATCTCGAAGAATCCTGTTATGCATTCCAAGACCAAGGACATTCCTATGAAGTATCACTTCCTGCATGAACAAGTGCTTGAAAAAAAGGTTAAATTGGAGTATGTTCCCTCCAAAGAAAAATTTCCAGATATATTTACTAAACCTCTTCACAGGGAAGCATTTGAATATATCATATAGAAGTTGGGATTTCTCTCTGCCTCTCATATAAAATCTTCCTAATCTCACAAGATTAAATTCGGTACGCTAGTTTCATAAAGGCGAATCATGTATATACGCAAGTTTCTATGCATAAAATTGCGTATGTTTTTTGTTGATAGAAATTCCCTGGGTTAGCTTTCAGAACAGTCTGTAGTGCTATTGGGTAATCTCTGTGGTTGTTCCAGTATTCATCTTACTTTACCTTTCTTTGATATTTATCTCCTTGATGAAGATTCTATAATGAATTGGTTGTTGAAGATGTTCAAGATGCACAAGCTTAGGGGGAGCACCTGCCTTGTTGAAAAGGATGCATTTTTGACATTCTAATTGTTTCTAATTGTTTCTAAAAGTCATATCTGTAATTTGATGAAAAGTTCATGATGGTACCTATTGTGTAAAATTGTTATACTCGGTCATGTAAGGACTTGTTCAAATTTGTAAATCCCTTGGTTGGGTAGTTGATTCAAATATGTAACTCCACTTGGTTGGATCATTAAGGTAAGTATGAGTCCTTGGTGATAGGAAATGTCATACTCGGTTGAGTTATAGAGTCATTTACTTCATCGAAAAATATGTCTGAAGATTCAACATGAACTCAAGGGGAGCATGGTCAATATAGTGCACATTAGTTCTATAGAGCTCTTCTTTCTACAATGAAAGAGAAACCTTGTTTCGGTATTGATCTGCCCTTTGCCCTTGATGTCAAAGGGGGAGAGTATTCTAGTTTTTGAATAATGGTTATGTTTAATGTATCTATCTGTTGTGGTGATCAACCACCATCATGGTTGCCATCAAGTCCAAAGGGGGATATTGTTGGAAATATGATGTAATATGTTTTCCTTGATGGAAAAATACTTGATGAAGTGATGGAAACCTAATTCATGAGTTTCCTTTTCATAGGAAACCTATTTGTTAAATATGTAAAAATGATTTTTCTACAAGTCAGTTTAGATGTGAGAGAGAAAGGAATTCAAGTAATTGCCACAAAAATGAAACAAGAAATATTTCTCAATGTATATGCAGGTTTGATGAACGAAACCCGTGTATGGAGACAATGTATATGCTACTTGGTATAAAGGCAACCCGTGTATACCTCCAGATTTAGTATATACACAATTTTTATGAAGATAAGCCACGTACATACACGGTCATGAAGAAGCAAAGTCGCGTATGCCTTTTTGCGCTCTAAAATTATGATACCAAGGGGAATTACCATGGTATTGGCCCATAGTATTGAGCTCTGTGTCATCTATTTCATCCCATCCAAGAATACCATCGGAGTTTTGTAGTTTTAGCTCATGTTATTGGTAAAGGCTAAATCTATATAAGGAGAAGAAGATCATAGTGAATGGGTGTGCATGTGTAAGGGTTGTTACTAAATACTTCTCTCAGAAGTATATCTACATGGGATGAACTCTATTTTATTGGTAGATCTGAATCTATGATGCACCCTTGGATACAACGATGGATGAAGATATCTAGACCTGAAATAAATATGTACTTGATCTATTGAAGATATGATTAGATTTGTGACTTGGTGCATGTTTACTGAAGTGAAGTGAAGAAATCTCGGTAAGTCAATAGATCTGAAACATTCTGCAAAAATTAATATTTACAGACCTATACGCTAGTTCGTCTTGGTAAAAATTCATATATACGCATATTTTTTTCAGAAAAAAGCGCATATGGAAGTCAGGGTTTTCTGAAGCTTACTACAGAGGTTATCTATTTATTGTTGTTTTATTTCTATTGTCTGTCAATGAAGTCTTCATGTAGATCTGGGTTGCTTGAATACTATATATGCTGCTAAGTTTAATGTGTATAATTATGATCAATGACTGAGTAAATATGTTTAAATATTACTCATTGATTAAGGGTTCTACAATACTGAAAATATATCTAACTGAAAGCCTCAATTCTTGTTCTAAGATTGACCATATTCTAGAAGATCAATATTGTCAGATCTATATGCAGGTTGGTGTGAAGGAAAGCACGTATACACGTGGGTCCTATAAAAAAAAAGTAGCATATGCATTTTAAGATAATGAATGATCAGGGTTGAGATTGTTTCTACATGCTGATTCTGAAATATGGATTTATTACTGTCTTTTGGTTACAATAATCTCATTTCTTTTATTGAAGATTGGGTTAATTATATTATTGATGATCTTTATGATGAGTTGTGTTGAAGCTATAGGATCCAGTGTGAAAAATTATGAAACGTGGTCTACAGTGGATTTGAGGGCTGAAGTATTTAGTGTGGAAGTAGAAGCTCGTGTTATAATCAGGGGGTTGAAGCTTCCTTCCAGTAGTAGCTGTTAAACGAGATTACGGGGTTGTAGCACCCTTCCAATAGCAGTTGGAGAATGAGAGAAGGTTACAACCTTCTATAGGTAGATGCCTACGTATTGATATCAGTCTGCATTAGTATAATACTTTAAGTTGTTTTCCATATATTAAATATTGAAGACAGAGACGACATCAGCAGTGTTTTTGTCCCGAATTGGGTTTCCACCTTAAATCTTGATGTTCATGCGTGATGCTCTTGTGTGATGATTTATTCTGCTATTATTGCACATATTTACTACTTAACTATCTGATGCATAGCTGATAAGCTGAGTTAAATATTGTTTCCAAAAGTTTATCTAACAATAAAGTTATCTCATTATACACAAGTTTCTGTTGGTATATCCTCGTGTATACGCGAGTTGGGTCATCAAAGTCGCGTATAGAATTTAGTAAATAAAAAGTAAAATTTTATCAGTGAACTATAAATAATGATTCATCCCCACCCTCTCAGTATTTTTCCCAACATCTCACTCTATATCTATCAATATCTCTATCCCTCCCTTCATGTGTCCATCTCTCTCTTCTTTCTCTTCGCCTTCCATCTCTATCTCTATCTCCCTTTGTCTCTCTATATCAAAACCAAAACATACACTCTCTTTCTCCAATTTTTCTATCTATCACTCCCTCCTACTCCTCTTCCTCTCTCTATCTCTTCCCCTTCCCTCTCTCTCCCCCGCTTCTATCACTCTTCCCTCCATATGTCCTCTCTCCCTCTCTCTCCATATTACTTATCACTCCATATCTCTCTCTCTCCATATTTTTCTCTCTATGTATTTCTTCTTACCTCCCTCTCACCCCCCTCCATCTCCATCTCTCTTTCCCTACCTCTCTCCACTCTCTCACATATTCTCTCTCTTCCTTTCTCTCACACTCTCTATCTCTCTTCACCTTCCAACATTGTTACTATATGCCTCCCTCTCACTCGTTATCTTCCCCTTCTTTCAATCTCTCCTTCTTTATCTCTTAATATTACCAACAAACGTACACACTCTCTATATATCTCTCCAATTTCACTCCCTCTCTCTACATGTCTCACTCTCTATGTATTTCTTCTTCCCTCACTCTCTCCCCCTCCATCTCCATATATCTATCCCTTCCTCACTCCTCATCTCTCTCAAGTCCTCTCTCTTTTCATTGTCATCTCTCCCTTTGTCTCCTACCTCCCTCTCTCTTCCCTGATCACTCTCTCTCTATATCTCCCCTACAATCCTCTATCTTCCCATCCGACTCTCATCCTATATTTAAATTCCTCTCTCTCTTCCTTCCTCTCTCTCTCCCTTTCTCTCAGTATTCCCTCTATCTACCCCCCTATCTCTCTATCTCTCTCTCTCTCTATCTCTCTGTGTTTTCGCTCCAATCCTCTCTCTATTCCGCCATCACTCTATCTCTTTCTCCAACTATGTTACTATATAGCTCCCTTTATCATTCTCTCTCCTTCTCTCCCCTTGTGTCTCCATCTCTCCTTCTATGCATCTTTATCTCAACCCCAAACATACACACTCTCTCTCCATCTCTCCCTTGTCACTCCCTCCCTCTCCACTTCTAATTGTTCATGTATGTGTTCTTCCATCCTTATGTCCCCCTCCAAATCCATCTCTCTATCCGACCCTCTCTCCTCTTCTTCTCATCATTCCTCTCTCTCCATTTCTTTCCTACCTCCCTCTCTCTTACCATTTTTCTATCTCTCTATCTCCCTCACTCTCTAATCCTCCAGTGAAATCAATTCATTTAGAGCAAGAAATTAAATAGGATTAGAAATCATCTACCATGAAATCAATGGATCTAGTGCAAGCAATGAAATGTAATTATAAATCAACATCTACATTGAAATTAATGAGTCTAGTGTGAGAAATCAAATAGGATTAGAAATCACCATCTATAGTAAAATAAATGCATTTAGTGAAATTAATCAAATAGTATTATAAATCATCTACATTAAAATAATTGAGTCCAGTCCATGTAGTCAAATATCAATAGAAATAGACATATAATGTGAAATCAATGCATATAGTAAAAGAAAATTTATTCCCTCTCTCCCCCTTCAATGTATATCTTTATTTCCCTCCATCTCTCAGTCTTTATCTCTTTATCTCACCTCCCTAACAACACACACTCTCTCACTCCATATCTATCAATCTCTCTGTCCCTCCCTCCATGTCTCCATCTATCTCCTCTTTCTCTTCACCTTCCATCTATATCTCTATCTCCCTCTATATATGTATATCAACTCCAAAAAATACACACTTTTTCTCCAATATATATATATCTATCACTCCCTCCTCCTACATCTCTCTCTATCTCTCTCTCTTCCCTCTCTCCCTCACTTCTATCACTCTTCCCTCTGATTGTCCTCTCTCCCTCCCTCTCCATATTCCTTATCATTCCCTCCATCTCTCTCTCCCTCCATCTACATATCTATTTCCCTACCTCTCTCCACCCTCTCACATCCTCTCTCTCTTCCTTTCCCTCCCACTTCTTTTTCTCTCTTCACCTTCCAAATATATTACTAGATGCCTCTCTCTCTCTCTCTCATTATCTTCATATTCTTTCCATCTCTCCTTACTTGTATCTTAATATCACCCTCAAAGATACACTCTCTCTCTCCATCTCTCCCTTTTCACTCCCTCTCTCTCAATGTCTTAGTATATGTCTTTCTTCTTCCCTCCCTCTCTCTCAATGTCTCAGTATATGTTTTTATTCTTCCCTCCCTCTCTCCCCATCCAACTCCATCTATCTATCCCTCCCTCCCTCCTCCTCTCTCTCAAGTCCTCTCTATTTTCATTCAGATCTCTCCTTTTCTCTCCTACCTCCCTCTCTCTCCCCTAAAATCCTCTCTCTTCCCCCGTGACTCTCCTCACATCTCTCAATTCCTCTCTCTCGTCCTTCCTCTCTCTCCCTTTCTCTCATGCTTCCCTCTATCTCTCCAACTCTATCTCTCTCTCTATCTCTTTCCCAATAAAATCTGTGTGTGTGTGTGTGTGTGCCCGTGTGTGTGTTTGTGTGTGTGTGTGTGTGTTTTCCCTCCAATACACTCTCTTCCCCATCACTCTATCTCGCTCCCTAAATATGTTATTGTATCCCTCCATTTATCCTTCTCTCCCCACTTGTCTCCATATCTCCTTCTATGTCTCTTTATCTCACCCCCAAACATACACAGTCTCTCTCCATCCCTCCCTTGTCACTCCATCCCTCTCCACTTATCACTCTTTATGTATTTAATCTTCCATCCTTCTCTACCCCTCCAAATCCATCTTCTTATCCCTCCCTCTCTCCTATTTTTCTCATCCTTCATCTCTCTCCCTTTCTCTCCTACCGCCCTCTCCCATCCCCATTTTTCTGCCTCTCTATCTCTCTCTCCACCCTCTAATCCTCCACTGAAATCAATGCATCTAGTGCAAGAAATTAAATAGGATTAGAAATCATCTACATTGAAATCAATGCATCTAGAGAAAGAAATGAAATGTAATTATAAATTAACATCTACAATGAAATTAATGAATCTAGCGTGAGAAATAAAATAGGATTATAAATAACCATCTATACTAAAATCAATGCATTTAGTGACATCCATAAAATAATATTAAAAATCATCTACATTGAAATTAATGCATCTAGTCCACGTAATAAAATATCATTAGAGATAAACATCTACACTAAAATCAATGCATCTAGTGCAAGAAATCAAATAGGATTAGAAGTTACCATCTACGCTGAAATCAATGTATCTAGAGCAAGAAATTATGTTCCCTCTCTCCCCCTTCCATATATATCTCTCTCTCCCTCAATCTCTCATTCTTTGTATCTTTATCTCACCTTCTGAAACATACACTCTTTCGCTCCATTTCTATCAATCTCTCTGTCCCTCCATCCATGTCTCCACCTCCCTCTTCTTTCTCTTCTCCTTACATCTGTATCTCTATGTTCCTGTGTATCTCTATGTCAACCCCAAAACATACACTCTCTTTCTCCAATATATATATCTACCACTCCCTCCTCTCCCTCCCTCTCCTCTCTCTATGTCTCTCTGTCTCTCTGTCTCTCTCTCTTCCCCTTCCCTCTCTCTCCCCCACTTCTACCACTCTTCCCTCCTCCTATCCTCTCTCCCTCTCTCTCCATATTCCTTATCACTCCCTCTCTCAATCCAATTTATCTCTCTATGTATTTCTTCTTACCTCCCTCTCTCTCCCCTCCATATCCATCTCCCTTTCCCTGCCTCTCTCCACTCTCTCACATCCCCTCTCTCTTCCTTTCTCTCCCACTTCTCTCTCTCTCTTCACTTTCCAACTTTGTTTCTATTTTCCTCTATCTCTCTCATTATCTCCCACTTATTTCTATCTCTCCTTCTTTTTATATTAATATCACCCAAAAACATACACTCTCTCTCTCCATATCTCCCTTTTCACTCCCTTTCTCTCTCCAGGTATCACTCTCTACACCTTTCTTCTTCCATCCCTCTCTCCCCCTCCGGCTCCATCTATCTATCCCACCCTCCCTCCTCCTATATCTAAAGTCATATCTCTTGTAATTCCTCTCTCTCACTTTCTCTCCTACATCCCTCTCTCTTCCCTGATAACTCTCTCTCAATATCTCTGCTGCAATCCTCTCTCTACCCCTGCGACTCTCCTCCTACCTCTCAATTCCTCTCTCTTGTCCTTCCTCTCTCTCCCTTTCTCTCAAGCTTCCCTCTATCTCCCCCACATATCTCTCTCTCTCTCTCTCTCTCTCTCTGTCTTTGTGTTTTCCCTCCAATCGTATCTCTTCCCCCATCACTCCATCTCTCTATCCAACTATGTCACTATATCACTCCCTTTCACCGTATCTCTCATTCTCTCCCCCCTTTTCTCAATCTCTCCTTCTATGTCTCTTTATCTCACCCTCAAACATACACACTCTCTTTCCATCTGTCCCTTTTCACTCCCTCCCTCTCCACTTGTCACTCTTTATGTATTTCTGCTTCCATCCTTCTCTCCCCCTCCAACTCCATCTCTCCTCTTCTTCTCATCCTTCCTCTCTCTCCTTTTCTCGCCTACCTCCCTCTCTCTTCCCCCTTTTCCGTCTCTCGCTCTCTCCCTCTCTACCCTCTAATCCTCTCTCCTTCTCCCTCCCTCTCTCCCTTGTCACTACCCCTATTTCTCTAACTCTATCATGTATCTTTGTTATTCTCTCCCATATATATATATATATATATATATATATATATATATATATATATATATATATATATATATATATATATATATATATATATATATATGGGAGAGAAGAACAAAGAGATATATATATATATATGTGTGTGTGTGTGTGTGCGTTTGTAAAATTTCACTCAAAAAAATTGTTGACCAAAATACATAGTGCTACTTTTGAGCTATAGGATATTTCATTGATATTATTGCCAAAAACGTTATTCTCCTTATTTGTAAAAACATAGATGCCCTTCCTTTCTACTACATCACTAGTAAGTAAAATTATTACAAGAAATTTGTTTATTAAAATAAATTGTTATCTAGAATTTCAACAAATATGTTTTTATAACAAAAATTGATATTAAAATGAAAATGTTGAAGGTATTGAAATAATAATTAGCCTCAGCTATTCATTGATGTTTTAAACGTTTTATAGTAATTATTGATTCAAATATCTAAATTTTCAATTATTTATTTGAATTTCACTTATAAAGGTCTCAATTATAAAAAAATATTAGTATATTTAAGATTTCTCTTTCATTCAAATGGTTTTACATTTAGACCAAATAACATATCAAATTTTTATTCACCTATGCTCTTCTTTTATATGCTACCGACTGATGGCATTGGAAGGTCTTTGGTATCACTCCACGATTATTCTTTGCATGTGTGGGCTTATTTAAAGTGGATTCTAGAAGATTTAGATGTGAAAGAGGTTTGTATTTATTTGGGAGTCACTAGTGTTGTGGGTTGATTAATGCCACAAATCTAATGTAGTGGCTCATGCAGTATGTTATAAGTTTCAAATTGAAAGTTTTATGATTTCTATGATAATAAATTGTATTCTAGAAAATATCTTGGGCAGGATTTAGTATACTTGAGAGATACTGCAAGTTCACCAGTTGTCTTATTTCCAGCCATGAATTCACTATTTTTAGTAAATAAACTCATATTTCAATTTCTACAACATCACAATCATATAATGGAGTTAACATGGAAACTCAAACAAAGTATAAGGGAAAGGTATATTCTATTTACCTTAAGCTACCTCCTCATAAAACAATACCTTTTGGTAACACGAGTGGAAAAAGGAAAACATTCAAGAGCTAGAAGGGAATGAAAAACAACAGTGGGAGGCTTACACAACTAGACTAAAAATGAGTAATTTTCAACACAAGGAAGACAAAGAGTGAGCTCATTTCATTAAATAACTGCAATTGACACCATTCAATTTGCAGTCCTGAATTGAATCCTTTTTAAAGAGGTTAGACATGCAGTATCACTTTCTTTAAAGATCCTGACATATTTTACCTAGCCCAATTCAAAATCCTTTAGATAATGTGCATTGCATTATGTGTTTGTTATCTATTTTTACAAAGGCTCCTAGGGTTTGTACCCATCCCGAAATATTGTTTTGTGTTGTGGTGCATCCATGAGCATCAACACATATATGAGTTTTTCATTGGAGACAATTAAATGCTGGTGGGGGTTATATCACAACACACAAATTCCACACACCTTATCCCTAGCAAAGAGAAAGTGAAACTCACATCATCACTTCTTAATTCTTTGGCTAATAGGTCACATGTGGGTTATTTATTCCTGTGAATAATCCACTTATTTGAATTGGCCTCCAACTGCTAAATTGTTGTTGCATGTACTAACACATCCATGAACATCAACACAAAGACAAGATTGTTGTTACACCAATTTTTGGTCATCTAACCATGTATAATTGGGTGGATTGAAATACACCATGTAAGACCAATTTTACCATAGTTTATTAATTTATTTCTAGTCCAAATAAAAAAACCCATGAGAAATAATTAAATAAATTCATATTTGATTTGATTTTCCTCTAGGAAGAATTAATTAAACTTCTATTTAATAATATTCCTAGTCATATTTAACCCAATTAATGAGAAATAATTAGATAAATAATTATTTATCTTATTGTTCTCTAGGAATAATTAATTAAATCATTATTTAATTAATATTCCTTGTTAAATTTGACTAAATCATTTAGGGATTATAAAATAAATAATTATTTGTTAATTTATTCCTTGATCTCATCCTTGAAATAATAAATAAATATTTTATTTTTTTATTGTTTCTAAATAAACGGATTTAAGCAATTAAAATTCCCTTTCCCTCCAACAAAATATAATAAAATATTCGAAGTAGTTAGATCTAGATCTTGGTTGATAATATTTTATTATGAATCATTATAAAGGATAACTCAATATTTTGTTATAAATAGGAGGGTTTTCCATTCACTTCTTACCTTTGATCCTTTTACCATGGTCAAACTTTGATCCTCTTATCATTGTCTATCTTTGATTATTTTTATTTTCTTTTTGCTTATTAAGCTCCCTTTGAGTTCTACATGTCTTGGGTGTTCTACACCATTGAGAGAGAAAATATGAAGCTGAAGAATTTGAGGAAAGCCAAGAACCCATCCCATTGAGGGGGACCCTATTAGTTATCTTCCTAGGTGTTACATAATACAAAAACTCTTTATAATTATTGTCTTGTCCATTGGATATTTTGGCGAAACTCTTATTTCATTTTGTCGTTTAGCTTATTTATTTGCATAGACCTTGGTTTATTTTTCATTTGTTTAAACCGTCTATTGGAGATATAAGAAGTTGGACAACCATACGTGTTGTTAGGGTTGTTTTCCATGTGTAGCTAAAGTGATCTCTTTTCATATACTTGTGTTAATATCTCATAATAACAATTAGCGACTCTAGAGCATTTTATTCATATTTCTTGCTTTGCCATCTTATTCAATACCTAGGGTTTTTATTCAACTATTTTTTATTCTAGCCTCTTAATGTTATTTTTTAACTTTTATGCCCTAAAACAGTGAAAAATCTAACTTCTGCATGTTTATGGGAGTTTTCTGTAGGTAACAGGTATCAGTTGCGCCACATACAGAAAACATTTTCCGTAACCTGCCGCCGAGACTTATAGAAGTGTAATTCACACTTTTTAGCCCCAAACCTATGAGTTTAGGGCTCAAATAGCAGTTGTTATGCAAGAAAATGTGAGTTCACCAGCCAGCGGGTCAGTACCTGCGAGTTGCAATTTTTTGCGAGGTTTTTTCTGTAATTTTTAGGGTTTTCTGCAAGCACTATTCAGGGTTGATTGACATTTGTCTCCGCCCATATTAGTCCTCGATATACTCATTTTTTATTTTTGAAGTGGGAACAAGCCTCTTAGGGCTTCAGTACGCTCTCACCTTTTTAGGAAGGGTTTATCTGAGTAGGTAGTCTGAGATTTTGTAGTGCTTTTAGCCATTTTTCAGGGTATGATCCCTCTTTGTTTCAAATACATTCATATCGGTTATTATCTCATCCAAAACTCCCTCTTGAGTCCTGTTTTGCCTCTCCCTTAGGGTCCCTCTTTTTTCCCTACAGTTTTAACATGTGGACTCCTATTTTGCAATAGTTTTCCCTCTAGTTTCTTAATGTTTTCTGCACCTCTTTTCAGCAGATCTGAGTCATTACATCCCTGTCCCTTACATCTTAGACCTTTTTTTCCTTTTTGTGTGTTTTGAGTCAATTTCGCTTGCCTCTTAGAACATTTTCTTGGGATCCCTTCTTTTTGGTTTAGAATTTATGCATCTTTAGCTGTTTATTTTACTGTCGCTTCAGTTTTATTTTTAGTTATACAACATTTTTTCTTTTTCTTTTTACACAACCATCTAGGCTTTATTAAAATTAAAACATAGATCACATACACACAAACATAAAGTGAAGAGCTCTTGGTTTACACCGCCAAGACAAGACATAAAGATCGTAATTAATTTATCTACCCCTTTGGGCCTTTTTTTATTTCTCTTCCATATTACTTAGATATCTATGTCTTGCAATCATTGCATGCCCAAGGCATTTATCCTAGAGATTCCTAGGCCTCCATCCTTAGTTTCCGTTAGGAATAATTACGCCACCTTGTGGATGCCAACTTAGTCCTCTACCGAGTCCCTATATCGACTCTGATTCTGGTCCATCTAGCCCTCATTCTTATTTTGAACCCAGGTCTCATCTACCTCATTCTCCCACCATGTAAGGTGCAAATGTAGGTACTGGTCCTAATGCTGGTGGCAGCCTCGACACTAACTCTAGAGCTTCTATTAGTGGAACCAATACTAGAACCATCCCAACAACTCCCTTGCTACCTTTTATGGAAGGTTAGAGCCTTCCCGATTTCAAATAGTTAATCAACGACCCTATACAACATGATCCAAGTTGGCGTGTTATGCCAACTAAGCTTCCTTTTAACATCCCTAAATTTGAAGGAAATGCTGGAGAGGATGCTACTAATCATGTGCGCTCCTTCCACATGTGGTTTTCATCCAATTCCATCATTGATGACTCTATCCGCCTTTGGTTATTACAACGCACACTCACTAGAGACGCTACAAAGTGGTATGTTGACGAGGCCTCTACCTCCCATTCCACTTTTGTGACTCTTGCTAAAGTGTCTCTATCCTACTTCGAGTTACCTCTCTGATATGATACCAGTACTGAGTTGTTTACTAGATTCTGTCAAACTTTTGCCACTCGCCTTTCTGACCATGTTCAAGAATGGCGTAGAAGGAGGATATTATGTCGATCTCTCACATTCGATGACCGTGTTTATATGGATTTGTTTCTCGGAATGCTTTTTCCTTCTATTGGTAAATATGTTGCACCTCACTTACCTCAGAAAGAGGAAGAATCTCTCTAAATCCCATTGAAATATGACCTCATCTATGCCTAGTCTAGTTATGTTTATACCGTCTTACTGGATCTTCTTAGACCTGGTGGTGCCAATGCACCGGGGGCATCTCATGCCACCAATGGTACCATTGGATCTGTTTCACATCAGTATACTCATCCTACCATGGGTTATGATTTCACTTAGTGAGGGGCCAAATCCTCTAGCACTTAGTCCCTCCCTGGAAACATGTATCTAGGACAAAGCACATTTTCCCCATTGCATCAACTAATGCCAAAGCCTACAGTGGCTCAACCCATTTACCGTAGTGTTTCCCAGCCTCTTTTTTATCCTTATCAACAACCGATTTCTCTAGCCACTATGGCATTAGTACCCCAAACTCATATGCCTTCTCAACCTCCATCGCAACAACCATGTCCCCCTCTGAACTAGGTGTATGCGCAGTAGAGCATGACTGATCCTCCAAATTTCAAGAAAAAGAGGAAAGATAACCAAAATAAAACAACACAAAGTAATCAAGGGCACCAACCTAACTAGACAAACACTAACAACTAGTAATAGTGCAACCAGCCCAAGCAGGATAGGCCTATTCGTACGAAGAAGCCTTGGCCTTGTAACTCATGATTATCCCATTTTACCCTAAATTCATCAGTGGTGGGAAGGACAAGAAGTATCTAGAGGACAACAACCCATGGTTTTGGCTTCTCCAAATATTGTGCATGTTCAACCAGCTGTTTTTACTGATACTTTCCCTCGTAAAGGATGTGTGGCTGCCCAACCCCTTCAAGGTCAGGTTGTCCCTCAAACCTCTCTGTCTGTTACCTATGATTACCAAATTATTATGGTTAATTCTAAAGTGGTTAATACCGCTAATGTCAACCTTCAAACTTATTCACGCCAATATGGCAAGCCACTTGCTTCTTCTACAACCGAGTATGAAACCAAATTATCCACTGAGTCCAGTTCGACACTTGATGCCCCTTTACAGATCCGTCAGCCACGGGCATAGGTCATTCCCAAGATCCCTAAATGGACATTACGTCGAACTGTTTCTTCCACCAAAGCTTCCCACATTTACAACATAATAGATGACTTACCATAACTCCTGTAGTTATTTCAACGGTGGATGTCCTTTAGTTGTGCCCTTCACAATGTAAAGCTCAATTATCTTCTTTGGGAATTGTGGATCTTTCAGATGATTGTTTTATCATCTTTGATGTTGACAAGTCAGAACATCCCCCTTAACTTCATTCGCCGCCTTCCAAATACCAGTCAAGATTCAAAATGCCCATGTTTTGCGTTGTATCATTGACGAAGGCGTATCCACCTACACGATGTTTGCATTTTTTTTGAATAAACTCGGACCACCTGAGTTAGTCCCATCCAAAGTTACCTTGCATGCTTGGGATGGTCATTCTTTTCATCCCCTTGGCATGTACTGCAATTGTCTTGTCACTCTTCTAGGAAAGATTGTTTGTATTGACATTGAAGCCATTAATACCCCTTGTATTACAACATCTTGTTAGGTCATAGCTATACCTATGTGATGTCTGTTGTCACATCTGTAGTTCACCGTAAGATGTTCTTTTCTCACAATGGAAATATCTTTACCATCAATCAACTGACATATTACAAACTGAAGTCTCAGCTCTCTCCTGAGTCTATTATATCTTCGGTGGCTGATAAACAATGAGTCACACATATAACCAGTGTTTCACATAGATTCTATAAAATTCCACCTTTCTAGGTGCTTTCCCTAGTCCCCTCCCCCTCTTGTCACAAAACCTAGTTTTTCGAATGTTTGCATGATGCAATCATCTCAAACTAGCCAAAAGTGGTCTGGTTAAACCACCCAATAGACTACACCTTTGCAACCTGCTCGTAGTCACTCGATGGAGCCTGTAGGGCCTTATGTTCAAGGACACTCATCTTCTGATGGTGTCTCTTCCACTAGTTTTTAGCCTAGGAATGGTTCCCCCTAGCCTTAAATAGTTGGGAGACATTCTTCTAGGCCATTAACCCTCCAGTCAGATATCGTTTCTCGCTCCCCTTTTGGAGTGTTTTCGGTACCTGTTATGGCTATGTTGAGCTTTTCCAATTTGACAATGGGGATCCTAGTCTAGTACATTGATCCTGGAGCTGAAACCCTGCCTTGTTAGCTCAAACCTTATACCACTTTGACCCCGTTCCATCTGGTCACCATGACTCCTAGCTTTACCTCATTGCCTCAGCCACCTCAACAGGAATCTACGCCTATTGCGAAAGAATCTAGTCAGGGTGGCAAAGCCAGAAAGAAGGAACCTAAGGATAAGGCTGCCCAAACAACTCCTGCTCCTCCTAAGCCTACAAATAAGTCACCTTCGTGTGCTTTGCATGATTTTTTTGGGCATGCCAGCCAAAATTGTCATGATATTCCTATGCTCAAACCCATGGTCCATGAAATGTTTCCTGATTCTGATATCTAGGGGGTCCATGTTATCTTACCCGATTTAGCTAAGAAACTAAAAATTTTGTGCATGAATCACCCTTGTGACTTGTGTGATATTTATGGCCACTATTCTAACCTTTTTCCTCATCTCGAAGATTTTTGCGACGCCCTTGATGTGATACGCCAAATCGAGGCCGAACATATCTCACCTACTACTCCTCTACTCATGCGTTTGGCTCAACCTAAACAAGAGGAAATTTTCATACCACCTCTCGATATCGATATGAAAAAAACTTCGTCCACCATCCTCTATATTTCTTCATTCATGAGATCCTTGGCGGAAAACCCCTCTAGGGCATTCCCTTTTGTTTCGACTGAACCTTCTTTGGTGGTCACCTTGGGCTCAACATCGGTAGATGTTTCATATACTATCTCTTCATCTACCCTCCGTAGCGATGCATATGTGAACCATATCCCTCATGACGATGTGTCAGGTAGCCCCATCACATCATTCAGTCTGTCTTCTACCAGTCCCCCCATATTTCACTTTGATGAAAACATTATAGAAGTAATGACCACCCTTGACTTTCCTTGGGATGATATGCACCACCGTGCGAAATTCATTCTGTAGCACTCCCTTCAATAGTACGCTGTGGAGTACAAAGACTTCAGCTTAGATGAAGTCAATATGTTTATAAATCCCATTCCTGCACCTGATGCTCTCAACGAAGAAAACATTGCCTTGGGGGCACATAGTGCCCTAGAATAAATTGAGGCTTACTCCAAGCTATTCAAATAATTTCACAATGTTTTTGCCAAGTCCTATTCATAAATGCATGGACTTGATCCTACCATTTTCGAACACCATGTCGATACATGGTTTGATGCCTACCATGTCTATCAAAAGTTGACACACATTTATCGACGAGAGGCTCTCAAAATCGTAGTCGATAACCTCAAGCAAGACGGATATTCCTATCATATTTTCAAGAAAATAGGCACCATTCATGTCTATATGGACTTTCATGACATGAAAAAATCTTGTACCCATGATAAATTCCCTACACCATGTATTGACCATAACTTTACCAAGTGTAAGGAGCATAGAAATTTTACCCATAGCATCCCTCATGCGTGTTTTATTTCTGCCATGCATTCAGGGTTCTTGCATTGTCCATCATCTTCTCATTTTTTGTCTTGTGATGTATTTCAAATGGATCCTTCATCCACACCGTACATCGGCTCTGCCGATGGAGCAAGTCGGTACTCACGGAATCTAGCCTTAGAAGCCTGGGCCGTTTTTATCCCCATACATTTGTTATTCCTTTCCAATGGTGTATGTATTGGATTTTCCACCAATAATTAGGATGACTATGATGCAATGATATGTTTGTTAATCAACGTCCTTGACCATCACATCCTTCATCTTCATGTTCATTTATATTCTCTTCTTCTTGTCATACAATTGAATGGTGTTTATCGTTTGCATAACCATGTCCATTTTAGAAGATATTTATGAGTGAAACTCTTAATGCGTGAATTTGAAGCCATTCCTTTCAGTCATGTACCTAGAACCCAAAATCACTATGTAGATAGCATTGCAAAAAATATTCTAGATTGACACTTATCACATGCATTTAACACAAGAAAATAACATTAAACAAAAGGTGAGCCACATGCTCATCATATATAAAAGATGCATATCAATAATATTTGTCCACAAAATCATAAATGTTTTGGATTCCTCTACTCTAATACATCTCACATGCCCATAACATGTTACAAAAATCAAAACTGGGGGCACCTCATGCACCTACATCTAATCACTATCTAGAGGGTCCTGATCCAATGGCTCAGCTCCTGCAACCCACATATCTTGCATACCCTGTCTGGCTATCACCATGCGCCACATGAACCCTTTCCACTTTTAGGGTAGACCGACACATGCCTCAATGCAGCAGTCATCTAGATCTTTCAAGTCATGCTCTGATACCTCTATCATCAACTACTCACATCTACGAGGGACATCCTCCAATAGTGCATCTGAATTTTCTTAGTTAGCTTCTCTAGTTGTACTATGCTCTATAGCCCTTGGTGCTGCGAGTCATCCCATATATTGGGTTGGTCTGACCAGTGCTATATCTTCATAACAAAAGTAATGAATCAGTACCAAATGCATCATTATAAAACTTTAAATGCAACATAAACTATAATAGCTTGTAACTTACCATTCGGTCCCCATGGTCAATCGGGCGAAAGTGACAAGTCTAGGTCCCCCTGATGTTTTTGGTGATTTGATACTTCATACAGATGCATTTTTTTTCCATGAAGAGTCACTCCGCTGCCTCTCAAAATAAAATTTCTGCACTTGCACCACTTGTACTTGGGGCACCACTTAGCCTTCATAATTTTTGACGCTTCTATCAATTTTTGTCATGAGTAACCATCATTTTCCCATGATTTTATGGTCCCCACAGAGCCTGTTATGTGTGGCAGCATCATCTAGTTTCCCTTGATCAGAGCATCTAGCTTGAGTCATCATCATATTCATGGAGTCTGTCATGAGTCCATTTTTCCTCTAGTTACAATATTCCATCCATTCATGCATTCTCCCTCTCTTGTGTAGCCCATATTGTCATCTGGTCCCACTGTCCCCCATCCCATCATAAGTTGAGTCAATCGCTGCTAGGTCATCCATGATTTTTATGCTCTGACAAGGGAAGTCATCCATTTTCTACTCAGTATCCCCCAATCCATCATCATCCCTAGTGTCAATCCATCAATCGCTCTACTATGTTCCCTTGTGCCTTAGTTGATGACCCTCATTACCTCACCTATGGTGGACCCCCTTTTGTCTCCATCAACACATTCATTCTAGAAGATAGGTCTAGTGGGTGGTATATCTTATTTCCAGCTTCCATCATTCTTTGGTGCCTCTTATCAGGCAAAGGGACTTCTTACTACCATTTCACTTGATTGTTTCTCATCTGCTCCACTTCAGCATGATCGAGATTTGTATACTTGATAGTTCGGTGATCCAACAGATTGATCCAATGATTCCCAAGTGTGTGTGAGATGTTTCAAACCACATGAGGGGGTGGCACTTCAGGTATTACCCCACATGCACGGATGACCTCATTCTCTCCTTCAACCTCATATGTAGCTTTGCAGATTTGATGGGTTCAGCCTACCTGCTTACAGTGCCTATAGCATCCATGTATCACTTAGATGATCCATTTATAATTTCAAAGCCCTTTCATGTTCATTAAGGCTTATTTGGTTGTTGTTATACCTCATATACTCAAATATTATTGTATTCAGTCTTGGATGTTGTCCCAAGTGCACTCTATATGTGGGATCCATTATATTTTTGTCTGGCCGATGTTTACGCCAGAATATCATGTACTTTATAGCTCAGTCTCATTTTAATTACCGAACCATTATTCTTTGTACCGTGTCATTTCCACGGGCATAGTTATGCCTCCCCTGCCTCATTGTGTACAAGTACCCAACCATTAAAGGAGACTTACTATTGCTAGTCTCGCCCCCTCAGGGTTATTATCCTCTCTCACTTCACTTCGCCTACGTATCTCTCTCTCTATGACTCCCTTTCGGTGTCTAGTGATTGTGTTCTTACAACGTACTTCAGTCATACGATTAGCTCCTAACGCTCGCACGTTGGGGGAAATCTGTTACACCAATTTTTGGTCATCTAACCATGTATAACTAGATGGATTGAAATACGTCATGTAAGACCAATTTTACCATAGCAAAATTTCTTTCACTAAGAAATAATTTAATAAACCATACTTTATTAAGTTATTTTTGGTCCAAATAGAAAACCCCATGAAGAATAATGAAATAAATCCTTATTTTATTTTACTTTTCTCCAGGAATAATTAATTAAACCATTGTTTAATAATTTTTCTGGTCATATTTAACCCAATTAATGTGAAATAATTAAATAAATCATTATTTATCTTATTATTCTTTAGGAATAATTAATTGAGTCATTATTCAATTAATATTCCTTGTTAAATTTGACTAAATCATTTAGGAATAATAAAATAAATCATTATCTGTTAAATTATTCCTTGATCCCATTCTTGAAATAATAAATAAATATTTTCTTTGTTTATTGTTTCTAAATAAAGGGATTTAGCAATTTAAATTCCTTTTCCCTCCAACAAAATATAATAAAATATTCCAAGCAGGTAGATCTAGATCTTGGTTAATAATATTTTACTATGCATCATTATCAAGGATGACCCAATATTTTGTTATAAATAGGAGGTTTTCCATTCACTTCTTACCTTTGATCGTTTTATCATGGTCGGACTTTTATCCTCTTATCATTGTCTATCTTCGATTATTTTTATTTTCTTTTTGCTTATTGAGCTCCCTTTGAGTTCTACGGGTCTTGGGTATTCTACAGAATTGAGAGAGAAACTCTGAAGCTAAAGCATTTGAGGAAATCAAAAACTCATCCCATTGAGGGGGACTATATCAGTGCTCTTCGGAGGTGTTACAGAATACAAAAAAATTATTTATAATTGTTGTCTTGTCCATTGGATATTTTGGAGAAACTCTTGTTTCATTTTATTGTTTAGATGCTTTTTTTTAATAGATCTATATTTATTTTGCATTAGTTTCAACCATCTATTGCAGATCTAAGAAGTCGGAAAACCATATTTGTTGTTAGGTATTTTTGTCATATGTAGATAAAGTGATCTCTTTTTGTACACTTTTGTTAAAATTTCATACCAACACTTGTCACTGGAGAGACTTGAATATTGGTGGGGAAAACATCAACAACCAACTTTTTCTTACCCTCTGACTCACCTTTGAATAAGGGTGTAATTTCAATTAGATCACTTTAAAAGGTGAATTTTAGCAATTTTTGGTTATTTAGCAATGTCCTCCATTGTAGTAAATTGGTCATTTATTTACTTAGGTTGAAAAAATATTCAGTTACCTGCTAATGTTTTTCTCACTCACAAATGACATGAGTTCCATAAGGATGAGGTGGGGTGAAAAGTCATGGGAATTTTTTTTGGAAATTGGAATAGTTACTCCTCAATCTTGGTAACTAATCCAAATAAAGTGAATATTGAATCCCCAATAACAAAAACTACTATCCATTGCATTATGAATTAAAGGTGATATGAGATTAATTGTGCTATGAAATGTTTTATTTAAATCATTTACTTATAATATTTGGGAATGGTGAAGTTCCTGATCAAGTAGGATATATGTTATTGCCTCATCATTATTTGATTTATTTATCTCTTTCTCGTTATTGATGACATACTAATATTTATGTTGTTATTGAGTCATAATGGAAGAAATTTTGAAGCAAGTTTTAAATTATTTATAGCTATAAGCAATTTGGTGTTTTACACTTTATTTTTACCTTCAAGATATAGGATGGCATAGATGGTATGTCATGTGAAAAGTTTTGTTATTGCAGAAAGAAACACTTTTAATTGTTGCTCGATATCTAGTTTTATGTAAGGTTTCAAAAATGTTTAATTGTTTGGGAGATACAAATTCACATCTCACAAACTTTAAATATCCATTAAAATGGAAAAAAAAAATTATATCACAAAATGCAACCCATTTTCAATAGTCATTGGAACTTCTAAATAAATAAAAAATCCTCTCATGAAATGCTTAACCCATTAGTGTAAATATTAGAATGATATACCATACTTTATATTCTTAGTAGTCTCTTACGAAATACAACTTGTCATTGTGATAAGGTGTTATCCAATTAGTAGATTGCACTAACCATCAGAGTAATTAGTACTATGGATAGGATAACTATTACATAGATAGGTTTAACATTAAACCATCATATTGAAGGCTCATAATACAAATCAACTACTGATCAGTCTCTAATATGCTTATAATATTTCACATAGTTTAGATCCAAAAATCTTACTTTAACTACGCTGAACTGTGAAAATATGTACTTAGATTTGGTTTTTTTAATTAATCTGGACATTTCACTTGATTTATAAGGTGTTTGTAAACTACAATATTTGTCACAAGGTTTTGTGTTGAATATTTTGTGATTATATGATGGTTTCAAATAAACCTTTTAGTATTCAATTCCAATTTTCCTTCTATTAACCTATTTGTGGCACCATTGTAGCAATGTGCCCCTATACCACAAGGGAACACATACATGTATTGCTTTTTATAGTTTCTAGGTACATACTAGATACATTGTAATGAAGAAAACATTGTTAGTGAACATACTTCTGAAAAAGAAGATATTGATTGGATTCCTCAAACTACCGTCCTTCCTAACTATTGTAGCTCAAATTTGCAAAGTTTAAATTTGAAAATTTTATCAGACAAATTCCAGTAAACAAACAAGATTTCATACAAAATTTACTTCTTCCTCTTATACTACTCTTTCATATGTCAGCACCTTATGACATTTCCTTTCCAACATGTGGTACCATTTCTAGTTTAACATCTTAAAATATGTGATGCATAGAGCTTGATCTAGTTCTTGGAGAGGTAGGATTATTAAAAAAACTTTTAACCTTTACGAGTTTTATTAGGATGGCCACAAAAAAGAAAATAATTGCAATAAAATGCCACATACTTGAAATGATATAACCATAACAATACAAAACTTATACTCCGCCTCCTTGAAACCAATGAGACGACAATACATTCGTTCATCCATTATAAATCATATGAATAACCTTGATTTATCTAACACTTTTGTTATAAATTTTAATATTCAATCTGAGGAAGAATACAAAGAAAATCTAAAATCAATATTGAGTTATCTAGGAATTTTTTAATAAAGTTAACCATTTTCTGAAACATGACACCAAGAAAATAATTACAATTTATCTCATAGTTTTTGCATTCTGAAATTGATGGTGCAGACTTTTGTTGAAGCTAATTCTATAAGGACCTTTGGTTGCTTGCAAATAAATTTCTGCAATCTCTTTTCAATATATCAAACCCTATCACCACACTAATACATTATGTAATCTCAATTTACAATGGATAACAAATCACTTAATGTGTGTTTCTAACGACCAAAAAAAAATTCCAAACTCTGAAAGAACATAACTAATTTTCCAATACTTTATATGATATGAGAGAGAACTTCATAGATATGGTACCTGTGTGGCAAAAAAAGGTACATGAAAAATCCCTTTCTGTCATCCATATAAGTTGACAGACTTGACTTGATAATCAAAGTTGTGATTCCTTATCAATTCCAATGGTCAACCGATTTGATTTGATGTCTCATTGAGTATGTTTAAATCACTCTAAAATTGGAATGTGCCATTAACCACACCAGGAAAATATAATGAAATGAAAGTATGGAACATCGTATAAATTTCAAATAAATAATTTGTTATTAAATTTTCCGTAAGGCTTAAGAATAGAGGGAGGGTTGAAATCACAACCATCCATGTTATTATCAAGTGAAGCATATTCCTTTAGCATTCAATTTTTTCCATTGATTTAAAGAAAAATAAAAATTCTACAAACCTACATCCACCTTCAATTGAAATAGTTACAACTAGTTTAGATATCAAAATATCATATTGTTGGGTAACTATGAGATTAAAGGAAAAAATGTAATGGTTCATGTGTGTGAAGGAATAAATTGTGGCTTGTATCCAAAATGGATTTTTTGTTTGTTTCTATTTCTCATAAAATTTTCTTTTGCATGTACTATTATTCCTATCTTCGTTGGATATTTTGCTTTATCAATATAATTTTTTGTTGGCATTGATGTCAATAGGAAATTGACATTGTTTTTCTTTTGATGATGTCAACCAGGATTGTAGCGATTTGAAAAAGAGCTAGAGTAGGAGGATTGAATGGTTCTAGGAAAGGTGGAGTTTTATGGTGGTGTTTTGATGCTTGCAAAGGATGTTTTACAGGTTTGGAGGCATTGACATGCTAATCAATTTGATATATTTGTAGGCTTGGACATTATATAATAAGTGTTATTTCTTTTTTTAAAGGTTTCAATAGGTCCTATAGGTGTTGAAGAAGGTGTTGAAGAAGTTGACATTACTTTTAATTTGGTTTGACTTAGTTTGGACATAAAAAATAGGGTTGGGTCAAAGTGGAGAAAACTACGTTATATCTCAAGTCACTGTGAATAAATATGTTTTATAACTCACTTCTCAAATGGAAAACATGCATTACCCCTTATAGAGTGGTTTTTTTAAATTATGTGTTCGTTGAGTCAATTATAGGAGAATATAGTTTGGTTTTTACACTTGGTAATTTGTCAAAAAGTCTGAGAAACTTATCTAGAATATTCTTAAGGTTGATAAGATATCTACTTCATGAAGATCATGGATGATCAGGTGAAGGAAGAGAAATATCAGAATATTAAACCAATAAATATCATGTGAATATAGATGATTACCTCTCCATTACTCTCATTGTAATTATTGTAATAGTCATTATAACAAATTATATATTGGAGATTTATTTGAGGAGTAGAGATCAATTTCAATTTTGGTTGAGTGAGTGTGATTGAAGAGAAAAGTGTGCAATATATGAGGAACGTTATGTTAAAAATATAAATTAGTTTGCAGAAGGTAGAAAAAGTGTGTTTCAACCAGTATCTTAAGCAAAGAGTGAGGAGATGAAGGAATGATTAAGGATCATATACTATATGGATGTTGCTAGTGTGTTCATCAAAATATTGATTGTATGTAATGTTTGGTTTTTGGATAGATTTTATATATTGTAGAGAGGATTGAAATATTGTTTTTGAGTTGTGAAGCTATCCTTGGAGTCCAATTTCAAAATGAATTAAACCATTGCTCTGAGATTTTAATAAGGTTGTGGCTTCTATTCAGTAGTGGTTGAAAAAGATAGGGGTGGTGGATAATTGAAGGTTGTGGCAAGAAATATGATATATTGTGTGTCATATCTCCATTGAGTGGTAGATGGTCGAGGCTTACTGGGAGTGGTGGCTTCTAATAGGTGGTATATTGCAAATTTGTGTGAGTGAAGACTTCCTAGCTATGGTCATCTACAATACTCTTCAAAGGGGTAGTGGCTCCTCACTAGTGATGGCTAGCTGAAATATGTAAAATATTTTATTATATAGTGATAAGAGAAGTAGTAGCACAACATTTGCGGGTGGTTCTTTTCCCTTTGGGGTTTCCACTAGAAAACATTGGTGTCTCATGTGTTGAATTTTGTTATGGTTTTGTGTTTATGTTTAGTTCTTCGATATTTCCTTATGTGTTTCAAGTTGTAAATGGTTAAAATATTATTCAATTGGAACAAAATTCATAAGAGTCATCACTATTGATACATCTCCCCCTCTAAGTAGGGATCTACATTTCTAATACTTTGTTATTCAAATTTTCACTTCCTCTATTCTTTATTTTCCTTAGTTTTCAATTTGTTCACCTTTTTATTTTCATTTCCTATTTGTCGTGCATTCTATGTTATTGTATTTTGATTTTAATTTGTTTTGAGTATATTTATATATTTATTCGTTGTTTCTCTCTTTGTTTTTGATAATCCTCAATTACCATTGCTTGGACATCTCTTTATTGACTTCATCTTTATCATCATTTTCACTTTCAAATGGATGCGAGCTAATGATTAAGATGAACTTATACTTTTTGTTGCTCATTTAATTATATTAGTGATATAGGATGATAATTACTATCACAAGTAAATCAATGCACATCATCATTAATTACTTTATGCATTGTAATACATTCGAGTAACTTGTAAATATTTTGTTTTAGTTTGTTGTTAGACTCATTTATATAGACAATGGTACCCTTGTTCAGGGCTTAATATGAATTTTCTAAGTGTTAGAAATGTATTTTCATTGAGTGGAAAGGATGGAAATGGTTTCATAAGTGATAATAATGATGCCATAGGTGATCAGGATTTAGGAACAAGAAGAAGCATGAACATCATCATGGAATGAGAAGGTTCAAAAAATTATAATCCATTTATAGTGCATAATATCACCTCAAACAGACATAAAAATCACTTATATGGAAGGGGGTATGAAATATAGTTCTAGTGGTATGTGGAAGTATATAAATGGCCTCCTCAATTAGAAGATATGGCCAATCAAAACCAAGAACCCAAAAGTTAAATTTTTGCAAAGTAAAATTGGTGGAGATGCTTTGGAGTAGGTCAATTTGGAGGTGTTTCCATGCTAGGTGGTAAATCTAGCAGAAGGTTGTTGGAAGAAATCATTTAAATTCCCGAAAAATTCATTAGCGGATTTTCCATCACACATCCCCAACGATGCATCGAGGATATTTTGTCATTCCCTTTAGACGGTTTAATCACTTTTAAAACAACTGAACCACAACCATTAATTGCCAACCAGGGTAGGTATTTTTATTTCAAATGTGTCTTCACTATCTGTGCTAATACATGAACAACCAGGGAAAAATGTGAAAATGTCATTGAACACACTTGCAGGATTCAAAGAATTCTTGCAGAAATTCGAAACAAACACTGCAGGAATGAAACTCATTCAATACAAAAAGAATTCAAACTTCATAAACTTAGAATATAAATAGGTGAACCATGCATCATTAACTAGGTTGTAAAAATTAATTTAATATTATATATCTAACCAATCTGATGTAACAACATAAAATGAATCTAAAAATAAAATTGTGTTTGTGCTACAAAATATGCAACTATGATAAAAAATCCACACCAATATAAAGGATTCAATTAATATACTACTACGGCGATCCCTGCGAAAGACGAGGGCCCTTCCTCCCTACTAGGGTGCAGGGATGGAACGAAAACTAGTTAAATATTCAACATGAAATCTATGAAAACATCACCAAATGTGCACTGCATTAAAATAAATTAAAGATAGAAGATCAAAATGTCAGTATTTTTCATGTGTTTCCATCCACTCCTTATGATATTGAGCCTTTTTATAAAGTATTTTACAATTCCCAAAATTAGGGAGCAAATCAGTGATGAGAATCTCGCGATTCTCATGCTCATATATTTGCAATCGTAATTTCTCATATATTTCTTCAACTATCTGCATGGAGTTACTTATCATGATCTTCAACATTTTTCTTTTAGAATAACGTTCATGGCCTTTGGAAATTTGTGATGTAACAACATCTTCACGGTGTAACAACAACTTCAGGGTGTAACAGCAAAGTTGGGGGTGTATCAACAAACTTTGAGATGTAACAAGTGACAAAAACTATTTTTTACCCCCTGGTCCTTGGTAATTATAGCAACACGTGAAAGAAAAATATCCAAAATATATCTTCCAAAATTACCCTTGTTAGTCATTCCAAAAAGTGTTAGCCTCTATCATAAACAATTATAAATCCAAAATAAATTAAATTAATTAAATATTGAAAATTAGGATTTTATGCCTAGTTTTCTAGATTATGTTAGTTCCTATTGATTAGGAGTTAGTTTAGGCCAACCTAACTTGCCTCCTTGATTAGTGTGTGGTTGAGATATTTGCTCAACCAAGCTGTCCAAGATAGACACACTATCTTGAGACAACTTCCTCATCTATTTAATTGTATTATTACATTCTTTTAATAATAAATAATATGTGAGGAATGTCATAAGGCTCTCAGGCCTTTTCTGCCATTTCTATCTCTCTAGTTTATTTTATGTGTGTTTTATGTATTTTATGAGTAGGTTTAATTTCTAACATGTGGTATCAGAACTTTTACATTTGTGGACTTAGTAGGTAAGGCTGAGAAATTTTCAATAAAAAAGTTGTAGTGTGCGCGCTAATGGGTGATAGCTAGCTATGTGGATAGATCTATTTTTGGAGGACACGTCATGATTTGGCTGCATACAAGGACATGTTAAATAGAAGAAAACACCACAGAAATTGAAGAATATGACAAATAGCTAAGTGAGATGACATCTTGAAGATCTAGTGGTGAATTCTACTAAGCCAAGGAGTTAAGGCTCGAGAAGCCACTATTGGGGATAGAGTCTCGTTCCTCAATGGAACTGATTTAAATTAATATTTTCATTCATAATCCATAAAATAGGGAAATGACGAATATGGAGGAGATGATCTGCTGCATTCAAATAAGTCACTGGTTTGATTAGAAAAATTGTGGGTCGAGCCTGGTGCAATAAAAGTGGGATAGTGTCTTCTTTGGAGTGTCTTGGTGTTAGACATTGAAATTAATGGTGTGGATATCCTCACTGTAACGATAATTGCAGATAAAAAAAAATTCTCTTTTGGAGCCTGGTATCCTTGCTTTTGTATCAATTAGGGTATCCATACTTTGATGGACATTTTTCTCTATTATCAGGTCTTAAACTTCACCCTTGGCAACTTCGACATCTCTCTCTTTTATTTCCCTATTTAATTTTTCTGTCTAAATTCTTTCTTCTTTGGAATCACTATAAGTAATAACAGAGAAACTAGTCGTGCTATGCTTGTTTTTTTTGTATAGATCCACCTAATTTGAGGTGTGCCCAGTTTGAAATATGCATGTTTTCCTAGGTTGATTCCACAACTTGAATAAGAAGGAAAAAGTCAGTGGTATAATTTTGGATCGATTGAAAACATCATATTGCTTTTTGAGCTAAAAGATGGCTCTAGTAGAGAGTTGGATCACCACTCGGCTATCATAATAGTTGGTTTTGCATGAGAGTATGCTGGGAAAGGTGGATTTGGAGAAGTGTTTTTGAAATTTTTTGTGTGGAGCGTTGAATACCAACAAAGTGTCAGAAGCAGATATTGATGTCAAAGTGTGTTTTGTCGAAGGTAATACAGAAGTGTCCTCAAATATGTAATTTTATTGATAATGGGAAAATAAATTACATAGGAATTGCAAGAGTTTACACACGTAAACTCCAACACTCTTGCAATTAGGAAAATAACCTATTTATAAGCTACATGTCCTAACTTAATTTATTTATGGACCACTTGATAAAACAACAACTATCCATTTACAACAAATAACCTTCTAACCAATCTACTAACTTTATTCCAATTTTAGAGCCTAAGATACAACACTATTCTAGAGTTATATCTTTTGTAAAAATATTATATTTCTAAGTGTCTCTAATATTAATTAAATATTCTAATTTAATAAATATTTTATCCTAAATTTAAACTATGATATTTGGATCATATAAAATTCCCCCCTATGATCCAAAGATACATTACAACATATACCAAGTTCATCCCTGAACTTAGTAAATATTATTCTTCCAAGAGGTTTGGTGAAGATATCAGAGATATGATCTTCTGAAGGACAATAAATAATCTTGATTACCTCCTTTGCAATGAGTGATCTGATATGATGATTCTTGGTGTCCACATTATTTGTCTTTGAATAAAAAACTAGGTTCTTGGCAAGCTTTATTGACGATTGTTTGTCAATGAATAACGATGTAGCTTCTGCTAGAAGAATTCCCAAGTCCTATAAAACTATACGCGACCAAAAAATCTCACATGTTTCTTCCCATGCTGATATGTTCTCTGCTTCTGCTGAAGAAGTGGATATTGTAGCTTGCTTCTTGCAACTCCAAGACATTGCAGCTAACCCCATGTTCATTAAATAACCTGAGGTTGATGCCCTATCATCAATACTCCCAGTAAATTCGGCATCTGAAAATCCACCGAGTACAAATTTTTTAGTCTTTTTGTAAAGAAGACCAAAATATTTTGTTCGTTGCATATAATGAAGAACTCTTTTGTCTGAATTCCATTGGTTGTCTCATGGTTCCTACATAAAATGAGAAATAATACTGACGGCACAAGAAAGATCTGGTCAAGTACTTTTCTAATAAATTAGGTTGCCAATCAACTATCGATAAGTAGTGCTATCCACCATTTCCCCTCCTTCAAATTTTGAAAGTTTCAAGTTTTTTTCCATGGGGATAAGAACAAGCTTGCAATTCTGCATTCCAAATCACTGAAGAATTATTGCTGCATAATTACTCAGAGAAATGAAGATATGATCTGGATGCTGGAATACTTCAACTTTATTATAGTAGTGAAGTAGTCCCAAATCTGTCATCCTAAAACCTGCATGTAACTCCATTTTCACCTGTGCTATTTCATCATAATTGTTACCACTAATAATTAAATCATCTACATACATAACCAAAATCACTAGAGTTTTACCTTTTTGGTGTACATACAAGGTATCATCAGATTCAGTTCATTGAAAGCCAACTTTCCAAAGGTATTCGTCAATTTTTTCATACCAAGCTTGAGGAACCTGTTTTTACCCATATAAAGTCTTTATGAGTTTTCAGAATTTATGTTCCTATCCTTCAATTTCAAAACCTGGTGGTTGTGTCATATACACTTCTTCCTGTAAGTATCAGTTGAGGAAAGAAATTTTTACATCCATCTGATGAACTTACCATCCTTTTTAGGAGGCTAAGGCAAGTGTGAGTCGGATGGTGTTCCATTTAGTTGTAGGAGAAAAAATTTCCTCATAATCAATCCCTTCCTACTGCACAAAACCCTTAGCAAAAAGTCTTGCTTTGTACTTTTCAATATCACCATTTTTCCTGTACTTAATTCGGTAAACCAATTCGCATCTTATGGGTTTAACATTTTGAGGACAATCAACAAGTTTCCAACTATTATTGTTGAGAACTATCTGATATTCATCAACCATAGCCTATTGCCATTCTTTATGTTTTATTTCCTCTCGATAACTATAAGGTTCAATAAAATCATTTTCTATCAAGGAAAAATTTCCTTCACTTCTTTCTGATCCCCTTATTCCTATTTAATTCTATTCATTAGGCCTTACATCTTTCAAAATTTGAACTGCCCATTTTAGCAATTGATGTTCACTGGTTTGAGATTGTGAAAAATCACCATCACTGTTGTTGTACATATTCTCCTCTGCCTGTGAATTTTTCCCTGCTGTCTCATTCAAATCCATTTTTACCTCTCCGTGGCCTAAAATCTCATGACCCTGCTTGATATTACTATCTCCGCCCGAAAATCTGCTTTACAATGGTTAAAAACCCAAACTTAAATATATCGGGCCGAGCCCCTAAGAGTTTGACTCCCTCCCGCTTTGGCTTCTATATGGCCCGAGTCAGAAAACCATAAATCAAAATGAAAAGGGGCCTATTGCTTTAACGATCGGGCGCAATGCTGACCGTCCGATCTGGCTCAAATCAACGACGCGGCAATTAACTTATATGGAGGGCCCCACGCACAGCAGACAGGCGGTATTTCATGGCCCACCGTTCCATTGCCCTCCGATGCAAGTTCAGCTGTAGATCTTGTTTTGAGATCGAACGGTCCTGAGTCAATCGCAGTCCTGCCCTCAATCGCAATCGGAACTTCCAAAATGTGCCACCCCGGTCTCGCCGCTCCACTTTCCGATTTGGGTCCCACCTCCTGCGGTCGTGTCATCATAATTCACAAGTGTGCGCCGTGTTCCGCCTCCACCATTCATATGTTCCGGTTATGTGTCATATTTTATGAACCTTTGCCCCGTTTATTCATTGTCGTTTCATTGTATTCTGCATTGTTACCCTCCATTTCTCCATTATTTTTATGCGTTTCCTGCCACCCTGCATCGTCTCAACATTTCGCCTAGTTCGTATCACCGCTTCCATGACCGCTGTCGTATCCACACTCCCTGTCACCGAGTCAATTTTCTCTAATGTTTTGCGGGTTTTGCAGGTTTTAAAACGACTTAGTTGGCGCTTTAACTTGCCTCCTTCGTTGCAAAGATCTGGAGCATACCAAAGGACATATTCTACTGGCGAAATTAAAGAAAGAAGCCGAGGGTAGGTGGGAGAGGTGACCGCCATTAAAGAAGACATAGATATGGATTATCAGAACTCTCCAGATAAATTCGCCCCGCATTAAAGATCCAGGATTCAAATCCAAAGCCAAGGGCCGAGAGTACAGTACAGAAATGTAGATTATTTCAAATCTCTTACGGCAGCAGATTTTCCCTCAGCCGCGGGCAACATATTGTATATATTTTATTATTTCTATCTTGTATATAAGGAGAACTTTATCTCCCAGCATTTATTTCCATAGACAGGTTGTCTAGTACAGTTATTTATAATTAGTCATTCAGAGTTGGGCGCGAATGTTGTCCGCCATCTGATTCAAAATAAGTCATTAAATGTCTCCTATCTGCCTCCTCCTCTAGAATTCTCCATCATTCCTATAAAGACGAAAAAAGAAGACATTGTAAGGGTTCCAGATTTCTATCAGCAAACTGTGCAGCGAGAAGACTTCTGTATACATTTTTGTAATATTTCTGTATGAAGCTTCAGAGCCCGTAGGGTCTCAGTGAGGAGGGGTTATAACTGTAATGAGGATTCTGGTCTTTGGTATCTCACAGTATGTAATTTTTCTCATGTGTTAATACAATATCTCTTTCATGCTCATTATCTTCTTGTATCATGTTCTAGAATGCGAGTGGCTCACTAGTTTGCAGTAAGGATTCATCCTCGTTGATGCCCTTTCTGGAATTAGTCAAGCGCTTTAAATAGGCCTAGTCATGGTATATTGTTCCATGTTCACTCTTTCCATATTTTCTGCTATATTAGTTGCTTGAGGAGGGTGCTTTTAAAACGCCATTTTCATATAAGGATTCGTAAATTGGTGCGCCCTTATATGGTTCTGTTGTGTATCTGGGTATCAGTCTCATGCCAGCTAATATCTTCTTATGTTTCCTCACCGCACTCACTTCCTGATATCTGATTTCTGTGATATATTATTTGAATCGGCCTTCTTTACAGTAAGCGGTCTCTTAACTGTCTGATGCTTTCATGCTGAAGTTTTACATGATGTTCCTACATTATTCTTATCTTTGTGTCAGCTTCTGAGAGAGATTGGTCCCATTCAAAACTAATTTCCTTGTTTAGAACAAGAGATAGTAAGTGAGTTCTTGGACTGACAACCCAAACTGAAAGGGCTCCTTGCTATATTAAGATGTCCTAGGCACTGGTCTATGGCAACTCTAGGCTGTCTCTAGGGGGGTGACAAAATCATCTGCAACATCTTTCTGGCGCCGTTGCCGGGGAACGAATTCAAGAATATCTTTTTCCCTGGGTTCGACATCTTATTTTCACTCTCTAATCAGTTGAGCACAGAGAGTTGAAGAGTTGCAGATTTCTCACCTTGGCGACTCCACTGGTCTTTATTTGATAAATTTTATTGGAAGTCCTGGCTTCCCGGAAGCCCCATTTGAGGTCGGATACTTCGCAGCCGAAAACACCCGTGTCTGACCCGGAGAAGATCTTCCATAAAAGAGGTTGGAAAGAGAAGAAGTCAGTTTGTTCCGAAAATTCTGAATATTCCGTTGAAGATCATCCGCCCTCTTCTTCTCAAGAAGTTAGAACAGAAAAACCCGAGTTTTACTCAGAAACTCCACGTAGAGGAAATATCTGGATTGAAGGAGAATCTCATCCTGCTTTCGAGGCTGAAGAAATTAAAGAGGTCACAGAAGTAGCTGCTGTTAACCGTGAGTTATTCTCATCTACACCTCAGGCTTCTGTGCAATATATTCCCATTATTATTCACACTCCACTTCCTCCTACTCCTCTCCCTTCATTTGTATCTCAAATTGTTGTGCAACCCCCGCCTCCCCCAATAGCCAATGTTCCTGCCTTTCTATTAAATAAATATGCTCCTCTGGCCTTGCCCCAAGTGCTAAATGATATGCCACAGGATTACTTGAAGATTTTGCCAAGATTTAATGGTGAAAATGAAGTTGATGCTCAGAAGCACCTTGAGACCTTCTGCTTTTTTGCAGAGAACTTAAATGTTGAGCATCTAGATGTGGTCCTGAGGTTATTTGTGCAATCCCTGGAAGGTGAAGCCAGAAAATGGTTCAAGACATTGGCAAACCATTCAATCACCACCTGGGACCAGATGGAGAACGCTTTTCTCAGGAAGTGGGGAGAAAAGAAAGATCACGGGCAGAGCCTCGTTGAGTTCAATACACTAAAGAAGAAACATAACGAGGGGGTGGCAGAATTTATCAAAAGGTTTAATAAATTATATCTGAACCTTCCTGCTGATATGAAACCTCAACAGGCTGCTGCCAAAATTGTTTTTATAGCAGCTTTTGATTCTGATTTCGGTTTCTCTCTGCGGGAAAGAATGCCTGTTACCCTGGATGATGCTCAGACAGATGCTCTAGAGTTGGAGGCAAATTTTGCTGCCACTGGGAAGTTAAAAGGAAAAATTGAACAGGAAACCAGAAGAAAGGGCAAAGAGGAGATTTCTACCTCTAATCAAGAAAAGGATTCAGATAAAATGGACGAGATAAGCAAGATGATAAAGAAGATGGTTAAGCTAGAACTGGAAGCTAAGAACGCAGCTCCCAAGAACTATTATAACGCTCCAAACAGAGGATATAATCCTCAGTACAGAAAGCCTCCATTGCAGATATTGCCCAGAGAAGCGAAAGAACAGCAAGATCAGGTACCTCACCCCTTGTACCTTGAAGGACCAGCAGATGACTCCACTGGAGATGCAGCTTACGGATTAGAAGATTCTAATCTGGCTTTCTCAAATAATGATGATATGGAGTGCCCCCTGCAAGAAGAAGATGAAGAAGCAGAGATTGATCATTACTGTAAGCAATTTGCTGATTTCATGGAAGCACAATTCAACGTCAAATATGATCTCAGATCCTCAAGGAAGAGGACCAGAACTCAGGAGCAAGAAGAAGAACCACCTCAAGAGGAAACATCCGCTCAGAAGGAACCAGCAACAAAGAAGAATGCGGAAAAAGGTAAGAACCTTCTGAATACCCCCTTGCAGTCTAATGATCAGATTCCCTCCTCTTCTAAACTAGTCGGTCCTCCTAATGCTGAGCCAGTGTCAAAAGAAATTAAATCTTCAGTCGAAAATAAGGAGTCCAAAGAGATTGTGACAGAAAAGCTCCCATCCGCTTTCAATTTGCAAAAAGAACTTGAGAAGATTAAGATTCTTGTCCCTCTGACTGAGTTATTAAAACAGCCTGTGTATCAGTCTCAAGTTACCTCTTTCATACTTCCTCCTGAGCTACCCATTCCACCGGATAGTTTAAATCTTCAAGAAGAGAGACCCATGGTAGTATTTGGCCCACATGTCGAGGAGATAGACCCTTCTACTCCTCCTTTTTATGTATCCCTAGTCATTCATGACCTGCTGTTACATAATTGTATGTTAGACTCTGGGGCCTCCCATAATCTCATGCCTCTCTCTGTCATGGAGCAACTAGGGCTGCAAATTACAAGACCATATAAAGATTTATATTCATTTGATTCTAAAAGGGTTAAGTGCTTGGGAATGATTAAAGATTTAGTGGTCAATTTGGCTCAAATCCCAGCAAAGAGTGTGGTCATGGACATTGTGGTTGCTGATATCCCAGCTCGCTTTGGCATGCTGCTGTCAAGGTCTTGGGGTACAAAGATTGGGGGATCAATCAAATTGGATCTAACATATGCTACTGTCCCAGTCTTTGGAGGACAAGAAAGGAGGTTATACAGAGAGACTAGATTTGTCAAGATGGTAACTAAGGCTGACTGCTCAGATAATTCCCCAGTTTATAGCAAAGAGGGAGACTTGTCATGTTTAATGTTGGAAGAAAATCAGAACTATGCACATGAACCCCCTTTTGGTCAGGTTCAAGCTGAGCAGCCTAAAGAAGAGCAGGAATCAGAAATTTGGACTTTACATTTTGATGGAGCTAATTCAAGAGAAGGCAATGGAGCTGGAGTATTGTTGATTTCTCCTACAGGGAAATGGGTGCCACTGTCTTTTAAACTGGAATATGAGGCTACAAACAATGTAGCCGAATATGAAGCACTATTATTGGGACTGCAGACAGCCAAGAATATGGGCATCCAGTGTCTAAAAGTGTTTGGAGACTCTGAGCTGGTGGTAAGGCAGATCAAAAATGAATGTCAAACTAAGCATCCACGGCTCAGAGCATATAGAAATGAAGTATGGGACATGATAGAAAATTTCTTCTCAGCGTTTAACATACAGTTCATGCCCCGGGAGCAAAAAAGAGTAGCCGACTCTCTTGCGGTAGCTGCCAGTACTTTCCGTCCTCCTCAGAATCCGCTTCTAAGATATGAAGTGGAGGTACGATACAGACCATCCATTCCAGATAATATAAAGCATTGGCAGGTATTCGAAGATGATGAACAGATGAAAAGATTTATGGAGACTGTGGGAGAATTCTCCAATATGGAGATTGATGATAATGAAGAGGAAGAAGTTGAAAATATTGCTGAGAACAAATGGGAAGAAAGAATAGCAGGTAATAAAGTGCTGCAGCTGAAAGGTAATGTTATACCTAGAGGATTGGTACCTCTAGAAAGGTTATTCAATAAAGATGATGTTCCAATGCAGCCAAACAAAGTAGTAGAAGAAGATCAAGTGGGAGATTTGAATCTGGGTACTTCCACTGACCCCAAAATTGTTAAATTATCTAGAAGAGTCCCAGAAGAATACAAAGAAAAGTATTTGAAGTTATTTCAATCTTACAAAGATGTATTTGCTTGGTCCTATGAGGACCTAAAAACTTTTGATGTAAATATAATACAGCACAAGATTCCACTGAGGGAAGATGCAAAGCCATACAAGCAGAAGCTCAGACAAATAAACCCCTTGCTGCTTCCCTCAATTGAGAAAGAAGTCAAGAAATTACTGAAGGCCAAGATAATTGTGCCATTAAGGTACTCAGAATGGATAGCAAATCTTGTTCCGGTTCGGAAGAAAAATGGAGAAATAAGGCTATGTGTAGATTTCAGAAATTTGAATAGGGCATCTCTCAAAGATAACTATCCACTGCCTAAAATGGATCACATCCTGCAGAAAGTAGTGGGAGCATCCAGAATGTCAATGATGGATGGATTTTCGGGCTACAATCAGGTAGCTGTGTTCCCAGAAGACCAGAAGAAGACTGCATTCACTACACCATGGGGAACCTTTATGTATGCTAGGATGCCATTCGGATTGATTAATGCAGGAGCTACATTTCAGAGGGCAATGGACATAGCCTTTGTCGGAGAACAGGACAAGTTCTTGGTGGTGTACCTTGACGATATCACAGTGTTCTCAAAGAATGATGATGAACATATTGAGCATTTGAGAAGAACTTTTGAGAAATGCAGAAGGTATGGCCTTTCTCTAAACCCTCAAAAATCTTTGTTTGCATTAGATGAGGGAAAACTCTTAGGGCACATTGTGACTAAAGATGGTGTGAAAATTGATCCTAAGAGAGTTGAAGTGATAAACAGCATTCCTTTGCCAAGAAATAAGAAAGAAGTACAAGTGTTTTTGGGCCGAATAAATTTTTTGAGAAGATTTATTCCTAACTATGCTGAGATAGTTAGGCACATAACCAATATGTTGAAAAAGGAAAATGAAGTAAAATGGTCCCAGGAGTCTAGAGATGCATTCACAAGGATAAAACGGGCATTTGCTGAAGCTCCTGTGCTAGCCGGGCCAGATTACAAAAAGCCATTTATGATTTTCTCATTTGCTTCACCTCATACAATTGCTGGAGTGTTATTGCAGAAAAATGAAGAGGGATATGAACAGCCCATAGCTTTCTTCAGTCAAGTGCTTTATGATGTTGAATTGAAATATAATATACTGGAGAAGCAGGCATATGCCCTGGTAAAGTCCCTTAAAGCTTTCAGAGTTTATGTTTTGCAGTCTCACATTACAGCTTATGTCCCTACCGCGGCAGTCAAAGACATTCTGGTTCAGGGAGACAACGAAGGTAGGAGGGGAAGATGGATTGCAAAAATCCAAGAGTATGATTTGGACATAAGGCCTACTAAGTTGGTGAAAGGACAGGGACTTGCCAAGATGTTATCTGAATCAAATCATCAAGCTTTGGGCATTAATCTGTCTGTGATAGCAAATGAAGAATCAGAAAAGGAAGAAGAGCAGCATGGACTAGAGATGGCTACTCAAAAGATACATGTGAAATATCTAACTAGTCCTTGGTATAAAGAAATAGTTGAATATCTATTAACACTTAGCTGTCCTCTAGGATGTGACAAGGTGAAATACAGAGCTGTAAGGATGAAATCTCAGAAATATGCAATTGCCAATGGACAGCTCTATTGGAGAGACCCTCTAGGCATATTACTTTTATGCCTCACAGAAAATGAAGTGCAAAATGTAATGACAGAATTTCATGAAGGAATATGTGGAGGACATTACAGCTGGAGGGCTACAACTCATAAAATCTTGAAGGCTGGTTTTTACTGGCCAAAATTGTATGCAGATACTTTTGCTTGGGTCAGATCGTGTGACAAATGCCAAAGATTTGCAGAAAGGCAGAAATTAGCAGCATTGCCCTTAATCCCTATTCATGTAAATGAACCATTTCAGAAATGGGGATTGGATTTTATAGGTGAGATACATCCCCCATCAAGTGGCCAACATAAATGGATATTGACAGCCACAGACTATTTTACGAAATGGGTGGAAGCCATACCTACCAGAAATGCTACAGATGCTGTAATAATGAATTTTATAGAAGATAATATCATATCTAGGTTTGGCTGTCCTGCAAGAATTGTAACTGACAATGCACAGGCTTTCAAGTCTGCCAGGTTCGTAAAATTCTGCCAAAGATATAACATCATCCTGACTCATTCTACAGCATACTATCCACAGGGAAATGGTCTAGCAGATTCATCCAATAAAACCCTGGTGAGAGCCCTTAAGAAAACAATAGCTGAAAATCAGAAAAACTGGGACTCTCAATTAAAGTTTGCCCTATGGGCAAATAGGATAACCAGCAAAAGAGCAACAGGGAAGTCACCTTATGAGCTGGTGTATGGGCGGGCTGCAGTGTTTCCTTTGCAATTGGCATTGCCAGTGGCACGTTTTATGCAGGAAAACCAGGAAGAACCAGATGACATGATCCGAAGAATTAATCAGTTGGTAGAATTGGAGGAAACAAGGAACCAGGTAGATCAGAGATTGATAGAATACCAGGAGAAAATGAAGAATGTCTTTGATCGGCACGCAAAGGATAGGAATTTTCAAGTTGGGGACCTGGTTCTTAGATGGGATGTTCGCAGAGCCGAAAAGGGCAGACATGCTAAATTTGATCCATTGTGGTTCGGGCCATTCAAAATAGTGAAGCTGGGAAGAAACAACACCTTTTCTTTAGAAAATCTACAGGGTGATTTGTTGGATGCACCCGTGAATGGCCAATTCCTCAAGCCATATTTCCAATTCTGACCCAAGCGGAGAATACCTGATTGTATATATTGTATATAGTTTGTTTTGACTTTTATTTTTATAAAGGAAAAGAATGTTGATAATTACTTGAAGTAAGAGTGCAGGGGAATTGAAAAATAAGATGAAATATTTAATGGTCTGCGTGTTCTCGACATGCCAGAGGACGAACATGTCGTCCCCAGATGGAGCCGATGTTGTACATATTTACCTCTGCCGTGGCCTAAAATCTCATGACCCTGCTTGATATTACTATCTCCGCCCGAAAATCTGCTTTACAATGGTTAAAAACCCAAACTTAAATATATCGGGCCGAGCCCCTAAGAGTTTGACTCCCTCCCGCTTTGGCTTCTATATGGCCCGAGTCAGAAAACCATAAATCAAAATGAAAAGGGGCCTATTGCTTTAACGATCGGGCGCAATGCTGACCGTCCGATCTGGCTCAAATCAACGACGCGGCAATTAACTTATATGGAGGGCCCCGCGCACAGCAGAGAGGCGGTATTTCATGGCCCACCGTTCCATTGCCCTCCGATGCAAGTTCAGCTGTAGATCTTGTTTTGAGATCGAACGGTCCTGAGTCAATCGCAGCCCCACCTCTAACTAACTCAATTTCCAAATGTGCCACCCTGGCTCTCCCTGCCCCACTTTCCCATTTGGGTCCCACCTCTGCGGGCCGTGTCATCATAATTCATGGGTATGCGCCAGAATTCCGCCTCCACCATTCATATGTTCCGTTATGTGTCATATTTTATGAACCTGCCCCGTTTATCAGCTGTCGTTTACTGGGCCGATTGTCACCCTCCATTTCCTCCATTATTTTTATGCTTCGCCACCCCGCATCGTGTCTCAACATTTCGCCTAGTCTGTATCACCGCTTCCATGGCTACTGTCGTATCCATGCTCCCGGTCACCGAGTCAATTTTCTCTAATGTTTTGCGGGTTTTTGCAAGTTTTAAAACAACTTTGTAGGCGCTCAAACTTGCCGCCTCCGTTGCAAAGATCGGGAGCATACCAAAGGACATACTCCGCTGGCGAAATTAAAGGAAGAAGCCGAGGGTAGGTGGGAGAGGTGACCGCCATTAAAGAAGACACATATATGAATTCTCGGAACCCTCCAGATAAATTCACCCCGCATTAAAGACCCACGATTCAAATCCAAAGCCAAGGGGCGAGAGTACAGTACAGAAATACAGATTATTTCAAATCTCTTACGGCAGCAGATCTTCCCTCAGCCGCGGGCAATATAGTGTATATATTTTATTATTTCTATCTTGTATATAAGGAGATTTTATCTCCCAGCATTTATTTCATGGACAGGTTGTCTAGTACAGTCATTAACAGTTAGTCATTCATAGAGTAGGCGTGAATATTTTTCGCCTTTTCTTTCAAATTGAGTCATTAATTGTGTTTCAGCTGCCGCCTCCTCTAGAATTCTCCATCACTCCTATAAAGACCAAAAAAGAAGACATTGTAAGGGTTCCAGATTTTGATCAGCAAACTGTGCAGCGAGAAGACTTCTGTATACATTTTTGTAATATTTCTGTATGAAGCTTCAGAGCCCGTAGGGTCTCAGTGAGGAGGGGTTATAATTATATTCAGGATTCTGGTCTCTGATATTTCACAGTATGTAATTTCTCTTATGTGTTAATACATGATCTCATTTCATGCAATTTATCATCTTGTATCATGCTCTAGAATGCGAGTGGCTCACCAGTTTGCAATAAGGATTCATCTTAACTGGTGCCCTTTCTGGAATTAGTCAAGCGCTTTAAATAGGCCTAGTCATGATATACTGTTCCATGTTCACCCTTTCCATATTTTATGCTATATTACTTGCTTGAGGAGGGTGCTTTTAAAATGCCATTGTCATATAAGGATTTGTAAATTGGTGCGCCCTTATATGGTTCTGTTGTGTATCTGGGTATCAGTCTCATGCCAGCTAATATCTTCTTATGTTTCCTCACTGCACTCACTCATTGATATCTGATTTCTGTGATATATTATTTGAACTGGCCCTTTTTACAGTAAACGTTCTCTTAATTGTCTGATGCTTTCATGCTGAAGTCATACATGATGTTCCTACATTGTTCTTGTCTTTGTATTAGATTCTGAGAGGAGAGACTGGACCAATTCAAAACTAATTTCCTTGTTCAAACAAGAGATAGCAAGCATGTTCTTGGACTGACAACCCAAACAAAAGCAGCTCCTTGCTATATTAAGATGTCCTAGGCACTGGTCTATAGCAACTCTAGGCTGTCTCTAGGAGGGTGACAAAATCATCCACAACAACTGTAAAGAGGGTTGATGTAAACACATTTTTTTTGGTCAACCACGGACTCTGGGGGCGTATAGTCACTGTCAAAAGAACTATTGCTACTAGGAGATTGGGATGAACTGCCAGAAGACCCAAATGCCGCTGGTGAAGAAGATAGACTGGATGAATCATTTTCAGATGAAGGAAACTCAATTTCATACCAATTTTGTGAATTTGGTTGAATTTTTATATTTCCTTTTATTTTATCACCTTTTCTTTCTAACTTTTGATGAAGACTTACAATTTTTTTAGCACTCTTACTCTCATTTTCATCAAAAATCACATCCCTGCTCACAATAAATTTCCCATTAGACAAAATTCGATACCCTTTCTTCTCATCAGAATACCCAATGATTGTGCACTTCAAGCTTCGTGAGTCAAGCTTAGTTTTTTTTCCTTCGGAACTAAGGCATAACATACTGATCCAAAAAATCTGAGATGTTTAACTCGAGGTTTGAAGTCAAACCATTCTTCATAAGTTGTGATTTCGTCTAAAGAAGCAATGTGAGATCTGTTCCTTAAGTAGACAATGGTATGAATTACCTCAGCACAATATATAGGACTTAACTTTTAGAAGGATAACATAGATCTCACCACTCCTAACAAGGTGTGGTTCATTATTTCTACTACTCTATTTTTCTATGGACTGTACACATTGGTAAGATGTTGTCTTATGCCATTATTCATGCAATACATTTTGAATTTATTTGAAGTGGATTCTTCTCCATTGTCGGTTCTAAGAGTGCCAATCTTCTCCTTCAGTTCATTTTCAATAAGTTGGTGAAAAGTTTTAAACTTTTCAAATTCTTCTAACTTTTGCTTGAAAAAATATACCCAAGTCATCCTGCTAAAATCATCAACAAAGAGTAAGAAATATCTGCATGATCCTAGCGAAGTTTGTAAGGGTCCATAAATATCATTGTGAACCAATTGCAAACGCCTGTTTGTTCGCCATGAACTTGTGGTAAAAGTCTCTCGATGTTGTTTTCCATAAATGAAAGCTTCACATTTTTCATTTTCCCTTTTGAAGGTTGGAAGTCCCTTAACCATTCCCTGTATTTGTAACTGAGAAAGACCTTCAAAGTTGAGATGATCATATCTTAGATGCCACAGTCTGATCGGTGAAATGTTTGTACCTGTTACTCCTTTTAAGTCAGAATTTCTTGGAATAACAGTCCCTTTCATCCTTAACAGTTTTCCATCTTCATAACTTTCCATAATTGTTTTCATGTTCTATTTTACTAAGTTAGCTTTAACTAAGCCATCCTCCATAATCACCATATGTCCTTCTTGTCGAATCGTGACTAAAGATAACAATTTTTTCTTAAATTTTGGGACATACCATACATTTGAAATCATTATTTCTCTAATGGCAAGTAGAAAAAAACTAACTACACCTTTTCAATGAGCAAGATAGATTGAATTGAGATGGAATTGTTGGAAGTTCCAAAAGAAGTCACATCGAAAATTCATGTGTTGAGTTGCTTCTGTATCCAAAATACATGCATCTTCAAATTCACTTCTAAGAAAGGTTGAAACCTGTAAAGAAGTTGATTCTGTGTCTGTGAATACATATTGTGAACCATCATGATCATATTGATCATTGGGAAACTGTGCAGAGTTTTGATGAAACTTGGTAATTTTATCAATGGAAGTTCTACAATCCTCAGCATAATGTTTAACTTTGTTACACCTTCTTCAAATAATTTGACTAAAATCTCTACCTCTTCCTTGATACTGTCCTCTGCCTCTACTTTGGCCTCTCTTCCAAGTATGTCCTCTCCCTAGACATTGTCCTTTGCCTTGATTATATCCTCTACCTTGATTGTTTCCTCTGCCTTGAAAATTTCTCATGCCTAAACTGTAGCCTTCGTTGAAATTGTTTCCTCTAGTTTCACTGTGGCCATGATATTTTAAATTATGTGCTTCTTGAATTTGATTGATATGTTACCATCCTCTACTTCTCAAACTTTCGATTGAGGATTTAATTGTGCTAGCCTCTGTGAAGAAGACATCTTCCCCAATCTGTTTCTTCTTCCCAAAAATTTTGTCATGTTGGGCTAACATATCACTCAACTCATCAAACTCGATCTTCTCTAATTTTCCAGTGACTTGAAAAGTTTTGAAAAAATGTGTGTAATAATATTGAAAACCAACAATTAAAATTGTAGTTAGGAAACTTTCATCAACAGCTTGAACACCAACATTTATTATTGCCTCCTTGATGTTTTTAGGAAGTGAAATATATTCAAGAACATCACGAGTTAATTTTTGTTGAAGAAATTTTAATTGAAGATTAACCTTCTTTGATTGAGGTTGTGTATCAAATATATCTTTGAATGTACACAAAGAAGTCCATGCATCTAAGGTGTTTTCAATATGAATGTGCATTTCATTGTTAACTGAAGACTTTATAAGAGCTAATGCCTTGGAATTTTTTACTTCCCATTTTGCAAGTAAAGTTGCATCTGTTTGTTTATTAGGCTTAATGTTTCCATCACATATTTCATGCCACAATTCACTATATATGAGAGTGCTTTCAATTATAGGTTTCGATGTCTTATAAGATTTCGCCCCTTCTAGATTTTCAAAATCAAAGAATCGATTAATTAACTTTGACATTGTAGTGTTGTATAAGTGCACCAAAAGAATCAATCACAAGAAAAAATAAGCAAATTGTCACATGAAACATGCCACGCAAAAAACGAGACATGCCACACAAAAAGAAAACGATCTATCGGGACTTGGCCTTGACCCTCGTATTGTCTTTGAAAAAGGAGAAAATTGACTGAGCTTTGCACTTGGCTCTAGTCAATTTCTCTTTGAGTGTTTACAATGAAATCGTTCCAAAATTTGACTTCTTGATTATTCCCTTACAAATTTCCTTTAAAAAAATCTACCCGCCCTCAAAGTAAAAAGGTACTTTTAGTTACAAATAATGACCCTTATTTCTCCAAAATGAAGGTTATAAATAATATCTACTTATTACTCTAAAAATTTCAAAATTTTCTGCTACAAATATTTACAAATAATCCCTCACACCTTCTTTCTCCAAAAATATTTCAAATCTCTTATCACTCTTAATTTACAAAAAAAAATCACTCCAAAAGTTTCCCCACTCATATTACAAAAATTAAAACTTATCTCTCCACAATAATAAATTTGAAAAAACAACACTTCTTAATAAATTAATACCAATTGTGGAATTCTTCAAATCTGGCCTTGATGCTTAGAAAAAAAATTCAAGTTTCAAGCTCATTTGTAAGCAATGTCCTGCTACAGTTCCAATCTGGGTCTGAAGCTTTTGACGGTTATTAGGCTCCTCCGTTTGTTCGAGGGATAGAAACCAACACTAAAAATATTAGACGAGTCTTAGAGATAAGAAAAACAGGTACTCGGAGTCGGATAATGCCAGCTCTTATGAATATTTTGAACACCAAAGCTTTGGCCACGATGAGCGATGCATCGAGTAAACCTATAATGGTCAAATCAAAGCTCAAGATGATTTTTGAAAGGAAATTTCAATGGTTTTGTTGACTCTAAAATCACACAAGAAGGAAGAAACAAGGATAATAGATTTGATAAGGTAGAAGCAGAGTCAATGGTTCCATTGAATCTGAAATCCAAATCCCATTGTTTTCATCCATTCCCAGATAGCTCAATTTATCAATCCTCCGATTGATTTCGGTTTCAGATAGTAGAACCAAATAAATTTCACTCTGTTAAATTGAGCATTTGTGCTCTTAAATTTGGCAGTAATGCATGGCTTCCAATGATCCTCCTACGGATTCTGTCCCAGTCGAGCCCGTGGCGAATGAAGATGCCAATGCTGCTGAAGAAAAGCTCATGAAGGCACAGAAGGAGATAAAGGCTAAATCCAAATAGGAAAAGAACCAAGTATGAAAAGAGCAACGACACCTTCACCTGGTGATATGCGGTCAAGATCTATATCTCGTAGTCCTCTGAAGCAACGAAGTAGAACCTAGAACCAAGATATCACATGGTTTTGTCTTTGTCATAGTGGAAGGTCTTGAGGAGACTGAATGTTGTATAAAATATATGAATCAATAAAATCTTGAAGGAAATTTCATCACAGTGGAGCAGGGGCAGCGTGAGAAGGGGTAGCGCTAGTCAAAAGCAGAGAGGGATGCATTAGAGGATGTTGCAGTGGGAGCATGCAGAGAGTGAGTGTGAGTAAAAAACATTGAACGCAGAGCATGGGGGGAGAAAAAATGGTTATTGAGCATAGGATGGTGGGAAACATAGGATTTCAAAAAAATATAGTGTTTGGAGCAACGTAGGATTTCAAAAAAATAAATAAATCAAATAATCTAGAATCGGAATAATAATTAAATTTCTTTTGGCTGAATTTTTTTTTTGACAAATTTGCATTCCAATTCAAATGATGAAAAATTTAATGGATTTTTCCATAATCTTGTAGAGATTGAATCTTCTCCTCCCATCAGCTACATTAGTGAAGCTCTGATACCACAATAATATAGAAGTTTCCTCAGACACGTAATTTTCTTTATAATGGGAAAATAAATTACATAGGAATTGCAAGAGTTTACACACGTAAACTTCAACACTCTTGCAATTAGTAAAATAACCTATTTATAAGCTACATTTCCTAACTTAATTTATTTATGGACCACTTGATAAAACAACAGGTGTCCATTTACAATAAATAACCTTCTAACCAATCTACTAAATTTATTTATATTTTAGAGCCTAAGATATGACACTATTCTATAGTCATATCTCTTGTAACAATATTCTATTTCTACGTGTCTCTAATTTTAATTAAATATTCTAATTTAATAAATATTTTATCCTAACTTTAAACTATGATATTTGGATCATCTAATAGAAGGTATAGCAGCTTGGGCCTTAAGGTGTATGTAACATTGTATTGAACATATTCAATAAGTCAACATCCTTTGACATTTGTGACTTTAGTTGTCCCTCTCCGACAACCACCCAATTGTGAGCACTCTTCCGCAAGGAAAGGACCAAAAACTTCAGGCAAACCTAGGTTGCTATGCCTCTCATCCAAATATATATCATCATCCAACTGTTGAGAATCATTGTCATTATTGTCAAAAAGTATTCCATAATAAGCTAGATGGTGCCATAACATCTGATATTCTCATGCATTGGTAATGCCAGTTGCAGTAGTTTTCGAATTCAAATAAATTTTTGCACTGGTACATTTTGTTATTTCATGTTGAAGTGCTAGTGGCCACTTGCTCTTCATGTTATTTTCCTGCTGCTTCACAATCTCCTAAAATTATTCTCGTTTGTAATGATCAGTTGCTTGTTTATGGCCGATCATTCGACTCAATATCAATAAAAATTAAGGCATGAGATTTATAAGATTGAAAGTTTATTCGATGTCAAGTTGTCCAACCAGTTTGTAAAGTTTCAAATATGTGCTACGTTGGAGTCATTGGAGAGTGCAAATTAGTGTTAAGATCTGTTGAGAGGCACAGACCATGAGGAGGAAAAAGATTCTTGAGTTAGTTGAATTCATTATCCATCCATCATGAATGAGATGCATGCGGTTGTGTAAATTAAGGAGGAACTATTGTAGGAATCCTTGTATAAAGGTTTCGATTAAAACATGGAGCAATATGTGCATGGATCAACCAACTTATGCAATGTGGAAGTCAAAGGTAAAATATTGAAGATTTAAAGTGAGTGAATATCTCTAATTATGTTATTGTATTTGATCAAAACTCCCTAATTTTTTTTTATGGAATTCATTGAGAACATAATGCCTCATTTCTCGGCCCACACGAACTAAGCAACTACGAATTTTTTTTTCAAAAAATTCTGACACATGTGTTACTAAAATATTTAAGAAGAAAATCATTGATTTCCTCGCGACTTACTTCTTTTAGAACCTCTAACTTATTGCATGTTTCATCATATTAATAATATTTTGACAAATAGTGGATTAAATATTTTGGAAGTTATAAGGTAAAATTATTTTGGTAATTTGGAGTGATAAGGAGAAGCTGCTTGTTGAGGTAGCATTTTTACTTCTAGGTGGTCCATCAAGTTTAGAAGACAAATTGCCTCTACAAATTTCCCAAAATTTATGCTTGAGAAGTTTCCATGAAGCTGTTGTAAAGATGAAAGGATGATGTACCTTTAAAATTAATAAAATCATTTTTTTTTTTGTGATCGTGTCCTAGATCTGCCCGTAATTGAATAAGGGGATATTAGGTACACCGTGTGTAGTGAATGTGCATGCATGATTTGTGTCCATTTTCTAAAACCACTGTTCGTGTAATATGGTACACAAAATTACACAACTACATGCACATAAGCAAGCTTAAGTATGCATATCATCACACTTAATTAATCAAGCTCATGTAATCATGTTGGAGTACACAAACACAAACAAGCACAATGAATTTATGTGACACATCATCAAATATATAAAGACATCTTCACATCACATATTTTAATAAATGAAATCAAGTTGAAGACACTACAAAATCAAGCATTCCAAGCCAAGATGCCATCGACATCAACAACTCTTTTTGTATCACTTGTAGATAAACATCTTTTGTAACTAAGTTAAATTGTATGGGCACATTCTCGGTCGAAACCAACACCCTAATTTGAACTGATAAGGAGATTACATTAAGTCTTCGACTGAGTCATCAAGATTGAACTTCTCATTTGTCTTTTGGGTGCATTTTAGACAGTGTTCGACAGGCTTCCTTTAAGAATAATCAAGTGAGTGCATGACTTTTGACTCTAAATGAAACAAACAACAAGTTTACATCTCCTGGAAGTGAGTGTGAGTATCCATTCAAGAGAGCGTGAATTAATCAATCAAGTTGAGGCCGGCATTCAAGCAAAGCGATCGTCATCAAGAAAGCATGAATTCGGGAGTTCAAGCAAGCATGTTCTTCAACTCTAGCAAGTGTTTAAAGAAAATGCACTAAGAAATAGTACAAGTGAGTGTGCCATTCAAGCAACAAATTAGGTGAGCTTTGCATTCAAGAAACACAATGAGTGAGCCTGTCATTCAAGTAAAAAATACAAGTGAGAAAGTTCAAGAAAAGTGAGACTAAATTTAAGTGAGCGAGTTCACATGGCGTCACCCATCTAGTTGTTACAAATTCTTCACAATTTTATACTCTAAAGGGCTGACAACATGGTACAAATCAGCAAAGAAACCCTTGTTGATCTTTCATGGCGTCTACAAAAGACAAATGAAATGATTGAGTTCCTTCAAATAGAGTTGCAACTACAAAGAAATGAGTTTCAAGAGAAGAGTGATGCTTCTGAGTCTTTGAACCATACAGATATAGCTAATTATAAGCCATTCATCCAAAAAACTTCAAGTGTCGAAGATGTTCAAGTTAAACTTTCTTCCAAACTAATCATCAAGCCATGGGAAGAAATTCAACGTAACAAAAATCGAAGAGGATTAGGATATGTCAAAGATAATGAAAAATTACATATCCCAGATTATTCCAAGCCCATCAAGTTCGTTATTGTTGGATTTCTTGAATAAATCACATCAAAACAATTTGTGACAATTGCAAACAAACCAACATGCACGAAAACTGAAGTTGCAGTCAAACCAAAATGCTCATGTTGTCAAAGAACATGTCATATGGAAGATCATTGTTTTGATCTCCATCCTTGTCGCCGTTGTGGCAAGTCGAATCATTCATCAGAGAAATGCTACACCCAAGACCAACCAGCCAGATTGAAGATCAATTATGAATGGATTAATCCTTAGGAATGGTCATCAATAGTTGAAATATTGTATAAGTTTTACAATTGAATTCAATCACACCTGTTGCAGCTGAAAGTCAAATGATGATGGTACTCTTATGTAGTTGAATGAGGGAGTACACCAGTGTAAACACTCCTACACATGAAGGGGGAGAATTCATAAATGATTTCCAGATGATTGTCTCTCTTTTCAGTTGACAAAGGGGGTAAAATGTCAATGAAATTGATAGTGGTTTCAGATTGAAATTCTTGACAACATAAGCTAAGTAGCAAGTGGGCATATTCAGCAGACAGTGGGTATCAACAAATTTTCCAGTAGGCAGTTGACAACAAAATCAGTAGTGAGCAGTTTTCGACAACTACAGTGAGAAATTTTCGACAGCATCAAAAAAATAAATAGTGAGTTATTTTTTTGCATCATCAGCCAGTAGGTGATCATCATCAACTACTGGTCGATCATCAAGTAGCTAGTGGGTAGTTTCATCATCATCAAATTCTCCGCTGGGCGTCTTGAAAATTTAGTCAATGGAAAAAGGATGTTGATTGTAAACAAAGGAAATATGGATCCTTTTGTAGCTTGGCATTTGATGAAGTTGTCAAGAAAAATTTAGAGATGAACCAGACATGCAGCTGACTTATGGTATCTTCAGAGTGCAATTTTTTTGCCATCTAGCTTTGGCGATCTTTCAGGCAGTGTTTTTGAGGAGCAACAATTTCAGCATGAGAACTTGGAATATGGTTCCTCGTTCTTATTTTGGATTTATCATTGAGGGCGGGGGAATGTTAGCCTCTCTCATAAAAATTTATAAATCCAAAATAAAATAAATTAATCAAATATTAATAATTATGATTTTATGCCTAGTTTTCTATATTATAGTTCCTCTTAGTTAGGAGTTAGTTTAGGCCAACCTAACTTGCCTCCTAGATTAGTGTGTGGTTGAGTTATTTTCTCAACCAAGTTTTCCAAGATAGAAGCACTATATTGAGACAACTTCCTCATCTATTTAATTGTATTATTACATTCTTTTAATAATAAAGAATATGTGAGGAAATTTGTAAGGCTCTCAGGGCTTTTCTGCCATTTCTATGTCTTTGGTTTTTCTTATGTGTGTTTTATGTATTTTATGAGTTTATTTAATTTCTGACAAAAAGACATCATTTCAATCAATATTTAATATAAAATGGCATAATAATATGTCAGAGAAAATATTTCTTTTTTAAGCAGGGAGAGTGGCATTGTGTCATGTAATTCATAGGTTTAATGATAGGAAATCACCAAATATAGGGAAAGAGGTGCCTAAAATATACTTAAATATGGCACCCAACAAGTTCATCATGTGTAGGCATTAAAGCACAAGGGATTCTTAGAATGGGTGTTTTTCTCATACTTCTAATCTAGGGATCAACTGTGGAGGTTAATTATAAAAAAATCCCCCCTCTATACCACATACCATGAAAAAGGGTGTCATAATGATCAGTTTTCTCAGCTAAAAAATCTAGATACTTTTCTACAACAATGGGGCAAACATGTCTCAGAGAGAAGCATATTAGGAGAATTATTATTGGCCAAAGGATATTCCCATACTGCTAATCTAGGGATCAAATACGGAGGTTAATTCTAAAAAAATCCCCCCTCTATACCACATACCATGCAAAAGGGTGTGAGAATGAGCATTTTTCTCAGCGAAAAAATCTAGATACTTTTCTTCAACAATGGGGCAAACATGTCTCTGAGAGAAGCATATTAGGAGGATTATTATTGGCCAAAGGAGATTCCCATTATACAACTCAACCAGAAAAGGATACCCTCGAGCATTCAAATCAGTGTGCAAAGGAGCATGAACAGGATGGATCAACTAGGCTATGTGGCACAAAGAGAAGAAATATGGTCAGGGTTCGAAAAAAAATAACAAGGAAAATTAACGAAAAAGCTAAGTCTCAGGAACCCTTTCTCTCTCCTTTAACAACATACAAGTGGCACAATATGATTTTCCTGTAGAAAAAAAATGGATGCATAGGTGGATGATGATGTCAACATGATGCGGCCCAATGAGAGGTGGACATGTGGAATGCATAATCAATGTTTTTGGGTATCCGAGTGGGCCAAATCTGGGTGACACAGGGACGACTCATAAAATTTCACATGGAATTCATGATGTGAGCATGACGTTATCACATAGGCTAGACCTCAGAAGGTTTGATTAGTTCATACAAATATTTCTATGGGGTGACTAGGAACTAGGTGTGTGTGGCAGTTGTGAGATACAACTTATCCTTGGTTAGCTATTGATTTCCTCGAGTTAGGATCTCCTTTAAAAGAGTCTTTTATTTTTTCAAGGTATACCAAAATGTAACCTGGAAATAATCTAAGTACAAATATCCCAATAGTGGACATCCTTTCACAAATCTTAACTGAATTTAATGTATGTAGTGATGGTTTGTGCAAGTTATATAGTAGACATATAAGGTGTTCGAATTAAAAGTATGTTGATACATTGTGATCCTTTACAATTCTCCTAATTATGCTATGTGATGTTTGTTCCTTACAAAATAAAAGATTTATGGATAGTTGGGAACTTAATTTTTCTAATTATGTTATGTGAGAATATAGGGAGATGGAAAATAAGTGCTTTAGGAAACATTATATTTCCATTGACAACTAAATTGAATTAAGTAACCTGATATTTAAATATTCTAGAGGAACCATTAAAATATTTGTATAGCTACATTTCAATGTGCCTTTACTTAATATTTACTCAACACAAACATGTTGATTCTTGAAACAACTTAGATTCACATGAAACCATTATAGATTAAGTATATGAAAAAAAAATTCATTAAACAAAGCCTTTGAAATAGCTAAAATTTGTTGATTATGCACAAAAAAACAATTTAACTTCAAGGGTTGTCACAATTTAGAAGACCCAATAGAGGAGTACACACATGGACATAATGAGTTATCTGCCATTCAAGATATGGGCTCAATACATTTACTTATACCTTTCCTTATAGATAACATCAAAAATGTGTTTTGATGCAGTTATTTAAAACTACCATCCAAATATTTTTATAAATGAAATAGCTACTATCTACTGATGTATTTGGAAAGTGGAAAATTACAATATTTCAAGAATGGTAATCAAGTATGTTGGATTAAAAATTATGTCAATAGTTTTCAAATATTTTAGAAAAAGGTTATTAGAGACTAAAAGTATACTAAAAGGTTTAAAGTATTATAATTTCTATAGGAATTTTTTCCTCAAAATTTGAAATGTTCCTATAATGATGAAAAGATCGTTCAATATTTTTTTTTAAATTCTGTGTCACTCAAGTTATCATCATGAAAAGTGTAATATCAATTAATGTGGCTATGAAGCTAGTAGGTGAGCATCATTTCCCCCCCTATCAGATACAAGGTGAGATGATGGCGAAATGTCAACTGTAATATTGTTCAATACTCTAGAACAAGTTCTGACATATGACTAAAACATATTCTTAGCTATTAATGACCATTGCCAAGAAGCGATCCTTCTAAGATCAATCTTTGTTCTTGAAGGATGCTTGTTTCTGTACCATATGTGTGAAGAATCAATGTTATAACCATAATTCTTGCATGGGTGAATATCAAAATAGTGATCTTTCATGTATCCAACTCGTTCACAATGTTGGAATTTGACAATATGTTGTTGTTGTTGTGTAAGAGGAGCATAATCTAGAATAGTTGAAGGTGAGTTATCATGTGGAAATTAGACACTCTAAAATTTGCTGGGCTTGGAGTAGTCCAGAATATGAAAGGACACCTCCTTCTCATATCTAAGACCTGTTCAATGATTGTTATGGGCATTCTCTTCCCTAGGTTTGATGATGGGCTTGGGAAGTGCAGGTCAGGTTTCCACATTTGCATGGAAATATCCTCTTGAACTATGCACTGAATGTGAATCAAGCTCAAATTTATATTCTTGCTATTGATGGGAGTCTGTCTCAATTTTATGAAAAAAAATAGGTTCAGAATGACGACTCCACTACTGTAATTCTTCTTTTTGAAGCTGAGATTCCAACTATAAAAAAATTGTATTTTCTTTTGCATTTTTCAAGAAACTTTGAATTTTAAAAAGAGTTTCGTTTCTGACTTTTACCATACCATAAATAGTGGAGTTTATTAGAGTATTCAAAAACTCTAATATTCCATCAATTTTGACCATTGTTCCAATAGAAAAAATTAAGGCTTAACAATCTTAGTGGAGGTTGTAGCAAACACTAGATGAAGAATATTGAAGATTCCAAAAATATGTAGAATAACAGTTGTGTACCAAACTATCATAAAATACTGACATAAATATCTCATATACTAGAATGGAGATTAGCCTTGATTTTTCTTTTACTTTCCACCAACCAATGATTCATTATTGCAATATCTAAGTGCTCTAACAAAGGAGTCATCTTGATGATTATGAGGGCTCTTATAGTTGTGGGTGGTTCACTTCTACAAAACTTATGAACTCCTATAAAATCACGGTCCGACACTTAACTCATGCTTCAACACATATAGACCATGAATGAACCCAATGCACATGTATACTTCATCATGGATTTTCTTAAAAATACATGGATTGTTTTAAAAAAAAACTAGCATATACAAGATTCACCATATTATCCATACATAATACCCACTCACTCCAATCAAAATTCATACATGTGCCAAAAAAAATATTCAACAAATTTTAATAGCATATTTTTCTTCAAGGATAAGTTACGATGGTATTATGATGCTTCTACTGCACTAGGGGCGTGATCTTCCTGTTATTTTTGTGGAAGATCTGAATCCTTTGATCTACTTCAAAGATGCATAAGGGCTATTATCGATACCAAATGTTAGTGTCGAGCCTGATAATTTTTTGCAGCCTTGGAATGAATTTTAAATGTGTATAACAGTCCCGAGAGTATTTTGTTCTAGCCTTTGGTAATGAAGATATCACTCAAAATTAAATACGCTAGAGGCTGCAAATATGGATTAGGAGGCATGAGCCTGAGGGATCAAAGAGTACCTGCTGGAGGGAGAGAAGGTAGGAAGAGAGGTGTTGAAGGAGAAGCCACTTTACCACATCCCAAAGTGAAGATTCTTCAATCACTAGAGATTTAAGGACATACAGGTTAATGAGTACATAGTTGTCTCAAAAAAAAACACACAACATTTGTTCCACACAGTTGGCTATTACATAGTCAAAGATTTTGAAGGCTCAATGCCATGTTTCCTTTGCAACATGCTCAAAATATTTGTTGTTGCCGATGCCAAAGGGATTCGAACCTGCTGCGAGGTATAGCGCTACAGAAGGAGGTAACATCAAGGGGGAATATAGCATAGATCAAAAAGGGAGTCGAGGAAGGGTTTTGTGGGAGTGGAGCATTGTCTAAAGGAACGTATATGGACAATGTGGAGCCAAGGCTGGAGTTCGGTGTCGAGGGCCGAGGAATTACCACAGACATGCGGGAGGAGTAGTATGTGGAGTGAAGGTAGCATGCAATCGGGTTTGGAAAAAAATGATTATGGGATAGGAGAATTCCCAGCAGCATGAAACCTTGTTTATCTAGATTACAACATTGATTACATTATTGACTGTATTAACAAAAACATGTGGGATGAGTGCTACCGACCAAGAATTTTATTTACTCATTTTGGAGAAGACTAGAAAATAATCAAACCAATGCAATTTCATCGTCAAATAACTGAATTTTTCCTTGAGAATTCATGATCTCGGAGGGATTTTCATCTGAAATATCTACTAACTATCATGTTTTTCGTCAAAAAAATAAATGGATTCCCTCCATAAAACAACATGGGGCTCTGAAAACGCTCGTTGTTAAAACCTTGGCTTTGTGTCTTCACCACTCACTTCTATGCTGCCTTTCCAAAATTCATACAGTGAGATAGACACTGATACCATATTCACTATGGCACTCCTACCGTTGTAAGAGTTATTTTCCTGTGATTTTTTGTCGATTTGATGACTAGAAAGAGTGATAGGAAATGAGGACTCTCAACACAAAATAAAGACATGGATGTATGCATTATGAGGATATATGAAGAGGGTTTGCACTGGAGGGAGGCAGACAGGCATGGATGAAAATTCCCAAGTCATGCAAGTTTACACAGGCGACAAAAAAAAAGTGGCTCATAACATATTGAGTGGGTTATGAATGAACCAGCTTTGATACAATGTCAAACAAAGGTATGGTAAACACAAAAGACCTAAAATATTAACCTAAGATACCCTTATTATTCACAATGATGCATATATATAATACATTGGAGTGACCTTCATTTCACATTCCAAGCGATCTCTTAGACTCCTCTTCCTGTTCAAGTCCCACATTAACCCTAGGAAAAGAAAAAAAAAATTCCAACATAAAGTATTTAAATATTAGCTAAGTAATTTATTTCAATATCCACTTGATATATATGTATATATAGAAAAAAAAAATTGACAATAAAAGAAAATCAATTATTGGAAATAACGGTAATAAGAGGGAATATGCATTTCATTATACTCTTAATAGAAAATTAATATGTCACATTTAATTATTATTTTTACAAGTTGATATTCTATTCATATCATAAAAAATATGTACATCCAATACAGAAAAAAGTAGGTGGTCTCACCGCAATCGAGTTTGTTGACAAATATTTTCTCTTGTGAAACCAGCTCCAAAAAGAGAAGAAAAGAGATATTCGTGCCTTAGAAATAAGCCACCTCGAGAGGGAAACCTCCAATACATTACATGAATGAAAAATTCTTGGATGATTCAAATTAAAAAACCTCCTTTCTATATATAGGAGTCCATGGGGCCGCAATGTAATCCTAGTGGGGCCACAATGTAATCCTAGCTGGCCTAACAATAATAATTTAAGGGCACAATAATAACAATATGGAGGTTACAAGGGTACAATAATAACAATAAGGGGGTTACACTAACAACAATAAGGGACAATAGTAGTAATATAGGGACCTGACATACCCCTCTCCTTCAAAAAAGTGTTGTCCTCAACGCTTGAGTAGCTCTAGGTTCTTCTATAGAAAATTCTCATCCTCCCATGTAGAATCTTTAGTGGGTAAGTTCTTCCACTTGATGAGATACTCTAAAATTGATCGATTCCATAGCCGTCGAGTTCTTGTTTCCGTGACCACTTCAGGTTCCAATATTATTTTTCCTTCCTCATCAAGTTTTGGAAATATTGTTTGAACTACAAGATTTTAACCTATAACCTTCTTTAAGCATGAAACATGGAAAATTGGATGCACTCGTGAAGAAGAAGGAAGCTCCAATTTGTATGCCATAGTACCAATCTTTTGCAACACCTTGTCAGGACCATAGTACTTTGGAGATAATTTATTATCCTTCTTAGCTTGCTTGAGGGATATTTGTTTGTATGGTTGTAGCTATAAAAATACCCAGTATCCTACATCAAAACTTCTCTTGCTGTGATGTTGATTTTCCTATTGTTTCATTTTATTTTGTGCCAAATTCAGGTTTTCGTTTAAGAGTTGGAGAAATTCTTGTTGATGCTCGATGTGATCTTGCACTGCTTGAACCTTAGAATTTTCTCTTAAAGATGATGTGATGGATGGTGGATGATATCCATAAAGTGCCATAAATGGGGTCATTTTTGCTGCAGTATGGAAGGAAGTGTTATACCACCATTCAGCTAGAGGTAACCACTTGACCCATTGTGTTTGTTTATCAGATACAAAACAACGAAGATATCCTTCCAAACATTTATTTACGATCTCAGTTTGACCATCAGATTGAGGATGATAAGATGAGCTATGAGCTAATTGAGTACCCAAACAATAAAATAACTCCGTCCAAAAATTTCCAGTAAAAATGGGATCTCTGTCGCTCACAATAACCCTTGGGCTTCCATGTAGCTTTTGAATTCTGTCCATAAATGTAGTAGCAACTGTACTTGCTTTAAATGGATGAGATAATGCACAAAATTTTGCATACTTGGTAAGTCTATCAACTACCACCATGATGACACTCTTTCCTTCGGACTTAGGTAAACCTGTGATAAAATCCATTGAAATCTCCTCCCAACGTTGACTTGGAATGGATAAAGGTTGTAGAAGTCCCGGGGTCTTAATTGTCTCCACTTTATTCTGCTGGCAAACCAAACATTCTACCACAAACTTTTGAATATCAGATTTAAGGCCATCCCAAAAAAAATATTTCTTCACCCGGTGGTAAGTTTTTAAAAATCCTGAGTGTCCTCCTAAAGGAGAAGTGTGCAATTCCAGAAGAATCTTTTGTTTTAGTTGGGAATTCTTACAAAGATATAAGCGATCTTTGTACCATAAGGAATCATTTTTCCAACTAAATGTATCAGATGTACTAGGATCTTGATACAACTTTTGAATGAGTGTCCACATGTCTTCATCCTTCTTCCATTCATCTCTTGCTTCGGTTATCCAATCTGGTTGGATAATAGAAATGGCACAAAGAAATGCTTCCACCTCTTCATTCTTTCTTGAGAGTGCATTTGCAACAACATTTAGCTTCCATTTTTTGTATATTATTTCAAAGTCATAACCCAACATCTTTGTGACCCATTTTTGTTGTTCTTTTGAAGATAGTCTCTGTTCCAAAAAGTGTTTAAGACTATCATGATCAGTTTTTACCTTGAAGTGTCTTCCCATTAGGTAAGTTCTCCATTTCTTTAGTGCATGCAGTATTGCTAACATTTCCTTCTCATAAATAGGTTTTTGTAAATAATTTCCTTTGATTGGATGACTTTCAAAAGAAGGGTCTTCCTTCTTGCATCAAAACAGCACGAATTCCATTTCCTGAGGCATCACATTCCATAATAAAGGTTTTTGTGAAGTTTGGCATAGCTAAGATTGGTGCTAGGCACATTGCCTCTTTAAGATGTTAAAAGGCCTTAGTTGCTTCAGGAGTCCATGAAAATGCATATTTCTTCAATAATGTTGTTATAGGTGCTGCTATTCTCCCATAATTATTAAAAAACTTTTGATAATACCCTATTAACCTGAAAAATCCTCACAACTACTTTATGGTTGTGGGGACCTTCCATTCCTTAATGGCTTTAATTTTATTAGGGTCTACCTTAACCCCCTCGTGAGATACAATATGACGCAGATATTCCACCTCTTGTACTCCAAAGAAACACTTGGATGTTTTTTCATATAATTGTTTCTCCTGCAATAGTTTGAGCACCCTGTCAACATGTTGAACATGATCCTTCCAAGACCTGCTGTAGATTAGTATATCATCAAAAAATACTAGCACAAATTTTCTAAGGAAGTGTTTGAAAATGGAATTCATCAACCCTTGAAATGTATAAGATGCATTGTTAAGGCCAAAAGGCATGACCAAAACTTCAAAATGGTCCTCATGAGTTCTAAATGTTGTTTCCAGAATATCTTCAGTCTTCATTCTAATTTGATGATACCCTAAACGAAGATCCAATTTGGTAAAATAAATTGCTCCATGTAATGCATCCAATAGTTTGTCAATCACAGGAATGGGAAATTTATCTTTAATGGTGATCTTATTGAGCTCCCTATAATCTAGACACATGCGTCATGATCCATCCTTCTGGTGTACCAATACTACAGGAGTAGAGAAATAAATTTGACTAGGTTGAATTATACCCGCCTCTAACATTTCTGCAATCATAATTCAATTTCACTCTTTCGTACATAAGGATATCTATAAGGCCTAATGTTTGGAGGAACACTTCCTGGAATCAAATGAGTAGCATGAACATGATCATGAATAGGTGGGAGTCCTTTTGGAGTTTCGAAAAACTTGGAATGATTGTCCAAGACTTTTTGGAGATCTGTAGAAATAGATGATTTTGATGTTGGAACTTCTAGTGAGCATAATTGTGAAATTATGCCTCTTTTTTATTTCTTTAGAAGCTTTGTCATGACATTAGAGCTTATTATGTTTCCCAACTTCCCTGTAATACCCCGTAATTCGACTTCCTTTCCTTCTGAAAAAAAATTCAAGAAATGTTCTTGAAAATTAAAAGCTACCATCCCCAAATATTGTAACCATTGTACTCCTAGTACAATATCAGAACCTCCCATTGGAGTGGAAAGAATTGGACTATTCAATACAAATTCCCCCATGGTTAGCTTGATATTATGCCATTTTCTAGAGTAATTTATAATTCCTCCATTTTCAACCATCACTCGACATTCTGGTGCTGGGTATAGGAAACAATTCAATTCCTTGGCTACCTTACAATGAATAAAATTATGGGTACTACCTGAATCAATCAACACTATTACCTTTTTCTTCTTGACATGTCCTTCTATCTTGAGAGTTTGAGGAGTGGTAATTCCTGCCAGTGCATTACATGATATGGTCAGATTCATTTCTTCCTCTTCTAGGGCTGGTTCCTGGTGTATATCCTCTTCTTGTTCATTTTCTTCTTCATCTTCACAATCTATGTAAAATAATTTCTTCTCAGCACACTTATGACCTTTAGTGTATTTGCTATCACAACTGTAGCAAAGCCCTTTTGCTCTTTTTTCTTCCAATTGTTGTGGTGTCAACCTTGCAGGTTGTTGAAATCTAGGAGTAGCAACACTTCCCTCTTTATAGAAGTGAGTGGTAGGCTTCCTTGTCACCATAATTTTACATTCAATTTTTCTTGCCAACCTGAATGCCTTCTCTAATGAATTAGGTTCCAAAATGCGAACTTCATGTTGGATGTTATCATTTAAACTACCCATGAAGAGATCAATCCTATGTTCCTCTAGAATATCAGTTACCCATATATTCAATTGTTGGAAGTCCTCAATGTGCTCCCCCATTAAACCCTTTTGTTTGAGATTTATCAATTGGCTAAAGAAGGTGTTGCTTTTTGTATCCTCATAATGTGCTATCATTTCCTCCATAAAAATTGACCAAGTGACAATTTTTTTATGGGAGCAAAGCCATTGATACCATACAAATGTAATTTGTTCTAAATGTAAAGTTGCAATGCGTACCTTTTTGTGTTTTGCACATTATGGAGATAAAAATATTGCTCCATCTGTAGTACCCATGTCACAGGATCCTTTCCATCAAACTTCCTCATATCTATTTTTGGAATATGGTGGTTCTTCCTGCCAACATTAGATTTTTTGAAATCACGATTAACATTTATTTTGTTCTCATCATGAGTTTCCTCTACTATCTTTTCACCATTACGAAAAATTTCTTGTATCAAATTTGTCAAACCTTCCAAGTCTACTTTTAGATCATTCTTCATGTTTTCCATTTTCTCATCGATCTTGGTTTCCTTGTCATCCATCTTAGATTCCATGCTAGCTTCCATGCCATCTATTTTAGATTCCATGCAATCTATCTTAGGTTCCATGCCATTCTTCAAACCATCCATATTAGATTCCACACCTTTCTTCAAACCATCCATCTTAGTTTCCATGCCTTTCTTCGAAACTTCCATGTCATTTTTTGTTGCTCTTTGTGAGAGCGAAATTTGTTGCACTTGCTCTTGTAATTTTGATATGTCTGTTACCATTCTTCATCTTCATGAGTCATAGTAGAGCTTTCTAAAGGCTTAATGGGTGCTGAATTCTTTTTAGGGGCCATTTTAGAATCCAATACTAATATCTATTCTACAATTTTCCCTTGAAATCAATTCAACTTTATTCTTCAAACAAGACTTATGCAATTCGGAAAGAAAAATACACACCTTTTACTTGCTTTTGAGGATCTTGATATTGAAATTGAATTATCTCTATAATTTAAGATCCTCAATATCTGAAATTCAGCCCTACAGCAGCCCTCTAAAGCTTCTTTCAAATGCCATAGGTCTGATCTGATTTGGATTCTTCGAGGCAAAGTTATGTCCAATCTCCCACAATGACCCAAGTTTGGACTGGTTCAGTAGAGCTAACTTGTATGACTTGCCACGTGTCAATGTCTCCTCCTTTGGATCTGAAATTGATAGACCAAAACCTAAAGTCCATGTAATTGCGGCCACTTTTTACAGCATTGCAATCCGATTCTCAGAGAGAGAGCTATGAAGATTTTTCGATGATCACCTCTTTGAGATGAAATTCAGAAGCCTCAAAAAGCCCTAACTTACACAGATCATATCTCCGAAACTATTGCAAACCAATATCTGAAATTTTTCAATGATGTTCCTCATGATTACTGCTTCCCACTCTCAAAATTTCAGCTTCTAAACCTTCGTAGAAAAAAAATTATTACGAAAATACCACAATGACCTATTTAGGTTAAATTCAGGGGCCTGCAAAATGACCTAATTTTCACAGATCATACCTCTGAAAATATTGCGAACCAAGCTCTGAACTTTTTTTATGATGTTCCTCATGACTTTTACTTTTCACTCTAAAAATTTCAGATTCTAAACCTTTGTAGAAAAAAAGTTATAGTGAAAATTCCACGATGACCTGTTTGGAGCAACGAAACCCTAGAATCTCAAAGCTCTGATACCAAATGTTGTGAAGCGAGCTCCAAAAAGAGAATAAAATAAATATCAACGCCTTATAAATAAGCCACTTCTAGTGGGAAACCTCCAATACATTACATGAATGAACAATTCTTGGATGATTCAAATTACAAAACCTCCTTTCTATATATAGGATTCCATGGGGCCACCATATAATCCTAGTGGGTGCAGTATGTAATCCTAGCCGACCTAACAATAATAATTTAAGGGCACAATAATAACAATATAGGGGTTACAAGAGTACAATAATAACAATAAGGCGGTTACACTAACAACAATAAGGGACTATACTAGTAATATAGGGACATAACATTTGCAGTAAGTGATGAAAATAGAAAAAAGAAAGCTAACGACAATGCCCATTAACAAGAGGGCCAAAGACACCAAAAGACAAAAAATACATAAAAAACACCTAATAGCATACTAGTCATCGAACGTGATGGAAATTTGATTATCAAGGGAAGATCCTAAAGGAGGCGAAGGGTGGAAATTGCACTGGAGATGACCTTCAAAGTGTGCCTGCGAAGTCTACAGATTTCCCCATTTTCTGCAAGGTGGCTTTTGACACGCCAGACCACCACCACCCGCTCTCTCACCTCACACATAAAGTAATGCATCCTATCAAAAGTGGCCAACAACTTAGTATCATGCTCCCTTCGAACCCATTCAACCAAGTCTGCACGATCATGTAGAGATTAAAGAAGCTCCCAACAATTTTGGAGACAACAATGTTGAATTACCTATGGGATGGGTGTTGCACCTTGACCGGACTCCTGAATAGACATTCAAGCACACAACCATGATGCTGAGATTGTTGATACCTCACACTTCCACCTCAATGGGAAACAATTTTACTGCATCATGACTGCCATGCAACACACGAAATCCAGGAGCGACTGATAGTATTTGCACCCTAGTGCATCCTGACTTCCACTATTGTCATATCTTCTAAAGGAGCTAACCTATCCTCATCCATGTGACCTGCAAAGCATGGTTTGACTGGGTGAGAGGAGTGCCCAAGATTCAAAGAGGGTCACATATTGAGAAAACTAGGAGAGCCAAACCCCTAACAGTATTTAGAGTCTGACCCACTGAAACTTTCCCACAATTCCACACCGAAAGTCAATATCTTAATTCACCCACAATTCTCCACAGATGACCACACAAGATGACTCGAGGACCACCTCGCCACCAATTGAGCACCTCGAAAAGAAGGTGAGGAACTTCAGAAGGTGAACATGGGAGAAACATGCCCCAGGTGGATGCACCCGAAGAAACGGCGGGTAGCCCACACCAAAATGCCAACACTGTATACTCCAGATGGGCGACTTTTGTATCACCACCGTCACTAAGCACTACCCATGAAACTGCTAGGCATGGAAATTTTCAGACCAGGCACCATAAATGGAGAATCCCACGCTTAACCATTGCCACCCTCAACAACACCACATTATATACCACCTCCGGACACCTCTGGCAGACCAATGACTTGCACATTTGAAATATCATCCAAGATAGAAATACCAAGTTCCCCCAAGTAGAAACAACTACACTATGTAGGTGTATTAAATCCTAGGGTTCCTTTTGAGAGAAACGATAATGAATTCTAAAAACCAAGATTCACAGGGGAAATTTGGATACTGCCACTTGACATTGAAATCCCATTTCCGACTCTTTCTTTGCTTGCAGAATGACAACTAAGATCCCAACACAAGGATGAAATGCAAATAGAAATCTTTCCTTGTGGAGTCATCCTCCTTGTTAATATTTTACCATCCTCATCCGTCGAGATGATACAAGGATTCTCACAAGCATAATAACCATTAAAATTACACCTCACGTTACATTGGCTCATATGAAAGGACTAGGAGGCTAGTTGTCTACCGAAACCAACTATAAATGATCATGGGAATCAGTTGCCACATGCTCCAAGATTCTCACCCACACTGGGGAAGCGTATTTGTCCTCCACTATCTGATATAGATCCAGCAAGTGATTATTTTGAGAAGAGCGGCACCAATACTGCATAATATCTTTACCTTGGAGCTCACTTCCCCAATTAAATAGTTTGCTCACAACCTTCTTTCCTCATCTATCTACATGTCTAGTAATTACATAATCAAAAGATGAGAGTCTGGAATCAATATGTTCCCTTATCAGTTACAAACACCAAATTTTTATTACCTTTTCTAGAGGAGATCTGTTAATAAGTTGTTGAATAAGGGTTATAGTTATCTGAGAATCACCTGTGACTTGCAACATGGATACCCTCATTTCCATTTCTACATGAAAACCTATTTTCAGGGCTAGGTATTCAGCCTCATTATTTCTGGTGTTGCCACATGATGTTGCATAAACCTTTTCCTCTTTCCCCCTGTCATTGTAGATAAATCCCCAAATACTAACTAGTCGAGGGTTACCCTTGGAGGCCCCATCAAAATTAGCTTAACAAAGCCTTGTGGGTAATAAGTGAATGAGCTAGAGGAGACACCTCTTGACACTAGGAGACGAGAAGGGTCAGGGTCAAGGGACTCCGGGGGAACTCCAGTGGCTTCAAGATGGCACGTTCTTTCCCCTTCACTTTCTAATTCTCATCTAACCACTGCGAGATAGAAAGAGTGTCAATTATTTTATGAAGGATAGTTTTCCAGACACTGGTTGCATGAAAAGCGTTTGAATGGAATACTAGCATGTTTCTAGCTTTCCATATTTTCCACCAGATAAATCCCTGTGACAGGCACGATCCTCTCTAAAAAATGGGGTTTTCTGAACAGAGACCATTTCCACGTCTCAAATGAATCCCTTAGGTTATTGGTTGATGGGTTAGATACTCCAAATACCTCTGCATTGTACCCCCAGAATTCCAACACCTTTGGGAAAACATTTATGTCCAAAATCTCTAACACACCTCTAATACCATATAGATATTATACCAATGGATTTAATCCGATCATGCAATGTAGGAAAATAAGATACTGAATCCTTCCACAATATTTGTGGAATATAAATCATGATCGCTCAATCACACGGAAGTAAGAGATAGAAGTAAATCAATCGCACAACACAAGATTTTCGTAGGGAAAGAAACTGCTCAAAATCCCTCCATATTTATTATATAAAAAATGAAGGAATCATGAAAAAATACAATGCATGTGTGCTCACAAGAACCTCATGCACTTTTCCAATTATCTCACACCGATCTAGCAAAAAATGGACCAATACATAGCTAATTTCCTTCCCACCTTTAGCCTGCCTTTCTCATGTAATCCCTAGGAAAGATAATTCCTATTAAATACGAATTCAAACCTTCCTTGACTACGCAATAAATCATGGGGCTCATGCGGCTTTATAACTGCACCTGGGTAGTTTGCTATAAATAAAACTAATAGTTTACTTGTCTTTAACATTTTTCTCAACTGGGTCTCCATCATAATTTACATGCATGCAACTATTAACAGTGAATCATCAGTTACTTGGTAGATCACTACTTATGAATTAAATCTATTTTAATTCACTTGATCTTCCACTAGCTCATCAATCACTTAGAACTAGTTAAACTGATTTTAACTCAATTAATTTGAGTTAACTCATTGTACTCACACCACACTAGTGCTACAACTGCAACTCGACCTTGTAAATAATAAAATCACTCGACATTCATATCCTTTGACCCTCATCTCAAAATTTTTGAGCTAAGTATATCAAACTTAGTTAACTATTAGAAGTTGTTATGAGATAAGATTACAATTTATTTAAAAATTTCTTTCCCACATTCTCACTAATGTATCACTAGAATTCCTCACTCATGTGTGACCTGGAATCCCTCAGTAGTACGTGGTGCATTTTCTTATTGAATTTAAACAATTTGGGAGGTGGTTTATTCTTTCCTCTTCATTGCGACATAGAGGATACCTAGACGATCCTATGAAGCCCTTTTTCCAAATTTTATCCCACATGAGAACTTTGCCATGACCTGTTAAGGATAAGAAGAAAGAGACTTTTGGCCAAAATTGAGAGTACCATATTCTCTTCCACAATGGGTCTAGCTCCAAGTCCCTTATAGATGATATGATTGAATAAGCCTTCTTAAGGGAGAACATGCCTTACGGGCGATGTCGCCAACACAGTTTATCTGGTTCCCCATTGTTGGTAATAAGGTGTTGAAGAAGAATCGTAAGAATGGAATCCCATCCCAAAGGGCGATATTGAGTTGGTGAGTTCCCAAAGGATTTTGATTCCCTCTATTTTGACCCCGGGGGAGTTTCGAGCCAAAAATATTGAACATAGTCTGCACTCAGCTAGGAGGTGAATGCATGGAGATTTTCAAAATGCGGATATTGATCTAATATAGGGTGTTTCATCCATCATTTGTTCCAAAATTTAGCTTGGAAACCATTCCTAATTTCCCAGAATCTGTATTCCCAAATGAGGTCTTGTTGATCATTCACTCGATTCCATATCGAGAAATCATTTGGTAAGTTTTGATGGAGCTTAAGAGGGTTTTACCAACCCTCAGCCCCCATATTTTGTAACCCAAATCTTCTTCCATAGCTCTTGCCGACCTTCAAGCCAAAATCACAACACCTTTTTCGCCGAGGACTTAAGATAATAGCTCTAGGTCTTATAGGCATAGACCACCTTGGACCTCTCATTTGCAGAACTTATCCCAGGCCACGAGGGCCCATTTGCATCTGATCTGTGATGCAATCAAAAGGAAATTTTAGAACTTTTTCGTCATCTTTTTATGAATTATTTTTAGGGTGTGAAGGGTCGATATTTGATATATAGGGATGGCGTGAAGAACTTGTTTTAAGAGAACCAGTCATCTTGCTATGTTAAGGACTCATAATTTTGAGCTCGAGAGTTTCTTGTCAATACAAGATAACACCTCCTTCTAGTAGGAGATATTGAGTGATTTGGGCACCAGGGGAACCTAGAGATAGGTGTTGGGAACTGACCTGATTCTGAACCCAAGGATTTTTTCTAGATTAATTTTCACACTTGGGTGAGTATTGAAAAATAATTTTTTTTATTTATTACCATTGATCTGGGTACCAGAAACCTGCTTAAAAATATCCAGAATAGATCTGACTTGCTTTGCATATTCTAATGTTGGTTTCCCAAATACCATGTTATCATCAAAAAATTGTTGGTAAGTCATAAGAGGATCTTCTTGAGATATTCTGATGTAAATGAGGTCCAGGGACAATCGCCACCTTGATAAGTCTACCGAGTCCTTCAACAACAGTAATAAATAGGAAAGGGGAAATGGGGTCTCCCTATGTAAGCCCTTTAGATCTGCGAAATGGTCGAGATGGAACCTCGTTCACCAAAATTGAAAAGAACGAAGTCGAAATCAAATATTTGACCTACCTTATACATGCAAGGGAAAATCCAAAAGCAACAAGCATATTTACCAAAAAATCCCAATTCAACTAATCATAAGCTTTAGAGAGTTCTAATTTGATGAGCATACCCGGGGTTTGGGATGATGATAAGCATTTAACCACCTCATGAGCAACCATAATATCGTCCATAATTTTTTTCCCTTCTGTTGTTGCCTAAATCCACCTTAGGCCAAAGGAAGGCAGAGTTCAGGGTAACATCAAACCACGCTCAGTCTGGTAGCTAGCCCTACCGGATCAGGAGAGGGCTCTCTCTAGGTCAATCTCAGAAAAAATAATCAAAAGGGCTTGAGATGACTTGAAATGAATGCTAATTTTAGGCTAGTTATATAAGTAGGAAGGTTTGATTTTGATTTTGGGGGTTTTTTTTTGAATCAAAGGGAGAGGCAATTTTGGGTTCGGGGATGAGGCCTAGTTTTTGCAGAGTTCTGATTGGGGCAAGGAAGGCAATGGTTTTGATGCTTTGAATTGAATGGATAGATGTTTTATACTGGTGAGGAGCTAAAGAGGGTAAGAGGTCTCAAGGATCCTCTTCAAACAGATGAAAACATGTAAAATTAAACAACACTAAAGGCAGAGCAAAGCAAGCTACTGAATTCCACCTTTAAGACTGATTTGTTTAATCTAAGAAGAAAGGAGAAGGAAAATGGTACACATAAACATCAGTGAACTTAAAAATACATAGCGAAGAAACAACATCAAAACACAGAGCCACAAGGATCCCAAAAAGTGCTGCAAACCCTGGTCTTTCCTTTGCCAAAAATGTAGAAATGAATGTACAATGAAGTGCCAAGCAATCCAAAGTGTCCAACCCTGAAAATGACTCAGAAAATACATGATATAGACAAGCCTAACCTATTCCCATGCCTCTAGGGGTCGAGCTAATCATTCTAGTAGCTGTTTCAACCATATCTAAACTAGGAACTGAAAAATAGGCCAAGAAACAACTTGCCTCTATATGCTAGGAAATTGATTCATTCGCTGACATTTCACCTTTTTGTGAATGAATCTTCTATAACAAGTAAAAAATTGCCAAATTTAAATCATGGTCATGAAGTTACATCAAGGTATATCAAAAATTACATGAAAAAGTGAAACTGGCCAAAACTAGGCGAAATTCTGAGCTGCTGAGTGAAAAATACACCAAAATTCTCTATGCGCCGCGCCCAAAATCTCTATGCGTAGCACAAATTTGGAGCTGACTTTGAGGCCCTTCTCTAAGTCCAAATTGAGCTCATGATAGCTCGTTGGAAATCCCTACCTGTCTACTTTCCAACCCAAGTGGAATTTCTGGATTTCGATGTCATTTGACCCTCCAAAACTTCAATCTCCCAAGACTGGTTCCTGTGTGTGTAAAAAGTGGCAGAAAGGCCATTTTCAAGGTGTTTTTGACCCTTTAGGCAACCCAGAACTTGATGAAATCCTTAGGTAATCCATGAGCATGCATAAATTTTTATAAAAAATCCAAAAATACAAAGTTTTCCTCCAGAGGATCTCCCAATTGTAAGCGCGCGCCAAGTCGCGCTACGCGTCGGGCGAAAAAACCTGTTTTAAGACCAAAAATTTCAAAATTGACAAAATTTTTCCCAAATTTCTTGAAATTTGGGCTGTAGGTCCCCCATCAAGTGCTATGTTGAGCCAAAGAGGCTTTGGCCAAATTTGGAGGCTATCATGCCTTTTGCAACGCTTTAGTGCCCTCCTGGTGCATGCAGTTCAGTGGTGGAATCACTGTCTCGGTCATATGATGTGTCGGTGTACATCTCCATGGTGTTTCAAACTCTATGCCAAGCATATGCTGCTTTGTATGAGATGAAAACAAGAATTTGGTGCCTTTGTCTTGATTGCCAAATATGTGCCAAATAGGAAGAGACTATGGGAAAAAGGGCAATGAGGATAATGGGGTTTTGTCCAGTGAGATTTGATAATGTAGGGATAAGGGATAGTCACTTGACTATTTGGGAACTTGGGGTTTCTGAAGTTTTACAAATGAAATGGGAAAGGGAGAGTGATAGGAAATGAAGTAGTTTAGGGATAGGGAAATGGAGCTTAGGAATAAGTCACTTTGAGTATGAAAGGGATAAAGGATGAAATAAGTATTGAGTGACTTTAGGGATATAGGGAGATAAGGGAATAGACTATAATAATAGGATAATAGTGAGAGGGAGGAATAAACCAAGTGAGGAAAGGAAAAATTTGGGACTAAAAAAAAATTTGAAACTCCAACTTCAAAACCCTAAAGAAAAATTTCTTCAAGAAGAGACTAGGGTTTAAATTTAGCATTCAACTCTTATATCCAACCATATAACCTCATCAATCATGATTTTATGGGCACTAAAAGGATGACATGCACTTACTTGAGCAGAAGGACCGAGTTAATTGAAGTTTTTGGAAGCAACAATAAAAAATATGTGCGTCTGCCCTATGCGCCGTGCAGTCAGCCCAATGCGCCGCACACCTCCAATGCGCCGCGCCAGTGTAATTTTTACACTGTGGCAGCCAGCCCAATGCGCCGCGCCTGCCCAGTGCATCGCGCTGGTTGCCCAATGCGCTGCGACACTGAACTTCACCATAGTTTCAGCCTTCAAACATTGTTTCGCCCTCAAGCTTCTTCCTTCGCTCCTCATGGGTTCTCCTTTGCTCAATGCTATCTCTTGGCATGAAAATGGATTCTTGAAAAATAAGAAACACATTTATACCAAGGATTTTGATTTTTTCGTTCGAAAAACCCATTTTGTAATGTTGCAAACTTTGACACTTTACTTTAAAACTTTGTTTTATTTTCTTTGTGCTTTTGGACTGAATGATGAGTTCTTGCACACTAAACCACCATAAATTCTGAGAAAAACTCTTCGCTTGCTTTCACACCACATATTTTAGCACATTTGGAAAAGTTGGAGAAGTTTATGGTGAAATTGGGCTTGCAGCTCTATGCGCCGCGCCACAAACCCACTGCGTAGCACCTTTTTGCAGGAGGTGTTTGGAGACCTTCCCGGTGTCCAAATGGGTAACAGGATAGCTCGTTGGAAAGCCTATTGAGTCAAATCTCCATCCAAGCTATAATTTTTCAATTTGGAGTTCATTTACCCTGACAAAAATCAAATCTTCTAAAACTTGTCAAAATGTGCAAAATGAGGTTGCCTCAAGGAAGAGTGCTATTGCAGTCAACTTTTGAAGGTCTTAATCAACTCCAAATTGAGCTCATGATAGCTCATTGGAAATATATTTGTGACTATTTATCATTGTACTCATCAATGAAGTAATTTTGCCAACCAAGTTAGGAGAAATCCAGATTTTCCCAAGGTGACTTCAGAGGTGCATCAATTCTTCTGAGGCAACTGTATTTTTGGCATTTCTCTAAAACCATGACACCTGCGTAAAAAGTGAAGAGTTTTTTCTTTATTAGCATATTTTTGACAAAATGATTTCTCAGTTTTTCCAAATTCATCTTTTATTGCTCAGAAACATCATTTGAGTGAAACCTATCCCGATGTGTGGAACAAAGGATTTCTCGAAATGAATCGAAATGAAGGGGATAAGGGGCTTCTAAATTCTTGAGAAAATTTTGGGAAGTAGGGAGGGATGTTAGGAAGTAGGGGAAAGTTGAATCTCAGAGATTGAGTGAGGGGAAGGGGTCCAAAAGGGCAAAACACAGGCCTAGCCTAGAAAATTGCCAAGTTGTAGCAAGAAACTAGGGTTTGTGCAAAAATGAGGAATTTGGGGGATCTCAATGATGGGAAGTGTTTAATAAGGTACATTAAGGATAGGGGAAGGTGTATGAACATCAAGATACAAGTTTTGTTGATGATTTGACCATCCAAGAGAAATTACCTTCAAAACCCTAGGAGAGGGAAATGAACCTTACCTAGGCACAATTGAAGCATGAACAAGGTGTAAAATGACCCAATGGAACTTGACATGATGATGAAAACCCTCTGAATGATGGTACACTCAGCTGAATGGTGACATGGACCGACATTTGGACAACTTTGACAGGAGTAAAAGCAAACCCTAGACCTAATACCTAGTGACCAAATTTTACTTGAAGACTCACTAAAATGACAAAATTTGACCTTGACACCTTAAAATCACTTTGTAAGAGCATGTTTGATCACTGGAGGAAGGTTGCAAAGGCTGACACTAACATTGGCTCCAATGGGGATGGTAGCTCCTTGGAGGTGCCAAGAACTACAGATCTTTGGAAAGCAAACAGTGCCTTCATCCATTGGGCAATGGAGTCAAAAACTCAAGCTGAAATGCATGACTGAAAACTGATGACTTGACGACACAAATTGAATCTCACTCAACTAAGAACTGACTCGATACTTAAACACAACCGACAAACTGGAAATATGCTCAATATGAAGCTTATTCAATACAACCTACTCTAACAATTTCATTCATCACCTGATCAAGTGAAATGAAACAACCAATGCAACCATGTAAGTATTGCAGCTGCTGTTTGGATTCTCCGCAAGTGCTCGTTTATGAACAACAAGAGAGAACTACTGAAAGGAAACTCCCATGAAAACTTGTGAACAGATCCGTTGAATACTATGGATTCTCTATCCGCCTCCAAAAACACTACATAAGGATCTTGAAGTTCATGCACACTGGGACTTAGCTCATCCAATGGATTAATTTTCTTCTCCTCATACCATGAATGCAAATTTTGTTTTGAGCTTTGTGACGAGACTCCTGCTAAAAATGACAAAGAAACCGGCTGCTGGATCAAGTTTATATCAGCACACGTTTCAAGCTTACATATAGTCAATGGAGAAAGACTTTGACTGCAAACATCATCCAACACATCAGCTATTGGATCGTGAAAAACTTGAAAAGACTACTGCAACCCATTTTCTATTGGTTTCGATGAGATTACATGATTTCCTACGGGCTACTCATTTGAATATTTACTATGCAATTTACCCTTCAAAAATTGAAATGATTCAAAACAAAATGGTACGGAATCATCTTGTATCATTTGATCATATGTGCTAGCTTCCATGTCTTCATCTGCAACTTGACAATCAATGGCATTCGGGGGCTGCAAATCTGGATATGGGAAGTCTTGAACAAGGTTTTTATTGCCCTCAAGATGGTCCAAATCAAGACTTGTTGACAGTTGATTTCTGATTGCATGGAAGTTGTCTCTGATGAACTGAAACAAATCAAAACAAAAAGGAAAATATCCTTCACTTACTTCAAAATTTGCTGCACTTTCCTCATCATTTCCATAGCTGATATGTGATGGCTGAACATTGTATTCGAACTGCTGAAAGTGAACTTCCTCCTTCCACAAACTAGCTGTTGATTTGTCTGCAAGATTAGCTTCTGTTTGGAGAACATAATCATCATCATACTGATCAAACTGAGGCAAATCATCAGTATAAAACACATCATCAAGCATACATGTCAAATCAATAGATTTCTCTTCTCCAAGATGATCTATAAAACAATAATTATCATATCTATGACAATTGGGATAAGAAACAAAATGTTTTGGATCAGAAACTTGTTCTTCTTCAATCATCGAGCCATGGGCTTGAACACTATACTCATTCCTTGTGGTGATCTTTTACATCATCTCTTCCACTGCACTTATCAAAATGCCAAGCTTTACCTCTAGAGATGTTGATTTCTCTGGATCTATGTTTTTCATCTCTTCTTCTTTCAACCTTGCCCTTCGGATCATCAAATGAGCCTCTACATTCACTGCACTGTTCTGCATCTCTTCAAGTGTTGCAAGATTCCTTTCTCTCAGATGAAACTCCATTTCTGGATCAAAGGAACCCGAATAGTGCAAGAGAGAAGATCTAGGAGGAGGCCTTATATCAGCTGGCATCGAATAATAAACTTGGTTAAATCTGGCAGAAAACTATTGTACTGTCTCCCCTGGCAGTCTTTTCAACTAGTTATATTCTTCTATAATCAAGAAAAGGTTATGTTTGATCACCCACCTGTCGAGGAAAAATTTGATGAACTGCTGGAAATCTGAGATGCTTGCATTAGGCAGGGCTTCAAACCAACTCTTTACTTGGCCTTGAAAAGAAAGAGAAAAAAGCCTAATACTAAAATCCTCTTCATCAACTTCAAAAAGGTCAAGAAAAGACTCAAAATTCAGAACATGTCTCTCAGCAATGATGTTGTCGTGTTCACTATCAAATCGCGGTAGATATAGGTCATGATTTTTAGGGAAAGCATGGGATATAGGAGGTAAAATCAGAGGCTTGTAATGATCTAGAATTTTACAAGGTATAGGGGTATGTAAAAATGCTACAAAATCAGTCTTGGTCTCTTGAGGTTCATCATTTTGAAGACGGTCATCACAAGATTCGGAAGAAAGGTTTTGATCAAGCTCAAAAGCATGCAAATCTTTGGTATCTACAATCTTAAAAGGGAATGAGTCAAATGCAGGCCGAGTATATTTTCTCAAATACAATATTCTTTGCAAAGCCTTCTTGATATTCTCAAGAAAAGAGAAGAAATAATTTATGACAAAGAACAAAATGTCTTGGATGAAATTCCAACTTGAATACCTGATCTTTCCAAATTGTCCTTTCATGTTTCTGCTGGTCAGGTTCATCCTCCAGTGGAGTCCTTGGATCTGATCTCGAAACTGATTTAGAATCGCCAGGTGAATGATTTCAGCCTTGTGGTGTCTGATCATTGTCCACAATCAACAATCAGATCTGAACTTGCTTAGATCTTACTGAGGAAACCAGATGTTCAATTCATAAACTAGACCAGAGATTGACTGAAGCAGCATTCATCTACTTTCGCTAATGCAAAGCAAGAGCGTTTCGAAGGCTACTTGGCTAACTTCAGGCTCCATCTGTAGTTTATAAAGCAAAAAACAAACTTTCTCTCCCCAGTATGATCGCCACTATGTTGTTGCCTAAATCCACCTTAGGATGAAGGAAGACAGAGTTCAAGGTAACATCAAACCGCGCTCAGTCTGGTAGCTAGCCCTACCAGATCAGGAGAGGGCTCTCTCCGGGTCAATCTCAGCAAAAATAATCAAAAGGGCTTGATATGACTTGAAATGAATGCTGATTTTAGGCTACGTATATAAGTAGGAAGGTTTGATTTTGATTTTGGGGGTTTTTTTGGAATCAAAGGGAGAGGCAATTTTGGGTTCGGGGATGAGGCCTAGTTTTTGCAGAGTTATGATTGGGGCAAGGAAGGCAATGGTTTTGATGCTTTGAATTGAATGGATGGATGGTTTAGACTGGTGAGGAGCTGAAGAAGGCAAGAGGTCTCAAGGATCCTCTTCAAATAGATGAAAACATGTAAAATTAAACAACACTAAAGGCAGAGCAAAGCAAGCTACTGAATTCCACCTTTAACACTGATTTGTTTAATCTAAGAAGAAAAGAGAAGGAAAATGGTACACATAAACATCAGTGAACTCAAAAATACGTAGAGAAGAAAAACCATCAAAACACATAGCCACAAGGATCCCAAAAACTGATGCAAACCCTTGTCTTTCCTTTGCCAAAAATGCAGAAATGAATGTACAATGAAGTGCCAAGCAATCCCAAGTGTCCAACCCTGAAAATGACTCAGAAAATACATGATATAGACAAGCCTAACCCATTCCCATGCCTCTATGGGTCGAGCTCATCATTCTAGGAGCTGTTTCAACCATATCTAAACTGGGAACTGAAAAATAGGCCAAGAAACAACTTGCCTCTATATGCTAGGAAATTGATTCATTCACTCACATTTCACCTTTTGGTGAATGAATCTTCTAGAAAAAGTAAAAATGTGCCAAATTTACATCATGGTCATGAAGTTACATCAAGGTATATCAAAAATTACATGAAAAAGTGAAACTGGCCAAAACTAGGCGAAATTCTGAGCTGTTGAGTGAAAAATAGACCAAAATTCTCTATGCGCCGTGCCCAAAATCTCTATGTGTAGCACAAATTTAGAGCTGATTTTGAGGCCCTTCTAGAAGTCCAAATTGAGCTCATGATAGCTCATTGGAAATCCCTACCTATCTACTTTCCAACCCAGGTGGAATTTTTGGATTTGGATGTCATTTTCCCCACCAAAAATTCAATCTCCCAAGACTGGTTCCAGTGTGTGTAAAAAGTGGTAGAAAGGCCATTTTCAAGGTGTTTTTGACCCTTTAGGAAACCTAGAACTTGATGAAATCCTTAGGTAATCCATGAGCATGCATAGATTTTCATAAAAAATCCATAAATGCAAAGTTTTCCTCCAGAGGATCTCCCAATCGTGTGCACGTGCCAAGTGGCGCTACGCGTCGGGCGAAAAAACCTGTTTTAAGACCAAAAATTTCAAAATTGACAAAATTTTTCCCAAATTTCTTGAAATTTGGGCTGTAGGTCCCCCATCAAGTGCTATGCTGAGTCAAAGAGGCTTCAGCCAAATTTGGAGCCTATCATGCCTTTTGCGACGCTTTAGTGCCCTCCTGGTGCATGTAGTTCAGTGGTGGAATCACTGTCTTGGTCATATGATGTGTCGGTGTCAGTCTCCATGGTGTTTCAAAGTCTATGCCAAGCATATGCTGATTTGTATGAGATGAAAACAAGAATTTTGTGTCTTTGTCTTGATTATCAAATATGTGCCAAATAGGAAGAGACTGTGGGAAAAAGGGCAATGAGGATAATGGGGTTTTGTCTAGTGAGATTTGATAATGTAGGGATAAGGGACAGTCACTTGATTGTTTGGGAACTTGGTGTTTGTGAAGTTTTACAAATGAAATGGGAAAGGGAGAGTGATAGCAAATGAAGTATTTTAGGGATAGGAAAATGGAGCTTAGGAATAAGTCACTTTGAGTATGAAAGGGATAAGGGATGAAATAAGTATTGAGTGACTTTAGGGATATAGGGAGATAAGGGAATAGACTATAATAATAGGATAACAGTGAGAGGGAGGAATAAACCAAGTGAGGAAAGGAAAAATTTGGCACTAAAACAAATTTTGAAACTCCAACTTCAAAACCCTAAAGAGGCATTTCTTCAAGAAGAGACTAGGGTTTAAATTTAGCATTCAAATCTTATATCCAACCATATAACCTCATCAATCACGAGTTTATGGGCACTAAAAGGATGACATGCACTTACTTGAGCAGAAGGACCGAGTTAATTGAAGTTTTTGGAAGCAACATTAAAAAATTTGTGTGTCTACCCTATGCGCCGCGCAGTCAGCCCAATGAGCCGCGCACCTCCAACGCGCTGTGCCAGTGTAATTTTTACACTATGGCAGCTAGCCCAATGTGCCATGCCTACCCAGTGCGTCGCGTTGGTTGCCCAATGCGCTGCGACACTGAACTTCACCACAGTTTCAGCCTTCAAACACTATTTCACCCTCAAGCTTCTTCCTTCACTCCTCACCGGTTCTCCTTTGCTCACTACTATCTCTTGGAATGAAAATGGATTCTTGAAAAATAAAAAACATATTTATACCAAGGATTTTGATTTTTTCATTCGAAAAACCCATTTTGTAATGTTGCAAACTTTGACACTTTACTTTAAAACTCTGTTTTGTTTCCTTTGTGCTTTTGGACTGAATGATGAGCTCTCACACACTAAACCACCATAAATTCTGAGAAAAACTCTTCAATTTCTTGCACACCACATATTTTAGCACATTTGGGAAATTTGGAGAAGTTTATGGTGAAATTGGGCTTGCAGCTCTATGCGCTGCACCACAAACCCAATGCGTAGCACCTTTTTGCAGGAGGCTTTTGAAGACCTTCCCAGTGTCCAAATGGGGCACGGGATAGCTGGTTGGAAATATTATTGACTCTAATTTCCATCCCAACTGGAATTTTCCAATTTGAAGTTAATTTACCCTGTCAAAAATCAAATCTCCCAAGACTGGTCAAAATGTGCAAAATGAGGCTGCCTCAAGGCAGAGTGCTATTGCAGTCAACTTTTGAAGGTCTTCCTCAACTCCAAATTGAGATCATGATAGCTCATTGGAAATATATTTGTGTCTAGTTATCATTTGACTCATCAAAAAATTTATTTGGCCAACCAAGCTAGGAGAAATCCTGATTTTCCCAAGGTCACTTTAGAGGTGCATCAATTCTCCCGAGGAAACTGTATTTTTGACATTTCTCTAAAACCATGACACCTGTGTAAAAAGTGAAGGAGGTTTTTCTTTATTATTCTAATTTTGACAAAAAACCTTTCTCATTTTTCCAAAATTAATATTTTATTTCTCAGAAAAATCATTTGAGTGAAACCTATCCTGATGTGTGGAACAAGGGATTTGTCGAAATGAATCAAAATGAAGGGGATAAGGGGCTTCTAAATTCTTGAGAAAATTTTGGGAAGTAGGGAGGGATGTTAGGAAGTAGGGTAAAGTGGAATTTCAGATATTGAGTGAGGGGAAGGGGTCCCAAAGGGCAAAACACAGGCCTAGCCTAGAAAATTGCCAAGTTGTAGCAAGAAACTAGGGTTTGTGCAAAAATGAGGAATTTGGGGGATCTCAGTGATGGGAAGTGTTTAATAAGCTATATTAAGGATATAGGAAGGTTTATGAACATTAGGATACAATTTTTGTTGATGATTTGACCATCCAATAAAAATTACCTTCAAAACCCTAGGAGAGGGAAATGAACCTTACCTAGGCACAACTGAAGCATGAACAAGGTGTAAAATGACCTGGTGGAGCTTGAAATGATGATGAAAACTCTATAAATGATGGTACACTTAGCTGAATGGTGACATGAACTGACATTTGGACAACTTTGACAAGAGTAAAAGCAAACCCTAGACCTAATACCTAGTGACCAAATTTTACTTGAAGACTCACTAAAATGACAAAATTTGACCTTGACACCCTAAAATCACCTTGTAAGAGCATGTTTGATCACTGGAGGAAGGCTACAAAGATTGACACTAACAGCTTCTATGAAACCCTTCTATTTCAGTCGAATGATGACCTGAAGCAGGGGTGTGAGTCGTCTCACAACAAGGAAAAGACCTTCTAGCAGACGTTTTTGAGGAACCCCTTATAAAAATACCCCAAACATCCGTTTGTAGTGGAGGTTACTAGAGGAGGTTGGTGGGTGGAGGTTTTTGCAGATGTTTTTTGTCTGGTGTGCTTATCATCCTAACCCGCATAGGTGCGTTCAACCATAAAAAGCACCGGCGCGCAAAAAACATTGGCACACTTGACACCATGTGCTCCATATAAACCCGCACTGATGCATTTTATTACTGTAGTACACTAGTGCTTTACAAAGATTCCACATCGGTGCATCCTAAAACCCACGCCAAAACTGATATTGCCTAGTGTGGTCTTAAGAAACCGCACTGGTGCGCCTATAAAGCCCCACGTAATGGAACATGGTAAATAAAAAAAAAATTACTACCAAAAAATCGTATTTCTCACTTTTCAGTGCTTGTGAGCTCTCAAGCACTAGTGAAAGTTATCCTTGTCTGAGCCACCCTGAAATTAGTTCTCCAATTGAACCCATTGCACGCACTGCTGCTCTAAATTGTCCACCAATCTGCATTTTGAATTTTGCAAAATGGTGTGCAAATTTACTTTTGCAAATTCTACATCCAATATGCCTCCTCGACGGCCAAATGTATAGGTATTTTTCTTGTTTTTCCATAATTAAGCCTTTTACTTGGATTAGAATTGTAAATTAACTTAAAATTAACCGTTTAAAAAAAATATATTCCCACACGGTGCGCTTGAGCTGTTCAGCTCACACCAGTTCGTGGTGCTGTCTATAAATTTACAGGCTGCACCACAACTGGTGCTTATGGTATCTTCATCGGGGTGGTACCAAAACGCTCATCATTATATGTTAAGATTTTAAAAAGGTGTGGTGTGGTCGGTTACTCAGCCGCAATGTTGACCCTGTGGAATAATAGCAATGTGGTGCTTTGACTTAAATATCCACCCGGAGGTGAGTATTTTTTCAAGCGCACCACGTTCTAGCATTTTGACATGGTAAATGGTGCAGCCTCGTAAAATATCACACCTTTGACTAAGTAATGATGTCATAAGGGTGGTTTGGTGACCAAACCATACACCTCAAGGTGTATAGTTTGGTCAACGCACCGCCCTGCGACACCGGCCCATAGTCAATGGTGCGGTCTATTATAGCACTGCACCATTGACTTATGGACAATGCTAGAAGGCGGTGCTATGAAAATTTTCATGTGCACCACCTTCGGTGCACTAGAAATTTGTTGGTGCACCGCCTCTGGTGCATGACAAGAAAAGTGGCATCATTACCGGTGCATGCCTATTTTTTATGGTGCTCCGAATGTTTTTTTTATAAAAAAAAGTTATATGTGTATATTCCTAAATACATGTCTCATTTAATAAAAAAAAAATTATTTAATATGTCAATCGTTTAGAGACGTGAAAGGAGAGAACAGAGGGAACAACAGCAATAACAAGCGGACCAGTATAACATGGTTCGTGAGTGGGAGGCACAAGAGAGGGAGAGAGATGTGTTCCCTTGCCCTATTACAATAGCTACCTAGGCGCTCCTAAGGTGGGTAGGCCTCCTCAAGTTCTATGAGGAGGCTACTTCCCTAAAAGGCCATGGTGTGTGTTTGCAACATCTTATCTGCAGGTGGAATTCCCACCTACATGCTTTTCAGGTTGGTCCTAACCAGTGGTATACACCCACTAAGGAGGACATCTACTTCATTACTAGGCTATCAAGGAGAGGGGTGGATTTTCCCTCATTCCCAGATGTTCTAGTTGGCTATGTAGCAGGGAGTCAGTTTGTGTACTCCTAGAGATACATTAGCGCGGATATACTATCTCCTTCAGATTTTCAGGTCTCCGGAGGGCAGTTATGTATTTCTACATTTGGTAGTGAGGCGGTGAGTTACCTCTCACTTCTGATTTCTACCATTTCATACAACACCAGTGGAAGGCAACACATTAGTTTCCCTCTTCTATATTATTTTGATTATTTAGTACAGGAGCCACAACTTCTCAGGTGGTCTGCCATTATTTTGCTGTAGTTTTGTACAACCTTAGATAGATGTCATGCTCAGGCACAAGGGAGGGTCAACTTCCCTTTTGCTTCAGAGCTATTTTGTTTCTTTTTTGAGAGGTTTCCAGAGAGGAGGAATACTTTTGTTCAACATCCTCATAGGCCTATGTTGGATGCACGAATGCACATGTGGGGAAAGATGATACCCAAGGGGGACGACATCGATTTTTCCGTGAGGATATCACATGATGCATTGGAGTTAATAGCTATTTTTGACAACCATCCCTTCATTATGGTCCCCTGTCCTTGTGCTGGTTTGGATTGGCGAGTGTGTGCCAACATCCTCTTCAGAGATGATGAGCTGCCGGATGATAGAGGTAATATTAGTGTTTTATTTAAATTTATTCTAACATGTTCGTTAACTTGTTTTTATTAAATTGTGTATTGAAATTGTCTAATTATTTTTGTGTACTTGTATATATTTTGTAGACATTGGGTCTTTTTATGGTGAGGAAATGCTAGCGCCACCAAATGATCGAGGTGTGGAACCTGATGACGATCAGGATATGCCAGATACCAAGGATCATGAGGCCGGTGCAGAGAGACCTGCTCCTACTAGTGCACCAGTACTGCCTTTTGCTAGGAACGGTAGGCTTGATAGAAGATTGAGGTTGGAGTTGGGCGAACAACTCTATGCATTGATTATTGAGGCAGGAGTTAGGCCTGCTACTATGGGAGACATACAGGCCGATGGTAGGTTGTTACATATGTGGAGAGGCATGTCACTTGATATGTACAGCTTGATGGGTCATGTTGTATGAGTTACAACCTTAGTTACGCAGCTAAGGAGGATCATTGCACGTTATAGGCGTGGTCGAGACGCAACACATGATCGATAGCCTGCGAGCAGCGAAGCATCATGTGATGCTCATTCACCTCACATCGCACCAGATGAGCAGCCTCCACTAGCATCGAGCAACAGTCATCATGGAGATCAGGCTGGATCATCGACCATGTCCAGTCATCACGATGAGCAGCCGACAGTTGATCCTGATCAGCATGAGGCACCAGTATGAGATCAGCAGGGATATGATGATCAACATGTATCAACTGAGCTTGTCGAGGCTGCACCATTGACTAAGAAGGCCTCGACTAATACTACTATTGATGATGTACCAGCAGCTGATATATAACATTTATATTACAGTTGTACATTTTTGACATTATTTAGTGTTATATATATATATATAGTCCATGTATTTTATGTTCATGTTGCAGTTGTACTTAATTTACATGTTAGTGATCATCATGATGTGTATATTGTTAGGTCATGTTAGATAGGTTCATTTAATGTGCATCTTGTGGATATATGTGTATGTGATAGCAGTTATTTCACATGAGATGTATATTTGATGTTTGTGTTGTGATGATGTTATATAATGCTAATTGTGTTTTATTAGATGATAATAATAGCGATGAGGTTAGCGAATTTGAATGTGTTTTTTAGTCAAATATGGTGTTTGTATGATGCTTATCATGATCGTGATTTTTATTAATTAATTTAATATTAAATGATTATGATATTGTAAAATTGTAATATTTGTAATTCTAATTGTATGTAAAATTCTAAAATTGTAATTGTATTTGTATTAATTGTAATTGTTATATGTAAATCTTTGTGAAATTTTAATTGCAATTGTAATATCTAACTTATTGTGAAGTGACTGTAATTGTATTTTTAATTGTAATTGTATATATGTAAAATTGTAAAATTTCAATTGTAATTATAATTGTATGTAAAATTATAAAATTGTAATTGTAATTATAATTGTACATGAAATTGTAAAATTGTAATTCTAATTGTAATTCTAATTCTATGTAAAATATTTGTAAAATTTAATTGTATTACTGTGAAATGATTGTAACTGTAAAATTTTATTTGTAATTGTAATTGTATGTAAAATTCTAAAATTGTAATTGTATTTGAAATTGTAAAATTGTAATTGTGATTGTAATTCTAATTCTAATTCCAATTGTAATTGTATGTAAAATATTTGTAAAATTTTAATTGTATTAATGTGAAAAAATTAATTGTATTAATGTCAAATGATTTTATTAAAATTTGTAAATTTGTAAAATTTTAAATAATTGTAAAATAATAAATCTAAAATAATATGAATTATTGTAACATAATAAAGTTTAGAAAATAATGCAAATAAATTCATGTGCTTTAGAATTATCATTATTTTATTATGATCTTACATACAGAAAAAAAGAACATTATACAATACGCCATTGTTTTTGAGATGAACATAATTGAAAATTATCAAGTGAAATATTGATTTTAACATTAACACAATGCAAATTACCAATTAATTCAAAATATGTATTATAATGTTTCAAAAACCCATCTTAAAAAGTATAAATATTGATGAAATAACACATGTACCATATCACTTTCAGTTCTCATGATCACCCTCATTATCTTCCAGCTCACATGGCATGGTAACACTATTGTTCTCAAAAATATGTTTTGATCTATGTCCATGTCTCAATACGAACTACCAATTCCTATCCAACACATCTAGGTAAAAAATCCCCTAGTTGCAGTGTTTGGGGAAAAAATAGGGCTCCTTAGCTTCATCCAACATCTTTCTAGAGTTGATACATATCAACCTACTATCACGATCTTCCTTTACATTATTCTGATCAAAGGTGTCCCACCACTTGCACCTAAAAATAACACATTGGAAAGAAGAGAAATTCACTTCAACGATCTCTTGTATCTTTCTGACGTAACCTAATGTCCCTCGTACTAGGTTTTGATCATGGTGGCTAGATCGACTAGATTGATCAAACTCAAATTCCACTCCAAATTCTTGTGTGATGTCTCCAACATCGGCATTTTTTGTGTGAAAATGGTGTGCATATGCGCACATAGATGGGAACAAATGCACCTATTATAAAAAAGTTAAAAAAATAATAGTGTCATGTGTCTTATAATAACCCAACAGTTCAAATATGAAATATATATGTCTTATAAGTTTTAAATGTACATATAAATTAAATAGATTATTACCAAGTTATTGCACCCAATCCCTACGTTTAGCGCATCCTCTTAAGCACGCGGGTAACGACCGGTTGCACTGTATTTCTCCCTAACTTTGTTAGAAACCCAACTGTTGGGGCTTATTTTTGGCATATTTTTTTTTAAATGATTGGGATAAGGCACACTTATACCATTCAACCATCTGAATTATTTCTTGTCACTCTCCCATTTTATCCTCTTTTGTTCATACATTGCGACCCACGATTATGTCACTTTAGAATTGTAAAGAACAAATTCATTGATTTCTTCAATTTTTGCATTCATTGATGAAATCAAACCGACATTCTATATTACATAGAGATCAAAATATACATTATATCGAAATTCAACATGAATATTTACTTTATGTAATTTGAAAAATTATAAGTCACTTACTCTTTATCAAGCATTTTTTTCCACTTGTTTGGAACAACTCCCCTTCTCTTTTTTCTTCATCCCTTTCATCATCTCAAATCACCACACCTGGTTTTTTGTTGATCTTCTTGATGTACTCACTGGCATAATAGAAAGACTCATACAATATGTACCCTGCTTCCATAGACCCCTCGGTTTTTTCCCTTTTTCAAACAAAACCTTTCAATTTCTTCATACACCTCTCTAAGAAGAACATCCAACGACAAGAGACCACCCCAACTAATTCAACCTCATCCACTAGGTGGATTAGAAGATGAACCTACAAGTCCGTGAAACTCGTCGGCAGTTCCTTCTCAAACATACAAATAGTCTCAACTATCTATTGATGCCACCGTGGAATGCTAGCCACATGCATCACCTTTGACGTGATCCAACGTAAAAATGCAGGTAATTTAGATATGGCACGTCCTACGTCTTGAGGAAATTGATGTTTCACACACCCACACATGAACAAAGGATAATGACACTACAAAGCTATAAACACGTGCAATAATATACAAAATTAGTTATGTTTTATGATCGCTGCATGGGATAAATTTTATCAATATAAAAAATAACAAAATCATGATTTTGACATTATACGTACTCTTAGAAGATTCAAATGGTCATGCGATTTCAACCCCAGAAAATGGTCATCCACGGTGAAGCATTACCGTAGTGAAGACCCATATGAAGATGGCACCCTCATACACACTATAACTTCCTTTGCCAAAGAAATATCATCTTTTTTAAAAATCCATGGGACATCACCTTCTTTAAAATACCACTAATTACATGTACCACCACCTGCCTCCGATCATGTACTTTCTAATCATCTTGGCCAATGTTTTTTTTTTTCGTTTTTGAAGTAATAAGATATTTCCTAACAGCCAAGTCACTTTGTTTCGATGATATGTTCCTCCATAAAGAATATGAAACATTTTTAAATATATCAATGGGATCTAATAAGTGGGTAATCTTAAGATGCTCCCAATATGGGAGGTTTTAAAAGATAGATTTCCTTTTCATTCCAATGGGAAATTTCTAAACATAGGTGTCGAAGAATTATGGATCATCAAACATAGGCTCCCCATTTGAATCGAACATTTCTATGAGCTCCTTCTCCTTCTCTCTCTCATATGCTCTAAGTGATTTAGTTGGTGTCATTATTGAAGGCCTTTGGGTTCTCTCTCATTTACCATTGAAAGTGGATGTTTCTCTTTTGTAAGGGTATTCTTCTAAGAGGAATACCCTGGAGAAATTATACACTGGCTTTCGTAGGTCCTTGGGCCATCTAGCTTTCAGAGAAGGTCCACAACATTTAAATAAAAAATACACTTTTGTTACAAGACCTGCAAGAGTATTGTATAAAATTAATATGCATGGCACGTTAAATAATATCATGTAGATCAGAACAATTACAATGAATTAAATAACTAATATGTGAAAGAATATTGTTATGTATATAAACAAATAAATAAATTAAACATGTAATTTACCAGACAAAACTCCTAAGCCTGGATAATCATGGTTCATGTAAGCACATATGCCATACAATGTAAAAATCCTCTCTGTTGCGATGAGTCTTGATATATCATATAAATTTATCCCATCCCATATTCTTCACTTGTCTTCTACTAGCGACTATGAGAGCCAACATAAGATGTTCATTCTTCACGGAAAACCATGGGGGGATATTTATATTGATAACTACTACAAGCCAAACAGAATAATTGGTGTTTTGGAGGGAATATGGGTTGACACCATTGATGGCTACACTAAGTTGTAGGCTTCGTACTTCATCCTTGAATTTTTCAGCCCATGTATCCTCTATATGCTTCATGGCTATTGAATTAGTTGGGATTCATATAACTCCCAACTCACTTCTGTGTGAGGCATTCCATCCCTGCAACATAGCTAATTCTTTGCAATGAAAGAGCCTTTGAATCCTTGGGATTATAGGCATGTGCCTCAATATATTAAAATGAGGACCAGTATCTCATTTACCCTTCTTTTTTTATTTATCATACCTGTCATGCCCACATTTCAGACATATATCTATAATATTCCCAAATGGGGAAACAACAATATATGAAACAATAATGGAAATATCAGTAAATAACATTACACCAAAATGTGTGAAAACCATGTAGCCATATAAATTATGGAAATAAGTAGAAAATATGTACAATAAAAGTGGGCACAACTCAAATCATCAAGGAAAAAAAGCCTCCCATGAATACATATGCCAAAAGTGAAATGCTACTACATAGAAGAATGCTCAGGAACGAGAGCAACACAGTAATAGAAGGTAAATTACTACTGATAATGTACAATAATATAGATCTAAAAATGTATGTCTCAAGAAATACCAGGATTAAATATCTAAGCTCCCAAACACAATTTCAAGACAACCCGAGAAGGATTTCCAGAAATATGCAAAAAATAAAAAATTTCGGAGTGCAGCCCTAGGGCTGAGTAGTAGTTGCAACTCAATAACTAGATGGAGATGGCTGAAGATGATGCATAATATAGATAAATGTCCTCCAATGTATCTTCCAAGTGAAATTTTGATCCTAATACTGAAGATCTCACTCTCTGATCAAACACTACAACCCCTCACTGCAATTGGTCACTGAAATAACCCAGTCATAGTGGGATATTGTGCTGTAGGAGATAGAAAATGTGTTGGCCAAGTTCCAAGATGTGAAATATGCTCCAAAATCTTCCTCACTGATCTCCCAAAGGAATGGAAGCTTTCTCCTCTGAAAAACAAGCTCCAAAAGTGGTGTTATCAACCCTCCACTACAACACCCTCCAACACAACCCAGCTATGAACAGAAACTGCATTGTAACTGAAGCAGGCAACTTGGCCTCAAGCCTGAATATGGAGAAATTAAGTGCAAGCTCTCTCAAGAGGCATCTCAAGAAAGGAGATGGAATTCCTAAATAGGAATACCTTGTGCTAAACAACACAACAATCTCAACTAAATAGTTGAAGAATGCACAATAGTCATGCAGACCACAAATTCAATAATCCATATCATGCCTCACTATGTTTTCCTTCCTCTCCTTATATACAAGTGTGACCCTTCTTACCTTGGGTCCCACTCATTAGGGTTTCCTCCACCAAGGAATATTCCTCCTACTATCACTGCATTGTGTCCATAGATGATCTCCACCATTCATTCCAGCCCTCTTGACTTGGTCAAACTTGACCTTATCCACATGTATTTTCCCCTGTTGACACATGAGGGTGTCAAATAAAACTAATATTGTGATCCATTTTCACATCATGAGGGATTTTATTCCTATTTTAGAAATGTATCGGCCTCCTTACCCATTTATTAATCTCCTAGGTTTCAAAAGAAAAAATCAATATTCCAATTAGTTCCATGCTAATTTTGGAATATTACAGTCCTCCCCTCCCAAATGTTGCTTGTCCTCAAGCAACTGCAAGGATAGAACTGAGAAGTCTCCCCTTCTCCTCTTGCGGCCTCCACATATGATAAACTCCTCCAAGGAATCAGATGTTGTCTCATCAATAAATCTCCATATTGCCCCTCCCAACCATGCAAGCTAGATAAATACCTATCATCATGAAGAAGTAAAATACTCAAGGAGGCAACAAGGTTCTATCTAGAGGTCGCTTTAAGGTATGGGGTCTGAAATGCATTAGGAACCATCATTCCCATGTGGAACCCCCATCCCCAAGCTATCATCCATACAAAATGAGGCACCTTAAAAAATAGTAACTCATGCAAATCCTCCTCCACCTTTGGCTCCTGCAATGTAGGTGGGCTGAATAACTGAACATGGTAAGCAAAATGGCCTACCCCAAGCTGCCCCTCTCTCCACTTATGGTAAGTGTAGAGTAGTTGCTAATCTTGGGTTGCAATAATGTTGCCCTCAAGTGGCAAGAAGGAAATTAGATCTTCAAAGATGCTCTCTCCAATTTCATAAGTCAAGCTGACCCAAACCATTCCATATATGATGAATAGGACATGATCACCATATGGCATCCAAATGAGAAAAATAATGAAGGTTTCATGTAGTGCTGAAAGGTACCAACAGTTTCCCAAGTGGTCATGGAACAGTTTTTCTAACTATTGTTGCCAGTCATAACATGGCAAGCCATCTCCCATTCTCCTATTGAAGAATGGAACATAAAAGGTGTGTGAATTTTCATTCCCCATGGACACATCTACCCAATGTGCCTCTCCTCCCAACATGCTCCCCACAAATATAAGAACAACATCAACATATGGAACCATAATGAGAATCATACTAGCTTCCATATGTAATAAGGTAGAAGGAAAATGGTCCCTCAAATGCAGCCAATGCATTTTTACTCTCAATTACATCAGAAAATGGCATGATATGTGGCTTCCCAACCACTTGCTTACTGCCCCAATATCCTCACAAGTTTGGAGAAAGTGTATGGTGTATGGTGCAAAGTGAGCATGTCCTGCATAAGATATCATCTCCCCAAGAACTCCTAAGGAGTGGCCATCATCAATGTTGCCTATGGTCTCAAATAGACCATCAATTATAGAAGGAGGAATGCTCCTTCTTGAAGCAATGTCCTACACATAAATGGTTAAGGAATGCATACATTAATTATACAAATCATTATGCAACCAAACAGTTTCCTTACCATATACTTTGCTGATGCAAATGGAGTGGCTCATAGGTAAATCTCTTCCCATTCTCAAAGACAAAAGAGGTCGTTGTGCTAACTCCCCCAAAGCGTTATGTATCTCCTTCATTTCCACATGATCCATGCATCTCCTCAAATGTTGATATATGTCCGCCTCAAAGCCTTACCAAGTGTACCTCTCCATGATGGTGTGGTATGCTCTCATAGAATAAGTGTGGCTAAAAAGGAAATCTTCATGAGCTTCTTGTAGTAACTTCTCCTTGAGCTTGGAAGCTCTAGATAAGAATATCCTACCATGATAGTAGATGACCTCATCTCTGACTGAGTGTCCCTCATCATGCAACTGGCCATCCAATATCATACAGGTAAAAAGATCCTTCGAATAATCCACCAATAGCTGGGATTTCCAATATGGATCTATCCTCCATAGTTACAACACTAATGATCTATCATCAAGAACATTTTTCATATGGTTTTCCTCCTCTTTGATATATCCCATGCCAAATATGCATGTTGGAAGGTTGTTATTCTTCACATGCTGCTCCTGCCACAGCGGAGAATCTGAAATGGGAGTGGGTAATGATGATGTTGAGAGAATGCATCTCCTGTCCTTCAGTCTACACAAGGCTCTAATCACTTTATCAAGCTCACCCAAGGTCTTCACTCCTCTAGAATCAATAAGTGGTGCATCCAAATTTGAAGCATCCCTCATCATCTATTGATCTCCAGTGCAATGCCTCCATGCAATGAGACAACAATATCAAGAGTAGACTGCATATATGAATGGACAGTCGTGTCCCTTCCCCCACTGCACAAATCAATTTGCCTCTTTTGTGCATCAACCCTCTGAAATAGATAAGGGTGTGTACTACTCATCATATGATGCAGGTCATCCTCCCTACTTCCTCCTTCTATCTGCATGGTTTCACCATCTGTCAATAATGGCACATGCTACTCATGGGTTGTGCCTTAACCTCCACATATGAGATCCTGGGGAATCCTTTGCAAAGATGCAAGAATCCCTCTTGTTGGAGCAAGTGATTCCTCTTCCTCTGCATTAGGTGCTAGATAAGCTCTAGATATGATAGCGTTGTTGCCCCCAACCTTCTCTTCCTCTTCAATATGAATGGGTAACCTTCCAATAACTAGATCCTCTTTTGGAAAAGGGATCTCCATGCCCTCTTGTTCAAGGATATGAGATAGAGGTTTTGCCTCTAGCAAGGTATTATACAAGATGTCAGCCTCCTCAATAGTTCTGAAGTGGAGTTGAGTTTATAGGTTCCTCCAACACATGCAAAGTTGTTGTTTGTTTAGCTCCACCACATGTGTTTCAGAATGTTTCTACTCAATATTTTCACTATTGTCTTAGTGAACCTTGCATAATAATAATTATTTTCATTTCTTAATGAAAAGGACTCAAATATCCACCAAGCATAGGACTTACCTCCAAAATGCAACGCTGCAACTTTGATGGCTTCATCTTCAGAAATTTGGTGCTACTACAAATATGTTTCTAGCTCCTCTACCAAAGCTCTAGTTGAACATGTAGGTGAACCATCAAAAGTGGATAGAAAAAATATACCCATATCATGCTGCTTGTTCCTCTCCACCTTGATCTTCCAAAGCTCTTGGAAAGTAATGTGATCTCTAAACTTCTTAGTTTGAGATTCATATTCTTGTAGAAAATCACTAAGAGTTTCCCTCCTACGAATTTCTTCTTCTTCCATCTCCCTCATAGTATATCTGGGCATATGAATGTGCTGTGAATCATAATATGTGGCTGCATGCTCACACTCATCATATGAAAATCTAGATTTTGCTTCAGATTCAATCTCTCTTTACGATTCTCTACACATCTCCCTTCTCATCTTCTTGAGATCTTCTTTAATGCTCTACATAGTCTCTGAGAGAAGCTTTGAGAGCCTCTCTTCCTTCCTTCCTCCAAATAATGGAGTCTTCTTTTTTATTTTCTATACATCTCTTCTTCACTTGATAGCATAATGGCTGAGATCCATAGGCTGAGCCAAGATTATGATTTGATACCACTGTAATATTCCCAAATGGGGAAACAACAATATATGAACACAATAATGGAAATAGAAAAGAATAAAATTGCACCAAAATGTGTGAAAACCATGGAGCCATTTTATTATGGAAATCAGTAGCAAATATGTACAATAGAAGCAGGTACAACTCAAATAATCAAGGAAAACAAGCCTCCCATGAATACATATGCCAAAAGTGAAATGATGGTACATAGCAGAATGCTCAGGAACAAGAACAACGCAGTAATAGAAGGTACACTGCTACTGATAATGTAAAATAACATATATCTACAAATTTATGGCTCAAGAAATACCGAGAGTAAATATCTAATCTCCCAAACACAATTTCAAGACAACCCAGGAAGGATTTCCTGAGATATGCAAAAATACAAAATGCCGGAGTGCAGCCCTACGGTTGAGTAGCATCTGCAACTCAATAACTGAATGGAGATGGCTGAATATGATTCATAAGATGGATAAAACTCCTCCAATGGATATTCCAAGTGAAAGGATGATCCTAACACTGAATATCTCACCCTCCGATCAAGCACTGCAACCCCTCATTGCAATTTCTTACTGAAATAACGTAGTCATAGAGGGATATTGTGTTGTAGGAGATAGAAAATCTATTGGCCAAGTGCCAAAATGTGAAATATGCTCTATAATATTCCTCACTGATCTCCCAAAGGAATGGAAGCTCTCTCCTCTGAAAAACAAGCTGCGGAAGTGGTGTTATCAACCCTCCACTGTAACACCCTGCAACACAACCCAGCTCTAAACAGAAACTGTGCTCTAGATGAAGGAGGTAGCTTGGTCTCAAGCCTCAATGTGTAGAAATGAAGTGAAATATCCCTCAAGAGGCCTCTCAAGAAAGGAGACAGAATTCCTAAACATGAATACCTTGTGCTAAGAAACACAATAATCTCAACTAACTAGTTGAAGAATGCACAATAGTCATGTAGACCACAAATTCAATAGGCCATATCATGCCTCACTATGGATGCCTTCCTCTCCTTATATACAAATGTGAGCCTTCTTACCTTGGGTCCCACTCATTAGGGTTTTCTCCACCAAGGAATCTTCCTCTTACTATCACTACGATGCCTCCATAGATGATCTCCACCATTCATTCTAGCATTGTTGACTTGGTCAAACTTGACCTTGTCCACATGTGTTTGCTCCTGTTCACACATGAGGGTGTCAAATCCAGCTACTATTGTGATCTGTTTTCACATCATGAGGAATTTTATTCCTATTTTACAAATGTATGGGCCTCCTTACCTATTTATTCATCTCCTAGGTGTCAAAAGCAAAAATCAATATTCCAATTAGTTGGATGCTCATTTTGGAATATTACAATCTCTTCATCTACATATTATCCTCTATATAGAATACAATCATTTGGATATGCATGATATGATATGTACTCAACACCAAACATTTTCAACAATTTCTTTGCCTCTTTACAGCTACCGAGCAAGACATTATCACTCAAAAGAACCTTATCTTTGAATAACTTGTAGTTGGTGATCATGGGAAAATATATCAATAAATGTACATTAATGCCGATATAATTATTAACACTCATAAAATTTACCATTTATAATGTTCATTGTGTACTAATTGTATTTCTCAAATTTATATAAGGGAGGACTTTATGGTAACTTACCTCAAAATTTTTGAGAAACATGCATTTGACAAGCCAAACTTTACTTTCAAGTTGTACAGTAACATCATTGACCCTAACTGGGTAGAATTTGACTGACTGCCAGGCCCAAAGAGAGGGGTGGTCGAAGCAAATTTAAGGCTTTAGAAAAAGGTGTCAGCGATATGACCATCATCCCCTAGTTGATCATCATTTTGGAATGCATCTAACAACATTGTCTCCATGGTAGTCATATCCCTTAAGTAATCATCCATACCAAACTCTATTTTATTGCCTCCTTTGCCATCTTGTGAAGAACTACTATTGATGTAGTCATTCCTAATTGGTGAATCTGGACGTAGCGGGAATTGAATCAGTGGTTGATTCAACCATTCTTGGTATCGGTCCTCTCTGATTTTTTCTCTTAATTCAATCTTTTCTCAATTTGACATTGTCGTGGGGTGCAATGGAAGATGGTAGGTAGGTTGCTCATCATCAATAGAATCCCAATAATTTAGAAAGAAAAATTGAACATGATTAGTACAAAATATATGATATCAATTGTAACCACGTTGACAATATTGCATGATTAATTGGTTTGACATTGAAATAATTACATTAATCAATATATCAAACAATTAAATTATTATTACCATAATTTTCCAAGTATTGTTGCTAGAAGATGAAATATTGTTACAATTGGTAGGGTGAAGTGGTTGTCTATTTTCATCTATCAAATGCACCTTGCAGTTTGCTGCTCCTGATAAGAGATTCTGACGTTTTGGAGCTGTTTGAATATTTTGTGCATTTGAACTCGATTCTGAATCTCCATGAACGTACAAATTTGTATACATTATAAATTTAATTAAGCTGTGCATGATTGACATTGATAAAAAAAATAAAAAAAATTAATTAATGAAAATATAAATAAAATATGAAGTAAATATTATGTCTTGAGATGGATAGGGATAAATCCACGATGGACTTTGAGAAATATTATGGAATGAGCTAGATTTTGAATAATTGTGCATTCGATATAATTATGATATTTTCTCCCTGCATTTGAGAAAAATCAACAATAAATTTTGATTCACACACTTAAAAGTAATTTTAGTGCCTTAAAAATGGACTTCTTGTTATCAGTGCTAATGTACAGATCACCGCACTGACACATTTTTGTTACTATGCACTGGCGTCGTGTTATAACTGGATGCGCTAGTGTGGTGTTATTAAGTGGTGCACTGGTGATGAATAACCGCAAATAAAGAAAGCATAACACTATTTTCTTTAAGTGAAAAATAAAAGAAATAAATTGAAAAATGGGCAGCAAAATATTTTCGAAAATCTAATTTCATAAAACAATTCTTTAAATACTAAACAGTTTTCATTATTTGACTATTTTTGAAAAAAAAATCATCCATAGATTTGCAGGAGACATACCTAGAGCAACAGACCATGAGAGCACTGTGGAGCAGCGAAATACGTTGAAATAGAAGTATTCAGATAATTAGAATTCCAAACCTTTGGTTATTCAAACCCTGTAGCATAGAATTTCAAATGATCTCATGATTAAAGTTTATTGTTTTTCTTACTTTTTCTGTACTTTTTTTTACATAGTACAAAAAAAATTCAATTTCTTTTTCATTTTCATAAACAAAATTAAAAAAATCCATTTTTACCCTAAACCCTACATTCTTTTTGTTTCTGTCCTTTCTTCTCCCTCTTTCTGTGATTTTAGAATTAGGGCTTTTCATTTTAGATTTATAGGGTTTGTATTTCTATATATAGGCCTAAGACATCCAACCCACGGGATGACTTGCATAGTTGGATCCCAATCCATGTCGACCCTTCTGTGAATTTAAAAAAAATAGATTTTTTTTTTTCGGTGCGATCGACGTAACCTAGCACCATAGTGCGCTGGATTATCCTAGTGCACCACGGAAGTATTGTGTGATAAAAAATTTAAAAACATTCTTTTTTAATTAGTGCGCCATATGTAAAATAAGACATTGGTGCGCTATTTCATTATGGCGCACCGCACTTGTTCTATTTCATAATTTTTTTTTTAAATTTTGTTAATCGGTGCACCATGTAACATATAACGCATTGCACCGGGTATCCTAGTTGACAGAGAGCATCGTATGGTGGTCCCTTGTTTGTGCGGGGTGTTTATGCAACAAAAAATAACATGACAATTTTTATTATTTTTTCTATGTAAATCCGTACGGTGGTTAACATGTAACACATTGGTGCTCCTTGTTGACATAGAGAACCGTACAGTGTGTTATATTGTTTTTTTGGTTCGTTTATAAGACCACTACGCACCGACCTCGGTGCGTACACCGTGAATGGCGCACCAGTTTCTTTAGGTTTTTTTTTTTACCTGAAAAGTTGATAATTTATTTATAAAATATATTGATGAATGATATGGTAAGGTTTTAATTTGATAAAGAAATAGCTGACAAGAGATCAGGTAACAAAAATACTGATAACACATAAAGAAAAGAAAAAAGCACAAGTTCTTTGTAGATTCTTTACAAAAAAAATTATTTTTGAACTATATGTAAGTTTAACTAATATGTATTGTTTATTGTGTATCATTAAAAGCCACAAAATGACGAATCTTGATAAGATTATTTCTAATCTAGGACCAGAAGAGCATAAAATCTTCATGGAAAAATTGCAAAAGGATGAATCAAGTGAATGAAAAAATACTATCGATCCAATATGCGTTTTTTTTTTCATTAATAATATACTTAAAATTATTAGATAACATGTGTCAAACAATATATTAGTTCACATCTTTTTAATGTTCTATAGGGACCAACAACTCATAAAAGGAATGTTGTTCTAAGAAAAGAAAAAAAATAGAACATGTAAATCAAAATGAATCGCTCCTTCGGTCATCTGGAGTGGTCCTGGAGGTTAACAAAGGGGGAAAACATTTATAAAATTTTGAGGGATCTAGTGGAACGAATGTATAGACATTATTTCCACATACAATACAAAAATTAATCCAATGATTCCAATAACCAAATTTTATCTAAACTACAGGAAGAATTTCCAGAGAATTGGTCAATGAGACATGTGAGGCTTTTAATAGAAAAAACGTACAACAACCAAAAAGAAGGAATACAAAAGTAATATTCCTTTAAATGTTTGTCTACAATTATTTATAAATATCCCTTTTGTTAAATTTACTTTTAATATATAAATATAAAAATTTAATAGTTTATTGTCATGTTACATTTTCAGGAATATTATGAAAATCTCAAAATATGAACGAGCTGATACCAGAAATATGCCAGTAGGAATATCCAAAGAGGTGTACAAGAATATGGTCAAAGAAATGGACAAAATTGCATCGCAGGAGGAGCCATCTCAACAACAACATCCTTGAAATGTAATATGTAATCATTGAATTTTTCAATTATTAGGTACAACAAATAAACAATTTAGCATTAAATGTTAATTTCAAGTATTTTCTTGTAGAAAATAAAAGAAAATGGAACCGATTCAGCACATATGACAGGATGACAAGGAAGAAAAGGGTTGATATCTAAGTTTGTGAGTAATTTTTACTTCCTTATAACAAATTAACTAGATTTCATTTTTGTATTTTTTAAGTTGTTTTAAAAAAATCATCATTGAATGTCTTCAAACAGGTGCTAACATACAAAGAAGAACCATTAGATGAATTGATTGACATTGGGTTAAATATGGGTTGTGAGTGTATGCTGGTATATTAGAAATTAATTGTGGAATTTGTAAGCATCTATCGATCTTGTTTTACTTAGCTTCATTTATAATTAATAGAACAAAAAAAAAATTTACATTAAATATATGGTTTGTTATGGGATATAAAACTTGCTGAAACAAAGTATGGAACTGTGCGAATAGATGAAATCGTGAAAGATGACAATGTTTCAGGAAATGTTACCCTAAAGGTCTTGCGTTGATAACCTTCACATATCAGGGGCATGCCATTACAAGAAGGACTCATTGAACCAAATTTTATGCTAATAACTAGAAACTACAGGTTGCAGAACTTACCTAGATATCGCTCGGTTGAATTAGATCCCGTGGAGTGCAAACCCCCTGCAACACTTTGTGATCCAAAATCTATAAATCAGAAAATAATGAACACAAAATCCTAGTTATACAACATATATATGTTCTAGATGTTAGTGGGAATCATGCATAACATCATAAAAACAATATTAAATGTTCAATTGATGATCATTACACATTTATAAAAGATAATTTACACATAAACATCATGAACAAGATGGCTTCTTCTATTAGTAATGACATGTACAATATTAAAATGTGGAGATATCACATGAAATCTACCACGGCATTCGAGCATACCTTCCTCTGGATCTGTCCAGCCCTAGCCTCTCAAGATTTCTTCCAAGATGAGTGCACAATGGATGTCATATAGGGTGATGAACATCTCAAGGAAACAAGGTTTTCCTAAATATATCTAATAAGTGCAAGAGGCACGGGAATATATTAGACTTGGATAGGACTCCAACATCGTATAATATCTATGTTTCTCTCTCTCCTCCCTTAGGCCATTCCCTTGAGGGGCTTTTATACTCCCTCAAATTAGTTTTTAAAGTTGGGAATCAGTTAGGCCATGGGCTGGGGTGGTTCAGTTACTGGAAAAACAATAAACCCCACCTCAAAATAGGGAATATATATATATATATATATATATATATAGTGATTAAAATGGCATACACGATTCTTTATATATGGACTCGCGTGTATAAGCGGAAACGTCTGGGCAGAGTCGCATATGGGTTTTAAGATATTGTGTTTTGAGAAAATGTCTAGGTCTGAAGAGAAGTGGTGCCTAAGGCCAAAGAATAAATCATCAAGTATGAGCTCATGATAAATGATGCTATAATAGAAGCCCCCTAATATATGAGGTCAGAAGGGGTACGTGATGGCCAAAATGTATTATGTGCGTATAAAGAACCTTTCGATGACTAGAGAGGACTTCACCAAATTTCAGCCTACCGAAAAACTAGTGAGAGAGATTAGAAAGATAGATCATGTATGAGGTTGGCATACCCATGCTCATTGAAAGAAAAGCATGTTTGCATATGAAGTATAGAGCAGATCCAATATGTATACAAGTATAGCTGAAATGTAAAGTACATAGTGAATCATCTGACCACTACCTGGAAGTACAAGTCAAAATCGAGTCCAAGTATCACATATAGAAAACTGATCATTGATGTTGCAATAGATATCTGATCACAAAATTCACAACTAAATCTCCAAGTACCAAATCATAATTGGTGGAAGAAATGGTACAACACGCAACTCAGGAGCCAACATATAAGATGTCGCTGTGATGAAACTGCAACATATAAGGGCAGATGGTGTCACTAGCAGGAAACTAAAGTAGCTATCAAAGTGAACCAAAGCATGTTGATGCAAACCCGAGGTCTCCACCGATCACTATGGCACAATTCTACACAATGGGAATAAATGACCTAAAGTCGACCATGTGAGAAATCATTTGATTACTGGTCATTGATGTATACCATTAACAAACGTGAGACAACCCACCGATAATGATAATTAGTGTCAAGGTGTCGCAGTGCAATCTAGCAAGTTTGAATGAATGAGTTGAAGTTGAACACTTCAAAGAATGTACTAATCAGGAGGTAATGGTGTATCCTCTTATTCGATAGAAAAGAGTTTGCCACTGATGACTACAAACCCTAAGGTACTGACAAAAAAGACTCTAGAACTTATTCCCAGAGAAATGAGTCAGAGTCGATGGGAAAAGACCTGCTGGAAGGAAGGCATTAAGGAATCCCACATTAGTCCAGCACGAGTGTAACCTGCAGGCCAAGATTTGGAAAGAATCAAATGAATTGGAGTAATGTAACCAACCTGAAGTACATTTCTGGCATGCATAAGATGAAGCTAGCGCGTTAGAAACCCTTTAAACCAACCAATAATGAAAGCTTACAAAGAGGCGAGATATTCACCGATAGGGTCAAATGGAAATCAAGGTATTTCATGAATCCCAGTTGTGATAATGTAGGATGTTGTCAAACACAAGGGAAACCACTCAGTCAAAGACCCATAATGATGATCATATGCTGAGTACAAGGTCACCTATCAATGACATAAATAGGGTCACGGTGCATTTCTAGGTTTACTCTCAGAGCAACATGTCATAGTCAATAAGAGACAAACCCTCTGGAAAGAAGTCAATAGGGACCTTCTTAAACTAGCACAAGCAAAGGACCAAATATCTGATGTGATATAACAAGATACTGATAAAACCGGAAAGGACAACTGAAAAATGAGTCAAGAGACACCGCGGAAAGGCCGACTCAGGTTAACATCCCTTGAACAAAAGCACGACTGGTGTTTGACTATGGCAACAAATGATAACTATGTATAAGTTTGTCATGCAGGAGGTATAAACAAACCCTCCATATGACTAGAAGAGATAACCAACTGGGGGAGCACTGACACATAAAACAAGGTTATGGCTTCTCCTAAGTCAAAAATTAAAACCGTCCCAAATGGAGGAAAGACATAGCTTTTTTGTGCTTTGTTCAAGGGTGATAAAAATGACACTATAGCTGCCATCAAATATGGAAGAAATATCTCGTTCCCACTCTTTTACAAAATATTTTATTTTTTTGTCTTTTTCATATTCGAAGACTGAACAAGGAATAAAATAATGATATGATACAATGGATAGAATGAGTGTCGTGAAAAAAATGCACTATTTCCTAGGATAGGAATAATCCTATGCTCAATGCAAGGTGGTGAAAACTGTTATGTGACACTCAAAGGAGTGTTCCATCCATGGGTAAAGGTGTCAAGTCGCAAAATTTAAGTGATTGCATGGTTAACTTGTATAGAAAGACATGGTCAAAATATGGCTTAAAAATTGAGTCCAAATGAAGCTGGCTAAAGGCCAAGATAAACAAGTAGTCAATATGCAATGTAGAAATACAACTTGACAACATAAGGGAGCCTCTAGGGTAATGGCTAGAAAAATGATAGCAAAGAAGAATAAGAATGAAGCTTCAACATGTAAGACATGGCGAGACTAAAGGGGACTTCCGAGCCTACAGGAATTGCATCATGGGAAACAAATGCTAGCGAGGGAGTAACTAGAAAGGCCATGTAAAGGAAGGCTCTACCACCAAGTCATGATTAAAAAATCAAAGAGTTAAAAGGGTTAAGTACTCATGACATGATGGGATTGACCCTATGGCAAGTGATTAGAATGGAGGCTAGTATGAAAAATGCAACAGAGAGTGGATTCTCTAACCTATATGGCAGGTCGAATTCAGATACCTGCCATGACAGGTCAGCGGTCATGGATCTGAAGAAAAACTAGAAAAAACCTCGAATTCAACAACATGTACCTAAAAAAATACCTTGCCCAACACTTACAAGCCAAACAGTTATACAACCTTAATCAAATTCAAAAATTAAGCATAAGGAAAGTTTTCAAAATTTTTCAAATTTGGGGCATAAATACACCATTTGAATCACATTTGGATCATTTTCACATTGCAGAAGTGGAGAAGGAGCTTTTGGAGGAAAAATTTCTTTTCTCAAAACCAGAGCAATCAGCCATCAAATCGCACCAAATTAGTCAAGTAAGATCTAAAGTCATCTTGCTCATCAATTTCGTTCCATTTTAAGGTAAAATTTTTGAAATTTGACAGTAGAAAAGATATTTTTTGATGAAACCCTTTGTGCATATGCGGGTTCGTGTGGACGAACCTATGTATCATATGCAACTGTGTATAAGCGAAACTGTGTATGCACAGAGCGAAAATTTAAAATTTGAATTTAATCAATGATTTACTGATTTTTCTCAGGATGTCCATTAGCTGGAGAGAGAGTGAACATAATTCCATTGAAAATGAGGTGATGGAAGATGAAAATTCGCTAAGAATTCTGTGAAATTGTTGATTGCTCAAGTTTTTCAAAATTCCTAATAGGAACAACAATGTTTGGTTGCTTCAAATGTTGGTGAATTATTGGGAGTCAGAAGAGTATTGCCTCATAATTGACCAGATGCCACTACGCATAGAAGTGGAAGATATTTATTTCATCACTAGACCCTCTCGGAAAGGAGATCTAGTAGATTTACACAAAAATCCTGTTGGAGGGCTTGCCATAGAAGATTATGTCCAAGTCTACTGTGTAGAGGATGCACAAAAGGTAGGAACAAAAATTCCTATCAAATATTTGAAGGATTTGTATATGAAGATCCTTCTCTTTACCATTGGAAGGGTAGTAGGATCTCCCTCTCTGCATCAGGTTTCATAGACACAAATGAGCATAGTAGAGGAATGCCCGATTCATCTCTTTGATTGGTGCACAACATTACTGAGCAATATGAAGAATAAGTTAAGTTCAATCCAGAAAGAAAAGACCAAACATTTTGGGTATGGTACAATCTTGCTAACATTCTTCTTCTAGAGGGTCCCAGAACTTCGGCCCAAAGTCATCTCAACTATCAACAGCCTGAGAGATCCAAGAATAGCTCGATGGGTAGATCTGATGACGAGATTAGGGGGAAGTGAAGTTCCCCGGACCACTTGGGATGATGAGTTCTTCCAATTTTGGGAGGAACAAGTCATCGCAGTGGAGTTGCCATTTTTGTTTCGAGAAATGTTACCCTAAAGGTCCTGGGTTGATAACCTTCACTGATTAGGGGCATGACATTACAAGAAGGACTCACTTAACCAACTTTTATACTAATAACTGGAAACTACAAGTTGCAGAATTTACCCGAATGTCCCTCAGTTGAAGTAGATCCCGTAAGGTGCAAGCCCCCTATAATACTTTGTTCTCTGAAATCTGTAAATCAACCAAGAATGAACACAAAACCTTAGTTGTAAAACTTATATATGTTCTAGATGTTAGTGGGAATCATGCATAACATCATAAAAACAATATTAAATGTTCAATTGATGATCATTACATATGTATAAAAGATAATTTCCATGTAAACATCAGGAACAAGATGGCTTCTTCTATTAGTAATGACATGCATAGTATATAAACATGGACAGATCACTTGAAATCTGCCACTGCCTTCGATGATCAGGTGATCATGTCCTAAGTGAAGAAAATCCTCAAAATTGGAACTGCTCAGAATTGGTTGAAACCAGAATGACTAGATAGGCCTCATTGATACGATCCTGATGCCATGAACAACATTCAAATATAACATTGTATGTGAAAGTTATTCAAGTTTGAAAATTCATAATTTCATGCAAAAGACCAGTTTGACCAGGGTTGAATTTGATTAAAAATTATTAAAAAAAGAATATTCCACAAAATATTCTAGGAATATTCCACATAACATTCCATGGAATATTCCCTTAGCAGCAAATCACATATCGACACTTGGCATATGCAGATTGGAGGATTTATTTGATTGTGTTTTTTGGGCCAATCAGTATCCACCACAAGGCAGGCTCGGAGACTACCATGTGGCCACAGGACGGAAGATTTTATAGTGGCAAAATTATTTTGGAGCTGGCAGGATTCAACCCCTGGTCGGGTTTCCACCAGCCCATAAGCCTGATCGCCCCACTTATACTTTGGTTCTTAACCACTATGGTCATTGCATATATTTAAAGTTCGAATAACATATAATGAAAGGGGGCCAACCCCCTACACATAGCCATGCGCTCGAAACCATAGACTACATCCACTGACAGTTACGAAAATGTTGTGGTCAAGTTGTGTGCACATGGATACTAGCAGAGGTTACGTGGAGTTAAATGCCACAGTTTTTAAACCGTTGGCTCCAACAGTTATGTCAGCGGGTTGGACGGTGGTCCATGTGCCCCGCCCACCTAAAAATTAATGTTAAACTGATGGTTCCAACAGATTGGGTGGAGTTCACCTTTTTAGGTGCCTAGTGCCAGATGTAGCAGAGCTAACTACAATTACTCCAAAATTAGTGGAGTTTCTTTAGGCTAGATTGGAAAAAACGTCTGTTGGTCATAACTTTCACATTACTGAACCTTTTGGAGCGAAATGTTTTTTGATTTTGAGTATTCTCATCATTCTGGAGCCATTGGAACAGGTTGCAGAACCATCAGAGGTGTCTTTCAGCCATTTTTACTTCAGAAAATTTTGGGGAGCCATCAGGGCCTTGAGGGAAATGGAGCTGCATTGGGCTACACTTCACTATTTTAGGTGAAATCAGAATCATTCTTAGCTTCTTTCTATGCTCTGAATTCATTTTCACAGCTGGTTTGGTCTGTTTAGGCCTTTTTCTCACTATATTACCAATTTAAGCATCATAATATATCAAGGACATGCCCATTGGGAGCCTTGGACCCGGCAGATGTAGCCCAGAAAGGGTGAACTGCCTCATCATGTTACTGTGTGTTTACGGTGAAGTTATTCTACTATGTTATTCAGATTAAAATTTTTAAACAGTAAATTAAAACAACACTCCCTCACACCAAAATTCATAAAAAGTTATCAAAAAAACTTTGTTTCACTTGCAAGACTTTCCAAACACTTTGCACAATTAATTTAATGGAAATGAATACTTTGAATAGCAAAACAAATACTTTCATTTTCAGATCAGTTCGTATCAGAGCTCAAGATTAGAGCCTTAGAAGCTAGAGTTTTTACTCAGCATTTGTTTTGTGCAAATATTAAGTCATTTGTTTGCAAGTTTTGATGCTTACTAGGCTAAAACTCAAGAGAGGTGAAGGAAAATTGGTTAGTGCACAAACTAATCCACAACCAAGAAGGGTCAGAGAACCACCTCCAAGAGCGCTAGAAGTAGCTTCAAGCATGTCTTTAAGAGAAGGAGAAGCTCTTGAAGAGATGGATCCAAAGGAAGAAGAACGTGTATTCTGGAAAGCTTTCTTGGATATGAATGAAATGGTAAGGATCCTCTATCAAGAAAGAAATGATAGGATTGTTGGAGAAGGGTCTAAAAAACAAAAAGAAGGAGAGGATTCATCAGGAGGAAATAAGAGTAATGATCAGTATAAGAAGGGACATGGAGGAAATGGTGATCCACCATCTCCATTTTCATCCTCTTCCTTGACATCATCTTCCTCGACTTCGGTAAATCAGTCACATATGTCGAAAACCACTGGTAAAATTCCTTTTTTAAAGCTTTATGTCAAATTTTAATTTCCCACGTTTAACAGTGAAGTCAATGCAGAGAAACTAGACAATTGGATTAGACAATTGGACGTTTATTTAAGGATTCAAAACCTTCATGATGACGACACCAAGATACAACTAGCCTCGCTCGGAATGGATGGAGTAGCATTGGTATGGTGGGAAGGCAAGACCGAGGATGAAATCAAGAAACATGGTAAGATTACTTTATCATGGACTGAATTTATTACTACAATCAAGAAGCAATTTTATCCTTTAACTCATCTACAAAATGCTATAATAAATTGGCAAAACATTAGATAGCTTAAGGGACAGAATGTGTAAGACTATACCAAGGAATTTAGGAGAAGAGCACTCTTATTAGGGGTAGACTTACAAAGTCAAGATACTTTGTTGAAATATATAGGTGGTTTGCACAGTTACCTTAAACATATTATCCTTATGTTTAATCCTACTTGTCTAGACCAAGGTTGTGTACAAGCTACGCATTTAGAGGCTAGAGGGAAAAACACTTTTGATGAGGGTAGAAACAAGCCTTTCAAAGGGAAGAACAAAGATAAAACCTTTAAGGGAAAAGGTAAAAAAGAATGCATCTATCAAACAAGAGGGTGAAAAAGAAATTTGTAAACATTGTTCAAGAGAGGGCCATGAAGAGAAAAACTATTGGAAATTACATCCTGAAAAAAGAAATTAGTTTAACAAAAACAAGGGAAAGAAGAAAACTGCAGCTACTACAACTACACCTCAAGATTTAGGTGATGATTCAGGGGATGAAACCAAAATTGCAGCCATGGGTTTGAAAAGTATGAAGGGAAAGGAAACTGAAACTAAAGCAAGCACTAGTACTTCAAACTGCCATGTACAAGCTCCTAATGAGGAAGAAAGAATTGAATTGTTCCATGTGAGGGTAGTCTCAAAACATACTAAATTTGACACACTATTTGACAGTGGGTCACAAGAAAATCTCATATCAAAAGACTTGGTAAAACAGCTAAAACTTGAGACCATTCCACATCCAAAGCCTTATCCACTTGGGTGGATATGCAAGGATGCAAACTTACAAGTCTCAAGAAAGTGCATATTTCGATTCACCATAACTGCACACTTTATTGACACAGTTGAACTTCATGTGGTGTCGCTTGATATATCAGGAATTGTTTTGGGAAGTCCTTACTTATTAGACAGGAAAGCGATCTTCCGTCGCCATGAAAATAAATTTCATATTTTTAAATATGACAAGGTGTTCTATGTCAGAGGACATCGCAAGAAGACAAATATAGCGATGGTAAATGAAGGACAGGCAAAAAGGCTAGTAAATTCTGGTAATAGTTTTGTACTTCTTATGGGTAAGCCCAAGGTTGATATGAATCGTGAAACATTTGAAAATTATGATTCCAAGCTTAAATCAGATTTATATGATGTAGTTGATGCACATCATGAAATGTTTCAGGAACCAACAAGTTTACCTCCTAAAAGAGAGATTCAACATGAAATCCATTTACATCAAGATTGTCCTCTTCCTAACATCGGCATGTACCGCTTGTCTATCATGGAGAATGTTGAAATCAAGAGGAAAATTAAAGACTTGTTGGACAAAGGATTCATAAGACCGAGCACTTCGCCATGTGGGTCACTGATAGTGTTGATTGCAAAGAAAGATGGAACTTAGCGCATGTGTGTGGACTTTAGATATAGCGATTATAAATGTAGGACATGTAAAAAGGCAAGTAAATTCTAGTAAGAGTTTTGTACTTCTTATGGTTAAGCCCAAGGTTGATATGAATCATGAGACATTTGAAAAGTGTGATTACAAGCTTAAATCAGATTTAAATGATGTAGTTGATGCACATCATGAAATGTTTCAGGAACCAACAAGTTTACCTCCTAAAAGGGAGATTCAACATGAAATTCATTTACATCAAGATTGTCCTCTTCCTAACATCGGCATGTACCGCTTGTCTATCCTGGAGAATGATGAAATCAAGAGGCAAATTAAATACTTGTTGGACAAAGGATTCATAAGACCAAGCACTTCACCATGTGGGTCACCAATAGTGTTGATTCCAAAGAAAGATGGAACTTAGCGCATGTGTGTGAATTTCAGGGCATTGAACAAAATAACGGTAAAGAATCGTTACCCACTTCCAAGAATAGATGATTTGTTGGATCAGCTGAAAGATGCTAAATATTTCACTAAGTTGGACTTATGTAGTGGTTATCATCAAGTTAGAATTGCAGAAAGTGACATTTGGAAGACAACATTTAAAACCAAACAGGGACTCTTTGAGTGGCTTGTTATGCCATTTGGTTTATGCAATGCACCTGCAACTCTATGCGGGTAATGGATGATGTCTTACATCCTTTTATTGATGATTTCATTATTGTCTACTTAGATGACATCTTAATTTTCAGCAAGACTAGAGAAGAGCATGTCATGCATGTTAAGAAAGTACTTGATATTTTGAAGAAAAATTAGTTATTTCTTAAAATGTCAATGTGTGAATTTGGAAAGACTTATTTGGTTTATTTGGGACACATAGTAGGAGGAGGCACTTTGAGAATTGATCCTTCCAAATTAGAAGCCATTGTGAATTGGCCTAATCCCAAATCCATTACAGAGGTGAGAATTTTTTTGGGTGCAGCTCAGTATTGGAGGAAGTTTATTTCTAACTTCTCTGCCATAGCAGCTCCTATGCATGAAATGACTAGTGTGAAGCGTGCTTTCCAATGGGGAGGCAAGCAACAGAAATATTTTGAGTCTTTGAAAGATAAGATAAGTTCAACTCTAGTCCTTGCATTACTAGACTTGAGACAGCCATTCGAGATTCAGACAGATGCTAGCGATTACGCCATGGGTGCAGTTCTCTTACAACATGGTAAAAATGTTGCATTTCATTCTAAGACATTTAATGGTGTTGTTGTGAATTATCCTACATATGATAAAGAGTTTTATGCATTGGTACAAAGTGTCAAAAAATGGAAAAACTATTTGATGGGCAAAGAAACAATTGTTCATACTGACCATCAGCCTTTACAATACTTGCAATCGCAAAGTAAATTGCAGCAGTCATGACATTTCAGATGGATGGGCTTCCTACAAAAATTTCAATTGGTAATAAGTTACAAGAAAGGTATTTACAACAAGGTTTCTGATATTTTTTCAAGGCCTATTATTAGTGCTATTAATTTTCTTAAGAATGATTCTATTGTACATGTAAGCTACATAAAACGGTGTGCATCAGATGTTGATTTTAAGGATGTGTATGCTAACGTGAGCGAAGGGAATCATGTTGAGGAGAATGATTATCATTTGCATAATAATTTGTTGTTTCATATGGAAAAGTTATGTATACCACTATGGGAGAGACTAAGCATCATGAGAGAAGGTCATTCTTCTCCCATAGCTGGAAATTTTGGGGTAAGAAAAACGGTGGCACATTTACAGAGGTATTGTTATTGGCCTCGCATGGTAGATAGTGTTTCAAGTTTCATTAGAGGTTGTTCAGTATGTGCTATAGGAAAGCCTAGCAATAGGAAGCTTGGTTTATATATGCCATTTTCGGTACCTTCTAGACCATGGGAAAGTGTTTCTATGGATTTTGTTGGAGGGCTACCATTATCTAGAAAGCAACATGATTATCTTTATGTAGTAGTTGATCGTTTCAGCAATATGTGTATAATAATGCCATGTAAGAAAACTATAACTGCTAAACAGACTACTGATTTATATTTTCAATATGTATGGGTTCATTATGGCTTGCCTACTTCTATTGCTAGCGACAGGGATTCTAGATTTGTGGGGAATTTTTGGTCCAATTTATGGAACATGATGGACACCAAGTTGAAGAAGAGTATTGCTTTCCATTTGCGAACAGCTGGCCAAACAGAGGTAGTGAACAGAACCATTGTACATATTTTGAGAGGTTATTGCAACAAGCATCCCAAGCTTTGGGATGAGCATTTGCATTACATTCAGCATGCTTACAACTGGGCCAAGCACTCTTCTACAAATACTTCACCTTTTGAAGCTTGTTTTGGGTATTTGCCTAAGTCACCTTTATATTTTATTCTTGAGAAGGATTTGGCCATTGACGGTCATAGTGACATTGACAAATCTTGCATGTTCATTGAAATAATTCAGCTCATACATCAACAAGTTCAAGAACAACTTGAAAAAAGTCAAGGCAAGTACAAGGAGAGGCATGATAAGCACAGAATTGATCATAAGTTTCAAGAAGGGGATGAGGTATGGTTTCATATTAGTAAGGAAAGAATGCAAGGAGAAGGTAAAAAGTTGACCCCTATTCATTATGGTCCATTAAAGATCCTTAAAAAAGTTGGAAATAATTCTTTTCAATTAGATTTTCCTTCATACATGCAAATGTACTCCGTTGTGAATATGGAAACTTTACGTTTGTATGAACCTCCTTTAATTGTTGATTATGAAAGTGACATTCAACTGCCATCCATAGAGGATTTCTCACCAAAATTTTTGGATTAATTGAAAGAGGATGCTATCCTTGACAGAATGACATGCACTTCAAGGAGGGGAAATGTTGATTATGTTCGGGTTGGTCTGAAAGGCAGCAAACAGAGTAAGGAAAAGTGGATTGAGGTGGAAAAGGTGAGGGACCTATACCCTTGTCTTCTTAATAGGTAAGTGAAGGCTTTTGGGGTCCAAAATCTTTCCAATGGGGAGGTGTGATCAGGTGATCATGTCCTAAGTGAATAAAATTCTCAAAATTGGAACTTCTCAGAATTGGTTGAAACTAGAATGACTGGATAGGCCTCGTCGATATGATCCTGATGCCATGAACGACACTCAAATATGACAATGTATGTGAAAGTTATTCAAGTTTGAGAATTCACAATTTCATGCAAAAGACCTATTTGACCAAGGTTGACTTTGATTAAAAAAATATTAAAAAAATAATATTCCATGGAATATTCCTTCAGCAGCAAATCACATATCGACACTTGGCATATGCAGATTGGAGGATTTATTTTATTGTTTTTTTTGGGCCAATCAGTATCTGCCATGTGCAGGCCCAGAGGCTGCCACATGGCCATAGGACGAAAGATTTTACAGTGGAAAAATTATTTTGGAGCTGGCAAGATTTGACCCTAGGTCGGGTGGCCGCTAGCCCAGAGGCCCAACTGCCCCGCCTGCACTTGGTTCTTAACCATTATGGAAATTTCATATATTTAAAGTTTGAATAACATACGGTTTGGGTGGAAAGGGGGCCGACCCCCTACACATAAGGCCACGCGCTTGGAACCATAGACTACATCCACCGATGGTTACGAAAATGTTGCAGTCAAGTCTTGTGCACATGAATACCAGCAGAGGTTACGTGGAGTTAAATGCCATGGTTTTTAAACCGTTGGCTCTAACAGTTATGTCGGTGGGTTGGACAGTGGCCCATGTGACCCCACCCACCTAACAATTAATGTTAAAACTGGCGGTTCCGACAGATTGGGTGGAGTCCACCTTTTTAGGCGTCCAATGCTAGATGTAGTAGAGCTAACTACAATTACTCCAAAATTAGTGGAATTTCTTTAGGCCAGATTGGACAAAACTTTTGTTGGTCATAACTTTCACATTACTGAACCTTTTGGATCGAAATTTTTTTATTTTTTATGTTTGGTATTCTTAGCATTTTGGAGCCATTGGAACAGGTTTTGGAGCCATCAAAGGTGTCTTTCAGCCATTTTTACTTCATAGAAGCTTGGGGATCCATCAGGGCCTTGAGGGAAATGGAGCTGCATTAGACTACACTTCACTGTTTTAGGTGAAATCAGAGTCATTGTTAGCTTCTTTTTGTGTTCTAAAATCATTTTCACAGCTGGTTTGGTCTGTTTAGGCCTTTTTCTCACTTTATTACCCATTTTAGCATCATAATATATCGAGGACATGCCCTTTGGGACCCTTGGACCTAGAAAATGTAGCCCAGGAGGGGTGAACTGCCTCATCATGTTGCTGTGTGTTTATGGTGAAGTTATTTTGATGTGTTATTCAGATTAAAGTTGTTAAACAGTAAATTAAAACAACAATCCATCACACCAAAATTCATAAACATTTACCAAAAACACTTTATTTCACTTGCAAGACTTTCCAAACACTTTGCACACTTAATTTAATGAAAATGAATACTTTGAATAGAAAAACAAATACTTTAATTTTCATATCATTCGAGCATACCATCCTTTGGATCCGCCTAGCCCTAGCCTCTCAAGATTTCTTCCAAGATGAGTGCACAATTGATGTCATATAGGGTGATGAACATCTCAAGGAAGCAAGGGTTTCCTGAATATATCTGGGAACTGCAGGAGGCACAAGAATATATCAGACTTGGATAGGGCTCCAACAATGTATAATATCTATGCTTCTCTCTCTCCTCCCTTATGAAATTCCCTTGAGGGGCTTTTATACTCCCTCAAAATAGTTTTTACAATTGGGAATCAATTAGGCCATGGGCTGGGGTGGTTAAGTTACTAGAAAAACCATAAACCTCACCCCAAAATATGGAATATATATATTTTTTAATTATTAAAATGGCATACGCGGTTCTCTATAGATGGACTCGCGTGTATATGCGGAAAAGTCTGGGCAGAGTCACGTATGGGTTTTAAGATATTGTTTTTTGAGAAAATGTCCAAGTTTGAAGAGAAGGGGTGCCCAAGGCCAAAGCATAAATCATCAAGTATGAGCTGGTGATAAATGATGCTATAACAACCATATTACATGGTTTTGAAAGAATGTGTATAGTTTATGACTCAATTGTTGCTATGGTATGTCATTTCTTTTAGATTTACATTGAAGTATATTATTTAATATTGCAATTTTATTTATTCTCACCAATGTATATACAGTCGTTATAATTTATTTTTATGTTTGTAGATGGAAGGTGAAGAAGAAGAAAAGAATCAACACCGTGAACAAAACATTTCCGAAAATAACCGAAGTCATGGAAGTAGCTCTAGAAGTGACAACAGTTCAAGAAAATAATGATGATCACTATGTTTGGATATAAAAGCAAGGCGTTGTATTTTTTGAAATATTTTTCTGTGAAATCAGAGATTTTGTTTAGTGTAATGGACATAGTGTCCCAATTTGTAACACCCCTAGTTTCATGTTTTTCAAGTTAGACATTTGAACTTAAGTCCAAAGGGGGTGGACCCCAATGGATAAGTATGGTGTGAATGTAATTATTTGTTTAGTTGTGAGAAATAAATAAAACATTTCTGTGCATGTTGACCAAATGAGAATTTTGAGATCACTTGCCAAATCGATGAGGTATGGAAAGAGGCTAAGACTTTCCCCAGAAATATTTCAAAAATCCTTGAAAGAATTTATTTCTAATTTAGATTTTTGAGGAAAAATCTAGATTTCCCCAATGAGGTGGAGAGTAGTTGGGAAGAGGTAAAAATATGGAAAAGTAGAAAGAAGCTTTAAAAATCCCTAAATAAGGGAAGCCTAGGCAAACAGGAATAAAAGCATCCTGTAATTCTGGATGCAGAATTAGAAACAGGCTTTGGGGAGCATAAGCTTAAATGAGCTACTCCAGAACAGATTGGGGTTGGTCTATTCTAGGAGATGATCTTAGCTCGGGGGTGAGTTCTGGAGACAGAGGAACTCTAAGGTTGGGAGGACTGGTTAATAGTAGAAGTGGTATGCCTAACATGTTTATGTATGGTTGAATTACTTATTAATATGTAGTGTGATTAAGGTCGGTAGATGTTATTTTATTATAAATGTTGAAACTGGTATTCCATACATTTACAGAACTGTTAGAAGAACTTAATCCTCTCCATTCTGTGTAGTTGTGTGAATAGGATTTAAGGGAAAAATCAACCAGAAGTTCTAAACCTGCTAAAGGTTTAAATTTGGAGATTCATTCTACTCCCTTAAATTTATTACAGTATAGCTGTATTATATTTCTGTAGAAGAATAAATTAAATTCTGTATGAAATAGGAAAAAAACAGAATCTGAGGGTGGAACACCAGCTATGAAAACTTTGCTTAAAGTGAGTGAACACATTATTGACATTGCAGAAATACTTTATTGAGTTGCATGTAGATAAATGGTAATCATATATATATATATATATATATATATATATATATATATATATATATATATATATATATATGAGATAGAGCAAAGTATATTAAAAAAGGAAGAAATGATAATTCAGATCATTTTTAAAACTGATATGTACATGTATAATTGACTAATATAGGGCAAAGAATGAAATATTGGTTAAATACATTCACATATCATGACACTATTTGGGATATATATATATATATATATATATATATATAGAACTAAAAATCTTGTACTAGCAATGAAACTCTTATAACAGAAAGATAGATGCCATTGATATGTCTTTAATAAGAAAAATTCTATTAGATTCTTCTTACTTGACAGGAAAAGAAATATAGGCAAACAATCCATGTACACAGGAATTCTGCTATCCGAAATTATATAATGGATTGCAGCTTAAATAAATTGCATTGTGTTGCAATGAATGTAAGCCATGTATCCTCGCAAAGTACTCATTTAAATTTTGTTAAGGGTATTATTAATCTATACCCATTATTCCTTATGTAATCATAATGGATAAGAAAGACTAAGTATAGTAACCATTTGTATTCTAGGAGTTAAAGGAATAAGTACTCAGGTAGATATTATTACATTTCCTAATCATATATTGAAGGGAAAATTGTGCTGTTCCGAATATTATATAGAACTAAAAAGCCAGTACACTGATTATTATTATAAAAATTATTCGTCTGAATATTACGCAGAGAAAAAAAAAAAAAAAAATAATCATAAGGCCACGTATGGAAACCATGGAAAAACAAATAGCAGAAAGAGGACTCAAGAATTCTGCTCATAGGTAGTCATGGGAAATAGTAAAATACCATAAATTAATATGTGTATAGCTATCAAATGGAATTACGAAATCAACCTGTAAGTAAATAATTAGTGCGTGGTGAATATGAAAAACACATAAAACCCTACCTACTAACATGAAATAGATAAAATTTGTCTTAAACGAGCTCGATAGGCCTCGCCCAAGCGTTTAAAGTCCATGAACATTAGTCTTAATGGAAAATACTACAATACAACCAGACTATTTTAGAGCGTATCCATAGTTAAAAAGCTTGGTCATACACCAAGGCCGAGAGATGATTTTTAGACAGTCCCATTTGTTTATAGAGGTGCAACGGGATTGATAACACTCGGGCCACAAGACAACAATTTGTTAAAAATATTAGATGGAAAACGTAGAACCGAAGCCAACCCATACATATGGGAAGGGCGAACTAGTGAAATCGAAATTATCTACAACGCGAGGGAACCAACCTGAGTTCACAAATGAAGACAAACGTCTTAGAGAAAAATTGTAACAATTGACGAGAGTGTGGTAAGAATGACAAATATTATGGCGGGAAGTAGTTAAATCACTTATGGAAACAAGAAACACAACGCAAAGTTAATAGGGCGAGGATAAGCCAGTATCATTACCAATAAAATTTAATAAACGCCATGTACATATCAAATTTACCTTGGGAAATATGGCGTATGATGTTCTCTGGTTAAATTCCAACTCTGAAAAGGGAAATGAATCATGAGTAATTAGAACAATAATTCAAGAAAATCATTCAGCTCATTGTAGAAAAATGCAGGAGAAACATTGAGAACCTGGATGTAAACCATCTTATTACCTCACGGAAAAATGCTTTAAGAGCTGTGAGAAGTCCACTACAATAAAAATGTGCTCAGAAAGTGGAGATAATTACAAAACATGGTAGAGGATCTGTTGGAACACCTAATCCTACATGGGTAGGTGTGGAACATACTCCGCTACCCTAGCTGTCAATTTTCTAGCAACCTCGCTTTCAACACAGACCTCGGCCTATCTCGCCCACTACGCACCTCGCAAACCCAATATATGCCACCGGGTTTTTAAATACGCCCTTCCCATCTCCCATCACAACTTTACTCGCCTCCCTCTCTCACGCCGCCTACTCCCATTACCCTCGACTCCCTCACAGCTTTGCGTTTCCCCTTCCCCTATCGATTTACCCACCTGTCGCTCATCCGCGCCCCCCATGCTCCTAACTCACTGCGCCTTACCCACGCATCCACACGCCCTCTTCAACCCATTCTCTACATTCGCCGCACCTTACGCTCCTCCCCAACTGCAATACCACTCTCCCATCTAATTAAATTCGCCCCCCATTTTTAACTTCCTTCCTTTTTAAATTTATTTAATATAATACCCTTCCCTCCCCTCCTTTTAAATTAACTTTTCATTCCCATTATTCCCATTAATTTATTTTTAATTAATTTTTAATTAATTAAAAAAAAAAAAAAACAAAAACAAAAACAAAAAAACAAACAAACAGCAGAGAGAGAGAGGAGAGAGAGTATGAACAGCAGAAATAATGAAGAAAATGGCATATGAGGAGCAGATTGATTAGAGAAAATTGCAGATTTACATTGTGATTTGTGGCATTGATTTGAAGGGTGATTTTTTGAAGAATTTTACATTTGAAGACAAGTTTGCTATCATTCAAAACAGCTCTTTGAAGGAAAATTTAGTTGCCTTAAAGGCCTCTTGCATAGTGTTTTCAGCTGCACATATTTTGTAGAGATATTGACATTGTATTGATATTGCTTCTTCATTCATAATCAGTATTTGAGTTGTTGGATTGTTGATTGCCCTCCATCATTTGAGGAGCACACCTTGTACTTTGAGAATTCCTTGGAGTCATTTGTATTTGTTGAATCATTGTAAACGGGTGCATTTTCGGTTGAAGCCGACACCCTTTCATTTTTGAGCCTAAATTGTTGAAAATGGCCAAAATCAATGAGGTATTAGTGTTGTTGAATAACCTCATTCATTCAAATGTTGATGACATGATAAAAATGAGCAAGGATGCTCTTTGTAAAATTCACAGTTGTTTGCTAGATGCACATGAAAAGATCGAGTTTTTGCAGTTGGAATCTCAGCTCCAACAAGATGAACTTCAACGAAATAATCACCATTCTGAACCTGTTCCTGTGCAGAAGATTGAGATTGACTCCCATCAGCAGAAAGTCAGTAAAGTTCCAGATGATTCACATTCAGCAGATGTACATGCAGATGCAGCAGCTCAGCCTGCACTTTCTAAGCCCATCATCAGACCTTGGGAAGAGCTTGTCCACAACAAGCACCGAACTGGTCTTGGATATGACAAGGATGTGTCCTTTCATATTCCGGATTACACAAAGCCCATCATATTTCAGAGTGCCGGATTCATGTATGACAGTTCACCTGCAGCTGTTCCAGATCCTGCTCCACTTCCACAACAGATTGAGAAATGCCAACACTGTGATCGAGTTGGCCATATGAAAGATCACTGTTTTGATCTTCATCCATGCAAGAACTGTGGTCGGCACACTCATTCTTCAGACAGATGCTTCAGACACAAGCCTCCTGCAAGAACCAAGATTCATCTTGGATGGATCGCTTCTTGGCAATGGGCATCAGCAGCCAAGAAGATGTTTACGACACATGTTAGAACTTGTTCACGAATATTGAACAAACTTGCAGTTGAGTTTTCGCCATCATCTCACCTTGTCCCTGATAGGGGGGAAAATGGTGGTCATGTACAAGCTTCGACGACAGATCAAGCGAGCCTGAGCCACAATCTCTCATTCCATGTTCAGAGTTGTAGCCAACAGTTCAAGCGAGCCTGAGCCACAATTCGTCATTTCGGATTCAGAGATGTAGCCAGAGATATGGATGCCCATGAGCATACCTTCGGTTGGTGGATAACCTAAAACCATCATTTTCGGTTGGTGGATAACCTAAAACCATCATCTTTGGTTGGTGGATAACCTAAAACCATCATTTTCGGTTGGTGGATAACCTAAAACCATAATCTTTGGTTGGTGGACAACCTAAAACCACCACAGGTCATAGACCTCCCTTCTTTTAGGTCGAAGGTCTCCCTTTTTTATGAGGGACAATTCCTCTAGCAGAAGCCTTCAGCTTCTTGCCAGTTTTGGAAGAGTTCCGAGAACTGCAGCATATTTTGCGTTCCAGTGTTTGTGGTCATCCTAAAACCACCTCTTTTTTCCAACATTTCAGAGAGTTGATTCAGCCCAAGTGCTGCCATGTATACTTTGCAGATTTGTATTACAACTCTTTTCTTGGACTCACACATACCCCTTCGGATTAGGGGGGGATGTTGGAACACCTAATCCTACATGGGTAGGTGTGGAATATGAAAAGTCACAATGGAGTCCAAGTGACCTTGGAATATGAAACCAAGAGTCACACCATTGTACTATAAATGCACATCTTTGTATAATGGAAAATAAGAAAGTCTCACGCTTATCTTTCATTGTGTGTTGAGTCTTGTGTGTGTGCATTCTTCTCCTCATACACCATGTGTGTGCTTCAACATGGTGTTTAACAGGATCAAAGTTTCAAACTCCTGTAGAGAAAAATCGTACTTATAATAAGAGCTATATACAATATAGGGCTCGAACAAATTCAACCAAGACATGGCGTAATAAGGAGAACGAGTTACCTATGAACCTCACTCCTATATGCCAGCTGAGAGAATGAATGCCTCAAGCAGTTCGATGGCAAGAACGTCGATCCCACTAAGAAGAAACCCCGGCCACGAGACGTGCAAGAACCAAATGAAGGTAGCAATAAGAGAAATTCTCCATTAAGTAGAACATCAAACCCTAACGCATCCAAGACATACAGATGGCACAATTTGTGAGAGACGTACTTAAATCTATGGTTAGATCAATGGCATCTGGAGGTTTAATGGTAGACTGATAGTATTTATATATTCGATCCAGATGAATAAATGTTAAAAGACTTCCATGTACCATTTCTCATCTCGAGAAGGGCAGCAGATGCAAATTAGGGTTAACAATGGGCCGGCGCTCGAAAGCCATAGCAGAGAGGTACACAATAAACATTAAAATGTCATTCAGCATGAGACGAAACCTCCAACAGACCCGACGCAATGAATGCAATCGTCCTCTGGGTAAATATTGTGGAATCGTTATAAATCAATTCAAGATTATATGTACTATCTCACACAAGCCGGACGTGATAGGTCGCAGACCTTACGACTTATAAGAAAAGGTAGTTCGATTTAAAATGATATCATGCGATGATAATGTGGATGACCCATATATTCACATATTCCACGTAATAAATTACATTAAGTTAACTATAAGATCTTCCATTTAAACTCTAATGGAAATCGATTTCATCATATTAATTCAAACAGCCGGGTGGAAGGCATGATAAGTCTAAAGTAGCGGAGGGTTCATTTAGCACAAGTAAAGGTAGTAGACCATCGTTTTAATACGTGAAATTAAATCCCAACGCAATGATATATGTATACACTCATGCCACGGTGGTGTGGAGCTAAAAAGGGAAAATTGAATTATGGTGAAAGTGTATTTAATAATACACAACGAAAAAAAAAAACAATCATATATCAATTAAGGGAATCAACTACATCATGATTATAAACTGTTGTGAATGATGTTGTAAAGAAGTGAATATTCGAACAGAGGTGGCATAGGAATATAAATTATACTATTATTAGTGTATGAAAATAAAATATGGACACAATATTATGGGTGAGATATATTGAAAAAAAAAAATTGTGGTTAAGTTGGGAGACATTACAAATGGTATCAGAGCCCATGCTTGAAAACTGGGCTGTTTTTGTGCCCACTGTGTAAGTTATTTCTTGTTGAAAAAAAAAAAATTATGTTTTTTTTTTACTGATGTTGTTTTGTTTAGTGTACAGTGGTACTGGAATTGAAAAGACAATGGCTGAATGAGATGAAATTTATGTTGATATACGTGATGATGATAACATGCCAGATCCCAACACTCCTGTGATGGCTATGTTGCACGAACTGCAACGGGAGATAGCTGAGTTAAAAAGCCAGAATGACAGGCTGTCATTAGCTAGTGAAGAGCAGGAAAATATCATAAGAGAACTGACTTCGCGGAACAACGAAGAAGGCGAAGGTTCCAGGAAGAGGAAGCAAGGCAAGTTCTGAAATGATTCTAAGGAAGATGACACTAATAGACATTAGTCTAAACAGAGAAAGGAATTACAGGGGGAATTTCGAAAGATTAAACCTCCCTCCTATGATGTAGAGAAGGAGGAAGATGCTGAGGCATGGTTGTTGAATATGATTAAGTATTTCCAGGTCTATGAATATGAGAGAAATCTGAAAGCTAGATTGGTTGTCTACCAATTGCAGGGTAAAGCTACCTTGTGGTGGGAGGAGACGAAAATGGTCCATGCCATTGATGAAAAAATAGTGACTTGGGAATATTTCCAACTCAAGTTTAAAAACCACTATTTGAACGAACGTTATTATGATGATAAAGCAAAGGAGTTCCATGAACTCAAATTGGGACAACTCACCATAGATGAGTTTGTCACCAAGTTTACAAATCTGCTAAGGTATGTTCCTTATATTCATGAAGAGAAGGCAAAGGTGCAAAGGTTTTTGAACTATTTGCCTACTATGTACAAGGAGAAAATAGAGTTCGATAATCCAAAAAATATGGATGAAGCAGTGAGGAAAGCTAGATTATGTTATCAGCAGTTTGAAGGCAAGGGTGAACATGGAAAAAGCTGGGTAAATAAGAGTGAATTCAAAGGGAAGAAACATAAACCAGCTTACTTGAAGAACTTTTGGCAGGGACCATCAGCAGAATAAATTTAACAAACCCAAGGAAAGTCAAACTGCTCAGTCCCAAGTTGGTTCAAAACAAATAGAGGTAGATAATAAGGAGGGAGCAGTCAAAATGCGGGAACTGCTGAAATGTTGGGGTTGTGGAGAACCTCATCTATTGAGGGATTTTCCACACCAAAATATTCAGATGATTATGAAGGATCGAGAAGCTACCACATTAAATGATATAGCAAGAAATATACCCAATATCAGTGCAGCCTTGGAAAACCGACAAGCAGAACACCAAGCTACCATGGTTGAGATGGAAGGTAAGATTGCTGACCAATTTGTTACAGTTTTAATTGATGCTGGTGCTTCTTTGAGTTACATTAGTCCACAAATTGTAGAGAAATACAATCTAAAAACTAAAAAATTTCAGCAGTCTTGGTTGGTCCAGCTAGCCAGTGGCACCAAGTGAAAAGTAACTCTTAAGTTACCTCAAAAAACAATTAAATTAAATGATTTCTAGACAGAAGTAAACTTAAACATTCTGCCCCTAGGCTCATATGACTTGTTGATTGGAATGGACTGGTTGGAAAAAGAGAAAGGCTATGATGAATTGTTGGGATAAAACTCTACATTGCATAGATGAGGAAGGGAAACCTTTTATCCTCAAAGGAAAACCAAAACCAATCTCTATAACACAAATATCATCTCTGCAATTAAAAAGAATAGCTAGGAAAGGATATCAAGTATATGTTGTACATGTCGAAGACTTAGGACAGCAACCTGAAGAAAACCGACTGGACATATTGCCGGTAGTAAGAGAGTTTAAGGAAGTTTTTCCAGATGAGATTCCTCATCTTCCCCCAAAAAGAGAGATTGACTTTTCAATCGATTTGGTGCCTGTAGCAACACCCATCTCCAGAGTCCCTTATTGGATGAGCCCCCCCTGAACTTATGGAAATGAAAATTCAATTACAAGAATTGCTGGATAAAGGTTATATCAGACCGAGTGTGTCTCCTTGGGGAGCACTGGTGCTGTTTGTAAAAAAGAAGGATGGAACCTTTAGAATGTGCATTGACTATCGTCAGCTGAACAAGTTGATAATAAAAAACAGATACCCTTTGCCCAGAATTGATGATATTTTTGATCAAGTAAGAGGAGCTTCGGTATTTTCTAAGATTGATTTGAGGACTAGTTATCACCAGCTCAGAATTAAGGAGGAATATATTAATAAAATAGCTTTCCGAACGAGGTATGGTCACTACGAATTTGTAGTCCTACCTTTTCATTTGAAAAATGCCCCTGCCACCTTTATGTGCTTAATGAAAAATGTTTTAAACCAGTACTTGGAAAAATTCATATTAGTGTTCATAAACGATATTCTGGTTTATTCAAAAAGTGAGGAGGAGCACAAAGAACACTTAAGGATAGTTTTGCAAACTTTGAAAGAAAACCAGTTATATGAAAAATTCAGTAAATGTGAATTCTATAAAGATAAGCTTCAATATTTGGGACATATTATTTCTGAACAGGGGTTGGCAGTAGACCCTGAGAAAATAAAGGCTACTAGAGAATGGATAATACCCATTGATGTTTCAGCAGTAAGGTCCTTTATGGGGATTGCAGGTTATTATAGGAGGTTTGTGGAAAGATTCTCTACAATAGCATATCCCATAACTTCATTACAGAGAAAAGGCACCAAATTTGAGTGGACTGAGAAATGCCAAAATAGTTTTGAACAATTAAAACTAAAACTCACTACAGCCCCTATACTGAATATTGCGGATCCTGACAAAGAGTTTGTTGTATGCACTGATGCATGCAAAGAGGGATTGGGAGGAGTTCTGTTATTGCATATGAGTCTAGGAAACTTAAGACACATGAACAAAACTACAGTGTATATGATTTGGAATTGGCTGCTGTAATCCATGCCTTGAACATGTGGCGACACTATCTTCTTGGAAATAAATTTACATTGATGACTGATCATATTAGTCTTCTTTTCCCAAGCTGATTTGAATGCTCGACAAGCCAGATGGATATCTTTTCTGAGTGAATTTGATATGTACATAAAACATATCAGAGGGAAAGAAAACAAAATTGCTGATGCACTAAGCAGAAATGCTTGCCAAAACATAAGCAGCATTGGGCGTAGTGCTAGTTTTGATTTAGAGGAACTAGTTAAAAAGGTAGTTGATGAGGATCCAGATTATGAGAAGCTACAAGTGAAAATGTTAGAGAAAGAAAGGACTAAATACACCCAAAATCAAAAAGGGTTGATCTACTATAAAAACAGATTATATATCCCCAATGTAGAGTCGGTGAAAAAAGAGATCCTAGATGAATATCATAAACAGCCATATTTAGGACATCCTGTATATCAGAAAATGATAACAGCTTTGAAAAGGGAATTTTTTTGGCCATGAATGAAAAAATATGTAGCAAAATATTTAGCTAGATGCATGGAATGTCAACTAGTTAAAGTGGAGCATCAACACCCAGCTGGTCTTTTAAATCCCTTGCCAATTGCAGAATGGAAATGGGACATTGTTTCTATAGATTTCATAACTGGGTTACCCAGAACCAAGTACCAGCATGACTCAGTGATGGTAGTGGTAGACACTTTAACAAAAGCTGCACACTTCATCCTTGTAAAATCTACCTTTGGGATAGCCCAAGTAGAAAATGTGTTCCTCAAAGAAATAGTAAGGCTACACGGGGTTCCAAAAATGATTATTTCAAATAAGGACGCCAAGTTCACAGCCGCCTTTTGGAAAGGTCTATTTGGGGGCATGGGCACTAAATTGAAGTTTAGTACTGCCTATCACCCTCAAAAAGATGGTCAAACAGACAGAACAAATCAAATTTTGGAGGATATGCTAAGAATGTATGTGATGGATAGGCCATCAAAATGGGAAGATTACTTGCATTTAGCTGAATTTTCTTACAACAATAGCTATCAATCTTCCATCAAAATGAGTCCATTTGAAGCACTCTATGGAAGAAAGTGTCGTACTCCTTTAAGTTGGAGCCAACCTAAAGATAAGCTAATGTTGGGGCCAGATGCTTTACAAGAGATGGAAAGAATTGTCAAATACATACAAAGAAACATCAAGACAGCAGAAGACCGACAAAAAAAGTATGCTAATAAGAAGAGGGTGCATCGAGAGTTCAAAGTGGGTGATCATGTGTATTTGCGTATTAAACCCAAGAAGAGCACACTTTATGCTGGAAGTTGTGAAAAATTGGCTCCTAGATATTGTGGGCTTTTCGAAGTGTTAGAAAGGGTGGGACCAGTGGCTTATAAACTGGGCTTACCGCCCCATGTTAAAGTGCATGATGTGTTTCATGTTTCGTTATTAAAAATATATGTTCATGATGCTTCTCACATTGTTGATTGGAATGTGATAGAGGTGGAACTAGAAGGGGAGTTCATGCCAGAACCACTTCAAATATTGGATCGGGAAGAAATTGAATTGAGAAATCGAATAGTAGCTAGAGTAAAGGTGTTGTGGAAGCACTTTACTGCTGAAGAAGCTACCTGGGAAAGAGAAGCTGAGATGATGGAAAAATATCCATATCTATTCTCAAAATGAACTCTAGAAATTAGTTGATAACACCGAGGATGGTGTTTGCTTTCAGAGGGGGAATATGTAACACCCCTAGTCTCATGTTTTTCAAGTTAGACATTTGAAATTAAGTCCAAAGGGGATGGACCCCAATGGATAAGTATGGTGTGAATGTAATTAATTGTTTAATTGTGAGAAATAAATAAAACATTTCTGTGCATATTGACCAAATGAGAATTTTGAGATCACTTGCCAAATCCATGAGGTATGGAAAGAGGCTAAGACTTTCCCCAGAAATCTTTCAAAAATCCTTGAAAGAATTTATTTCTAATTTAGATTTTTGAGGAAAAATCTGTATTTCCCCAATGAGGTGGAGAGTAGTTGGGAAGAGGTAAAAAGCTGTAAAAGAAGAAAACAACTTTAAAAGTCCCTAAATAAGGGAAGCCTAGGCAAACAGGAATAAAACCATCCTATAATTCTGGACACAGAATTAGAAATAGGCTTTGGGGAGCATAAGATTAAATTAGCTACTCCAGAACAGGTTGGGGTTGGTCTATTCTAGGAGATGATCTTAGCTCAGGGGTGAGTTCTGGAGACAGAGGAACTCTAAGGTTGGGAGGACTGGTCAATAGCAGAAGTGGTATGCCTAACATGTTTATGTATGGTTGAATTACTTGTTATTGTGTAGTGTGATTAAGGCCAGTAAATGTTATTTTATTATAAATGCTAAAATTGGCATTCCATACATTTACAGAACTGTTAGAAGAACTGAATCCTCTCCATTCTGTGTAGTTGTATGAATAGGATTTAAGGGAAAAAACAACCAGAAGTTCTAAACCTGCTAAAGGTTTAAATATGGAGATTCATTCTACTCCCTTAAATTTATTACAGTATAGCTGTATTATATTTCTGTAGAAGAATAAATTAAATTCTGTATGAAATAGGAAAAAAATAGAATCTGAGGGTGAAACACCAGCTATGAAAACTGAGGAGCTTAAAGTGAGTGAAAACATTATTGACATTGCAGAACTACTTTATTTGGTTGCATGTAGATAAATGGTAATCATTTTACTTTATATATATATATATATATATATATATATATATATATATATATATATATATATATATATATATATATATATATATATATATATATATATATATATATAAATATAAATAATACCCGTTCGCATGAATTAAATATCTGAGACAGAGAGTTATGTAGCATATCAGAAAGTAAGTAAATAGAAATGATAATTTAAATCATTTTCAAAACTGATATGTACATGTATAATTGACTAATACAGGGCAAAGAATGAAATCCTGGTAAAATACATTCACATATCATGAAACTATCTGGGATATATATATATATATATATATATGTATATATATAGAACTAAAAATCTTGTACTAGCAATGAAACTCTTATAAAGGAAAGATAGATGCCATTGATCTGTCTTTAATAGGAAAAGTTCTGTTAGATTCTGCTTACTTGACAAGTAAAGAAAAACAGGAAAAAATTCCATGTACACAGAAATTCTGCTATCTGAAATTATATAATGGATTGCAGCTTAAATAAATTCCATTGTGTTGCAATGAATGTAAGCCATGTATCCTGGCAAAGTACTCATTTAAATTTTGTTAAGGGTTTTATTGATCTATACCCATTATTCCTTAGGTAATCATAATGACAAGAAAGACTAAGTACAGTAACCCTTTGTATTCTAGGAGTTAAAGGAATAAGTACTCAGGTAGATATCATTACATTTCCTAATCATATATTGAAGGGAAAATTGTATTGTTCCGAATATTATACAGAACTAAAAAGCCAGTATAAAAAATATTCGTCTGAATATTACGCAGAGAAAAAATAAAATAAAATAAATAATCATAAGGCCATGTATAGACACCATGGAAAAACAAATAGCAAAAAGAGGACTCAATAATTCTACTCATAGGTAGTCATGGGAAACAGTAAAGTACCATAAATTAATATGTGTATAGCTATCAAATGGAATTACGAAATCAACCTGGAAGTAAATAATCAGTGCGTGGTGAATATGACAAACATGAAAAACCCTACCTACTAACATGAAATAGATAAACTGTGTCTTAAATGAGCTCGATAGGCCTCGCCCAAGCGTTTAAAGTCCATGAACATTAGTTTTAAGGGAAAAGATTACAATACAACCAGACTATTTTAGAGCGTATCCATAGTTAAAAAGCTTGGTCGTACACCAAGGCTGGGAGCTAATTTTTAGACAGTCCCATTTGTTTACAGAGGTGCAACAAGATTTATAAAAACCGGGCCACAACAAAACAATTTGTTAAAAATCTCAGATGGAAAACGTAGAACCAAAGCCGACCCATACATATGGGAAGGGCAAACTAGTGAAATCGAAAGTCTTTGTGACGAGAGGGAACCAACCTGAGTTCACAAATGAAGATAAACGTCTTAGAGCGGAATTGTAACAATTGACGAGAGCATGGTAAGAATGACAAATATGATGGCGGGAAGTAGTTAAATCACCTACGGGAACAAGAAACACAAAGCAAAGTTAATAGGGCGAGGATAAGCCAGTATTATTACCAATAAAATTTAATAAACGCCATATACATATCAAACTTACCTTGGGAAATATGGTGTATAACGTTCTCTGGTTAAATTCCAACTCTGAAAGGGGAAACGAATCATGAGTAATCAGAACAATAATTCAAGAAAAACCATTCGGCTCATTGTAGAAAAATGCAGGATAAAAATCGAGAACCTAGATGTAAACCATCTTATTACCTCATGGAAAAATGCTTTAAGAACTGTGAGAAGTTTGCTACAATAAAAATGCACTCAGAAAGTGGAACTAATTACAAAACATGGAAGAGGATCAAAGTTTCAAACTCCTGTAGAGAAAAATCGTCCTTATAATAAGAGATATATACAATATAGGGCTCGAACAAATTCAACCAAGATGTGGCGTAATAAGGAGAACAAGTTACCTATGAACCTCGCTCCTATATGCCAGCTAAGCGACTGAATGCCTCAAGCAGTTCGATGGCAAGAACATCGATCCCAATGAGAAGAAACCCCAACCACAATACGTGTAAGAACCAAATGAAGGTAGCAACAAGAGAAATTCTCCATTAAGTAGAACGTCAAACTCTAATGCATCCAAGCCATAAAAATGGCACAATCTGTGAGAGACGTACTTAAATCTAGGGTTAGATCAATGGCATCCAGAGGTTTAATGGTGGACTGATAGTATTTATATATTCGAGCCAGATGAATAAATGTGAAATGACTTCCAGGTACCATTTCTCATCTCGAGAAGGGCAGCAGATGCAAAGTAGGGTTAACAATGGGTTGGAGCTTGAAAGCCATAGCAGAGAGGTACAAAATAAACATTAAAATGTCATTCAATGTGAGACAAAACCTCCAATGGAGCTGACACAATGAATGCAATCGTGCTCTGGGTAAATATTGTGGAATCGTTATAAATCAATTCAAGATTGTATGTACTATCTCACACAAGACGGACGTGATAGGTCGCAGACCTTACGACTTATATTCAAAGGTAGTTCGATTTAAAATGATCTCATGCGATGATAATGTGGATGACCCATATATTCACATATTCCACATAATAAATTACTTTAAGTTAACTATAAGATCTTCCATTTAAACTCTAATGGAAGTCAATTTCATCATATTAATTCAAACAATCAGGTGGAAGGCATGATAAGTCTAAAGTAGCGGAGGGTTCATTTAGCACAAGTAAAGGTAGTAGATCATCATTTTAATACATGCAATTAAATCCCAATGCAATGATGTATGTATATGCTCATGCCACGGTGGTATGGAGTTAGAAAGGACAAATCGAATTATGGTGAAAGTGTATCTAATAATACACAATGAAAAAAAAAAACAATCATATATCAATTAAGGGAATCAAATCATCATGATTATAAACTATTGTGAATGATGTTGTAAAGAAGTGAATATTCGAACGGAGGTGGCATAGGAATATAAATTATACTATTACTAGTGTAGAAAATAAAATATTGACACAATATTATAGGCGAGATATATTGAAAAAAAAAAAATTGTGGTTAAGTTGGGAGACATTACACAATTGAAAGACAAAGGTATACCAATAATTGTCCCATTTTATATGATAAAAAATGTCTTATTCATATATATATATATATATATATATATATATATATATATATATATATATATATATTTATAGATATAGATATAGATATAGATATAGATATAGATATAGATATAGATAGATATAGATATAGATATAGATATAGATATAGATATAGATATAGATATATATATATATATATATATATATATATATATATAATAAAATATGTTTTAATTTATTCTAATGTGTTCTCCATTGTCGCTATGAAGTGTAATACCACTGATTAAATTTATGGATGATTAAATATTATAATGAAGAGATGTGAAATTTGATGGTATGATATGACAAATTATTCCAAACATCACATTCAAATACACTAATAAAATTTAATTCATATGAATATTGTTATAATATATGTGTCATCTTTTGATGAATAATGAATTTTAAAAAATCACAATAATTAAGATATGATATAACAAATTAATCCAAATATCAAATTCAAATGCATTAACAAAAAAATAATTAACATGTATACTATTATAAGATGTGTCGACTTTTGATGAACATTGAATTTTAAGAAATCACAATATTTGCACTGTCACAGGTCAATGTTTCTAAAAAATACAAAATGAACACCGGTGTGTGTCAGTTACTGTACACCGGCACATTTGTATGATACAACGCACCGGTGCGTTTATAAAACCTATAGGCATTGCACAAATACCAATACCAATTATAACTCTCGGTGTGTTTGTGTGATACTACGGACCGGTGTGTTTATGTGTGTCTATGCATCGGGGCATTTGTACGACCTATGCGCACCACACAAATACCAATACGAATTAGAATAAATGGTGTGTTTGTCTGATACTGCGCGCTGGTGTGTTTCTATAACTCGACGTACCAGTGTGTTGAGAGGACGTATGGGCACTGCACAAATCCTAAGACCAATTAGAACGGCCTCATGCATTATATCACCAACACTGCGTGCTGGTGTGGTTTTATACCTTGACAGCCTAGTGCATGCACCTTCGACTGCCCTGAGCCACCTTATAGATGACAAGCACTGGTGCATTGACACCTTAGTAGGACACCGATGAAAAAAACATCCGTAATAACTTGCAGTCACCTAGTTTTTTTAGTTGTGTTTAAATTCCATTAAGAGTTCTAGCAAAACCTCTGTGACTGTAAACGGTTGTTGTACAAAATGTGTTTTTGACAATTTTTTCCAATTTTATAACACTAAAAACCTCCTTTATAACCTTCTCTAGAGGGTATTTTCCTTGTAGTGTCTAACTAATATTCATGAGAGAATCTTATAGATTACATTGCAAAGAGCTATTGGTCGAAACTCACTAGGGCCTACAGTAGCACCCTTCTAAGGGATGAGCACCTGAAAATTTTCATTTCAACCCAATCACAACGATTGAAATCTATGAGAGTACTCAAGAAGCTTAATAATCTCAGCTTCTATAAATTTATAGCCAACCTTGAAAAATTATGAATTGGAACCGTCTAGACCTGGGGCTTTATTCGACGGGAAAGCCCTTAATACCTCCTCTACCTCTACTAAGGATATTTCTCTCATAAGGGCCTCATTTTGTTCATCCGTAATTAATTTAGGGATATGCTACTAGATTTTTGATATTTCTTCACTTTTATCTCCATCTGGTTCAGTGAAAAAATACTAGAAGTGAGATATCAACTCCTCTGAAATTGCCTCATTTTGCACCAGTCGACAACAATCAAAATAATTAAGAGAGAAGATACAGTTGAATTTGTGATGCTTCAACACAATCCAGTGGAATAATTTCATGTTCCACTCACCCTCCCTGAGTCATTCGACCTGTGATTTCTGTTTCCAGAAAATTTCTTCTTCTTTCCTATTATGATCTAGGTCTATTAAGAATATTCCCTCCTCGGTGAATAAATATTCATTTTTTCCTTCGAAGATAATGTGCTACTGAAGAGACCTCATGGCTTCCTCAGAACATTGTTTCTCTCGGTGAATATTTCCAAAGTTAGATCTGCTCCATTCTTTGTTTTTTCCTTTTAATTCCTTGATTTTAAGTTGGAATATTTCCATTGGTTTGTGCCCCCTCACCCTCATTTCTTTCCACTAATCTTCCATTTTGGCCATTAGATCCATTTTTTCAACCAAGAAGGACTCAAAAGAGAACGGTCTATTGTGAGGAGAAATCCATAGGTTGATCTTAAGGAAAATCGACCAATGAACTGATCTCATGCACAGGAGGATCTCTACCTATAAATAAAAATCATATTGGAGGATATTATCATAGAGAAGAAAAAAGTCCAATTTTGAGGCTATTTGATACTTACCTCCTCGCCGATTGTTCCAAGTGAAGGTTGTGTTCTTGAGGTCAATATCTTTAGTTTCGAGATCTTGAAAATTTTCTTGGAAAGATACAGATATCGGATGCAATCATTGAATGCCTTATTTTTCTCATTGAGATCCTTTAGGAGGTTAAAGGCTGTAGCCACAATCCAATTTCTTTCCCCCAAAATCTCCTTAAGGTAACGTAGGTTAAGGAGAAAACTTGCTTCCATCCCACGCAAAGTGGCGCCATAAACTCATGTCAACCAAGCATTCTCTGAAGATCTGATACACTAAAATTAGCATGACAGAGAGTGAGGGTTGGTCATTCATTGACTAAAATAGATAGATATGAGGTCCCAGAGGATACCTAGGCTCGCACACTAGCTATTGCTTCTAGAGCCAAACATTCTAGCAATGGACAACTTCTACTAACAATGTCTTTAAGTCTTTGTTGTGGCACTTTAGTTTCCTATAGGACAACTATGTCTAGCTTCTCTGCCTAAATTCTTTCCTTCAGGTACCTCAATTTTCCCTTGGAGTTGAGGCCTCGTATATTCCATGATAGCAGCTTCATTGAGAGGGGGGATGGGGGAGAGAGAGAGAGATCATTGGTTATACTCTGTCAGGACATTGGTTTTCCTTGAGTTGCCCAGATTTTCCCCTGCTCTAAGATGAATTCACAGCTTAGTCGTATTCCCCTATTCCTAGAGCCCAATATATGATATGTCCCGTGCATGGGGCTATCTTCTTCTCGGGGAACTAAAGCTAGTTGATGATGGGGTTATACAGAGACTTCTAATTTCTACCGGTCATTAAAAATTCGGTGGAAATGATCCCATTGAACTTGAGGAATATCCATTGATCCATCCTTTTCCGAGCTTCAGATGTGGGCTATGATAACCCTCACATCAAAGTTGTGATGATGTAACTTCATATAGTATTCCAACTCTTGGCTTACTTGGGCGAGAACTTGGAGAATTTCCTTATTGTTGGTTTGGGCCTCTGGGACTTACGTTTTCTCAGTTGTTTACTCTCCACATTCTCCAGAACCTTCTTGTCGATTCAAGCCTAGATGATTCAAATAAGATGGTGAATCGGTTCCCTTGAAGGATATTTGGGAACTACTAAGGGGATACCCTCAGGTTGCATGGGAGGTATCTGTTGATCGACTGGATTTTTCATACACAACGTTCACCTGCACTAGGGGAGGGGTAACTTTCCTTGGAGGAGGACATTATCTCTGAACCATTTGGAAGCCATCCAAGGCAGGAGCCGCTGCAAGGGTCGAGACTTGTTAAGGGCACTATCGGAAGAGATGGTGATATTCGTGGCATAATCTTCACTTAAATGTCACATGCTCATAGTCCATCGGTTGAGACCAGGTCTCATCCTGCTATTCTCTTTCCACCGACTCCGGAAGAGTCTTGGAAATGTTCATATGCACACAAATTTGTGTATATGAAGAAAATATTTTCCGTCGTGTGATTTCTGAAACTTGGAAAAAGTTTCATATGGAGTTACCATTGAGTTCTAGTATGTCCACCTCCCAAAAATCCTTGAGGAGCGAGAAAAAATGGACCCAAAACAGGACAGCTAGGAATTTCTCCTTATCGGGCTTATGGAAAGGTTCGTAGTGCTTCATAAATAAGCCAACATTGTTCATGAAATAATGGCCATTGTCCAGGATTCTCTTCGAATCTTCCAGATCTTCAAAAATTACTATAAAGAAACCCTTGGATCAAAGGGAGAGATCAAAGGGAGTTTTTGGCTGCGATTTTAGTTGGATCCATCACAAGATTTTGGTTCCCTAGGCGAGATACCCATGAATTTGCAGATAATTGTATGGTCCTACATAAAATAGCAGGATTGTTCAAGCCAATTGCTTGGGAGCACCACCTTGTGGTTTTTGCTTGCCTTTGTGAGGCATCGATCGTTCATGCGCGCCTGTCTTGAGCACGAAGAGTTGGCACCTCAGGTTTTTCTCCATTTTGTAGACCCAAACTCAATGAAGGAGCAGTTGATGGACGTGGCGCGCCGGTGAGAATTGAATTGAAGGAGGGGGCGGATCCCCCTCCATCGAGAGGCCCCATCTGGAGCTCTCTCAACCTTGAGCTAACGGCAAGACACGACGGCAGCAGCGAGAGAAGGAAAAGGGTTGACGTTGCAGGGATCTGAGTTCCGCAACAAACCCGTGTTGTCTTCAAGGAACGTTTCAGAGCTCTGTGTTAATAAAACTCTATTAATCATAAGTCTCAAATTCATCACATTTAAAATTATGAATAAGTTTAATAATAATTAAATTAAATGTAAGTTATAAATAAAAAAAATTATATTTAAAATTAACTGAAATTAAATTGCACTAAAAATATATTAATAACAAAAAAATTAAGTTCGAGAACATCCTATTTTAATTTAATATATGCATATTTTTTTCATATATTTATATATTTAAATGGTTTAAAAAAGTGAAAAGAAAAAAAGTATGATTTAAACATCGGTTTTACTATTCTTTATTTTAATTAGTTTTCATGTATAGTTTTTAATCAATTTTGTTGTTTTCATGTATAGTTTATAATAAGTTTTGTTTAAAAGGTTACAAATAGTACTTCTAATTATAAATTTAATCGTCTAGTTTCCACAATGTAATTGCTTATTAAGATTTTTATTCAATGTTGAATCTATTTATATAATAAAAATGCAATATATATAGGTTGAACTATATTTTTCTTTTTTAAATAATTGATTGTTTATATTTATTTGTTTTGAGTTAGTTGTTTAAGAAATTTGATTCCTTCCTTTATTTTCTCAACGGTTAAGATGGGTTTTATGAAATCACCCATTCCAATTAAAATTCCAATGTGATTAAGGAAATTTATTTTCATGCTAAACCAAATATATACCTTTCGTAATATCAAATTAAATTTTAAAATATTCATAAATTTTAAGATTCTATTACATTTAACATTTCTAAAATACTGAAATCCTATAGAATTGAGTATTTATGTGTTTTAATGACTAGCAAAACCATCAGCATCGTTGATGTCAAGGAGGTTATGCCACCCGGGCATCCATGTCACGTCAGGGAGGTTATAAAACGGCTTTGTGAGGTGACCAATTTGTTGGAAAAGTCATTTTTTGCCTGGCCATTTTTTTTCATAAGACTCTTTGAACTTTGAATTCTTTTTCACAGTGGATATGATTGAGCAACATACAAAAAATCCTAAGGGACTTAAAATTATGAAGTTTGAAAACTGTACCAAAATTTCTTAGCAGTTTTAGACTACTCTATAACCTTTCGCATATCGTAATAACTTTTCACATTTGAACGAAATATTCGAACAGTTACAACCACATCGAACCTCTACGCTAACACGTTGGCCCTCTTCCGGAATGCCATAGGTGCCCAAGTTCAACTCATTCACAGTTCCAACTACTTGAAAATGGTTGCCTTCACAAAATAAAAAATGAATGCTAAAATCCAGATATTAAAGGAAATGAATTTGATATAAAATGAATATATTTATTTGATAAGGTAATTGAAATATATTCTATTAATTGACTTTAAATTTATTAAGTCATGTGTGAAAATAATAATTAAATTTAATTTTAAAATAATAATTAACTTTATTTTTTAAATAGAGATTTAAAATATTCTTAACTTTTAAGATTCTATTATATTTAATAGATTTTAAAATACTAAAATCTTGTACATTTTAATAAAAGAGATTAAAAAAATGGTTGGAAATACAACGCGAAGTACGTCTACTTGCACCATGATACTAAAATCTGGTGAAGTTGGGAAAAGATGAGATTAACTAGTGAATGGCGCGGTCCAGCCATAAATGGAGGACGTTAATTAAATTGAGAAGCCAGCGTTAAGCTAGGCCGGCTTACCATACAGCCAGCGTTAAGCTTGGCCGTCTTACCATTCCACATTAGATATATTTGGTTTGCCTTAGATTATGATGAAAATATATGTGTATTCTTATTCAATTTCTGGCTAAAGAGATTTCACTATCGGGTTTTAAATCGATATTATTTTCTCTCCAATATGACTATTACATAGAGTTTATATATTACATTTTTAGATATTACATTTTTAGTAGAGTTAATTTCTTTTTACCTTTTCTATCACTATGTTCGTATTTCCAATTGAAATATCTGTAGGAATTTTATATATTTCTTAGGTTCTGACTTAAAACAATTCTCCTTCGATTTATTTATTTTTAGATTCATCATTTTACTTGAAGTAAAATCAATTTTCGATTTAAATCAGAACCCTCTTTCCATCTTAAAGAATTTCAGATTACTCTGTTCTCTTTAATGTTCGTCATAAAATTCTTTTTTTAATGAAGTTGACCATTGAATTTTGGGATTTATAATTAGTTACATTTATACAAATTTAAAATCACAGTATTACACTTGCAATGTGTGTGAATTTGTCAATTTTAAATTTAGATGTTAGTTGAGAGTAATTTTAAATAAATTTAGGATTTTATGTACAGGAACAATCAATCAATTATTCGTAGCTTCTCAAAGTTTTAATATACACTATGTCAACCAAACTAAATGTACTCACTTTCCTTCTAGTCAGATTAATTTCATTTTTCTTTTTTGTTTAATTTAATTCTTGCACTTAAGCATTTTTCTCATATTTATGTGCAGGTTTGCTGCCACTTTTTAACATAAAACAATAACGTAATTTTCCAGATTTAATTACCATGGTTATCTATTTATATATTATTTGATTTACTTAAATTTAAGGATATCTACACACATACTAATTCATGTATATAACTGTATGTGCAGGTACTCTGCTTCATTCAATACATAATTTCCTAGTTTAATTAATAATTCTATAAATTTTGGGAAAATCATTATGTCATTCATTTATTGTAGAAATTTTTTTCTTCTATACAGGTTGGTTCATATCGCTTTAAAGAATTCATCCTTCTGAATTTTGAATTATATTCAAATTTATGATTCTATTGTAGTTAATTAGGTAGGACCATGGACTCTGTCCATAAATTATAACATAAATTATGACATACTGTAATTGTAATTTATATTGAGAATAATACCATGGTTAAAATTATTGATGTTTTGATACACTCTAATCATCATTAGAAATTTGAATTGTATTTCTTTACTACATGTGTATACATTATTATTCTTGTTAATATACAACAGAATATCTATTTTGACTTGGAGTACTCATATTTAATAAGGGAAAAGAAATGTTCTCTTTATGTACTTATTTTCCTATTTAAATGTTTATTTTCAAACTGATAAATACACTAATTTACTTTCTTTCCACATGTATTTATCTATGTTTTCTATTTATATAGTGTTAAGGTTTACAACCTAACTTCAGATTTAAACCTGATTAATGAGCTTTAGACATTCTGAGTGTTGGTATATTAACTTATGAGACTCTGTAAATTAACTTTCTAAATAATTTAATAATGCATAAAACTAACTTCTTACACAATTCCATCTATTCTAATTGAATCATAATTCAATACAATTATATAAAACTAACTTTCTTTACCATTACAATTCATAACACAGAATTGAGTTACTTGTGCATACTAATTTTGGTAAGACTATTTGCCACTCAACCTTGAGCTTTCTCTCCACAGCTCCCTCCGATCAAAGACCAATTCCTCCAAAGTGTACAGAACCTCTTGTCTACCCAGAAATGGCTTATTTAAGCTTTATTTCCCTTCAACATATTTCCATAACTACTTCTAGTTAATCACGATGTTGTTTTCCTTTTTGCTTAGGCTTTCCTTTTTTTTTTTCCACAAAAGTATATTAAAACTAGCATTTTCCTCTTTCTAGTTTTATTTCACCTCTTGTCAGTAACTTTCCACTTTACTGAGGTATCTTTTAGATTTTTATCTCCCTTGATCATTGGACCCGTGATTTCTGTTTCCACAAAATTTCCTCATGTTTCCTCTTATGATCGAGGTTTGAAAGAATTTTCCCTCCTCGGTGATGAGGGATTTTGTTCGTCCTTCCTAGATAATGTTCTACTGGAGAGATCTCAAGGCTTCCTCAAGACATCGCTTCTCCTGGCGAATATTTCCAAAGTCACATTTCTTCCATTTATTGATTTTTCCTTTTAATTCCTTGAGTTTAAGTTGGAATATTTCCATTGGGTTGTGCCCCATCACCCTCATTGCTTGACACCAATCACCCATTTTGGCTAGGAGATCTAGTTTTTCAAGCCAAAAGGATTCAAAACAGAACATTTAGTTGCAAGGACCCATTCGTAGGTCGATCTCAAGGCAGATTGACCATTGATTTGATCCCATGCATAGGAGGATCTCTGCCTACAAATAAAAATCTTGTTGGAGGATATTATGACAGAGAAGAAATCAATCAAATTTTGTGGGTATTTGATACTTACCTCCTCGCCGATTGTTCCAAGCAAAGGCCCCATTCATGAAGTCAATATCTATAGTTTCTGATGCCTTGAACAATTTCATGGAAATCCACAGTTATTAGATGTAACCATTGAATTCACTCTCTTTTCTCATTGAGATCCTTTAGGAGGTTGAATTCTGTAGCCACAATCTAATTTTTTTCCCCCAAAAGCTCCTTAGGGTACCAGATAATGAGGAGAAAACTTGTGTTCATCCGAGGAAAAGTGGAGTGCATTTTTTTCCCCCAAAAGCTCCTTAGTGTACCAGATAATGAGGAGAAAACTTGTGTTCATCCGAGGAAAAGTGGAGTGCTAAACTCCTACAAACTAAACCTTCTCCTGAGGTCTGATACAATCAAATTGGCCTGAGAGAGAGTGAGGGTTGGCCATCAGTTGACTGAAAGTGACATATCTGGGGTCCTAGAGGACACCAAGGCCCCCACACTAGATATTTTTTCGAGAGACAGACATTCCACCAATGGCCAGCTTCTTCTAATAATGTCTTTAATTCTTTCCTCTAACCCTTTAGTTTCCTTTAGGAAAACTGTGTCTGGCTTCTCTGCCTGAATTATTTCCTTCAAGTACCTCAACTTTCCCTTGGAGTTGAGGCCTCATATATTCCATGATAGCAACTTCATTGAGGGGGAGGGGAGAGAGAGATCTCTTGTAATAATCTATCAAGATATTGGTTTGCTCTGAGTTGCCTAGAATTTCCCCTACTATTAGATGACTATTCGGGTTGGTCTAATTCGCCTCTTCCTCAAGCCCAATATAGCATTTTTCCACTGAGTCGGACTATCTTCCTCCCGAGGAACTAAATCTAGTTGATGATGGGGTTCTATAGAGGCTTGTCATTTCTACTAGTCTTTAAAAATTTAGTGGAACTCATCCCATTGATCTTGAGGAATATTCATTGATCCATATTTGTCCCATCCTACGATATAGGCTACCATGACCCTCTCATCAGAATTGTGATGATCTAACTTCATATCTCATTCTAACACTTAGTGTACTTGGGTGAGAACTTGGAGGATTTATTTACTGGTTGTTTGGGCCTATGGGGTCTTATGTTTTATCAGTTGTTTACTCTTCTCATTCTCCAAACCCTTCTCTACTTCCATCGATGTGTAGGATTGAGGCTCAACACTTGATGTTGTTGTCAGTTCAAGCTCAAACCATTCAGCTAACATGGTGAATCAGTTCCCTTGACAAATATTTGGGAACAACTAAGGGGGTGCCTTAAGGCTGCGTGGGAGGGTTCTACTGATCGACTCGATTTTTCATAAACAACATTCGCTTGCACTAGAGGATGGGGCACTTTGCTTGGAGGATAACGTTGTCTCTAAACTTCTTGGAAGCCATCTGATGCAGGAGTTGTCGCAAGGGTTAGGGCCTGTTGGGGGCACTGTTGGAAGAGATGGTCATATTTGTGGCATAATCTCCACTTAAATGTCATATGCTCATAGTCTAGTGGTTGAAACTAGGTCTCGTCCTAGTATTCTATTTCGACTGACTCCGAAAGATGCTAGGAAGTTTTCATATACATAAAATTCATGCATATGAAGAAAATATTTCCATTACATGATTTTCGAAACTTGGAAAAAGTTTCCTATGGAGTTAACAATGAATTCCAATATGTCCACCTCCCAGAAATCCCGAGGGAGTGAGTACAAACAAACCCAAATCAGGACAGCTAAGAATTTCTCCTTCCGGGGTTACAACATGGTCCCTAGTGCCTCATAAATAAGCCAACATTGTTCATGAAATAAGGGTCATTTTCTAGGATTCTCTTCCAATCTTCCAGATCTTCAAAAATTACTGTGTCGAAACCCTTGGCCCTTAGGCGGTGATCACAAATATTTTTTCATAGCCAGCTTAGCTCAATCCATCGCATGATATCGTGTTCCCTAGGCGAGATGCCCATGAATTTTTAGATAATTTCATGATCGTGTGTAAACTAGCGGGATTTTTCAAGCTGGTTGTTGGGGATCACCACCTTTGGGTTTTTACTTGCCTTTACAAGGCATCAACCCTTCATGTGTGCTTGCCCTTGAGCACCAAGAGTTGGTGGCTCAGGTTTTTTTCCTCTGTGAAAATTCTAATTGGACGAGGGATAAATAGGTGGACAAGGCGTGCCAATGAGAATTGACTTGAAGGGGGGGGTGGATCCCAGTCCCCTGGGAGGTCCCATATGGAGCCTGCTCAACCTTGAGCTAACGTCACATGAAGAAGGTAGCAGTGGGAACAATAAAAGGGTTGACGTTGGAGGGATTAGAGTTCCAGAATAAACCTGTGTTGTCTTTAGGGCACGCTTCACAACTCCGTGTTAATAAAACCCCATTAATCATAAGTCTTCAATATGTCACATTTAAAATTATGAATAAGTTTAATAATAATTAAATTAAATGTAGGTTATAAATAAAAAAGTTATTATTTAGAATTATCTGAAATTAAAATGCACTAAGAATATATTAATAATAAAAAATATATTAATAAAAAAAATTAATTAGGAGAACATCCTATTTTAATTTAATATATGCGTATATTTTTTTCATATATTTTCATATTTAAATGGTTTAAATAAGTGAAAAGAAAAATTTATGATTTAAACATAGGTTTTACTATTCTTTGTTTTGATTAGTTTTCATGTTTAGGTTTTAATCAATTTTGTTTAAAATGTTACAGATAGTACTTCTAATTACAAAGTTAATTGTCTAGTTTCCACAATCTATGTTCTCATTAAGATTTTTATTCAATGTTAAATGTAATAAAAAATGAAATATATATAGGTTGAACTATACTTTTTAGTTTTAGATAATTAGCTATTTAATTTTTAGAAATTTGATTCTTCCTTTATTTGCCCAAATGGCTAAGATGGGTTTTATGGAACCACCCATTCCAATTCAAATTCCAATGTGATTAAGTAAAAATAATATTAATGAAAATTATGTTCATATTAAAGAAAATATAATATTTGGTAATATAAAATTAAATTTTATAGTATTCATGAATCATAAATTTTAAAATTCTATTACATTTAACATTACTAGAATACTGAAATCAAATATAATTGAGTATTTGTGTGTTTGAATGACTAAAAAAACCATGAGCATCCTTGATGTCAACGAGGTTATGCTACCCAAACATCCATGTCATGTCAGGGAGGTTATCCTACCCATAGAATCATGTGTCATGAGGGTTATAAAATGATGCTGTGAGGTGACAAATTTGTTGGAAAAGTCATTTTTTTCCTGGCCATTTTTGTTGAAATGGAAGAAGAGTAAAGGCACAAATTACACAAAAATTTCACACAATAACACAAACGAGCTGTGACTCTTCTATTGATCATATGAACCTCAATCACACTCAAATTCATCTATCACATAACTCGACTAATTCAATGCCTACTTAACTAATTGTCTAATCTGCATGCAAGAGTTAATTAGCTATTTTAATACTCCCCCTTAATTACGACTACTAAACTAAAATATGACTCATGAAAATTCAAACATGCCTATTGGTATATGTCTCAGCTAGGCTTACAACACCCAATTTTCTTTTGTGAATTTGAAACAAATCTATTTCTAATGGCTTTGTAAATATATCAGCCTATTGATCACTATATTTACAAGGCTTCAAGTGAACTTCTCCATTGCTCACAAGTTCTCTAATAAAATGATATCTAGTATCAATATACTTGCTCTTTTGATGAAACACGCTATCCTTGGATAGTGCAATCGCCTAAGTGTTGTCACAATATATCGATGTTGATATTTTTTGTTTCTTCTTAAGTCCATCCAATACTCTTCTTAACCATACTCCTTGACATGTTTTTGATGTTGCTGCTACATATTCTTCTTCAGCTAATGATACTATCACAATGGGTTGCTTCATAGATGCCCATGCTATCACACATGAACCAAGATGGAACACATAACCAGATGTGCTCTTCTGATCATCCAAACAGACGATAGAATCACTATCTGTGTATCCAATCAAATCTTTATTTTCTGTACTTCCATAGATTATGCCATAATCTCTAGTTCCTGTTATGTATCTTAGAATTATTTTTCCAATGATCCAATGTTTTTCTTTTGGATTCTCCATAAATATAGAAATAAAACTTACTCCTTGCATAATATTTGGTCTTGTAGTTGTGACATACATGAGGCTACCGACCAATATTTTGAATAGAGTTCGATTGACATCCGATCCTTTATCATCCTTACTTAAACTTGTACATGTTTCAATTGGAGGTACACGTTTGCAATTGTCCATCCTGAATCTTTTTAGCAAATCTCTAGCATATTTATTTTGACAAATAAAAATTCATTTTTCATCTCAAATTATTTCATCATGGCTTCTTTAAATTCATCTAACTCAAGATCACCTATAAAAATCATATCATCTGCATATAAGCAAACAATCGAAATCTGTCCATGCTCATTTGCCTTTGTGTACAAGGCAGGCTCAATGTTTCTTCTGCAAAATCCATTATTAATCATGTAACTGTTGATTCTGCTATACCATTCTCTAGGTGCTTGCTTCAGTCCATAGAGCGCTTACTTCAACTTGTAAACTTGATCTTATTTACCTTCAACTTCATAACCTGGAAGCTACTACACATAAATTCTTCTTCTAGAATTCCATTCAAGAAGGATAATTTCACATCCATTTGATATACTTTCCACTTGATCTGAGCTATTGTGGCTAGAAATTCTCTTACAGTACTCTATCTAGCTACTGGAGAAAATGTTTCCCCAAAGTCTATTCCCGATTGCTGCGAGAATCCTTTTGCTACAAGTCTTGCTTTAAATCTTTCAATTTCACCTTTCTTGTTCAAATTAGCCTTGTACACCCACTTCAAAAAAATGAGGTTTTTTTCCTTTGGTAAATTTACGAAATACCATATATCATTATTTTTAATAGAATCAATCACTTCATCCATGGGTTGCACCCAATTGACATCTATGATTGCTTCTTCAAACGAAGAAGGTTCGAATGACAACAATGGAAAATTTGAACTAACATCTAAATCATCATAAATATCTTTCAGAATTCTCATATTTCTCTTACCATTGCTTTATTCGTTACCTTATTGGCTGCTTAGAGAATTCTAGTCTATTGATCTGCTTGAAGATCCATGCTACCTTGAAAATCTTGGAGTCCTTATTGGTGTGACTCTGTTTGGTGTTTGTTCTTTTGGTTCGAGCTTCTCCTTTTCTTCTACATCATCCTCCTCCATTAATGGTGTTTGTGCATCGATGTATTTGTATATAGTCCCACTCCGTGACTCTTGTTCTTTGTACACAACATCTCGGCTAATTATTGTCTTCTTGGAGATAGGGTTATACAATTTGTAAGCTTTTGATCACTCACTATAACAAGAAAATATGCATTTTTCATTTTGATCATCTAATTTTCCTCTTCTCTGCTTAGGCACCTGTGCATAGGCTACACATCCAAAAAATTTGAAATGAGATACACTGCATGACATACCTGACCATACTTCTTATGGAACTTTGTTCATCACGCTCTATGTAGGAGATATGCTTATCACATATACAACACATGCAACTGCTTCTACCTAGTACTCATTAGACAAGTGTCTTTCTTTCAACATGCTCCTTTTCATGTTCATGATTGTTCTATTGTTTCTCTCTGCTACACCATTCTGCTGCAGTCATGCGTATCTGGTTGTAGACTGCCTTCTAATTCCATGTTGTTTGTAGTACTCATGGAGTACCTTCGAATCATATTCTCCACCATAATCTGATCTCAATACCTTGATTTGCTGATCATTTTGGTTCTATGCTAAGGCTTTGAAGTCTTTGAACTTTGCAAAAGTTTCATACTTCTTCTTCAAATAGTAAACCAAAGTCTTTCTGCTATAGTCATCAATAAAAGTGAGGAAGTAACAACTTCCACCAATCGACTGTGTCCTGATATGTCCACGAAAGTCTCTATGCACCAACTCAAGTGGTTTCCTTGCTCTATATGAAACTCCCTTCGAAAAACATTCATGGTGTTGCTTTCCTAAGATGCAACACTCACAAGTACAAGCAGGTTCTTTGATGGGAGGTAATCCTCTAACCATCTGTTTCTGCTGCAATTATCTTAAACCGGAAAAATGCAAATGTCCAAACCAAAAGTGTCATAACCAGTGATCATTAAAAAATGAAACTGTAAAAGAACTAACCTGATCATTGTAGTTCATAATTAGAGGAAAAAGCTTGTTCCTTTTCATATGCACCTTTTCAATCAGTTTTTTGGTTGGGGGTTTGTAATAAATAACACTCTTGCCCCTAAAAGATAACTTTGTATCATTTCTGCATCAATTGACCAACACTTATCAAATTATGTTTGAGACCAGGAACATAATATACCTCTAAGATTTTCTTTGGCTCCCCCTGCTTGGTCACAATGTTTACCACTCTTCCATCTACATCTATAGTATTTTTAGTCCACAACTTTACCTTTGCCTTAAAAGATTGATCTAAAGTTGCAACCAAATTCTTGTTTCCTATTATATGGTTACTGTAACCACTGTCAAATAGTCACACCTTATCAGAAGGTTCATGCATGTTTCATTCTAGGAACATATAGTTAGTATTCTCTATACTAACATTAGCTCTCTGGTTTCCTTGACCAACTATATTATTCCTACAATCCCAAGCATAATGACCAAATTTATTGCAATAATAACATCTCACCTTTGATTTGTCAGATCTGTAATTATTGATGAAGCTTCTACTGCTACTGCTTCCAGTTTCATGTTCATGCTCTTCTTGGCCATCTCTCTAACCACCATATTTTCCACCTCATCCTCTACCTCTAGATCAACCTCTGCCTCGACCTCTACTTAGAGAAACTTGACTTTTGAAAGAAATTTATAAAGTAGAATCCTTATTTATGTCTATTCTTTCCTCATATGATAGAAGTGATTCCATCAACTCATCAACTGTCAGTGTTTCCAACTCCTTTGCTTATTCTATGGCTCCTAGCATAACATCAAACTTGGTAGACAAAGATCTAAGGGCCTTATCAATCACTATTCAATTTTTAACTTCTTCACCAAATATTTTTAACTGATTGACGATAGACATGACTCTATTCATGAAGGAATCAATGTCCTCTGTCTCCTTCATATGAAAAATTTCGAAATCTCTCCTAGTATTATGCAATTTAACAATATTGAATTTTTCCATACCTTGATAATGTGTCGCCAAGGTTTCCCATGCTTCCTTTAGAGAAGACGTGATCATAATCTTCTGTAAAATTTCTTGGTCCACTCATAAGAAGCCATGCTTGTGAAATATTTCTCTTGTCTTTATTCCATTTTTCTCACTCTGCATTACTGAGGGCTATCATCCTGAGGTTCTGCAAACCCATACTCGACATGATCCCAAAAATAATGGATTTTTAGCATGGTTTCCATATTAATTTCCCTCAAATCATAATCCTTCTCTGTGAAAGAAAGAAGTTGTGGCTGGAGGCTGCTTGTTGCCATCTTTTATAAAAAAAAAAATCACTTCTCTTATGAAACCCTAAATTTATTCTTTTTATAAATTTTTCAAAACTCCTTTTCAGAAAACATAATCCCTTTCAAGAAAAGCCTAATTTTTTAATATAAAAACTCTTTTATGAAAATTCTTATATAAAAAATACTTATAAGTTTTTTTTTTCTTTCAAAACTTTAAAAGTCCTTAAAAAAATGTTATATTAAATCCAATTTGTTGAAAAAACCCTTTTTGAATTCGAATACTTGAAAAACCCCTTTTTGAATTTGAATACTCTTCTTCAACTAACGTGCTTTGACCTTTTGAATATTCATATTTCATATGTATTTAGTAACACACCTCTTTCTACTTCAGATCTGGGTTAGGCCTTAGTGCTAACGCTTCCCACGAGACTTTGAACGCATGCAGTTCTCTCCTGAATAATCAACGTTATAACTCTATGTCTAAAACACAATTGATGTATTAGGAATTTGACTTCTGTGATCCATAAATTATCTATCAAATCTTTCAATGAAAATCACATTCCAGAAATTTGTGTCAACCCGTTTCGAACCAGCCAATGTGGTTCATCATTAGGATAAGATGAGAAATCTGATCTAGGACTCAGCTTAAATAGATAATGAGGCTTCAATTAGCCATTGTAGTGTAACGACTACTTTGACTATAAAAATATAAAAATATATAAAAAATAAAAATAAAAATAATAGTCATATAATTATTATTATTATTATTTAATTTAAGTTCTTATATTCCAAATAAATAAATAAATATATAAAAAATAAAAATAAAAATAAATAAAAAAATAAAATAAAATAAAATATAAAATAAAAATATAAAAATATAATAAAATACAAATAAAAATAAAATATAAAAAATATAAAAATAAATAAAAGACACCATTGGGAGATTGACCAGAATGTTTCATTGCAAAATATCAATAACATTAAAAAAATTGTTACTTCTAAGTTCAAAGAAAAAATTTGGTATGAGAAAGATCTAGTAGCGAAAAGAAAACTAAGGTATTATAAGGAGGTCATTAACCCCACCTTAGAAGATGAAAAGTATCTCTCTGTTTTAACTTGCTCAAAGAATAAAATTAGTATGGCCAAGATTAGAATGAACTCTCATGAGCTCCATAGTGAAACAGTTCGTTGGACAGTTCCTAAAACATCATGGATGGAAAGGATCTTCCATCTCTGTGAGAATATGAACATCGAGGATGAAAATCACTTCCTCTTAGAGTGCCCCACGTACAACCACATTAGAGCTGAATTTCATAATCTTTGTTGCAATACTGACCTTCCTAGCCATTTAAGATGTCAAAATTATAGTGAGCTGGAGAGGCTTCTCTCCAAGATTTTTGAGCATAGGAATAAAATCTTAAATCAAATTAAATAAATCTTTCCTTTAGGTTCGATAGACCAAAGATTGGTCTTAGTGGACGTTAACCATCATCATCATCATATTAAAAGTAAATAAGTATATATTACTTGAATGCAATTCAATATATTATTTGAAAGTAAATTAATTAATTAATTTTTTTTGAAATTTAAATAGATAAATCAATTAATTAATTTATTAGATATAAATAAATAAAAATGATATTAAAAATAAATAATAAAAATAATAATGATAAATAAATAAATAATAAGTAACTAAATAATAAAGAATAAATGAATAAATAGATAAATAACAATAATAAGGAATAAAAAACGAGAAAAGTAAAATGAGACGAGAGGAGAGGAAAAGATGAACCGAGGAAAAATAGAAGGGAAGAAACCCAATAACTAAGAATGAAGGGCAGGGATCTCATTTTACTTTTCTTGTTTTTTATTCCTTATTATTGTTATTTATCTATTTATTCATTTATTCCTTATTATTTAGTTACTTATTATTTATTTATTTATCATTATTATTTTTAATTTCATTTTTATTTCTTTATATTTAATCAATTAATTAATTGATTTATCTATTTAATTTTAAATAAATAAATAGATAATAATTAATTAATTTAGTTTCAAATAATATATTGAATTAAATTCAACTAATATATATTTATTTATTTTTAATATATTTATTTTATTATTATGATTTTTATTTATTTTTATATTTTTTATATTCTAATTTTAATTTTATTTTTTTATTTTTATTTATTATTTTTTTGAATTTTTTTTGAATATAAGAATTTAAATTAAATAATAATAATAATAATAATAGCACTGTTATTTTTATTTTTATTTTTTATATATTTTTTATATTTTTATAGTCAAACTAGCCATTATTCTACAATGGCTAATTGGAGCTTCATTATCTATTTAAGCTGAGTCCTAGATCAGATTTCTCATCTTCTCCTGATGATGAACCACACTGGCTAGTACGTAATTGATGTGTTATAGCTTTAATTAAGAGAAAAAAAAATTCTCTAATCATACATTCATGATTGTTGATCGGTTTTTCCATCGTTCTTTGTAACTTTTTGATACTATATTAAGTTGCACCACAATTACAATTATATTAAATTTTTGTAATCCTATACAAGTGATCACTACAAGAAGAAGGGTCATTTAGCCACACATTAGCACCACAATTTGTAAAGGATTTGAGAAATCTTTAGTTTTCAAATAGTGGTGCAAAAGTGGTGATAATGTGGAGATACGCAAATGGTGCTATGTTTTCTGCTGCAAAATTGGAGTTAATAAAAAATGTTAAATTTGGTGTTAAATGCATATGTGGCATTCCATGATGTATGGTGCAAACCACCAAAAACCAATCTGACATGGATCAAGATATTGTGATGCAAAGCACCAAAACTAATTTTACAAAAATTAAAAATTTATCATAAAAATATCAAAACTATTATAATAATAATAAATTGTATATGGTGCAAAGCACCATAAAATAAAAAATGGTGAAAAAAAAATACATTTTTTTTTATTATTATAATAAAATTGTATATGGTGCAAAAAAAATATCCTCCATTATTTAGAAAGGTTATATATTGCATGTGGTGAGTATCCCGGGAAGAGTTTGATTTTATTACGAAAGAGAACATTTTGACCATTTTCTTATGCTTAAATCCAATTACCATAAATATATTTAGTTAATATCAAATGTATTAACACAATTGAAGTATCTCATAGTTACATCCAAAAAATTTAATTCATTGTGTACAGTAAGACTATGGTAGCTTTTTTTGTGCTTGGCTACATTATGTAAGTATCAATTACAAGTAATGGAAGAGTTTCTCCATTGAAACATTCACATGATTCCAAGTTGATGGCCATAATAAATTTACATACATAATATCACTACTGATCATTTTGGTCAACATGGTATTGATCATGTAGATGAATCATTTCAATATTTGAAAATTGAAATAAATAAATAAATAAAAGTTCTAAGCAATGTCATTTCAATTCCAAGCCTCACAGAATTTTGTTTGAGTGAAAACTTCAAGATGGCATGATATTTCAAAAGCTTTTGTTTTTCTAATCTATTACATATCTTTCTAGTTATGAAAAATATATTAAATGGATATATTTTATATTAAATGAGTAATTACAAAGTAATAACAATATCTACATATGTTAAAATTTTAAGTATATTATACAACAACCAAAACGATGAGTATATAAAAAGAGATAATTTAATTAAAGAAAATAAAAGTTATACATATGTTCCAACATTGATTATCAAAAAATCACTTTTCATTTATTAATATAATGAAATGTCTTAGGTATTGAATTTTTTTTATTATGAGATATGAAAAAAATGAAACTGATAATTCATTTGAAATCATCTGTATTACTCATCCTTAAAAGAAATTTTGTCGCCGCCTGCATGGAAAAATCATAAAAAGAAAATTATAAACATAAGTTTGTGAATAAAAATACATAAATGAAATAAAAAGAGAAAAACAAAAACAATAACTTCAATTGAATTGAAATAAACCATAAAAAGTGTGTGCATTTAATGGTATTTCATAACTAAAGTATCCTATTGACTTAAAAAATAACTGAAGTGAACTAACCAAACATATGGTAAGGTTGAAGCATGATTCAAAGTTCAGCTTCATCTACTCTTTCATCATGTTGATCAGTTACCTAAGACACATATAAGATAAGAACAACATAATTATAAATTGTATTAATTGAAACTTTCATTTGCATATACTTCTTTCATATTATAAAAAATTATCTAGAACAAAAAAATTATAGGTCCAAAAATTCCTCATAATCTGTAATAGGATTAAATCCATCTTTAATATTTTGATGAATGAGAGAATATACACCATAGCATGAAGAAAAATCTTTGTCATCTTCATACATTTTAATGTTGAACACCTGCAACTATATTTTACATAACAATGAAATAGTTAGAAATTTGATTATATAAAAATTAAATTTTCCTTGAGAAGCATAGTAGTGTATTAAGCTTACAATTTTTGCCTCTGCAGATAACATGCCACCTTTCCCCAAATGATGGCTTGTGGACAACCTAGAGGATCGTACAATATGTGCATATTTTTCTTTTCCAAACAAAGTTACATTTTTCCTTTTTACTTAATAGCAATCTCATCCAATAACCTCTTCCACTCTCCTTCTCCTATGAAGTGCGGCTTGACTATAATTTTGTTTCTTACCAATTCTCCTCTCAAAACATTCTTGGTATTTTTAATATATTCAACAACATTATGAAGAATTGGTTTTGGAGGTACAATTTCTGATACTTTATGCATGAGAGATAATAACTCATCCTTCTTAGATTTATCTGTGTGAAATAAATGTAGAAAGGAAATAATCCATATAAAAAATATTAAGGTTTTTAGTATCATAGTAATGAAATTTAGGGAATGTAACACTGAGTACAATATATAATTTTTTTTAATATGAAACATGAAGTGCTGAGTATATAGTTTATACTACATAAATTAAGTATGCAATTTATGAAAAAACATAGTATATGTGTTTTACCTTGATGACAGAAATCTTTGGTAATTGTAGGACCAAATAATATCAACGCTTCATGGTAAAGTATGTCTCTCCATGTTCTTCCACCTTCATCATTTAACACTTGCCCTTTTTCATTTAATGTGATTGTGAATGGCATACCACTAGTTGTCTATCCTTTAACATATTCATTTGGATGTTTTAAGAGAGGTTGAAAAGATGCACCAATAGATGGGATAGTTTGTTCATCTGATGGAGGAGATTGATTTTATTGTCCATTTGTGTTAGTGTCTTCTTCGAGAACATTGATATTACTCCTAAAAATTGTGATATAATATATTATTACTAATCATATGTTATGTAATTACAACCTTAAAGTTTATAAGTAAAATATAAATGACTATTTACCTTAGTAGATCATCAACTGTTGTTTGTGTATATGTTGCATTCTCTGTGTCAAAGATAGTTGTTTTGTATGCTATATGAATTGCATCTCCTATGACTGAATCAACATCAGCCTTCATCAACCACTCTCTATATGATTGCAATCTATCTTGATGCAGGAGCAAGAGGCTTAGAGACAAAAGGCTTTATTAATTATTCCAAAAAAGTTACAAGAAAGGGTGTTGGTACCTTTAGCTGTTAATTTACAGTTGTACTAGATAAGCTTGAACTAGTATCTAGGAAGATTGAATTTTTTTAGATTAAATTTAGTATATTTAGTCCTCAGTTGATAGATTTAGCAAAGATATTGTGTAATTAGGATTTTAACTAAACTAGGAGAATCTGATTCTCAAGAGTAGGTCGACTGTTACGTAAAGCCTATAAAATGTAACCTCTGAGAAGGACGAATTCAGAATTTGGGTAGTATAAGAATTGATTGAGAGGGTTTACCTCTGTTTTAATAAAATTGCAGTATTTTTTTATCTGTTGTATACTTGGAAAATTCTCGAAGGGATTCACCGTTAGAAAATTCATTGGATTAATGTTTTTTGTGTAGAATTTGAATGTATATTAGTTTCTATGTAAAGGATTCAGAGGAATCGAAGAAGTTCTGTTCCTTTGGCTTGGGATTAAATAGTCGCAAAATGGCCTATGTTTATTGAGTTATGCAGCGGAAAAGGAGGGTTCCGAGAGAAGTTGAAGTTTAAATCGTAAAACAATGGAAATCTGTGTTTAAACGCGTTCGAAATGAAAATTTGAAGAAAAGTAGTTTTGGAGAAAACTAGTCACTGTTGTTGCGCTACTTTTGGGTTGTGAGCAGTTTTATTCTAATTGAACGTGATCATATCAGATCATGATACGTCACGGGTGCGAAACCACCAATTTCACATGACTTTTGATTGATAAATTCCGGACGGTATTTGAATGTGATAGCCATCTGATTGTGATTTTCAGAGATCCAATAGTGGTCGTGTCGATAATCGCATGGGGTTTAAAAAAGGTATGGACCCGATAGTTTATGCAATAGAGTTTTATTAAAATTTTTGAAGTCCAGAACCATTGTCGAAGGGTTTAAACATTGTATTAAAAGTAAATTATCACATTTCCAAGGTTTTTAACGTTGTTCCAAAGGTTTTAATATTGGTTCAAAAAGGAGCTTTATTAAGTGATTGAGACCCAAAACATTTCCAAAGGTCATTAAACATTGTTTTATGTGCATTATAATATTTCCGAAGGGTTAAAGATTCTGAAGGTTTAAAACATTTGTTACAAAGTCCATTATTATGTTTGCAAAGGATAAGAGGACTTTTTTCTTCCACAAGTCTTTTTATTAGTTTTATCAACCAATCTAATAAATTTTTATGACTGAGAGTGGAATAGGAGATCAGGAACTAATTCCTCCTGAGTTAGAAAACATTGTAACTAAGTTTGAGCAGCTCTCCTTAACGCCTACACCCACACTATCATCATTTGTGGTATCAGAGTAGTCTTCAGAGCATTTTCCAGACACTGAACAAGCTTCCAAAAGTCAGAAAAAGAAATCCAATATGGTTCTCAAAATTGGTAGAGGAGGTGGTGCTGGTAGAAGAAGAGGTAGACAAGCTGCAAATGCTAAAGTACTAGAGACTATGCAGCAGATTCAAGCCAGATTGGAAGCAATTGAAGTAGGACAATAGAGAGATCTTGAAGATGTCAGTGAACTTGAAGCTGAAGAAGAAGAAGAAGTAAATGTTGAGCTTAATCATGATCTGAGATTCTTTAAATCAGTTTTAGGATCTACATCTAAGCCTAGACTTGAAGTATCAGCTTTTGCAGGAGGATTAAATCCAGAAGAGTCGATAGACTAGATCAATGAAATGAATAAATGCTTTGATTATGAAGAGATGTGTGAAGAAAAGAGAGTTAAGTTTGTTGTCACAAGGTTGAAAGGACATGCAACGCTTTGATGGGATGGAGTGCAAGTAGAAAGAAGGAGAGTTGGTAGGAAACCAGTCAAGAATTGGAATAGAATGGTGGCAAAGTTGAGAGGTAAGTTTTTTCCTAGTGATTATTAGCTTTCATTATTTAGACAAACGGAGAATCTTAGATAGATATTAATGACAGTAAAAGAATACACAGAAGAATTTTACAAAGTGGGCATAAGACCAAGACAAATTCAAGATACAACAAAGAATATTGTCAGGTACATAAATAGTCTCAGAATGGAGATTCAGGAAGAGATAAGTATATTGTCTCCTAAAACAGTAGAAGAGGCTTACCAGATGGCCTTAAAAGTTGAAGAAAAACTCCTAAGAAAGTAATCTTCCAAAGGAAGAGGAAGTCAATGTGGTAGAGGAAGATCTACAGCACCAAGAGATGGAGCTAGCAGCAGCTCACCTCAATATGCACCCACAGAAGGTGATACAAGTGGCAGAAGGAATCCTTATAGAGGAAGAGGAAGAGGAGGCAGAAATAGAGGAACAGAAGTCAAATGTTACAGATGTAATAAATTAGGACATAGAGCCTATGAGTGTCCAAAGAATGTGGGTAAAAACCACCGAAATGCAATTATTGCTTAGATTGAAGAAGAAGCAGCAAAGTTACCTGAAATAGAGAAAGAAATTGTGGTAGAGAAAGGAGAATCTTTGGTGGTTAACAAGGTTTGGTTAAAACAAACAAAGGAAGTTGTTGAACCAACACAGAGAAAGACTTTGTTCAGAGGTGTGTGCAATATTCAACGGAAATGATGTCAATTAGTAATTGATAGTGGAAATACAGATAATTTGGTCTCTACAGAGGTGATAGAGAAGTTGAAATTGAAGACAAAGGAACATCCAACACCCTACAAGGTGTCATGGCTTCAGAAGGGACATCAACTGATAGTAAAGGAACAATGTGAAATAGAATTGCAAATGGGAAGTTAAAAAGATAATCATGTGTGATATGATGCCTATGGATGTGTGTCACATATTGCTGGGTAGACCTCAGCAGTATGATAGAGCAGCAACGCATGATGGAAAGATAAACACTTATAAGTTTTTCAAAGATGGTATGAATCAAACATTGTTACCTATGGAAGAAGAAGATGCATCAAGTAAAAATTCTGATCCAAAGGCTTTATTTTTGAGTGGAAAAGAATACTTGCAGCATATTGAAGATTATGAGGTAAATTTTTCTTTAGTTTGCAAACCTAAGGTAGTATTTACTTCTCCCGATGAATTCAGAATTACCACCCGTAAGAAGAATCAACCATCAGATAGATTTGATTCCAGGATCAAATTTGCCAAACAAAGCAGCTTACAGAATAACTCCTACAGAAAATGAAGAAGCCAGAAAGCAAGTATAGGAATTGGTTGACAATGGTTTGATCAGAGAAAGTTTGAGTCCTTGTGCAGTACCTACAGAATTAAGTCCAAAGAAAGGTGGAGGTTGGAGAATGTGCATTGATTCAAGAGAAATTAACAAGATAACAATTAGGTATAAATTTCCTTTACCTAGAATTGAAGATTTGATGGATTGTTTGAGTGGAGCAAGATATTTTTCAAAACTAGATTTGAAGAGTGGGTATCATCAAATTAGGATAAGGGAAGGTGATGAATGGAAAAAAACCTTTAAAACAAATGAGGGATTGTATTAATGGATGGTAATGCCTTTTGGTTTATCAAATGCACCTAGTAGATTTATGAGGCTTATGAATGAAGTATTGAAGGAATTTATTGGTAAATTTGCAATAGTATATCTGGATGATATATTAATTTACATCAAAACAAAAGAAGAACACCTAAGACATCTTAATTATGTCTTAAGGAAGTTACATCAAGAGAAGTTACTGATAAATTTAAAGAAATGTTCATTCATGAAAGAATAATTGGTATATATCTGGGTTTTGTTGTTTCTGCTGAAGGATTAAAAATGGATCCAGAGAAGATAAAGGCAATTGTGGAGTGGCCTTCACCTAAAAGTGTTTTTGAGGTAAGAAGTTTTCATGGTCTTGCTAGTGTTTTAAGGAATTTTAGTAAGATCAATGCACCTATCATTGAAACCATAAAGAAGGAAAAACAACCATTCAAGTGGACTGCTGAAGCTAAAAGTAATTTTCAGTTCTTGAAGCAAAGATAACTGAGAAACCTATCTTATTTTTGCTTGATTTTAACAAACCATTTCAAGTAAAATGTGATGCCAGTGGGGAAGCTATTGGAGTTGTATTAAGTGAAGAAGATAGAGCTCTAGCATATTTCAGTGAGAAGCTGAATGAGACAAGGAGGAAGTACTCTTCTTATGACAAGGAATTTTATGCAATTGTACAGTCATTAAAGAAGTGGAGACATTATTTAATGTCTAAAGAATTTGTGCTATTTTCAGATAATCATGCTTTACAGTATATTATGAAACAGCCTAAATTGAATCAAAATCATTCAAAACGGGTTGAATATCTTCAAATTTTTAACTTTGTACTGAAGCATATAAGTGGTCAAGAAAAAAAGGTAGCTGATGCCTTGAGTAGAAAAAACATTCTTGTTCAAGAAAGTCAAATTCAAGTGTTAGGTTTTGATTTTCTTAAAGAACTCTATAAGACAGATTTGGATTTCAAAGAAGCATTTGAACCATGTTGTAATCTTGTTTTGATAGACAGAAGTTAGTGGTTATATTATTTCTTGCAAGAGGGTTTATTGTTCAAAATAAATCAATTATGCATACCAAATTGTTCTATGAGAGAAAATTTAATCAGGGAAAAACATAGTGGTGGACTTGCTGGACATTTTGGTGTTGATAAGACTTATGAGCAACTAAGTCATTTTTATTTTTGGAAAAGATGAGATCTGAAGTGGAAAAGTATGTGAAGAATTGTAAAATTTGTCAATATGCAAAAGGGAAAAGTCAAAATGCAGGTTTGTACATTCCATTACCCATTCCAAACAAACCTTGGGAAATGGTAAGTATGGATTTTGTTTTGGGATTGCCTAAGACAAAGAGAGGAAATGATGCAATTTATATTGTAGTTGACAGATTTTCAAGAATGGCACATTTTATTCCATGTTATAAAACCAGTGATGCTACTCATGTTGCCAATTTTCTTTTCAAGGAGATTGTTAGATAACATGGGTTACCTAAAAGTATTGTCTCTGATAGAGACACCAGATTTGTTGGTCATTTTTGGAGGACATTGTGGAAGAAGCTTGGTACCAAACTGAGTTTCAGCTCAGCTTATCACCCTCAGACTGATGGGTAGACTGAAGTAGTGAACATAAGTTTGGGTAATATTTTGAGAAGTCTTGCAGGAGAACATCCTAAACAGTGGGATCATATTTTACCATAGGCAGAGTATGGATATAATGATTCACCTAACCGAAGTAGAGGGTAGAGTCCATTCCATATAGTTTATGGGATACACCCAACAGAAGTATCTGAATTGAGGAACTTGGGAAAAGCAGAAATGAGAAGTGCTAAAGGAGAGGAGTTTTCTTCAGAAATACAAGCAATACATGAACAGGTAAAGAAGTAGCTACAAGATAGCAGCATCAAGTACAAGAATAGAGAAGATTTGAGCAAAAGAGATGTTAATTTTGAAGTTGGTGATTTGGTTTTGGCACACTTAAGAAAAGAAATATTTCTGAAGAGGGAGTATAACAAGTTAAAATTCAAAAAGATAGGACCATGCAGGATATTGAGAAATTTTTCTGCAAATTCTTATGAAATTGAATTACCATCTGATATTGGAATATCACCAATATTCAATGTTGCTAATTTGTATAGATATGAATATGGTGGCACAGATGATAGACCGGAAGACATAGAATAGATTGACTAGGTAAAACAGTTACCCACAGCAAAGACATTACAGAAAAAGAGGATCTTAGACAGAAAAGTGTTTAAGAAGACCGGAGGACAGGAGTATTTTCAATATTTTATCAAGTGGAGGGATCAACCAATTGAATATGCTACCTGGATGACAGAAACCATGCTACAGAAATTGGGGAGTTCTGTGGAGGAGCTCATGGACAGGAGCCCATGAAGATTTTTTTCCTCAGGAGTCTAATGCAGGAGCATGAGGCTTAGAGACAAAAGGCTTTATTAATTATTCCAAAAATCCAAAAAAAATTACAAGCAAAGGTGTTGGTACCTTTAACTATCAATTTACAGCTGTACTAGATAAGGTTGAACTACTATCTGGGAAGATTGAATTGTTTTAGATTAGATTCAGTATATTTAGTCTTCAGTTGATAGATTTAGGGAAGATATTGTGTAATTAGGATTTTACCTAAGTAAGGAGAATTTTATCCTCAAGAGGAAGTCGATTGTTATGTAAAACCTATAAAATGTAACCTCTGAGAAGGAGGAATTCAGAATTTGGGTAGTAAAAGAATTGATTGAGAGGGTTTGCCTCTGTTTTAATAAAATTGCAGTATTTTTTTATCTGTTGTATACTTGGAAAATTCCCGGAGGGTTTCACCCTTCAAAAATTCATTGGATTAATGTTTTTTGTATAGAATTTGAATGTATATTAGTTTCTGTGTAAAGGATTCAGAGGAATTGAAGAAGCTCTGTTCCTTTGGCTTGGGATTGAATAGTCAGAAAATGGCCTATGTTTATTGAGTTATGCAGCGAAGAAGGAAGGCTCCGAGAGAAGTTGAATTTTAAACCATAAAATAGAAAAAATTCGTGTTTAAACGCGTTAGAAACGAAAATGTGAAGAAAAGAGGTTTTAGAGAAAACCGGTCACTATTGTCACACCGCTTTTGGGTTGTTAGCGATTTTATTCTAATTGAACGTGATCGTATTGGATCACGACATGTCACGAGCGTGAAACCACCAATTTCACATTACTTTTTACTGATAAAGTCTGGAGGCTATTTGAATGAGATAGCCATCCGATTGTGATCGTTGGAGATTCAACGGTGGTTTTGTCAATAATCGCGTGGGGTTTAAAAAAGGTATGGACCCGAAAGTTTATGCAATAGAGTTTTATTAAAATGTTTGAAGTCTGGAACCATTGCTGAAGGGTTTAAACATTATTTTAAAAGTAAATTATCACATTTCCAAGTTTTTTAATGTTGTTTCGAAGGTTTTAATATTGGTTCAAAAAGGAGCTTTATTAAGTGATTGAGACCTAAAACATTTTTGAAGGTCATTAAACATTGTTTAATATGCATTATAATATTTCTGAAGGGTTAAATATTCTGAAGGTTTAAAACATTGGTTACAAAGTTCATTATTATGTTTCCAAAGGATAAAAGGATTTTTTTCTTCCAGAAGTCTTTTAATTAGTTTTATCAACCCATCTAATAAATTGTGATTTTTGAGAGTGGAATAGGAGATCAGGAACCAATTCCTCCTGAGTTAGAAAACATTGTAACTAGGTTTGAGCAGCTCTCCTTAATGCTTTCACCCACACTACCATCATATCTTCAAATCCAGTTTCAAGTGTAGGCTCCACATTATGGCAAGTATCAGTTATTGTTGGGACATATACATCATCTGTAAAATCTACATGGGAAGATGGAATTGTAGATAAATTACTTCCTTTGGAAGGTATCTCATTAATTCCTATGACTCCAGAAGGTGTGTCCCTCATAAGTTCATTTAAATTCTTTGTCCACATATACTTTTCTCTTTTTCTTGTTTGCATATTAAATCAATAGACCTAATTCAATATTACACATTTCCCATGTTAAAACGAGTTTTATATACTTCACTGCATTAATCCAATAATGAAACAAGTGAAATATATATATATATATATTGCCCTTGTTTCATTGTTGGATTATATGAAGTGGAATAATGAGTATATTATAAAATGAAAAATATGCAAATGAATTAAAATACATACAAGAAACAACAAAAAATAGTAACTCATAATCAAATGAAACATTTTGAAAATGTTTTAATCATAAAATATCATTTTGGAGGGTAACAAAATCTTAACAAATCCTCTAATATCTAACTTTCCCTTGTAAAAAATAAGTTTTCAATTCTATAAGATAGAAATTCATTAATTATTAAGTTTTCTAAAAAATAATGAGAAAAAAAAATCTAAATGTACATAATGATAATACATATAACATTGTTATCATGTTATAGTTCTCTGATATGTTTAACATTGAAATACTATTAATTTTTAGATTATTATAGGTTTGATTCTTCTAAACAAATCCATATAATATATTTAAATGAAAATACAACTCTAATATAGAACTACTAGACATTTACATTTTCTTGAGTAGAACTATTCATAGAATTTGTCATTAATCATCAAAATAATTTGAATAGCCATTGTACATTTCAAGCATGTCTTCTTGCCCACTAAATTCATCATTTGAGCTACCATTAGATGACACTTCTGCTGAGATAGGTTGTTCTTCATGTGAAGGTTGGAAGACTGTTATTGATCTAGGATTATACTCAATGAAAAATGACTTTGATCATTCTGTAGGATGACAACATAAAAAATATTTTCTCACATTGGTCAAGAAAAACATATGGTTTATTTTTTTGCTCAAACCTGGTATGATTTATGATGCAAAAACCATTCTCATGCATATATGTTGTTGGATGATTTCCAACTACATTATTTCTAAACCACTTAGCTTCAAATAATACCACCTTGAAATATCTGAAGTTCAGCTCAAAGATATCTTTGATTAATCCATAGTATCTCAAGGTGTCGGTTTTTATGTTTCCATAATGAACATGGGACTGAAAATCTACTGTAAAATATGCAACAATTCCATAGTCAAATGTTTGTCAATTTCATCTAGCTTCTGAACACAGTAATGACGACCCTTGCACCACAACCCCTTATAATGAGTCACCTTATTCTCTTCTAGTCCTTTTATAATGTCCAATACATGTGTTGTAACTCTTTCATCATTATTTCTACATGCCCTTGCTAGTCTATCTCTCAAATATTTTAAACTCATAGCTAGAGGCCAATCCTTTTCAAAGTTTCTCATTATTGTTGAATGTGAAGTTGAATTATGACCACCTCGAGATACATATGACAAACAACACCTTTTCTGTGCATCATGATGTCTTTGATATTCCTCCCTCCATATTTTTGTGTGTTCACTGTTTCTTGCAACATATAATAATACATCCTCCATTTCAACAACATCTACAATCATAAACATAAAACACATTATACCATGATAGTCACAAATCAAATTCGTGAACCATATGTAGATACAAGTTTAATCACCTTTAATTTCCCTAGTTTTTGCTCGTCCTGTGAATACATGTCCTTCAACTTTTTCACTTTTTTTGAGTCCCATAGTTGCGGCCCTTCAATATTTAATTCTTTGCACAATTCAGTGAGATAAACTATGGATTTGAACAACATATACCCTTGAAGCAAGGAACCTGTAGGATGAGCCTTTTGCTTTACAAATTTTTTCAAAACCTTTAAATAGTTCTCAATAGGAAACATTGTGCTCGTTTGAAGTAGTCCACACAACTCTATTTCATGTAAGAGGTGCACAATGTAGTGTTCATGTGCATTGAAGAAACTTGTTGGGAAGTATTTTTGCATGTCACACATCAAAATGGGGAGTTATTTCTTCCACATCTTTAAGTCTTTGTTTTGTATCTCTGTTGAAGTGACCCACCTAGAATAGAATTAATTAAGTTAAGCCCATGATTTGTGTAAAGAAAAAAAAATATTATAGATGAAAAATTTTCTAGTATATCACATTGTACTTGAAGAGACATTTTTCCATATACAGGCCATGCATCATACCTAAAAAATCTACTTAGCTTGTAGATTGTCCTCCTAATTTTGTCATCGAGATTTTTTGGAAGGATGGTAGGTAATAGATACTACAATTAGAATGTAAAAATTAATCAATTACTCATGCTATATAATTATTTTTTAAATAAATAATTTTAAAATCACATAATAGATAATATAGTTAATGTCGATCAATGTGCACATACCCTAAGGAAATTATGCCAATCATGGGTCTTCATTCCAACAAGTACATTTCCTTTTGAGAATGAATTCTTAAAATTTACTCCAAAACCTGTTGGGAATCTTACTGATTTTATGGATTTAAACATCTGCTCTTTCCCCTCCTTTGTGAAAAACTATGGATCAACTACAAAGTTACCATCATCATTTGGCCAAATATGAGGCATCCTTCCTACTTCTTTGAGGTCCATCCTCACTTGTAGCTTAGTTAGTTTCCTCCCATGTATTGAACTCTTCTCAAATAGCATATTATATAAAAAAATAGATACATTATTCCCTATGTGCATTGTATCAAACAAGTAAACAATAGGTAGGTCTTCATAATATGCCAATTCTGAAAATATTGTCTTTCGAGTCATTCCTAAAGGAAGGGATCCTACCAAAAAAAAAAGCATAATAAATTTAACAAATCAATGTCTTAGGAATGTAATCATATATCATTTAAAATGCGAGAATGAAAATTACCATTTGTTCTTCTATATGCATGCATCCATCTCCCGGGATTCATCTTTGAAGTTTCTCTAAGAAGGCACTCCTTTCCACCAAAATCATCCTTATCTTGTATGCGATATGGATGATCAGGCTTTAGAAACATTATATATTCTACGATATGGATGATCAAGCTTTAGAAACATTATATATTCATCATATACAATATTTCCCAAATGAATCAATCTTCTTGATGAGGTGCAAGGCCCACATGTTGGGCATTCATAAGATCCCTTAGTCTGAAGGCCTTCCATTTTTATATGCAAGATGAAGTAATAATTTAGGACTTTAATATGAAATAAATGAAATCAATAAATACAATATGAGATTATTAACACCAACTATAGCTCACCACAGCACATTCATAGCCTTGGAGCATCACGAATTGTGAAAAGAAGCATTGCATGAAATTGAAAGATTCTTGAAGAAATAGGACGAGACACATATTTCATATTCATTCCTTACTAAAGCATTAATAACTCATTTATTAAAGGCTCCATGTATGTGTCCATATGTTTCGGTTGATTTGGACCTGTAAAGACATCAACTTCAATTTTTCATTTGCACCATGATATTTGTTACTATTACCATGTAGACTCAATATTAGAAATTTCCATAAAGTATAACCTGGTATGATAAGTGTCAACATAGCATGTTCATTTCTGGTTGATAACCGTGGGGGTAGGTTGTTATTGATAGCAATTACTGGACATGTAGACCATTGTGTTGATTGATTTCTAGAAGGATTCACACCATCTAATGCTAATGACATTCTTGCATTTCATGGCTCATCTTTGAAAATTGGCCAATTATCCTCGATCTTATGCCACACCACTCCATCAGCCAGCATCCTCATAACACCATCTGTGCTCCTTCGCCTCACATGATAATCCATGAGTTATGAAGTTTCCTTACATCCAAATAACCTCTCAAATTGTGGGGCTAAAGGTATGTGACGTAGTACCTTTCTTCCTACCTTTTTTGATGATGTACTTATATGGTACCTTTTCTCACCACATTCTAGAAATTCATCTAAGGATTCCTTAAAATCTCCATAATATAGGATGCAACCACTGGGACATGCATCATACGTCTTGGAAGCATCCACACCTAAATCTTTTGTCAATGACATGATCTCATTTTTTCATTTAGGAAATTTCTTATTAATTGGAAGGAGTAGACCTGATAACAACCTGTGATAGTACCATCAACAATGATAAGATATATTTTAGAGTGGAATTATATTTTTGGAAACATCTATTAAAAGAACTTGAAATTTCCATTTTATATAAAAACACTTACTGTAGAAGATCAGTGAAACTATTGTTTGTCCATCCGTGGACAAATTTTAAGTTAATAAGGGGTAACACAGCTTTCAATATGGAGCATTGTGCACCAGGGTATAGTGGTGTCCTTACCATATGTATAATATCATTATCATGAGGTTATACATCGGCGTTTATATTAATTGAATATAGAATTTCTCTTGCATTGGATTCAATAGTTATTTGTTCTTCTACATGTGCATGGTCGTCATTAGAACCATCCATGTGATCGTTATGTATATTGTCATTATTGGGCCTATGATTAACATTATCTTCACCAATGATGTTGGGTAAACCATTACCACTTCCAATTGTTAAATCATTATTTTGAATTCTTGTGGAAATTTCCATATTCATTTCTTTGTCATTCTCCAAAAAACCTTGCATGGGACCATTTAATGATAAATGGTCCCTCTCAACATGTCATTTTTGGCGTCTTCTACCATAGCAACGATTGCATGAGTAGTAGACATCTATTTTCCACCATTCATATGTGCCATATTCAGGGTTGTTCATGTTTTACACTGAAACCTAAAAAAATTCAACAAAGAATCTTACTCATATTAATCTCATAATATATAAATATGTGGTCTCAAAGGTTTTCAATTAAATAAAATAATGTAATAAATAACTAAAACTAAAATTTCTTAGAGAAAAATAGACTGCATAGAATATTAAACTATTTCCTCTCTCCTAAGATACATTTAAGAGTTAAAATAAATCCATCAAGAGTTATGAGATAATCCATCAGTATAAAAGAATTGATTTAAATTCATCAATACACATTAATTCAATTCAAATATGATACACCCATGATTTCTACTCAGCATATTTAAAACCAATAGGATAAATCCATTATTGTTTCTTCTCCTCTAATGACTAAACAATAATGCCTCTTGAACCTATCTCAGTTGCTCTTAATGATTTCATGAAATCATGGAGGTTTTTGTTGGTATAAAAACAAGCTAAAATACCACCTGTGGCAGCGCCCTCTTCAAGCATGGATGAACATAAGATAAATGTCAGAAGAGCATTCAAAGAGAGTGCCCAAATCTGATCTATAACAATAACCAAAGTTTCACCCTAGATCATCATCTACACCACTGAAACAGCCCATCAAAAGATTTGCAAAGGCATCCAATAAAGTGCACCATCTGTGACTAACGTTTTATACATAAAATCATGATGATGTTAAGGTAGGTACCCAAATGTTCATAATCCTTCTAATGAACACAACAATGAGTTCAGAGTTCATGATTACATGCATCTTGACAGCTTAATGCCCACCTCAGATAGCAGTCATAGGCACAAAGAATTGAGCAGGACAACCTAGTCTGAGTGCAAGGCTCAGTGGAAGCTTGCAGCTCCCACTATAGCTGCTACTATCTTGTAGTACATGTTTACTGTTGTGGCAGAATTGATGGCAGGCCACTTGGGGCAGTTTGAGTTGGATGCATTGGCTGCTAGTCTTGATGACCGAGGTAGGGGTGTTAACCATTGTAAAATGGCTGATGATGTCATCTGGGGGCTAACTAGGGCTGAGGGGGCCTGGTTGTTGATACTTTGTAGAAGGATTCAGTATTTTTCTTTAGCATATCGCATGATTGGATTGAATCCATTGATATACATAATGTTTGTATAATTTCTACAAGAAACCCATGAGGAACACTTTACAATTTGAAAATGAAAATTTGGATGCCTAGGTGTGCATTTTAGTAAAACTATTGAAAATTTTTCAAAACAATGAAATCACTTAAATTGTGAATTCACTATGTGCAACAGAAGAATAATTTGGAAAATATAAGATGGGTTTTATAAAAAAATTTGCTAATTAAAAGCATGTATAGATGAATTTCATGTTGATGTTTCAACATGGTTTAGTGTAAGGAGTATAAATGAGGAGCATTTTTGTGTGCTTTCCTGTTGGGAAAAGATAAGTTTAGCTAGCTTTGAAGGCCCAATATCCATTGTATGAACCTAATTGACAGTAAAACTAAAGAGTATGTAGAGGCCCGATTCACTTGGACTATGAAATACATGGATGTTTCCCTTGACCATGGATACACTTATAGAAAAATTTCTTATATTAACTGGTTATGGTTGAATTCTACTTTTAATGATAATATAAACCAAAATTCATACAGAATATAAAATAACAGTGGCCACAATATTTTGTATACATATTTTTTTCATTACTCATTGAACTCATGAAAGCACACCACAAATACAAATAAAAAGCATTCCATCGAAAGAAAAATATGAATATATGTCTATGATAACATGAATTCCACCAAATCAATGATTGATGAGTAATTACTTTCCCAATCGTATGAATCAACAAAGGATTCCACCCATAATGTAGACCATTATGCCATCAAGGAGAAGGAAGTTCCTATAGAGTTATAATCTCATTGATCCCGACCAATTACTCTCATGACATAGACAATCTACTAACCACTGAGTTTTTGATCAACCATGACACTCTCTTCCACAACCCTACAAAATGTAAGGAAGATTTTCCATTTCTATGCTCAACAATATCTCATGGAAATTTTTCCTTTCCAATGCTCTTTAGTGCTAGTAGAAAGAGTCCATATTGGGTGTTTCCTTATGGAAATAATCTACAGGATAAACACTTGGCCCAAAGTAGTCAATGAGAAATATCAACAATGTTGTAGGTTGGATGGTGTTTTCTTTAGCTATTGTGGATGTTTCAACCATGGTTTTTCCCTCAAAACCATCCCATTTCCTACTCTTAGCAACAAGTCCCCAACTTCCATAGGATTATAACAACCAAAATTTCATGGGATTCTCTTTCTTCTGGAAAACATAACAACCATGTCTTCACAAGTTCCTTCATAAACAAGAAGATGGAAAATGGTCATAAAAATGGGAGAGAATTTCTGATTGAAAAATTAAAGAATCCATGAAAGGCAAGAAGAGATCTTTGATTTTCATGAGGCTTGTGTTATTCCCCATGTTATGGAAACTTGTACTTGGACACACAAAAATAAAATATTGATATGAAGGAATTCAAGAACTGTTCAATTGTATTACCTCACTAAAAATTTCCAATCCTCTTAGTCTTCTGACTTCCTTCCACAAACCTTGGTCATAGGGAAACTAATGAAAAGTTCAATTGTTCTTTCTCCAACTAATTTACATAGCATGCAAATACTTGGTTCTTGTTTTTTCCTCCGTTGAAACATGTCCAATGTTATAAATTGTTCATGATGGTTTACCAAAGAAGGATTCTATATTTATTTGGAGCCTTTAACTTCCATGGATGTTTCCACCACCAACAAGGCTAATTCTATTCTTGGATCAAGCTAATGAGTTAAGTTCTTCAATCTAATGTGAACCTTTTCAATATGGTCTAGTCAAGCAATACAATACTTTATCTATTCACTTGTCAATCCCAAGAAGACCACTATTCTTCATCCTTTGTGCTAAACATAAGTTGAATCTTCTTCTAGTACTTAATTTAATAGGGGAAAACCTTTATTATGAAGACTTTCAATCGTGTCATTGGATAACATGTACTTGTCTTCACACCCTTATATAATATCTAATCCCAACTTTATATTTTCTTTAAAACCAACCTTTGAGGCTAGGAAATCTCTAATAATTGAAAAAGAGCACATTGAAGCTTTCCATTGATTGAAAACATTTTTAATCCACTTCTTTTAATCATGGATCTAATCTAAAGAAGTTATTTGGTTGATATATTTGTGTTCCAAAATTCCCACCATAGCCCATGTGTAGTCAAAATCCCATCCAAATATTCTTCATTACTAGGGGTAAAACAAACACATATGCATTATTAAGCCCCCAAACCCCTATATCTAGGCATTGTAATTTTTTCCCTTTTAACCAAATAGATGTGATCATTTCGACACTTCCCAAACCATTAAAAAATGTAAACATAGCTTCCTTACAACCCTTATGACACCCTTGACAATCAAGGCTAAGATATGCCAACAGAGAAGGATAACTTCTAGGATCAAACCACTACATATGGAGAGCCATTTATTACTTTGGTGATTAACATGGACTTCAATTCTTCCTAGAAAAAAATTCTAGTCCCATTTCTTGTAACCATTATGGCTTAACAAAAAATCCAAATTTTAAAAACCCTCATTTAGATTTAAAACATTTAAAGGAATGAATTAATCTCCACTCATCACTAGCTTCTAATCCATTAAAAATAAAGGAATATTTATAGATATTGATCTTAAGTCCTTACAAATTTAAGATTTCCCTTAGCATATTGAATTATCTAGTATTTCCATTAATGAATAAAAGAACATCATCAATAAACAAAAGATGGGTTAGTGAGAATGACAATGCCAATCATTTCCCTTGAAATGATGCCAATCCTTTTACCTCCCTAATTTCTCTACTAAGAATCTTGACTACAAGTATAATTAGCAATGAAGACAAATAATAACATTGACGAGATGCATGGGAATGATTAAAAAAAATTTTGGCAGTAATCACCATTAATCAAAAGATAAAATTAAACCAAAGAAGCACACCCCTTAATCTAATGCACTACATGGTTTTTGAATCCTACGTGAAGTAGTAGAAGTTTTAGATACAACCAACTTGTCTAATCATGGAATTTTGAAAAGTCAAATTTGAAGATAGTAATAGCCTCATTCTATGTTTTGATGGAGTGGATGCTTTCTTCCATTGGTATTATCGACTCATTAATTTTTTTATCTATTGAAACCCCCATTTAGTTGAGAGAAATAAATCCTAAAAAAATATGTTAGCCCTAACTACTAACACCTTTGATACAATTTTGTGCAAGTATTTAAGTAAGGAAATAGGTTGGAAATCCTCAAACAATTCTTGCTCATATTTCTTCAATATTAAAACTAGAAAATTAGGATTGAGTAAACTAGAGACTTTCTCTAATTTTCTCTATTTTTTTATTGCATCTATCACCCTTAGTATATCATCCTATGGTAATTCAATAAACTTGCAAAGATTCCAACACTCCCCCCTTCAAGCCTAAACTTTTGTCTTTTTAAAATCAAGCCAAAACCATCTGCAACTCATCCTTAGATACCTCCTCCAACAACTTTTGATTCTTTTATCCACTTGCAAAGTTGAGAAAGAATGATGAGATGTTTAATATTTCAAATATGTTCATTTGGCAAGCTCCTTGATTTTTTTTGGAAATTAGTTGTGCCTATTTCAATGATTCCAAAGAAGGTGTTGACCATGTGACCTTTCAAAATTCTCATTTCCCATGTATAAATGAAAAATGGTAAAATGCAAAATGTATAATGTAAAATATAATGCAAAATGTAAAACATAAAATCCCTAGCCATATCTAAATTTAAATAATATTAAAATATTATTTTTAACCATGCATATTCACCTCCACTTTACCATGGATATTATTAACTTGTAAATAGGCTTTTTAAAAATATAATGGGCCAATACCATGGTTTATCAATAAAAATATAACAACATTTTTAACTATGGATATTCATCCTCACTTTACCGTGGATATTATTAACTTGTAAATAGTCTTTGTTACAATACCATGTCTTGTCAATCCAAAAGAAAAAAAATGTTATAATTACTTTTGAGATAGATTTACCATCTATCCTCACCACTAAACGATTTTTTAGATATTCTAGAGAGAGAGAGGAAGGAATACAAAGAGAACTTGAGATAGAGTGAGGGAGAGAGGAGACTGAGAGGGAAGAGAGAGATGTTAATTTTAATGTAAAGTATATAATTTATTTGAGCGAGCAATTCAAGTCTCTCAAGTGAAGTGACATGATTACCACTAGCCAAGGTTGTTCTTCCCTCTTTCTAACTTGTGATTAGCCCCTAAAGATCTTTATGTAATCTAGACTTTGAATATGGCCTTTGTCCCCTACTTTAATTTATATGGCATATATTAGATCCTCCACTAAGTAAACATCTAGACTTCAAAGAAAGATGGACCACTAGTAATTTACACAAAGAGCCCCCTAAGGCCTAGATGACAACAATTCAAAAGGTAAACCTAACATCTTACACAAATTACGCATTTTCTACCTAAGGTCTTAAATCAAATTGGGCATTTCCTTGTCACCTTGGATAACTAGGTGAACTTCCAAAATTAGAAACCCATTAGAATTATTTGACCTGAGGAAAATGAATCTTTGACACGTCAACCAAGATCTGTAAAATTGACTTGTAAACCAAAATAAGACTCCAACATACCTAAATTCAATGATTTAATCCCTATTTAAAACGTTCCTAATCAATATCTTTCCTATTCAAATTTAATATCCTGAGGTCAAGTATTCTTTACCTTGGAGCTTCACCTTTTCAGTATTTTCCTCCCTCTTTCTAACTTATGATTAGCCTAAAATATTTTTTATTCTCTCTACAACAAAAAGCCTCAGAGCTCGGTTCTGATCTACAAACCTAGAACCAAGAGGATTAGTTTCATATCTAACAAGCTATAAAGATGGGTTTATATGCTGTTCAAGTGGGATAACATTCCCTCTTTGTTATTCTGATGAAAATAAAGAAAGATCTGAAAATTAATCCTTTTGAGTACAATCCCCTGCCAAGACATGAATCAAAACCTAAAATGACCTCACAAGACATGAATGAGAACCTCAAATGACCAGAAGTGAAGGGGAAATTCACAAGCCTGATCCTAATGGTATCAGTGGTAATAGTAAAGGTGGATCTAATCAGTATATTAACTCATGCTGTAGAAAGTTCTACAGAATCTTTGCAACATAAATATGTTTCATCAATCTCTCTAACCTCAATGTCTACTCTATGCTTCTCTGTTCTCCATAGCCTCTCTCACCAGTTTATACTCTGCAGCTATTCTACCACCATATTTTTCTTTTCTCAGACAGCTAATCGTATCTCCAAGGGCTGGACTCTATATGCCTCAGTTTCGGCCATTTACAGAATCTGATTTCCCCTCCTTGGGATGTTATTCAATCTCCAACTATTCCAATGTTCATCCTCTTCCACTTATCATTTGTGTTGGCTATCATTGGTCCTATTAAATCCCCCCCCCCCCCCCCCCAAACCATAAGGCATTGTTGATTTCAGAGTTCTTTAGCCAAAGAATGAGCCAAGAGAATCTACAAATGGAGGATTGCAACATTTCTAAAGCTTTGGACCAGAGTGTACTTGCAGGCAAGCATGACGGTAAAACTCTTTCTTCAGAGTCTAGTGTGAATTTTCCAGATTATACCACCTTGTTGGCCAATGAGTTGGAAGATGAGAATAGTGTAACCCAAAAAATTAAGATCTTATTACTTAAGCATCAAGTGGAAATAGAGGAGTTGAGACAAAAGCACGAATGGGTACTGCAGAAATTTATAAATCAACTGCCACAGAAGGGTTTTACTGTGAAGTTTTTAAAGAAATATTTTCCTTCATCTTCCAATGATACCTGCTATAGGGTCTCTGTTAATACTAGTGCGAGAAAAATTAAACCATTTCATGGTGCATACTTTGTGAGTAGCCAAGTGGAGATTGATGAAACATCAAACCAAAAAATATTAGTTGAATAATTTGGCAATCTTAATTCATTTTCCAAGAAGGAATCAATGCAGGAAGCTCCAATCTTTCTTCATGTCCTATATGTGGTCTTTTGTTGATTCCTTTGGTGGTTGGCTTGTGCCATGTTAATGATCCTCTAGTCATTGACATGTGGTTGAATTGACTAAGTCACGGAGTTCATGGTTGTGTTCATGGTTGATGGCCATGAAGTTCGGAAAAAAAATCATCAATGCCAAATGATGTGATAAAATTTGGGACAAAGTCGAGCTATATGTTTCAGGAAATATAATTCTACATACTAATTTAAATTAATTTGACCACTAAATTTTGAACTCAAATAAATTTAATCATTATATTTAAATGAATTTATTCAACTGACCTTACTTCACTTTGGTTTTTGTCTCTTTATTTTGGTTTTTTCATTTAAACTTCACTCCTATCATATTCTTATTGTTATCTTTCTTCATGTCCTATAAGTCTAGGCTCAGTGCAGATTGGAGAACTAGATCTCAATTGTATGTGGTTACCTCTATGTATCTGAAAATTATCAGGCATAACTTAATCTTGAATACAGTCTCAAGATGCAGAGGATTAACTCTAAAGTTAAAAAATCTTCTGTAAAACTATCGTAGGGACATTCTACTTGTAGTGAACAATCTGGACTACTGTAATTATCAATATCTTGGAATGTTCCTCATTTGAAGGCGGTACACTTGGTTCACAAATTTATGATCGATATATAGAGATGTAGCATTTAAATTTCACATTGACCTGAACAACAACATTTCTGGTGGCATTTTTTTATAAAATGAAGCCAATAACACTTATTCTTGTACTAAAATGGGTTGGATTAAAGTACAATTTGGTCACAGAGTGGACGTTAGGTCTTCAAATATGTACTTTTTTCTAAGGACAAGATGTAATTTAAGAGAATATGCTCCCTAAAATTAGTGGAACTAGCTGAGACTTATAGGAATATGAAGGTGAGAATGGGCAGGATTGAATTACTATCTGGTCACTAAGTCGAAGGTAGGTTTTCTGCCTTGTTCTAGGTTTTAGATACATACTCTTTTCTGAGCACAATATGAAAGTTAAGAGAATATGCTAATTAAAATTAGTGGAATCATATGAGATGTCTAGGAATATGTAGGTGGGGATGGGATGGATTGAATTATACTATGGTCATTAATTGGAAGCTAGTTGCCTCCCCATGCTTCCAGGTTATAAATATCTAGTCTATTATGAGCACAAGATGAAAAAGGGTATTTCAAAATTCCTTCTCTACATACATACATAGATAAGGGAGGATTCTCATTCAGATTAATGCAATCCATGACAATATATAGAGATTTGGTTTTCTCATACCATTTTGGTTACATTTACATGCAACATCCAGATGTTGAATAACATCCTTTTGCAAAAATGGATTTAAAAATGTCCCTCCAATAGAGTCATAAATAGATACAAGGTACAACATATATATTATGGTAGCCAATGAGAGTAAGTAGCCTATAAAATGCTATTTGAATAATTTTTTTAGTTGTAGTCAGCAACACTGCAATAATGTTGTGGCTCTTTCACACTTCAATTAATCAATTCAAGGTTTCTCTTTTTTCAAGTTATCTCAGTGGACTACCGATTTACATTTTTTTTAGCATTATGATGTTGATATTTGGTGGCTTGGAATTTTTTCTTTTTTCTCAATGATTATCAACCATAGCCCTTTGGCCAAATTTATATATGATGGCTTTTTGCCCTGTTTTGGTTCTATCATTTTTCTATCTTTCCGAAGATGGTTATTATGGCATATACTTATTTGTTTGAAATGCATGATTGGGTTTTATTTATTGCAAAATTCTTAAAAACTTGCGATTACATACTGATTATATTTTTCCCTGCTCCTTAGAGAATGGCCAAAACTCAATATGTAAGCTAACTGCATTGAGTGGGTGTACCTCAAAAGTAAAGGAAAAGCACATACAAATATAACTTTAATCTATTGTATCTTGGGGAATCTAATGCTATTAGAATGCATGGTGGTCACAATTGCTATGATGCTTTCTATTGCCAACAAATAAACAAGCGACCCAATCCTATACATGTGATTAATCCTAAATATATCGTATTTAAAATAAAGAAGTGATCCAGCTAATTGACAGCACAAATTCCACTTGCCATGATGCTTCTGAGTACAACCATCCAGTACTTTTTAATGACATGCTATGTTTGTGTTTATGATTACAGTGTGCCTCTTTACTTATCTCTTAGTTGATGAACAAGCAGAGTAGTGTTTTTTCATTTGTAACTAAAAGAATTGAACATGACATTTAGCATGACCATTTTTTATAGTATAGATGATTCAAATTTAAATTGAATTCATATGCAAGATCATAAAGTGCCACTTTGTGAGGGACATTAAGGAAATTCTAGGATCTATAGTGAGTCCAACATAGAAGCTTCCAGCCATAGAAATGGTGTCTAACACAAACTTCTGAGTACATTTTCAGAGCAAGCAACATTGCACTTGTTTTGGACCAGAATGTACGTGCAGGCAAGCATGATGGTAAAATTGTTTCTTCAGAGTCTGGTGTGACTTTGCTAGATTATACCACCTTTTTGGCCATTGAGTTGGAATATGAGAATAGTGTAACCCAAAAAATCAAACTCTTATTACTTAAGCATCAAAAGGAAATAGAGGAGTTGAGACAAAAGCATGAACGGGTACTACAGGAATTTATAAATCAACTGCCACAGAAGCGTTTTACAGAGAGGCACATTCCATGGGGGTGGAGGTGTGTAGAGATGAATTTTATAGCCCGGTTGTTGAACTTGTGGAGGTGTGTGCGAGACTGGATTGGGCACATTGGATATGAATGACAAAAATGAGCACCCATTTTGTGTTGGGTTTTACACTATTGGATTTAAAGCTATTTTTATTCAAAAATGTAAACCCAACATATTTAGCACCATAGCCTGGTGCTTATTAATTACCAGATATGGATATCCATTTAATCCCTGGTCTAATATGCACTTTTAGGTGGCCAATATTTTCCAAGTTGGCGTATCTCTAGTTCCACCTTGAGTTTGTTGGCAATGTTGGAAGCCTTGCCTTCTTCAAATTTGAAGTCATTATGGAAAAGAAAGTTTTGAACGTACAAGTGGTTTAAATGAAAAATTATGATTAAACTTTAATGGAGTTATGATTATAGCAAAATACTTGATACATATCACTAAACACTAGCCATCTTGATGCATAAGCTATTAGGAGAGAATGAGAGCTCTATTATGTTGTATGTCACAACCTCCTTTAGAGTTAACATCTGTTATAAATGTTCAACATCAGAACCTTCCTACAGTTTGACAACCTTGTTATGAAATGATTTATATAGTTGTGTTTCAGATCTATAGATTAGATTTTGTTTCACCATGATATGCCATGTTATAACTATTATTTTTCCATATTTTTTTTGACAGAATTGCTCTTTGATTTATCAATTATTTTCATTAACAGTATTTTATCTGGTGCTTATAGTGGTTATATTATTTATCAAAAGGTTTCCCCGTTTTTCAGTGACAATTTTTTGTTGGTGTCAGTTACAACAAATTCTAGCATCTACAAAGTGTAAAGTCCCAAGCATATTATTGTGTAATGTAGCAAGGCTACCCACTATCACCTCAGTAGCTCTTCCTCTTAAATTTGGCTGGCTCTTCTTTAAGATAAGGGGGTATCCCTAAGTAGGATGTCTAAGGCAATTGAGTCAATGCTAATGAGGATGTGTGCTCCATATAGGTGTTGTACCATGTAAACAAAAAATGTTCATTGTAGCTAAAGTCACCAATGATACCAACATGACAACAAAATATAAGCTCTACCTAGGCTTGAACCCAGGTTGCACCACTGTTAAGGATCTAATACATCATCCAACCTTATAAAAAGAATTACTTTCTCAAGCAAGATCTCAGCCCAAGAACTATTAGATGAGGAAACTTATTCTAGTGTTAAATGTCAAGAATATTCTCATGAAATTACTGCTCTTTTGCCACTAACTTAACCTCCAACATCATTGCACAAGAAATTAATGTCTAATGTGCTAATAGTTTCTATTCTTACAAAGATGAATGGACCTCCTTCCCTAGACACAGTGATCTCAAAAGATAAACTTTAATGGAGTTATGAATATAGCACAAGACTTGATACAAATCACTAAATAGTAGCCATCTTGATGTGTAAGCTATTAGGAGAGAATGAGAGCTCTATTCTGCTGGATGTCACGACCTCCTTTAGAATTAACATCTGTTATATATGTTCAACATTTGAACCTTCCTATAGTTTGACAACCTTGTTATGAAATGATTTATGTAATTGTGTTTTAGATCTATAGATTGGATTTTGTTTGACCATGATATGCCATGTTACAGCTATTATTTTTCCATATTTTTTTTGATAGAGTTTCTCTTTGATTTATCAATTATTTTCATTAAGAGTCTTTTATCAGGTGCTTATAGTGGTCATATTATTTATAAAAATATTTCCCTTTTCTTCAGTGACAATTTTTTTTTGGTGTCTGCTACAACAAATTCTAGCATCCACAATGTGTAAAGTCCCAAGCATATTCTTATGTAACGTAGTAAGGCTACCCACTGTCACCTCAATAAATCTTCCTCTTACACTTTTCTGGCTCTTTTGCAAGATAAAGGGGGTATCCCTAAGTAGGATTTCTAAGGCAATTGAGTGAATGCTAATGAGGGGGTGTGCTCCATCTAAATGTTGTACCATGTAAACAAAAAATGTTCATTGTAGCTAAACTCCCCAATGATACCAACATGACAACAAAATATAAGCTCTACCTAGGTTTGAACCCATGTTGCACCATTATCAAGGGTCTAATACATCATCCAACCTTATAAAGAGAATTACTTTCTCAAGCAAGATCTCAGCCCAAGAATTATCAGATGAGGAAACTTATTCTAGTGTTAAATGTCAAGAATATTCTCATGAAATTACTACTCTTCTGCCACTAACTTAACCTCCAACATCATTGCACAAGAAATTAATGTCCAATGCACTAGCAGTTTCTATTCTTACAAAGATGAATGGACCTCTTGCCCTAGCCACAGTTATCTCAAAAGATAAACTTTAATGGAGTTATGATTATAGCACAAGACTTGATACATATCACTAAACACTAGCCATCTTGATGCGTAAGCTATTAGGAGCGAATGAGAGCTCTATTCTGCTGTATGTCACGGCCTCCTTTAGAGCTAACATCTGTTATAAATGTTCAACATTTGAACCTTCCTACAGTTTGACAACCTTGTTATGAAATGATTTATGTAATTGTGTTTCAGATCTATAGATTAGATTTTGTTTGACCATGATATGCCATGTTACAAATATTATTTTTCCATATTTTTTTGGAGAGAGTTGCTCTTTGATTTATCAATTATGTTCATTAAAAGTATTTTATTTGGTGCTTATAGTGGTCGTATTATTTATCAAAAGGTTTCCCTTTTTTCAGTGACAATTTTTTTTTGGTGTCTACTACAACAAATTCTAGCATCCACAAAGTGTAAAGTCCCAAGCATATTCTTGTGTAACGTAGCTAGGCTATCCACTGTCGCCTCAGTAGCTCTTCCTCTTACATTTGGCTGGCTCTTCTCCAAGATAAAGGGGTTATCCCTAAGTAGGATTTCTAAGGAAATTGAGTGAATGCTAATGAGGGGGTGTGCTCCATCTAAGTGTTGTACCATGTAAACAAAAAATTTTCATTGTGGCTAAACTCCCTAGTGATACCAACATGACAACAAAATATAAGCTCTAACTAGGCTTGAACGCATGTTGCACCACTGTCAAGGGTCTAATACATCATCCAACCTTATAAAGTGAATTACTTTCTGAAGCAAGATCTCAACCCAAGAATTATTAGATGAGGAAACTTATTCTAGTGTTAAATGTGAAGAATATTCTCATGAAATTACTGCTCTTATGCCACGAACATAACCTCCAACATCGTTGCACAAGAAATTAAAGTCCAATGTGCTAGCAGTTTTGATTCTTACAAAGATGAATGGACCTCCTGCCCTAGCCACAGTGATCTCAAAAGATAGTTCAGGAAATCGGAGTGGTTACTTGTCCTAGAAGGAGATTCTCTTTCTTCTCTAGGCCACGGAGAAGGATTTACTTCTATAGCAACTCAGAGACGTCTATCTTGAGGCCTAGTTTAGGCCACATCCATCATAACATACAATACAGTTAAGATCAAATATATTTTGGTGTAATCACTTGGTTAATCGTACATAATACAACCAGTATCTATTAAGGGCATTGTGTTTCTAACATACTTTCTGTCATTTTGGTGACCATGGTTTTGGAGCTACAAAGGCTACAAATATTTCCCCAAGGATTTCCTTTTGCAGCTAAAAAGGCTTTGGAAATACTTTTACGTATGTTTTGATGAAGCATTCAGATGTGCACAAGGAGGGACTATATGTTTATGTTCAAAGCATGTGGCTGGAAATTTGTAGACAGCTCCAAGACAACAATTTTTCACAAGCTGTTGTTCAAGGATCAAAGCAATACAAACCACCAGCTTATGAGTACTTTTAATTCAGCAATTGAATTCTAAGAAGGTTTTTGTAGCCTGAAACAGGTGGATTTGCAATACAAGATAGCTCCCAAAATAGGTGGATCTACTTATGAGCACTTTACTAGCTCCCAAAACATAGAAAAAAACCTTTGTTACATTAAAGGCTTATATAATGTTTGTTACAAAAATGAATTTATGGATGTTGCATTAGTAGTCGCAACAGGTAATGTCTTTAAATTCATAATTCTTGATGTACCTTTTATTATCTAGTAATGAAATATAAGACACATTTTACCGAAGGGTAAAAAGGGGGAAAAGGTGACCATTATAAGAACCAGTCACTAGAGAGGCCTCAAATATTGAGCACTAGAAACAGGAAAGTCAAATTTTAAATATAAACAAAGAGAATGTAATCTAAGCAGCTACAACAAGGAATCGCATCCGTGATTTATCAAATTATCAAGTTATAGAAAAACTTATAAATATTTAAGTGAAACTAAGCATAACCAACTGTGGCATTTCAATGAGTCCTAACTCTTCTCCTTTTTCCTCCATTGTACTTTGAACTTAAGTTTATGCACTAAAAAATCTTGGCATGTGACTTACTAGATCACTGTAGCACCCTTTTTGGTATAACTGTTGCAAGTTTCCCAACTGAATCGTACCAATGTTGGAAATAAAAATACTGGATGTTTATTTTTCTTCTAGCCATGCTTTTGTTTTAGGATCTGTATAGAAAAATAGCTTAGAGAAATAGATTATAGGACTTGAGGGCATAAGAGGCAGAATAAATAATCACTAGTAACAATTGAAATTGATGGTAGGGAAAGAAAATGAAAAGAGAATATACCCCCTAGATATCCTAATCTAAAGTATACCAAAAGGTCTTCACTAGCTCTCGCAATACAATATAAGTAGATTCCATGATAAAATCTGTAATTATATAGAAAAAATTCCAAGCCCCGAGAGCGAAAAATTTGGCACCAAATAACCAGCACATCCAATTTGGGGAAGAACAGCCAGTTTTCCTCTATCCTTGGGCTTTCATACGGTGTCAAGTTTGACTTTGGGGACTTCGAAATGCCCTCAAAACCTCAACCTCTTCTTCTTGAATAGTCGAACAAGGAGTTTTCTTGGGCTTTCTTACGGTGTCAAGTTTGACTTTTGGCTTTCATACGGTGTCAAGTTCAACTTTAGAGACTTCGACATGCCCTCAAAACCTCAACCTTGTCTTCCTGAACAGTCGAACAGTGAGTACATCAACCTTGTCTTCATGTACCTCAACCTCGTCTTCCTAAACAGTCAAAGAGCGAGTACCTCAACATCATCTTTGTCTTCCTGAACAGTCAAATAGGGGCTTTGAATAGGGGCTTTCTTACACTTTGGGCTTTTATTTGTTTTAATGAAATCGAACAGGGGCTTCAAATAGGGGCTTCGAACACTTTGGGCTTTTATTTGTTTTAATGAAATTGAACAGGGGCTTCGAACAGGGGCTTCGAATTTTTTTTAACGAAATCAACCCATGCCATCAAAATTTTACAAAATCCTATGTGTGATGCCATAAAACTTTTGCAAAATCTTGATACAATTTTTTTTTAATAATTAAAATATTAATATTTATCATTTTAATTATTAATTAAATATAAAATTACAATATATTTAAAATTTAATTTTCTATAATACAATTAAAACAAATAAAATATAAATATTGATAATTAATATTTTAATAAATTCAATAAAATATAAATATTTTAATCCAATTGACCTACTTTTCTAGTTATTTGTGGACATTTCTTAAGATTAAATTATCTATATTACAATATCCTAAGAAAAATTAAGCAATGCTAACAGCATTTCCCTAACTCTAGTATGAAAGATCAAACAAATAGCATAACCTTGCACACCTAACAAGCTCTAACCAACAACAATAACTCTGCTATTGATATCATGATCTCCAAATCCCAAGGACAATGAAAGCATATATACTGTCATAGGTTGGAGAGAATCCAAAGTCTCTTGTATAGAGAATTGACTCTTGAGCAGATAAATCTAGGCCTCTCTAATCATACCGATGAGAGAAAGTCACAAGAGAACCTCTTGAGTCCCAAAACAAACAACACAACCTCCCTCAAAAAAGTGATAATTAAACTTGATCTCCTGGAGATGGCATAGCTGTGATCCTGTCAACCCTAGGATGAAATGAATCGTATTAATTGATAACTATTAGGAGAAAAACCCACAATTAGTCAAGCATGATATGAAGACCATGAACCTAATGGCATCGTATGTAACCAAGATGGACAATGGGATTGTTGAAAAGTGTAGTGAGAGAAGGTCTTCTCTGGTGTGTGCCTTAGCCAAAATTACCATGATTTGTCTTCCTTTTCCCATGGACGAATTCATGGATATGGTGAATTCATGCATAGTGTTGGGGGATCAGTTACATGGACCTTCTTCAATTTGACTACAAGTTTGAGAGGAAATTATAAATTTAGAAGAGGATGAGTTGGGAGGTTCAATGCTTGATTGAAGCAAGGAGGAGTTAGAGAACCAGTTAGACTCTGTAAACTATTCAATCAAAACACATGTTCTAAATTTCTAACTTGCCAATTTTAGCATGGATTGAGACAAAAAAGGAGGACAAAGGCAGAAAGTTTCATAGTTGTTTTGTGCATAAAGGACTGTGACAAGACACAACTCACAAGATTGTGATAGAGAGCACAAAATTGTGTGAGAGATCTTTGTTGTGAGTGCGTATATTGGAGGAGCCAATACGCAGCATTGAAGAGAGCTTTTCTCGTGGCAGAATTTCGCTAGGAAATAGGAGTGAAGCCCTAAAGAATAGGGAGTCCTCTACACTAGGAACTAAGAAACCTGTACACAAGGAAATAGCGAATATCTCAGTGCAACAAAGTAGGAGCAAGGGTCTGTGTGTTTGCAAGGTCAGTCCAGCTAGGACAACAAGAGGACAAGATTGTTTTCAGGGTAATAGTTCGAAGAGTAGAGCAGAGCAGTTCCTTGGATAGAAATATGTTGGTCCTAGGGCTAAGGTCAAATCATAGTTTAGAAGGAGCCTCAAATTCACGTGCATGGAAGAAGCAAGTCACAGTAGTGTTGGAAGATAATGGGGTAGTAGAGTATGTCAAGTAGGCAATAGTGCCACCTAAAGATCCCCAACAGTTGGCCCAGTGTACTAAGAATGACACCAAGGAAAGAAGTATCATTCTAGAGGGGGTCAGAGATAATATTATTCCTCATCTCAATGAGAAGAAGACAGTGTATGAGATGTTTAAATTTAAATCAATCTTCAATTTATTTCAGGCTTCCAGTGATGTCACGAAGCTTGCTCTCAAAGAGGAGAAAAGAAGTAAGTAGATGAGCAAAGATGAGCCCATCATCACATATCTTTCAAAGTTCACTCAGGTTAAATATGAGCTAGGTGTTGTGGGCATCCTTCCACATGACCATGAACAATAAGTATTTCAGCTACATGAAAGAGAAGGACATGGAATTTTAGATTGAGCTAGGAGATGGAGGTTCCTTCTAACAAAGTCTGGAGCTGGATGCATTCTCCCATTATATGTCTAGAAGCACCATTATCAATAACCCATACATTCTCATTCTTGAAACTCCCAGACAAAGTGAAAAATAAACTTCCATCCTTTACTTTTAGCTTGGAAATGATCTTCAAATTGAAACCCTTGATGAATGTAGTGAGATTCCAAACAAATTTGAAACCGTTGTTTATAACCCTTGCCATAATGCCAACTAGGATGTGATATTCAGTCTCTTTCTTGCACCTTAACTCTGATATTATGTTGGAAAAATGTTTTAATGTGTTCGGGTCACGTTCGACCCAGCCCAACCCTGATGAACGACTTTCATGGCTTCAAACATTGTTCCACGTGTCCTGAACACGGATGTGCTACACGAACCCGACTCGACCTGAACGCGCCCGCACTGAACATTTTTCTGCACGATTCTTGTGCAAGGACCTTGTGCAGTCACAACTTAGGAAATTTCATACAGACACCCTCAACTGAAATGACTTGACCCAAACGCATTTGGGTGAGCACCCTCAGGCAAAATGACCTGACCCAAATGCATTTGGGCGGGTGCCCTCAACCGAAAATACTCAACCTAAACAAGTTTGGATGGGTGCCCTCAAACAAAATGACACGACGAGCTCGATCGAATGAAGGAACAAGGGAGAAAATGGAAAACGAGTCGCACGAACATGCACAAGGCACCCGTGAGGTCACAACTTAGCAAATTTGATATGGTCGCCCTCAAACGAAATGACCTGACCCGAACATGTTTGGGCAGGTGCCCTCACATGGTGTGCATGAACAAATGAAAGCACAAGGGAGAAACTGGCAAACGGGCTACACAAATGTGCATAGGGCACCCGTGCAGTCATAAATTAGCAAATTTAATATGCGCACCCTCAACCAAAATGACCTGACCCAAATGTGTTTAGGCAGGCGCCCTCAACCAAAATGACCCGACTTGAACATGTTTGGGCAGGTGCCCTTAACCGAAATGACCCGACCCGAACGGGTTTGGGCGAGCGCCCTTAAACAAACCGACATGGTGCACCCGATCGAACAAAGGCACAAGGGAGAAAATGGAAAACGGGCTGCATGAATGTGCACAAGGCACCCGTGCGGTCACAACTTAGTAAATTTGATACGGACGCCCTTAAACAAAAAGACCCAACCTAAACGCGTTTGGGCGAGCACCCTCACAGGATGCGACACAACGGTCACGACCGAACGAAGGCACAAGGGAGAAAACGGCAAATAGGCCACATGAATGGGCAAAAGACACCCATGTAGTCACAACTTAGCAAATTTGATACGACCACCCTCAAAAGAAACAAACTGACCTGACCTGAACGCGTTTGGGTGGGCGCCCTCACACGTCTTGCCCGACCAAACGAAGGCACAAGGGAGCAACTAGGAAATGAGTTGCACGAACATGCAAAAGGCACCCGTGTGGTCATAACTTAGAAAATTTGATACGACCGCCCTAAAACGAAACGACCCGACCCGACCCAAACGCGTTTGGGCGGGCGCCCTCACATGGCGCGCCCGATCAAATGAGGGCACAAGGGAGCAAATGACCAACAAGCCACACGAACATGCACAAGGCACCCATGTGGTCACAACTTAGCAAATTTGATACGGTCACCCTCAAACGAAACAACCCAACCCAAACGCGTTTGGGTGCATGCCCTCAAATGAAACGACCCGACCCAATCCAAATGCGTTTGGGCGGGCACCCTCAAACGAAATGACCTAACCCAACCTAAACGCATTTGGATGGGTGCCCTCGAACAAAACAACCCGACCCGACCCAAACGCATTTAGGTGGGCGCCCTGAAACGAAATGACCCGACCCAACCAGAATGTGTTTGGGCGGGTGCCCTCAAATGAAACGACCCAACCTGACCCGAACGCATCTTGGCGGGCGCCCTCAAATGAAACGACCTGACCGAAACGCATTTGAGCAGATGCCCTGACATGGCGTGCCCGATTGAACGAAGGTACAAGGGAGAAAATGGAAAACGTACTGCATGAACGTGCAAAACGCACCCGTGCAGTCACCACTTAGCAAATTTGATATGACCTTTCTGAAATGAAATTTAAAAAAAAAAATTATTGAAGATATTTAAAAAAAATAAAAAAACTAAACCAAATATTTTACTTTTTAACATCCACAATATTCCTCAACACTAAAAGCTCAGCCTACAACATTTCATGTCAACCCTTAATGTGTCCCACGATATAATGGTGAACTATGACATCAAACAACCCCTATCTATGGTAAAACAAAATTTCAAGATAAAACAAAAAGTTGTTAAGTGATGCATTAATTTAAATTCATTCTACGTATTAAAACCTACATTCTCTATAGGCTTTTGAAATGCATAGTCACAATGTCTGGATTTGGATGCATTCTCCCATCATATGTCTAGAAGCACCATTATCAATAACCCATACATTCTCATTCTTGAAAGTCCCAGACAAAGCGGAAAATAAACTTCCATCCATTACTTCTAGCTTGGAAATGATCTTCAAAATGAAACCCTTGATGAATTTAGTGAGATTGCCAACAAACTTGAAACCCTTGTTTATAATGCTTGCCATAATGCCAACTAGGATGTGATATTTAGTCTCTTTCTTGCACCTTAGCTCTGATATTATGTTAGAAAAATGTTTGAATGCATTTGGGTCGCGTTCGACCTGACCCAACCTTGATGAATGACTTTCGTGACTTCAAACATTGTTCTTCATGTCCTGGACATGGACGCACTGCACGAACCCAACTTGACCTGAACACGCCTGTCCTGAACACTATTTTGCAGGAGTCTTGCGGAAGGACCCCGTGCGGTCATAACTTAGAAAATTTTATACGAGCGCCCTTAACCAAAATGACCTGACCCAAACGCGTTTGGGTGGCACCCTCAGGGGAAATGACCTGAACCAAACGTGTTTGGGTAGGCACCCTCAGCCAAAAATACTCGACCTGAACAGGTTTCGACGGGCGCCCTCAAACAAAATGACATGGAAAGCCCAACCAAATGAAGGCACAAGGAAGCAAATGGAAAATGGGCCGCATGAACATGCATAAGGCACCCATGCAGTCACAACTTAGTAAATTTCATATGGCTGCCCTCAAACGAAATGACCCAATCCGAATGTGTTTGGGCGGGCGCCCTCACATGGCACGCACGACTGAACGAAGGCACAAGGGAGAAAACAGCAAACGGGCTGCACAAACATGCACAGGGCACCCATGTGGTCACAACTTAGCAAATTTGATACGTGCACCCTCAACCAAAACAACCCGACCCAAATGCGTTTAGGCGGGTGCCCTCAACCAAAACGACCCGACCCGAATGTGTTTGGGCAGGGGCCCTCAACCGAAATGACCCGACCCAAACGGGTTTGGGTAGGCACCCTCAAATGAACCGACACGGCGCACTCGATTGAATGAAGTCACAAGGGAGAAAACGACAAACGGGCTACATGAATATGCACAAGGCACTTGTGCAGTCACAACTTAGAAAATTTGATACGGCCACCCTCAAACAAAATGACACGACCTAAATGTGTTTGGGCAGGCGCCCTCACACAACACAACACGGCGTGCATGACTGAACGAAGGCACAAGGGAGAAAATGGAAAACAGGTTGCACGAACAGGAAAAAGACACCTATTCAGTCACAACTTAGCAAATTTGATATGGCCACCCTCAAATGAAACGACCTGACCCGACTTGAACACGTTTAGGCAGGCGCCCTCACACGGTGTGCCCGACTAAATGAAGGCACAAGGGAGCAACTGGAAAATGGGCCTCACGAACGTGCATAGGGCATCCGTGCGGATACAGGTGCCCTCAACCGAAATGACCTGGCCTAAACGTGTTTCGGCAGGCACCCTCAACCGAGACGACCCAACCCGAACAAGGGAGCAAATGAAAAACGGGCCACATGAACGTGCACAAGGCACCTGTGCGGTCACAAATTAGCAAATTTGATACGACCACCCTCAAATGAAACGACCTGACCCAAATGCGTTTGTGCGGGTGCCCTCATAGGGCGCAACACGGTGTGCATGACAGAACGAAGGCACAAGGAATAAAATTGCAAACGTGCTGCACGAACATGCAAAAGGCACCCGTGCTGTCACAACTTAGCAAATTTGATACGACCGCCCTAAAATGAAATGACGCAACCCGACCCAAACACATTTGGGTGAGCGCCCTCACATGGCGCGCCCGACCGAACGAAGGCACAAGGGAGCAAATGACCAACGGGCCACACGAACGTGCACAAGGCACCCATGCAGTCACAACTTAGCAAATTTGATACAGTCACCCTCAAACAAAATGACCTGACCCAAACGTGTTTGGGTGGGCACCCTCAAATGAAATGACCTGACCCAACCAGAACGCGTTTGGGCGGGCACCCTCAAACGAAACGACCCAACTCGACCTGAATGTGTTTGAGCGGGTGCCCTCAAACGAAACAACCTGACCCAACCTGAACGCTTAGGCGGGTGCCCTCAAACGAAATGACCCGACCCAGCCCGAACGCGTTTGGGCGGGTGCCCTAAAATGAAACGACCTGACCCGACACGAACGGGTCTTGGTGGGCACCCTCAAACAAAATGACTCGACACAAACACATTTGGGTGGGTGCCCCAACACGGCGCACTCGACTGAATGAAGGCATAAGGGAGCAAATGGCAAACGAACCGCATGAACGTGAAAAAGGCACCCATGCAATCACAACTTAGCAAATTTGATACGACCTTTCTGAAATGAAATTTAATATATATATATATATATATATATATATATATATATATATATATATATATATATATATATATATATTGAAGTTATTTTAAAAAAAAAACTAAACCAAATATTTTACTTTATAACATCCACAATATTCCTCAACACTAAGAGCTCAGCCTACAACATTTCATGTCAACCCTTAATGTATCCCATCATATAATGGTGAACTATGAGATCAAACAACCCCTATCTATGGTAAAAAAAAATTCAAGATAAAACAAAAAGTTGTTGAGTGATGCATTAATTTAAATTCATTCTACGTATTAAAACCTACATTCTCTATAGGCTTTTGAAATGCATAGTCACAATGCCTGGAGCTGGATGCATTCTCCCATCATATGTCTAGAAGCACCATTATCAATAACCCATACATTCTCATTCTTGAAAGTGCCAGACAAAGTCGAAAATAAACTTCCATCCATTACTTCTAGCTTGGAAATGATCTTCAAAATGAAACCCTTGATGAATGTTGTGATATTCCCAACAAACTTGAAACCCTTGTTTATAACCCTTGCCATAATACCAACTAGGATGTGATCTTTAGTCTCTTTCTTGCAGCTTAGCTCTTATATTATGTTGGAAAAATGTTTGAATGCGTTTGGGTCGCGTTAGACTTGGCCCAACCCTTATGAACAACTTTCGCAGCTTCACACATTGTTCCACATGTCCTGAACATGGATGCGCTGCACGAACTCGACTCGACCTAAACGCACCTGCCTTGAACACTGTTTTGCATGAGTCTTGCAAAAGGACCCCGTGTGGTCAAACCTTAGCAAATTTGATACGGCCACCCTTAACCGAAATGACCTGACCAAAACACGTTTGGGTGGGCACACTCAGGCAAAATGACCCAACCCAAACGCGTTTGGGTGGGCACCCTCAACCGAAAATACTCGACCTAAATGGGTTTGGATGGGCACCCTCAAATGAAATGACACAGCGAGCCCGACCGAACGAAGGCAAAAGGGAACAAATGGCAAACAGGCTGCACGAACATGCGCAAGGCACTTGTGCGGTCATAACTTAGCAAATTTGATATGGCCTCCCTCAAATGAAATGACTCGTCCCGAACATGTTTGGGTGGGCGCCCTCACACAGCGCGCACGATCGAACGAAGGTACAAGGGAGAAACCAGAAAACAGGTCACACAAATGTGCATAGGGCTCCCGTGCGGTCACAACTTAGCAAATTTGATACGCACTCCCTCAACCAAAATGACCCGACCCAAACGCATTTTGGTGGGCACCCTCAATCGAAACGACCCGACCCGAATGTCTTTAGGCAGGCGCCCTCAACTGAAATGACCCAAGCCAAATGGGTTTGGGCGGGCGCTCTCAAATGAACTGACACGGCGTGCCTGATCGAACGAAGGCATAAGGGAGGAAACAACAAACGGGCTGCATGAACGTGCATAAGGGACCCATGCGGTCACAACATAGAAAATTTGATACGGTCACCCTCAAACAAAATGACCCGACCTAAACACGTTTGGGTGGGCGCCCTCACACGATGCGACATGGCATGCACAATCGAATGACGGCACAATGGAGAAAACGACAACCAGGCCACACGAATGGGCAAAAGACACTTGTGCAGTCACAACTTAGCAAATTTGATACGACCACCCTCAAATGACACGACCTAACCCGACTTGAACGCGTTTGGGTGGGCTCCCTCACAGGGCATGCCCGACCGAATGAAGGCACAAGGGAGCAACTAGGAAACGGGCCACACGAACATGCATAGGGCACCCGTGTAGTCACAACTTAGCAAATTTGATACGGGCACCCTGAATCGAAACAACCCGGCCCAAATGCATTTCGGTAAGTGCCCTCAACCGAAACGACCCGACCCAAACAAGGGAGAAAATGGCAAACGGGATGCACGAACATGCACAAGGAACCCGTCCAGTCACAACTTAGAAAATTTGATAATGCATTTGTGCAGGCACCCTCACATGGTGCAACACGGTGCACATGACAGAACGAAGGCACAAGGGAGAAAACAACAAATGTTCCACACGAACATGTAAAAGACACCCGTGCGGTCACAAATTAGCAAATTTGATACGACCGCCCTAAAACAAAAGGACCCGACCCAACCCAAACGCATTTAGGTAGGCGCCCTCACACCGCGCGCCCGACCGAATGAAGGCACAAGGGAGAAAACGACCAATGGGCCATAGGAACGTGCATAAGAAACCCATGTGGTCACAACTTAGCAAATTTTATATAGTCACCCTCAGACGAAACAACCCGACTCGAACGTGTTTAGGTGGGCACCCTCAAACAAAACGACCTGACCCAACCTGAACGTGTTTGGGCGAGCGCCCTCAAATGAAACGACCCGACCCGACCCGAACGCGTTTGGGTGGGTGCCCTCAAACGAAACAACCCGACCTGACCTAAATGTGTTTGGGCGGGCGCCCTCAAACGAAACGACCCGACCCGACCTGAACACGTTTTGGCGGGTCCCCTCAAATGAAATGACCCGACCTGACCCGAACGCGTCTTGGCGGGCACCCTCAAATGAAAGGACTCGACCCAACACATTTGGGTAGGCGCCCTCACACGACGCGCCTGACCAAACGAAGGCACAAGGGAGAAAATGGCAAATGAACTGCACGAATGTTCAAAAGGCACCCGTGCAGTCACAACTTAGCAAATTTGATACACCCTTTCTAAAATGACATTTAAAAAAATAAGAATTATTGAAGATATTTGAAAAAAAAAAAAACTAAACCAAATATTTTACTTTTTAACATCCACAATATTCCTCAACACTAAGAGCTTAGCCTACAACATTTCATGTCAACCCTTAATGTATCCCACCATATAATGGTGAACTATGAGATCAAACAACGCCTATCTATGGTAAAACAAAATTTCAAGATAAAACAAAAATTTGTTGAGTGATGCATTAGTTTAAATTCATTCTACGTATTAAAACCTAAATTCTCTATAGGCTTTTGAAATGCATAGTCACAATGTCTATAATTGTTTTTTTAAATTAAGTACATCATTGAATGTCATGTGTTTTCCGATATGTAGTAAATTAAATGCTACCCCAAACAAAAAGTAAAAATCTAATTATTTAGCTTGAAAGTTGTAATATAAAATTTATCATAGGCCTTTAAATTTTGGTATTCCGACGGTTTTGCCCTCAATGTCAAAATACTGATGGTTTCCTTAAATGTCGCAAGACCGACGACGGTCTCCTAAATGTCGCAATACCGGCAGTTTGTCCTGTAACATCAGTATTCTGATGGTTTGTCATGTAACGTCAGTATTATGATGACTTTCCTAAACGTCATTGTTCCAATGATACTCCAAAAACATTGCTAGAGCGACGGTTGTTGGCAGGATTTGAAAAATTGATAAAAATTGGGGAAATTTCCGACAATATGTCAAAAGTGTCGGAACCAAATTGTTGGGATTTTGACCAAATTTACTAGTATGCCTTGCAAAATGTCCATAGTCATGACAGTGCCTGCATTTAAATGGAAGCTGCTCATAATCCAACTCCTGGATATGGGTCCAGTCAGCAACCGTTAGTTTGATATCTTTAGGTAGCCCAACTTCCAAATCCACCTCGACACATATATGTGCGCATGAGTATCGATCTTTTCTCACTGCTTGATCAATGTACTTTTTTAGGGTATTGCCAATGGTTTGGAGAGACTTCTAGTTGCAACAATGCAGTGGGAGATGTGAGAGGCTTACCCACAATAGAATAGTTGAAGGCACATATTGAGTGTGATCTAAGTTAGGGGTCAATTTATTTAAGTATAGTCCCTTAGGACCCATAAAATATGGGCCATTCCTGAAGATGAGGCTTCTGTCTTCCACATTCTCAAAAACAAAAACAAACTATCCTTTGCCTATGAAGTGGCTTTTTATGCCTTCCGAGACTAAAGGAATCCAGTTCCTCTGCACCCAGTCTTCCACAGCTTTGGGGGAGGGCCAGAGGCTAGTAAACTGTCTAATGAGCCCTCTTTCAACCAAGTTCAATGCAAATCGACAAGTTTCTTTGATTTGAAGGGCCATCGAAGGGATGCTATCTAGCTTCTTCACGAACATTTTCTAAGATCTAGTCAGAGGACGCTTGTTGCTGGTTGCTATCAATTTATTGAATGCAAGGACTTCTATGGGAGGAGAAAGGGGAGCCTCGGGTCCCCATCCTAATGCCATGGTGGCTGGGAGGTGGCTGGTAGGTCAACTTGCTCTCGACCTATCACAGCATGCGCTAGCTGGTACAATAAAATCATCTAGTGGTATATCTTAACCCTAGACTAAATTAGTCATTTTTAGTTCAGTCACTTAAGATTGATCAAATTTAGTAGTTATTCACTTGAAATAACTATGGTGAATAACATTTTTAGCCACCTGGTCACTAATCTCATCATTTTATACTAGTGCATCCTCTTGGAGAAATGTATGCCAGATGATTGGAAAATGGCTCCTCAGGAAGAAAGAATTCTCTAGGGCCTCCACCTAGCGCCTAGCATGGTCTCCCCATCTTCTTGGAAATCTATCCCTGACATAGGGGACACCATCAGGATCTTCAAACCTCCTCTAGAAGGATTCATCAAACTCAGCTTTGATGGAGCCTTGAAAGGCAATCTAGGGCAAGCAGGGGTTGGAGGGATTTTTTGAGATCATCATGGCACAACAAGATTCATATATGATGACTCCTATGGCTTTTCCAACAACAATGAAGCATAATTATTAGGAGTGCACCAAGGTCTCCTCTTTGCCATCAGGTTAGGATACATAAAGCTAGTAATCGAAGGAGTCTCTAAGTTGGTTATGAACACTCTCAAAAAACTTAATCTAGGAACGAAGTGGGGCAAACTAAGCCAAATCTGGCATACTTCTTCACATGTGCAGGGATTGGAGGATACAAACAAGAAATTTGATTATATCGTTATCACCCATGTAAGGAGGGCAGGAAATAGAGTAGCCGACCTCCTGGAAAATTGTGGTTGCGCTCACTTGAATGAACCTATTGAATTAAGCATGCCTCCTAATCTCAGGGAAGAATGATGGAACAAGCTGCAGAGCATCAAAGAGCAGGATAGGTTAGAGGGCAGAGCTCACCCATAATTCTCAGACTCAGCTCCCCGATCAGGGTGTAATGAAGAAGATCGACCCTCCCATCAGTGTTAATGGTAGTGTCCTTGGGGTTGAATCCAGCCACCTTCCACATGAGTGGCAAGGGCGGCAGGTTGTACTGTCTCATGCAACATGAGGTGAGGTAGTGGGACAGAGGCCCGTGCATGGAGCTTAAAATAGGGTGGAGGAAGGCGTGGGGGTTTTTTTATGGCGAAAGACTTTGGTGCAGGTGTGACAACAGGGTAACAGACCTCCATTGCACTTCCACCACGATGAAACTAAGGTATGTGCTTGGTTTCCTCTCCCGTGTTAATGCCATGTTTATGTTTTATGATTTGGGTTGGTCTCTATGGGAGCATAAGGTGATTAAGCTGGACTGGTATAGTCTTTTGCTGGGTAGGGGAGAGTGGAACCATTATGACTCTGGTTGGGGGAAGGTTGGGGTTCTTTTGGGTCTCTGCCTCTGTGTCAGAGTAGCAATTGGGCATGGCCTCAACTAGCACCCGAGTGTGAGTCTGTCAAGTAAGGGATGCCAACAAGATGGAATGGTGAGGGGTTAGGCAATCCTGCAAGGGTATAGAAATAAGGAGCAGTCATGAGTTGTGTTTAGTTCAAAGGCTTTACCGGTTTATACCACCTTGAGCTACTTGGGCTCAATGCACATGAGGAATGGGAGAGGGAATTCCACCTAGGCCCGAGCAATGGGCAGCGACGTCTCCTTTGTCAGTTTCTAGGGTGGGAGGTATGACGAGAGAGAGGACACCAGAAGGGAGGTCAGGATATTTAAGGAAGACATGAGCTCCTTGGGTTATGGGGATAATTTATGGGGTGCGTACGACCGTCAGGGAAAGGAGGTGGTAGAAATTAAGTAGGGTATGAGGGCGATGGGTCCTTAGAGGGACGGGCAGGGGAGAAGTCCTGGGAAGAGGCCCCCGGGTCACCTTTCTTCTGATAACTGGGATGCATGGACCTTTGATCATTTTCATTATATGGAATTATGCCTTTTTTTGATTGTGTGGACAGGTCACCTACCCAGAAACCTAGTTAAAGATTGTGGGATGGCATGCTCCAAGAGTCCTGCAGCTCGCAACCATTCCAAGAGCCCTGCAGCTTGAGGCCGTGGCTAGAAAGATAAAGGGAAGGCGGTAGAAGCCCAACCCAGCTCAACCCCGAGCAAGACGAGAGGAAGGAGGCCCGTAATCGATGTGATCCAAGAGGCAGTGAAAGCATACCACGAGAACACATCAGAGGAAATTGAAAAGCTCATTGAAAAATGGAAAGCTGACATAAATAGACATGCAGAGACAAAGATGGATACTAAGGAATGGAGAGGTTTAATACCAGATTTAGGACAAACAAGGGCCAGACTAACATAATTAAAGTAGACAATGTATCTTTATTGGTCTATGAAGAGCATCCTTGGCAAATCCTTCGAGCAGATCTCTATGAGCCTGGTGAAATTAGCCCAAGACTTCCCAGAATTCAAGAGCGAGTTCGATAAGCTCAAGTTCTAGCTGAGGAAAAGAGTTCGAAAAGATCAAGTTCGTATTGACGATGGAGCAATGTAGTGTAATTCAGGGTTTTATTTTTTCCTAGATGGACCTTTTAAAAGCGTTGATAGAGGGCTTAAAAAATACCCTCACAAAGATATATTTTCAACCTTTGGAACAGAATTTCTTCCAAAAAAGAGTAACCAAACTTCATCGAATTCACCCTTATTTTATTTTGAAATTACAATAATATAAAAATATTTATCTTGATTGGCTTATTCATAAAATAAATAATTATGTAATATGGTTTTGTGTATTTATTTTCTCATGAGAATAATATAAAAAGTAAATAATTGAAATAAAGTATTTATAAAACAATTACTTTGAATTTGTTGTATGTATGGTGCAAAATGAGAATAATATAAAAATTAAATAATTGAAATGAAATATTAAGAAAACAATTATTTTGAATTTGTTATATTTATGATGCAAAATGAGAATAATATAAAAAGTAAATAATTGAAATAAAATATTTAGAAAACAATTACTTTAAATTTTAGCTTTATATGTAAACATGACAAACAAATAAATATTATAAAATAAATATTTGTGAGTTTAGTTTTAATTTATATATTCATAATATAAATATTTGTAATTTTTTTATAGTTATGGTGACAATTCACATTAATAAATCCACTTGTACATGCCAACATGGCAAACACAAAGTTAACTACCCTACTTTATAGAACTTGACAATATAGCATACACCACTTCTTTAAATATATGGTGATATACTCCACTTCCAATAATATCAATAAAAAAGTATTTCACTTTAACACCACATAGTAAGAATGGTGCTAACTTGTCCCTCAAATATGATGATTATATACTTCATTTTTAATATGATACATAAACATTTACACCACACTAACACCACATAACGTAAGTGGTGCTAACTTATGGTGATATAATTCATTTTTAATATATTACGTAAACATTTACACCACATTAACACCAAATAACTTAAGTGGTGCTAACCTATGGTGATATACATCATTTTTAACATAATACATAAACATTTACGCCATATTAACACCACATAACTTAAGTGGTGCTAACTTATGGTGATATACTCCATTTTTAATATGATACATAAACATTTACACCACATTAACACCACATAATGTAAGTGGTGCTAACTTATGGTGCTAAAAGAGAGTTTTTCTTATTGTGTTGTTAAAATTACATAAAAGTAAAAGTACAAATTACACAAAAATTTCACATAATAATATAAGTTAGTTAAAACTTTTCTATTAATAATAAAATCAAAACTAATTTATCTAACTCTTCATGCAAGAGTTAATTAACTATTTTAACAATTTTTTATTTTATTTATAAGACTCTTTCCATTTTAAATGAAATGATTGAGCAACATAAAAGAAAATCCCAAGGGACTTAGGATTCTGAAGTTTGAAAACTGTATCAAGATTTCATAGCAATTTTAGACTATTCTATAACCTTTCGTATATCGTACTAACGTTTGACATTTGAGCGAATTATTCGAACACTTACAACCACATCTAACCTTTAGGCTAACACGTTGGCCCTCTTCTGGAATGCCATAGGTGCCGAGGTTCAACTCATGGACAGTTCCAACTACTAGAAAATGGTTGCATTTACAAAATAAAAAATGAATGCTAAAATCCAGATATTAAAGGAAATGAATTTGATATAAAATGAATATATTCATTTGTTGATGTAATTGAAATATATTTTAATAATTGATTTTAAAGTTTTTCAGTCCTGTTTTAAAATAATAATTATATTTATTTTTTAAAATAATAATTAACTTTATTTTTTAAACAGAAATTTAAAATATTCTTAGCATTTAACATTCTATTATTTTTAATAGATTTTAAAATTCTAACATCCTGTACATTTTAATAATACTGATTAAGACAATGGTTGCCAGTAGAACACGAAATACAACTCGAACAAGACACGCCCCTTCAACGGCTCGCAGACTCAAGCACAGGCACATGCATCTTTAGAGTTCTCAATTTCGCATTTAAAGGCGTTATCAAGTATGTTAATAACGTGACATTTGAAGGAAATATTCGAACAGTTACGTTTACGCTAACAGATTGGCCTACTAGAAAATGATTGCCTTTACAAAATAAAAAAATGAATGCTAAAATCGAGATATTAAAGGAAATGAATTTGATATAAATTGAATATATTCATTTTATAATGTAATTGAGATATCTTTTAATGATTGTATTTACTGGAGGTCAAGTTTCAAAATAAAAAATGAATGCTAAATCGTATATTAAAGGAAATGAATTTGATATAAATTGAATATATTGATTTTATAATGTAATTGAATTATCTTTTAATGCTTGACTTTATTTTAGGTCAAGTTTCAAAATAAAAAATGAATGCTAAAATCTAGATATTAAAGGAAATGAATATGATATAAATTGAATATATTCATTTTATAATGGAATTGAAATATATTTTAATGATTGACTTTATTTTAGGTCATGTTTTAAAATAATAATCAACTTTAATATAAATTTTTAATATTCTTAAAATTTAAGATTCTAATATATTTAATAGATTATAAAATACTAAAATCCTGTAAATTTTAATAAAACTGATTAAGAAAATAGTTGCCCCTAGAACAGGAACTACGTCTAGTTAGACCATGATACTAAAATCTGGTTGTTGGGTAAATATGAGATTAACAACTGAATGGCGTGCTCCATGCGTTGTAAGCTATGAATCGCTGCCTCTATTCAAATTCACATTTTTGTTTGTTTCGGTGACTGACAAAGCGTGACACGAAACCATCGTCATCGTTAACGTCATGGAGTTTATCCGCGACGACTATAAAACAGTGGAGTCTCAGAGTATCGCAATAATGGTGGCCATTTGAAGGGCATTGGATTGTTAGAGGTGATATTGTTTCGTTTTCCACCACCACTAGAGGTGATAATGTTTTATTTGAGGCAGCTATGACAATCAGGTCATTTGCCTGTGCTTTGCCTGCAATGTTGTTATTGCTGCACGTGGTCAGCACGTAGAACGTACCCATGACAGGCGTCTGTAACCCAAATCAAATCCCAAGGGGAAGTCCATTATTCAGTACGGTCGGAAAGCTACTCGTACAACTCGAACAAAACACACCTCTCAATGGGGGTTTCAACTACAAGACGACGTATGTAGACTCAACCACAGGCGATTCTGCCTATGGCCAAGCAATCTGTAGTGTATTAGGCTGTCCGGAGGTAGTTGCTCGGGCTCTCTACTACACCTGCCTTAGTAACCTGGGTGGCTCTATCTGGAGCTTTTGCAACAACGCCATCGCGGCTCAGGTTGAAAACAGTTACCATTGTTCCATCCTCTACGCTATTATTCAATCCTCTACTCCCTGACCACATCAGCATATATAGTATTAATTCTAATATGTCTGTTCAAATAAAACCCATCCTCTACTCTACATCAGTGCTCACGCACTACTTAGTATCAACACCCATGCATCTAAGATCTCTGCTTAAATAATTTGTACTCATACTGCTGCTTTGGTTTGTTTGGTGACGTTCTATGACCCTATTCATTGTTATAGTTACTGTAACAAGAAGCATTGTTGCATGACATGAGGTATGTGCCTTATTAGTCTAGTTGTAATAACTTCATACATTTTCTAAGAGTTTCAAGTATAACGCCAAATAACTAGTTCAAGGCAATATTTAATTATTCTAGGTGTTGGAGGTGGCTGATGGATTTGGGGATTATTCCACACCGATTATAATTATTTTGTTTAAATAGTTTATTCCTTTTATGATGACATTGAGATTTAGATGATTATGTTAGAGGGGATCCTTGAAGTGGACATTTTTGAATATTGTTGCTCACATTGAATATTGTGACTGATGTTCCATCCTCTATGCTATTATTCAATCCTCTACTCCATGGCCACTACATCTTTTAGTATCAACACCATCTTTTAGTATCAACACACATGCATCAAAGATCTCTCTCTAAATAAAACTCCAAATGTATTTCTATTAATATTGGTAGTTTAGTTTGGTTGATGGGGTGATATTCTCTAGGTATATCTCTTTTTCATAATTGTTACAGTTTCCAAGTTATTTTATATGATTTTGAAATTCCTATATGAATCATTATCTTCTAAATATTCCAAACTAGCACAATGTGGCTGATATACACTGATAATCTTAAATTTTAGATTTTCAATATTTTTAATAAAAAAATTAACTGCAAAACTATGAAGTAATTTCTTATATAAATTAATATAATCAATAATCTTATGCATATAAATTTGATAAAAAAATTGAAATTTACGATTCAAAAATTATAATACATATTAAATATGACAAAGTATTACGAAATTTAGTTAATAAGTTGAATTACATATTTTAGCCTATCATTTCGATGGATCACATTTAACTTTCCAACTTTACTATGTAACTATTTAGTAAAACAATGAACCTCAATTCTCTAGCATATTTAAATAATCTATTATGAGATTATATTTGTTTCTAAGGGTTCACATCAAAATAACCTATAAGTTACAAACATCATCGCTAAACGTTAACGTTAGTAAAAACCAAATAGAATACTACGCCAAAATATTCTTTTCAAATTCTCTCAACATAGTTTATTTTTTTTCCTTCCATATATCCACAATTGTAATGTATCCTCTCATCATACTTCTTTAGCAACCTGGTGCGATTTGAATACATGCTGCTTTACTAATGAAACCATTTCTCAACCTCAACCTCAACAACTACTTGTTATATTTTACCATACTATAAATTTTTTTTTATTGAAAAAAATGCCAAATTGAGTTAAATCCGAGAAGTTTATGGAAATGAATGCCAAAATAGGTTATATATAGTATAACATTTTCAAATATGTGATGCACAGACCTTGATATGGTTCATAGAAAAGGAGGATTATTAAAAAAGTTTTACCTTTTTAGCTTATTGTTACGATTGAAGCCAAACACTGATACTGCAATTTTCATCTCCTTGAAATCAATGATATGATTATTCATTAATCCATTATTAATCATATGAACAACCAAAATTTATCCACCAATTCTATTATAAATTTTCATTTCTTTTAAAGAAATAATAAAAATCAAATATAAAATCAATTTTGAGTTATCTAGAAATTTCACTATAAATTTAACCTTTTTCTGAAACAAGAGATCAAGCAAAGAATTAAAATCTATCTCATAGTTTTTCGATTGAGAAATTGAGGGTCCATGTTTATGTTTAAGTTGAAGTTAATTTTCTAGGTTCTTATGGTTGCTTTGAAATAAATTGTAGTAACCTCTTTCCAATATCTTGAACTCTCTCACCGCACCAATACATTAGATAATCTCAATATACAAGGATAACATATCACTTAGAACAAATTCCTGTCACCAAACCAATACATTATGTAATCTCAATATACAATGGATAACATATCAGGTACACCAAATTCTGATATATCAAATTATATAGATTTATATATCATATCGGAGAGAACTTCATAGAGATGGAGTATGAATGGAAAAATAAGGTACATGAAAAATCCCTTTTTATCATGTATGGAAGCTGGTAAATTTGAGTCGATAATAAGATTTGTGATGCCTTATCAATTTGAATGGTGAGAAAGAATGAAGCTGATTCAATGTGATGACTCTTTGACTCTCTTCAGATCACGCTAAAACTGGAACACATCATCAATCATAGGGGGTAAAGTATGGAAACGAAAGGATGAAACATCGTTTCAATTTCAAATAAAATAATTAAATATTAAATTTCCCATAAGGCTTAAGAGGAGAGGGAGGGTTGAAACCACACTAGTGTATGTTGTTATCAGAGGAAGCATAATAGCATATTCATTTAGCATCCATTCATTTAAATAAATAAAAAATTACATCTATCTTTAGTTAATTTGTGTAACATCCCCCAAACTTAGTGAAAAACTACAGAAAGTTAGAAAATTTTATACACAACTACCAACATGTAATGTAATTATGAAATTTCGTTGACGTCGTACCTAAAAGATCTCACTTAAGTGATAGGTGCTTAGTGACCCTAAAAACAATTGTGGCCTCTTATAATTCAGATCTGAAATAAAAATGTGAAAAAAAAGTGTGGGGAAAAATAGATGTATGCAATCTAAAATAATAAATAGCAAAATAAATCCCATGTAATAACCCAATTATGAAAAAAAGAAATTGAAAGAACAAATCTTTTATCAATAACACCTAGTGAAAGATATTTACAAGATGGTCATAAATTCCCCTCCATGGGATTGGTCTTTTGATGTCCTTGATGCTTGAATATTAGATCTTCCTCCCTCAATATCTAAAAACCTTAAAAACATGTAGAAATCTAGTGGGAGCTCAAAAGTATGGATACGATAATGGTGGCAATGATAAATGGTGAAAAATGAATGAAAAACCCTCTTATTTATAGCAAAGAACTGGGTTGACATTAAAAATGGTGAAAGATAAAATATTGTTGAACCAAATCTATATCTAATCATTAGGAATACTTTATTGTATTTTTTGGGAGGGAAAATATATTCAAAATGGTAAAAAATATTTATTTAGAAATAATTAATAAATAAAAATATTTATTAACTATATTGAAAATAATAAAATAAGTGTGAAATGAAATAATTATTAAATAATGATTTAACAATTATTCTAAGAATGGAGTTAAGGAAAAATAAATAAATAGTTATTTACCTCATTATTCCTAGATAATTTAGTCAAATGTGACAACGAATAATTATCAAACAATGATTTAATAATTATTCCTAAAGAAAATTAAATAAATAATGGTTTATTTAATTATTCTCATGGGTTTTAATCAAAAATAATTTAATAAAAGTTGTTTGTTAAATTATTTGCTACATTGAAAGTGATTTTACTATGGTAAAAGTAGACTTACATGTTGTATTTCGATCTACCTAGTTAGAAATGAGCAGGTGATCATTTTTTGGTGATAACACATTGCACCCCCAATGTACAAGTGTTAGGAGAAAATCGTATTACTAAAATACATTGTAAGTTACACTTCTACGAGACACCAAAGGGGAGATAGAGAGAGAGATAGACAACGGAAGAAATGGAAGGAAGGAAAAAATGGAGTGGGCGAGATCTACTAAGCTGATATAAGTATCCTTTTATTTTCGAGTACATGATCTCAAATGAGGTGAGGGAGGCATACGCATAGCCATAGAGATAACTTATTTCAAAGAATAATGGTGAGCCCAACAATGTTTTTTTTAGCTACAAAGTACATGATATATGAAACATCATAAGTTGGCATGAATGGGACAAGACATAATACAATGAATCCCATATACATAATGCGCTTGGAAAAATATAGGTCGGGACTGAATAAAAGAAGATATGTGTAAATGAGACATAATTCCCTTGAAGATGACATGGGGAGGGTGAATAAAAACCAAATAAGACTTGCTAAACTGAAAAGGTTTGTGAAGATCTAAATGGCTCATCTCAAGGAGATATGCATAATGTGTGGCATTGAAAGCAGCTGAAACCGAACCCATCAAATATAAAGAACTACATCTGAGGCTGGAACATAATCTAAGAACATCGGGGCATGTGGGGTGATACCTAAAGGGCCACACCCTCATGATGTTTTAATCATCTGAGACAAACACGATAATCACTTGTATAGTCTGCTGCATCATTGGACCAACAAGTGTATCATTCTCAATCGTATGATAATGAGCTTGAGTCGAGCACATGAGAAACAACCAATTCAAAGGGCGATAATGATTCCCTTTGCTTGATATGAGGAACCAAAAAATGATGAAATTTTGAACCATGGTAAACCTCCATCTAGACAATTCTTCTATAATAAATGTGCTGAAGTGGATAGAAGAGGGCCCACAAGAGGTGAGCCAATGAGGAATCCTCAACTAAGGCACGAGAGATCATAGTAGAGTGACTGATGGAATGACACTAGGGATGTTTATGGGGGAATATAAAATGAGAGAAAAAATGATGACTTCCATTATCAGAGCATAATAAGCATGGTTTTCCTAGCAGCAACTAACATGATTCAAGAGGGCATGGTCAATCTCTAAGACGAAGGCTTTTTAGAGATGGAACAATATAGCTGGAGACCAAAAGGAGAAATAATGGTTGAATGTGATGCAAATATGGATGGAATAATATAATAGGACATAATGGGACTCATAACAAACTCCATGAATGCAAGGGTGACTCATCTCAGATGTTCTGAAAAAGGGTGATACGATGATGCTCCCACATGGGATAGGCCCAGGGGGACCATTAAAAACATGATTAAATAAAGGTTACACATGAAAAAAATTGACACATGATTTGAAAAGTTCTGAGGAAAAATAGTACCAAAGTACAAGAAGCTCAAATGAAGAAATTTTGTTTGAATAGGTGGCAAAGTGAAACTTCGTGGAAAAAATCGCTTCCAGGTGAAGTGTCAAATTACAAAAAAAAGGGAATACCTATGATAAAACTCAGTGATATATTTCTAACGGTGCTTACAAACCGAGCTATGGTTTCGTTACAATAGGCAAATTAAAAACTAGGGGTTTTCCTATAAAAGGGCTTCTTGCCTCTAAATCCAATTCATTTTCATAGTGAGTGTTGGAGAATTTGGACACGAGGAGAAGGACCTAAATCTTGTGGACAACATAGCATACAAACTTACCATTTGAATTAGGATCTCAAACTTTCATGCAGGTCTTATTACTTGTCTAAAAAATGGTGTTAATGCTTCTTGGAAGGATGGTTCCTGGTGAAGAACTCAAGGAAATAATGATCACAGGAATGAACTACTAGAGGAGGTCTATAATCATCCCCAACCACCAAGTCAAACATTGGGATTAGGTGGTAAAAGTGGTATGACATAGAGTGGGATGGTTGAATATATATGGTATCAAGCATCTATGATATGAAATATGTATATGGCTCACCAGAGACGTCGGTAGGATAAACTATCTGAGAAATGGATAAATAATTAACCATAAAAATATATTTTGCGTTTAGGCTGAGACTTACGTTAATCAGGTGATAAGGTGGAAATGGTCCATCATGTCTCCAAGGATGGGATACTTCCCCCAAACATATGATGATGAAGGGGCTTGATTAGGTATGAAAAGGTGGGAATGATACCCCTAGCTGGTGGAGTGTGTGGAGTGCCATTATGTTCCAAGTGCTTAAATAATGGATTAAATATTTCAGTCCTATTGGCACTAGATCCTCAATAGAATGATGTAGCACCCTTTTCTCACATCTACCCACGTAATCGACCAACCGGGGTAAACATGTGATGATAGGCTACTATGATAGGCACAACCTCTTAGATTACCTTAAGGAAGTGGAACCGATGAAAAATATTTACACACCTTGTGCATCGTCAATAACACCCCTAAGAGCTAACCTAACCATTCAAGCACCCATCTGCTAGGTGCCACGAATATTTTTAGCCTCTCGGTGTTTGGATGCATGCACAAGCCTGCTAGCCAATGTCTATGAGGGTTTGGATGAATCCATACACCCACATGCCAACATCTAGGGACTAAATTTCTCAATGATGTTCTAGGGTCCCAAGTATTTGAGCCACTTTTTCAGGCCTAGAATGTAGTACTCTGCCGAGAACCTGATGAAAAGTTTAGAGATGATTTATAATGACCAAAAAATGACGCATTTGCAAAAATATCCTAAAGGAGTAAACCAGACCCTAGTATCCATGATAGGCATTTATTCAAACATGTCACCAACGTGTAAGCTACAGGTATAAAAAAAAAATAGAGAAAAGGGGTATCATAGTTATCTGAGAACTGCTAAGAAGCATTTCTCCCCTACATCGTTAGCTACAATGCAATATATTTGAACATAGATACATTGCGCATTAATTTAGAAGTAAAAACATGGGAAGAACCATACATAATCATTGTTAAAATACATGCTTATAACCAGCATAATAACAACAAAAATACCTTGGATACAACAAAAATAGAATACAAATCTAAATTATTACATGTACATAGAAAATACCAAGGGAATTAATTGGTCATTAATGAATGTAGAAACTAAACAAAGATGGGACTTAATTTTCCACCTGACCATAGATTGGCTAAGCTAATTCTCTCTTCATCCAATTAGTCTCGTGATATATTCCAAGCATGAATGTGAGACTCAAACTAAAATAACAAACATGGGAGTCCCGAGGCTAAACTACATCACTTTCATAAATATAAACCAAGCTATATTTTGATCTACACCTGATCACTATGCCAACACAAACACGTATATCACTAGATTCTCTCCCCCTAAATAATGAGGAAATTTCCTATCTCATAGTCTCTCAGGATTTACCACAACTTTCAGTCTTAATCAAGGGTCACTAGGCCCTTAACCAAGACATACTCTCTAGGCTTTACCATATATCTCAAATCCGAGATCCCCAGGCCTGATGGAGAGAAAACAACCTCTCAAGCTTTACCTCAATCCAAACCCGAATCACTAGGCCCTAAACCAAGGCAACACATAAACCAGTTGTGTGTCATATTATTCATATATACACCTCACTTAGCCTCGAATCCATCCGACAATATAGCTAAACTAAAATATGAGAACTCAATAACGCCATGGTTATCTGAAATGACATGTCTAGGCTCAAAACACTATCACACATGGCAAAACCCATCTTAATAAAGAAATGAACCACATGCAATACCATGCATTACATATCTAGAAAGTAAATCATACATGCAAATCAATACCTACAAAGAATACTATTGTAGATCCTTGATTCCTACTCCTCCTTGCTTGCTTCATCCTTTCTCCTGCTTTCTTTCCTTTCTTGCTCCAATGCCAAAGCTCTCCAAGAAACTCTAAGTGTCCAAGAGTGAGGGAGAGAGAGAGAAAATAATGAGAGAGCTCCAAAACTAAACTAACAAAAGGTACCAATTGATCCTCAAAATACTTTTTATAGATGAAGCCTCTATTTTCTTCATTTTCCTCCTCACATGCAACCTGTGACATTTAATCTACATTTTCTCCTAATTTTCATTATTTTCATTAATAAATCTGCCAAAAATTCCATTTTCCCTTGTCAAATCCTTTTCCAATCTCCTTAGCTATATAACTGAAATGGAAACCCACTAGGATGTTTTTCCCAATGTTCATCTTCAAACAAGTGTCCCATCAACTATGGTTATTAGTTTTACCTTTCTTACATGCAATTTTCACCAGGGCTATTACATAACCCTCCCCTTTGGGGACACCATCCTCGGTGTTGAACCACACATATACCTCAGCAAAACTGTGAAAATGTAAACAAACATCCCATGGATATTCATAACATAGCTAGATATAGTATTTACAATGATCACCCCGGTGAAAAGAAAACCAAAATGGCATCATAACAACGTGACACTATAATGACATGATACCCATACCGCTTATTACCACTTTATATCATAGCTCGTGGAGACATTTACATCTATAAACATATGCACATCTATTGAACATCACATCAAAATAGCTATCAAAACATCACCAAAACATATGCCAAACATATACCGTCATCACACCAAAATTGCTTTTACTCAACTAGAAAAAGAATAAGGATACATGACCCGCATGTGATCTGCCATCTACCATGTAGCTTCATCGGGAAAAAATTGTTTCCATTTCACATTAACTTGATATATTGCTTGGTTCCATAGCATGAACAACTTTTTCTGCAATATATACTAAGGATCCAGCCGGAATTCTCCATCTGGTTCCACCTACAATACATACTAGTCAATCACATGATCAAAATCTCTAACATACTTCTTAAGCAATGATATATGAAAAACATCATGGAATTTCACTGTGGAAGGAAATACAAGTCGATAGGCCACTGGTCTAATCATCTCAATGATCTTGAGGGCTCCACAAAACCATGATTCCCAGTTTCCACATGATCCAATCCAAAAGGACCTATTATTGGTCTTGATGCACAAGTATGCATGTTCCCCAACCTAAAAATATTTGAACAACATGTTCCTGTATTCATAAATATTCTTCCTATCCTTCATTTCTTTCAAGTTCTTCTTGATCATGTGCATTTCATGTTCCATTTCTACCAGCATCTCTATTCCAATCAATACCTTGTTAACTAGATCACTCAAACTTATGGGAGTGTTTCAACTCCACCCATACATAGCCTTGAACAAACTCATCTTCAATGTCTCCTGGTACACTATTTTGTAGGAAAAATCTACCAGTGGAAGATATTCTTCCCATGTTTGCTACTAATGCATCACATACAACCTCGACATATCCTTCAATATTATGTTGACCCTTTGAGTCTATCCATCTGTCTTTGGGTGATAATGTGTGTTGTACATAAACACACTACCCAAACTTGGAAATAAATACTTCCAAAACATGTAAGTGAACTTTGCATCCCTATCTGACACAATATTTTTTGGAACACCATGCCATTTGACCACGTCTCTAATCAACACTTGTGCCACATTAGTAGCTGAATATGTAGTCTTCATTGGTATGAAGTGTGCAACCTTCGTCAACCTATCCACAACAACCATGATGGAATCATGTTGTCTAGCTATATTAGGAAAACATATGATGAATTCCATGTAAATTACCACCCATCTCCACTCTGGAATCAAAATCGGTTCTAGCAGTCCACCCAGATACTTACACTCTGCCTTAACCATCTAAAAATCCAAACATATATCTACAAGGTTTGCCACGTCTTTCTTTAGATTCAACCAATAGTAGAATTGCTTCACTGCAGTGAATGTCTTCTAGTAGTTTGGGTGACCCGAACATGGCTTCGCATGGAACTCAGTCACGATCACCTTCTTGAGCAAATTGTTTCCAAGTACATATGTCATATCTCTAAATATGACCAATCCATCTACCGTGAGATGATAGTCCAAATACTATACATGTGTACCACTACATGTACTTGTACCACCACCTATACATGTACTTGTACCATGCTAAAACATGTGCACAATATCCATATACCTGTGATCTCGAAAACCTACCTATAAGATCTTATCATGTAAGTCTGTCCCATAGGAGCTCATAGTTTCCATGTGGTTTTCTTGTACCCACATGTTAAGATCATCTGCGACCCTATTCTCCTTTCCCTTCATGTACCTGATCTATAGTCCAAAATCATTGATCGTGGTCAACCATACAGTCTGCCTAGAGTTTAGATTCAGATGGGCATACAAGTACCTCAACCTAATGTGATCACTCATTAGTACAAACTTCCCATAAAGAAGATAGTGCCTCCACATATTCAGTGCATGAATGTTCACTGCTAGTTCAACATCATGTGTCAGGTAGTTCTGCTCATATTCATTTAGCTTTCATGAAACATAGCATATCACCTCTTCATCGTTCATCAGGAGTCCATGAAGTCCTATATTGCAAGCATATATACACACTACAAACAACTTATCTGGATCTGAAATATTTAACATTAGAGCATGTGTCAAAAACTAATTAAGCTACTAAAAACTCGGCTCACACTCCTCTATCCAATCAAACTTCTTACCTATCCTATGAGATGATTTAATAGGATAAGAAATATGTGAGAAGTTCCTAATGAACCTCCCGTAATAACTTGCCAATCCCATGAATGATCTCACCTCATATTGATCCCATCAACAGTTACCAATAACTTTATCAAAGGAGTTTCATGTGGTATTGACAAGAAAAACACTATAAAAGGAAGTAGATAAAGGATTTGGGTATGCATTTGATGAACTATTTATTTTTGATTTGATTTTGAATAGGTGTGCGCCAAGAAGGAAGGAGAAGGCTCAGATCTAAAAGATATAGATGTATATTGAAAACTGATGGACATAATCAATTGATTTTCTTGCTAATGAATGTAAGATCAATGTTTTTAGTAAAGATATGATATGAATGTATTTACATGTATATGTGTTTTTTAAAGTGTAGTATGAAAAAAATTTGTTTGACATGTGTTGTGTTTAGAGATATGATTTAATTTTGTGAATTGAAACCTATACACAGGTTTTGTTCCTCAATAATGTGTACATATGTGGTTATTCCTTATAATAGTTTCATATATTATTCGAATATATGTGGTTTTATTGATATTTCTAATTCTTAATAAGAATGGTCATGTCTACTGTTGGTTAATGATTAATAGAAGTTTATGAAGTTTCAGCAATATATGTTTTTCTTTGAGGGACTGGTGAAAATATGTCTTGAGATTTATATGTAGGTTTCATCAATAGGAAGTGTGTACATGCACATATAAATTTAATGTTAGTTGCATACATGTTCTGATTGGATTAGGGTTTTTTGTGCTACTCTAGCTACGACTGTGAAAGGATCATTTGTTTTTTCATTATTGTTCATGAGGGATTTCCTTATGATAGTTGTTGATCGTAATTTGGTTCTTGATCTCTTCTATCTATTATTGGTTGATGATTCCTATATGATGATGAGCTTGGATGAGTATTAACTTTGTTATGTGCATATTAGATTTGCCTGGTTATGGCAACATTTTCCTTATGAATGTTTGAGTTAGTTTAACATCTCACAAAGTTTTATCATACCATATTGTGCTAAGTGTTTTGGTGTCTTTGTATATTAGTCTGATTTGGTTGTAGTGGTCTAATGTTACATTACATCCACGAAGGGATATTACATCATGTTTCTAGATGACAAATGTGTCGTCAACAACTCAAAACCAACACTTAGGTTTGAGATGCCACGAGTTCAGATCCCTAACTTTAAGTTCTTCCATAAATATGGTTTATTTAATTATTCTTATGTGTTTTAATAAAAAATAACTTAATAAATGTGGTTTGTTAAATTATTTGCTCTAGTGAAAGTGATTTTATTATGGTAAATGTATACTTACATGTTGTATTTCTATCTACCTAGTTAGAAATGAGTAGGTGATCATTTTTTGGTGATAAAAAATTGGACCCCCAATGTACGAGTGTTAGGAGAAAATCGTATTACTGAAATACATTGTAAGTTACACTTCTACGAGACACAAAAGAGGAGATAGAGAGAGAGATAGACAACTGAAGAAATGGAAGGAAGGAAAAAATGGAGTGGGTGAGACCTACTAAGTTGATATACGTCTCCTTTTATTTTCGAGTAAATGATCTCAAATGAAGCGAGGGAGACATACCCATACCCGAAGAGATAAATTAGTTCAAAGAATAATGGTGAGCCCAACAAAGTTTGATTTAGCTACAAAGTACATGACATATGAAACATCATACGTTGGCATCAATGGGACATGACATAATACAATGAATCCCATATACATAATGCACTTGGAAAAACAGAGGTCAGGATTGAATACAAGAACATATGTGTAAATGAGACATAATTCCCCTCAAGATGACATGGGGAGGGTGAATAAAAACCAAAAAAGACTTGCTAAAATGAAAAGGGTTGTGAAGATCTGAATGGCTCATCTCAAGGAGACATGCATGATGTGTGGCATTGAAAGCAGTGGAAACCAAACCCATCAAATGTAAAGAACTTCATCTAAGGCTGGAACATAATCTAATAACATTGGGGAATGTGGGGGGATACCTGAAGGGCCACCCCTCCATGATTCTTGAATCATCTTAGATAAACCCGAGAATCACTTGTACGGTCTGCTTCATCATTGGACCAACAAGTGTACGATTCTCAATCGTACGATAATGAGCTTGAGTCGAGCATATGAGAAACAACCAGGTCAAAGAGCGTAATGATTCCCTTTGCTTGATATGAGGAATCGAACAATGATTAAATTTTGAACCAAGGTACACCTCCATATAGACCATTCTTCTATAATGAATGTGTTGAAGTCGATAAAAGAGGGTCCACAAGAGGTGAGCCAATGAGGAATCCTCAACTAAGGCACGAGAGATCATAGTAGAGTGACTGATGGAATGACACTATGGATGTTTATGGGGGAATATAAAATTAGAGAAAAAATGATTAATTCCATTGTCAAAGCATAATAAGCATGGGTGACCTGGCAGCAACTGACTTGATTCAAGAGGGCATTGTCAATCTCTAAGATGAAGGATTTTCATGGACGAAAAATTATAGCTGGAGACCAAAAGGAGAAATGAGGGTTGAATGTGATGCCAATATGGATGGAATAATATAATAGGAGACAATGGGACTCATAAAAAAATCCATGAATGCAAGATTGAATCATCTCAGATGCTCTGAAAAAGGGTGATTCGATGATGCTACCACATGGGATAGGCCCAGGGGGACCATTAAAAACATGATTAAATAAAGGCTACACATGAAAAAAATTGACACATGATTTGAAAAGTTCTGAGGAAAAATAGTACAAAAGTACAAGAAGCTCAAATGAAGAAATTTTGTTTGAATTGGTAGCAAAGTGAAACTCCGTTGAAAAAGTCGCTTCCGGGTGAAGTGTCAAATTACAGAAAAAAAAGGAATACCTATTATAAAACTCAGTGATATATTTCTAACAGTGCTTATGGTTTGTTAATCCGAGCTACGGTTTGGTCGCAATAGCCGACTTAAAAACTAGGGATTTTCCTATAAAAGGGCTTCTTGCCTCTAAATTCAATTCATTTTCATAATGAATGTTGGAGAATTTGGACGCGAGGAGAAGGACGTAAATCTTGTGGATATCATAGCATACAAACTTAGGATTGGAATCAGGATCTCAGACTTTCATGCAGGTCTTCTTACTTGTCTAAAAAATGGTGTTAATGCATCTTGGAAGGATGGTTCCTGGTGAAGAACTCAGGGAATAAATGATCATGGGAATGAACTACTAGAGGAGGTCTATAATCATCCCCAACCACCAAGTCAAATATTGGTATTAGGTGGTATGAAATAGAGTAGGATGGTTGAATATATATGGTATCAAGCATCTATGATATGAAATGTGTATATGGCTCACCAGAGATGTCGGTAGGATAAAATATCCGAGGAATGGATAAATAATCAACCATACATAGATATTTTGGGTTTAGGCTGAGACTTACGTTAATCAGGTGAGAAGGTGGAAATGGTCCATCATGTTCCCAAGGATGGGATACTTCCCCCAAACATATGATGATGAAGGGGCTTAATTAGGTATGAAAAGGTGGAAATGATACCCCTAGCTGGTGGAGTGTGTAGAGTGCCATTATTTTCCAAGTGCTCAAATAATGGATTAAATAATTCGGTCCTACTGGCACTAGATCCTCAATAGGATGATGTAACACCCTTTTCTCACATCTACCCATCTAATCGACCAACCAAGGTAAACATGTGATGAGAGGCTACTATGATAGGCGCAACCTCCTAGATTACCTTAAGGAAGTGGAACTGATGAAAAATCTTCACACGGACCTTGTGCATCATCAATAACACCTCGACGAGCTAACCTAACCATTCAAGCATCCATCCACTAGGTCCCACGGATATTTTTAGCCTCTGGGTGTTTGGATGCATGCACAAGCCTACTAGCCAACGTCTATGAGGGTTTGGATCAATTCATACACCCACATGCCAACATCTAGGGACAAAATTCCTTAGTGATGTTCTAGGGTCCCAATGATTTGAGCCACCTTTTCAGGCCAAGAATGTAGTACTATGCCGAGAACTGCATGAAAAGTTCAGAGATGATTTATAATGACCAGAAAATGATGTATTTGCAAAAATATCCAAAAGGACTAAACCAGACCATAGTATCCATGAAAGGAATTTACTCAAACATGTCACCAACGTGTAAGCTACAACTATAAAAAATAGAACAGAGAAAAGGGGTATCATACTTATCTAAGAATTGCTAAGAAGCATTTCTCCCCTACATTGTTAGCTACAATGCAATATATTTGAAAATAGATACATTTCACATTAATTTAGAAGTAAAAACACAGGGAGATCCATACATAATCATTATTAGAATACATGCTTATAACCAGCATAATAACAACAAAAATACCTTGGACACAACAACAATAGAATACACATCTAAATTATTAAATTTACATACAAAATACCAAGGGAATTAATTTCTCATTAACGAATGTAGAAACCAAACGAAGATGGGACTTCCATTTTCCACCCGACCATTGATTAGCTGAGCTAATTCTATCTTCATCCAATTATCCTAGTGATATATTCCAAGCATGAACGTGAGACTCAAACTGAAATAACCAACAAGGGAATCCCGAGGCTAAACTACATCACTCTCATAAATATAAACCAAGCTATATTTTGATCTACACCCGATCACTATGCCAACACAAACACGTATCTCACTAGATTTTCTCCCCCTAAGTAATGAGGAAATTTCCTATCTCATAGTCTCTCAAGATTTACCACAACTTGTAGTCTCAATCAAGGGTCACTAGGCCCTTAACCAAGACATACTCTCTAGGCTTTACAATATATCCCAAACCCGAGATTCCTAGGCCTGATGAAGAGAAAATAACCTCTTAGGCTTTACCTCAATCCAAACACAAATCACTAGGCCCTAAACCAAGGCAACACATAAACCGGTTGTGTCATATCATTCGTATATACACCTCACTTACCCTTGAATCCATCGGACAATCTAGCTAAACTAAAATATGAGAACTCCATAACACCATGGTTATCTGAAAATGACATGGCTAGGTTGAAAACACTATCACACATGGCAAAACCCATGTCAATAAAGAAATGAACCACATGCAATACCATGCATTACATATCTAGAAAGGAAATCATATATGCAAATCGATACCTACAAAGAATACTATTGTAGATGCTTGATCCCTACTCCTCCTTGCTTGCTTCATCCTTTCTCCTACTTTCTTCCCTTTCTTGCTCCAATGCTAAAGCTCTCCAAGAAACTCTAAGTGTCGAAGAGTGAGGGAGAGAGAGAGAATAATGAGAGAGCTCCAAAACTAAACTAACAAAAGGTACCAACTGATCCTCAAAAGCTTTTTTATAGATGAAGCCTCTATTTTCTTGATTTTCCTCCTCACATGCAACCTGTGATATTTAATCTACATTTTCTCCTAATTTTCATTATTTTCATAAATAAATCTGCCAAAAATTCCATTTTATCTTTTCAAATCGTTTTCCATTTCCTTTGCCAATCTCCATAGCTATATAACCGAAATTGGAACCCACTAGGATGTTTTTCCCAGTGTTCATCTTCAAACAAGTGTCCCATCAACCGTGGTTATTAGTTTTACCTTTATTACATGGAATTTTCACTAGGGCTATTACATAACACTCCCCTTTGTGGGACACCATCCTTAGTGTTCAGCTGCACATATACCTCAGCAAAAGTGCGAAAAAGTAAACATACATCCCATGGATATTTATATTATAGCTAGATACAGTATTTACAATGATCACCCCAGTTAAAAGAAAACCAAAATGACATCATAACAACGTGACACTATAATGACATGATACCCATACTGCTTATTACAACTTTATATCATAGCTCATGGAGGCATTTACATCTATAAGCATATGCACGTATATTGAACATCACATCAAAATAGATATAAAAACATCCCCAAAGCATATGCCAAATATATACCATCATCACACCAAAATTGCTTTGCCTCAACTAGAAAAAGAAGAAGGATACATGACCCACATATGATCTACCATCTACTGTGTAGCTTCATCAGGAAAAAAGTGTTTCCATTGCACATTAACTTGATCTATTGCTGGGTTCCATAGAACGAACAACTTTTTATGTAATATATACTAAGGATCTGGCTGGAATTCTCCATCTGGTACCACCTACAATATGTACCAGTCAATCACATGATCAAAATCTTTAACATACTTCTGAAGCAATGATATATGAAAAACATCATGGAATTTAACTATGGAAGGCAATGCAAGTCGATAGGCCACTGGTCTAATCATCTCAATGATCCTAAAGGCTCCACAAAACCATGATTCCCACTTTCCACCTGATCCAATCCAAAAGGAAATATTATTGGGCTTGAGGGACAAGTATGCATGTTCCCCAACCTGAAAATACTTGAACAACATGTTCTTATCTTAATATATCTTCTTCCTATCCTTCGTTATTTTCAAGTTCTTCTTGATCACCTGAATTTCATGTTTCATCTATGCCAGCATCTCTATTCCAATCAACACCTTGTTAACTGTATCACTCAAACTTATGGGAGTGTTGCAACTCCACCCATACATAGCCTCAAACAGACTCATCTTTAATGACTCCTGGTACACTTTTTTGTAGGCGAACTCTAACAGTGGAAGATATTCTTCCCACGTTTGCTACTAATGCATCACATACATCCTCGACATATCCTTCAATATTATGTTGACCCTTTGAGTCTGCCCATATGCCTTTGGGTGATAAGGTGTGATGTACGAAAACACACTCCCCAAACCTAGAAATAAATACTTCCAAAACTTTTAAGTGAAATTTGCATCCCTATCTGACACAATATGTTTTGGAACACCATGCAATCTTACCATGTCTCTAATCAACACCTGTGCCACATTAGTAGTTGAATATGTAGTCTTCATTGGTATGAAGTGTGCAACCTTTGTCAACTTATCCACAACAACCATGATGGAATCACGTTGTATAGCTATCTTAAGAAAAAATGTGATGAAGTCCACAGAAATTACCTCTCATCTCCACTCTGGAATTAAAATCAGTTCTAGCAGTCCACCCGGATACTTACACTCTACCTTAACCATCTCAAAATCCAAACATCTATCTACAAAATTTGCCACGTCCTTCTTTATATTCAACCAATAGTAGAATTGCTTCACTGCAGTCAATGTCTTCTAGTAGTCTGGGTGACTCAAACATGGTTTCACATGGAACTTGCTCAAGATCACCTTCTTGAGCAAATTGTCATTAGGTACATATGTACTATCTCTAAATATGACCAATCCATCTACCATGAGACGATAGTCAAAATACTATACATGTGTACCTGTACATGTACTTGTACCACCACCTATACATGTACTTGTACCCTACTGAGACCTGTGCACAATATCCATATACCTGTGATCTGGATAACCTACCTACAAGATCTTATCATGTAAGTATGTCCCATAGGAGCTCATAGTTTCCATGTGGTTTACTTGTACCCACATGGTAAGAGCATCTACAATCCTATTCTCCTTTCCCTTCATGTACTTGATCTACAATCCAAACTGATTGATCGTGGTCAACCATATACTCTACCTAGAATTTAGATTCAACTGGGCATACAAGTACCTCAACTTAATGTGATCACTCATTAGTGCAAGCCGCCTGTAAAGAAGATAGTTCCTCCACATCTTCAGTGCATGAATGTTCACTGCTAGTTTGACATCATGTGTCGGGTAGTTCTTCTCATATTCATTTATCTTTCATGAAACATAGCATATCACCTCTTCATCATTCATAAGGACCCCACAAAGTCCTCTACTGCAAGCATATATACACACTACAAACAACTTGTCTAGATCTGAAGTATTTAGCATTGAAGCATGTGTCAAAAACTAGTTAAGCTACTCAAAAATAGGCTCACACTCCTCTATCCAATCAAACTTCTTACCTATCCTATGAGATGACGTAATAGGATAAGAAATATGTGAGAAGTTCCTAATGAACCTCTTGTAATAACCTGCTAATCCCATGAATGATCTCACCTCATATTGATGCTGTCAACAGTTACCGATAACTTTATCAAAGGAGTTTCTTGTGGTATTGACAAGAAAAACACTATAAAATGAAGTAGATAAAGGATTTGGGTATGCATTTGATGAATTATATATTTGTGATCTGATTTTGAATAAGTGTGCACTAAGAAGGAAGGAGAAGGCTCAGATCTAAAAGATATAAATGTATATTGAAAACCAATGGACATAATCAATTGATTTTCTTGCTAATGAATGTAAGATCAATGTTTTTAGTAGAGATGTGATATGAATGTGTTTACATGTATATGTTTTTTTTAAGGTGTAGTATGAAAAAATTGTGTTTGACATGTGTTGTGTTTATAGATATGATTTAATTTTGTGAATTGAAATCTATTCACAGGTTTTGTTCCTGAATAACGTGTACATATGTGGTTATTCCTTATAAGAGTTGCATATATTATTCAAATATATGTGGTTTTATTAATATTACTACTTCTTAATAAGAATGGTCATGTCTACTATTGATTAGTGATTAATAGAAGTTGACGAAGTTTCAGTAATATATGATTTTCTTTGAGGGACTGGTGAAAATATGTCTTGAGATCTATATGTAGGTTTCATCAATAGAAAGTGTGTATATGCACATATATATTTAATTTTAGTTGCATACATGTTCTGATTGGATTAGGTTTTTTTTTTGCTACTCTAGCTAGGACCGTGAAAGAATCAATTGTTTTTTTATTATTGTTCATGAGGGATTTCCTTATGATAGTTGTTGATCATAATTTGGTTCTTGATCTGGTCTATCTATTATTGGTTGATTATTCCTATATGATGATGAGCTTGGATGAGTATTAACTTTGTTTTGTACATATTAGCTTTGCTTGGTTATGACAACATTTTCCTTATGAGTGTTTGAGTTAGTTTAACATCTCACAAAATTTTATGATACAATATTGTGCTAAGTGTTTTGGTGTCTTTGTATATTAGTCTAATTTGGTTGTAGTGATCTAATGGTATACTAAATCCACGAAGGGATATTACATCATGTTTCCAGATGACAAATGTGTCGTTAACAACTCAAAACCAACACTTAGGTTTGAGGTGCCACGAGCTCAAATCCCTAGCTTTAAATTCTTCCATAAATATGTTAGAACCTACGAGGGAAAGAGGGGATTCCATAGATGTACTTTATGTTTACTCATAGATGGAACCTTTAAAGGAGAAAAAGGTGGAGGTGAGGGAGATTTTGATAAGGTTTAATGTTCAAACATCTACTCAATGTGTAATCAGGTTTAAGGCTTCATGAAATGGTATCTTAGTGAAAACAAAAAAAATGTCAAAGATGAACATCAAGTCATTCTCATCAATTTGGATGTTTTTTTGTTTTTTGAATGAAATTAGTCAAATATTTCATTTTAATAATAATAATTTTAATAAAAAGAATGAATATATACTTAGCCAATCATGGAAGCCTATCATCCACCATCTTTCCCACTTATAATTCCTAATAATTTATTCAATTATCAACATTTTAATGAACCCCATGTTTTTGTTGAAACAATAAAATAATTAAATTATTTGATCACTATTTATCACTATTTTAATTTTTATTAGCTTATTAAAAATTTTAATTCATTTATTACACTGAACGGATAATTTATAATTCTAACATCTAATTAATTCTTATTTTATATTGTTTGATTTTAATTGTCCCAAATTTTATCATTAACATTTGTTTTAATTTATTATTTCAAATTATTGAGCTTTCTTAGCTAACCCTCTATGTTTAACTACCATGATTAATTATTTTTTTTAATATTATTAATTATTGTTTTCCATTAATTCTCATATTTTTAATTTTAATTTTTTTTACTCACTCTCAATGTTTCAATGTTTCAATTCTGAATTAATCAAGTAATTTTATATTTTAATTTTCAACCAATTTCTTATTTTATATTAAATTATTTAATTTTAAATTATTTAGTTAGAAAGGATGATTGCACCAAGAGGTGCATTCTACAACTCAATATATTAAAATTATTATAACAGTACACATGTTTGGATGTTTTTTACTATTAAAAGTATTATAACCCAATATGAAAGAGATATAAAAATATTCCACATTACATTTAATATTATTAATATTACAACTCCATTATAAATAAAATATTTCAATGTCTATGTCAAATAATTAAATTTTATAAGTATGAATACTTTCATAGTCCATAATCATAATGGAAAATGATTTTTGGAGATCTTTATTGTACCTCAACTTTAGAGAAAGATAAAGTAATTAAAAAAAAAGAGACAAAAAATTATATTTTCACTTTTAATGTGAGAAAGATGCTTAGTTCTTCTATTTTTCTTAAAATATTTAGATATGAATGTATATAAACTATTTGAATGTTAGTCAATTAATTTATTTCAATATCAACATAGTGAGCTCGAGAGACTTCTCTCCAAGCTTTTTGAGCATAGGAATAAAATCTTAAATCAAATTAAATAACTCTTTTCTTTAGGTCCGGTAGACCAAAGATTCGTCTCAGTGGACGTTAACCACCACCATCATCATCAATATATATGTATGGATATATAGAAATTAAAATTGAAAATAAAAGAAAATCAATCATTTTTAATAAAAAGGATTGCGTATTCCATTCATGTTTTAATATAAAATTAATATGTGATATTTAAAATTATGAATAAATTTAATAATAATAAAATTCAATGTAGGTTATAAATAAAAAAATTTAATTTCCAAAATTAAGTAAAATTATATGCACTTGGAATATATTAATAACAAAAAAAACATGCCCAACATTTATAAATAGAATATAAAATATTTCAATGGTTCTATTAATAATCTGGTTTAAGAAAAATAACCAAAAAATCTGATGATTTATAATTTTTCATTTTTTTTCTTTTTTGTTTTAATTAATTTTGTCAAAAATACTACAAATATATAGTGAAGTTGTAAATTTAAATTGTGTAATTTCCATAATGCAAATACTCAATAAAATTTTCAAATTAGTTAATTCATTTATGCATTCATATATATATATTCAACTTTGAGAGTTTAACAAATATGATTCCTCCCTAAGCCTCTCTGAGCCATGTGCTACATTGTTAAGAGAGATTTTATGAAATCACCAATTCAAAATTCCAATGAGAATAATTACAAAGAAAATGGTTTTCATATAAAATAAAATACATCAATTCTATCGCATCAAACAATATTGAAATACTGAGATCCCATAGAGTTGAGTATTTGTTAGTTTGTGCGACTCAAAACGGCCGTCATCGTCGACGTCACGGAGGTTATCCTCCCACGAAGCCATGTGACGTCACGGAGGTAATACTACCCACAGAAAAGCATGTGGCGTGACGGCTATAAAACCATCTGTTGTCTTCAGGATCGCAATAACGTTTGACATTTGAAGAGATTATGTAACCCTCACCACTACAACAATCTAACGTTTGAAAGGAACATGCTGAGGGATGTAACGTACACGTTCATAGGACTTTAATAAATTTCTCACCCACACCTAAATTTAATTTAATATTAATTTATTGGCAATTTAGAGTTAATTTCGTGTTCTTAGAATTGTTATTTTTCATTTCTCAAAATTTTAATTTAATTGATTGGACAGTGACATAGAACGATAGCATTTTAAGGTATATGAAATTTTCACTATCCAAATAAATTTAAATTTATAAATAATTAAAATTATTAACCTAATTCCAATGCACATCACATCTATCTATTTAAACATAGAATGTATATAACGTATTTGAATACTCATATTTAGTAATTATTTTATTCAATATTCATTTTTTATATATAAACAAAAATCACTTAGTGGTAATAAGAGTAATAAGGGATGTGTATTTCATTGGATTTTTAATATAAATTTAATAAATTAAATTTAAAACTATGAATAATTTTAGTAATAATAAAATAAAATATAATAGTATGCCAAATTAAATGAAATTAACATGTATTTAAAATTTATCAATAATAATACTAAAAATTAACATGATAATATTTATAAATAAATGATTTTAATGGTTATAAGTATAATGATTTAATTAAAAAAAAAAAAAAAAAAAAAAAAAAATTGATTATAATATTTAAAACAATTTAACTGTTTAATATTTTGATGCGTTTTCACAGATATTTTTCAGCCAATTTTAATAAAATTCTAGAAATATTTGTTAGAGTTATAAGTTTAAGTTGTGTAGTACAAACAATCAAAATAGACAATAACATTTTCAAAATTTCAAATTGATCAATCTATTTATATATATTAAAAAATACCACATACATACATACATATACACAAAAGTTCAATTTTCTAGAAAAATAAATATTTTTTTTCACTTAAAATAGATTAACATAAAATAAATTTGATTCTTCAGTGTCTCTATTAGATCAATGATTAAAGTGATTTTATTAAATTACTTATGTCCACCAATGCTAAATGCTAAATTCCAAATTAAAAAAAAAATAAAATTGATATAAAATAATTTTTTTTTATAATATAATTGAAATATATTTTAATATTCTGACTTTATTTTTAAATAAAATCATTCTTAAAATTTAAAATTATTTAAGAAATGATATTAAAGAAAGAAAATAGTAGAGTACAGGGATGGATTTTGAGGGGCGTCATAAACCATTTTGACCGTATTTAACCTGTACAAATTTTCAATTCCCGTTTTTCTCGATGGATTTGGGAGTGGAAAACGTATTGTTGACGTGTCAGTTCTGCAGGTGCTTTGCCTACGTGACATGGCATTAATGGTATTGCAAAAAAAGTACTTGTGTTTTATTTACGTGCATTATTGGTATGAATGACATCACGAAGTCAAATATTATTCTAAGTTTTATTGTAACGTGGCATGAATGGGATTGCAAAAAAAAATCTACGTTATCTTTGTATGAATGGCATGGCTCGGTTAGGTGAACTATTTTAAATGTTTTCTTGTTTGTATGTGGCTGGCTGGGTTAGTTGAATTATTTTAAATGTTTTTTTTAAATATTTGTGGAATTTAATATGGAAATAAAAAGAAGAGTAGATGATAACAATGTTATTTACGGAAAATAAGAAATGTGATGATTATGTAAAAATTTATATGAATAATGAGTGATTGGGCTGGAATTTTTTAAAAATAATAGTAATGTGATAGTTGTAGCAAATTGTTTTTATAAAAGATAATGAAATCTGCTCTATTTTCTTTATGTCTAGATTGAATAATTCAATCAATTTGTTTTTATTTACATAGTTGAAATAACAATTGTCTTTAGTTCATTGGGTGCAATACCAATAAAATAAATTTCAGTGTCTTTATGTATAACACTTAATTTTATTATATAAAAAAATTATAATTTTTTTGTTATGGAAATTGTGAAAACATTTTATAAAAAAATATTTTTACTTATGTTGATAAACAATTTTTTGGAAGATTCTTATATTTATTTATATTTTAATATAAATTTTAATATTTATTGTGAGTGTTTCATGCAATTTCAAATCAGGATTCAAGATTTAATGAGTTATTTGTGCGTGATGTCAATTTTTTTTCCTTGTGATATATATGTGAAATTTTTTAACATAATTATGTTATTGAAGCATAATGTTTTAATTAAACTTTTATTTGTAAAGAGCTAATTTATTATGAAAATATAACTTTTGAAGGGAAAAATTTTAAACATAACGTTTTTTGACAATAATCATAGTGACCGAAAAAGTCAAAAAAATATATATGGTGGGTAAATAGAAATCGAAATTGTGACCCTCGTTGCATATACAAGATGCAATACTTCATGATATCAAAGTATCGTGCCATTGGTAAAGATGATATTAAGGGCTGGAGGGTGTGGTTCATGCGTATGAAGGAGTGAATAGTGACACGAAACCATCATCATCGTTGACGTCATGGAGGTTATCCGTGAGGACTATAAAACGATGGCATTTGAAAAGGATCGCAATAACCGTTCGCATTCAAAGGGGATTATTAGAGGCAATACTGTCTTATTTTCTATAATTTTCTTGGGCTTTACCTCTAATGTTACTACTCGAAGTGGTGGGTGTGTAGGCTATACCCATAATGGGAGTTTGTAACCCGTGGAAAATCCCAAGAGGATGTCCATTCTTCATTACAGTCGGAAAGCTTCTCGTACAACTTGGAAAAGACACACCCTTCAATGACTACAACTACAAGATGGCGTACATAGATTCAACCATAGGCACAACTTCCTACGAGCAAGTAATATGCAATGTATTAAACATTCCGTAGAGAGCCTGATACACTTCGCTGATAGTCCCTCAGGATCTTTGCACCGCGTCCCTTACTCACCTGGGTAACTCCACCTAGCGCTTTTGCAACAATGTCATTGCTACTCAGTTTGAATACGGTGACTGTTGTTCCATCCTCTACATTATTATTCAATTCTCTGTTGGAAATATTTTTATTGATGGCAAAGGAGTAGAAAGGAGCAGCACCAGAATTATCATTAAGGACAAAGGAGCAGATTAGGATCAACTAGATTATAAAGGAGTAATAAGGAAAATAAGGAAAAAGTATAGTGGAGGAGTAGAAAAGAGGAAAAGGAGTAGAATTATGTAGGAAAAACACTGTTACCGATGAAATTTGTAACTACACTGGTACCTACTTTTTGAGGTAGCAAGAAAAACAC